>CM060087.1:18705646-19256669 GCA_030522485.1 Stenchaetothrips biformis
CGCAGCGAGGCAGACGGACGGGCGTAGAGCGACAGACAGCGGGAGACAGACACGGCAGAAAGACAGCTCAGGCGGAAACTAGACAGGGGAAAGTTCGGGCGCGGTTTCGGGCAGAAGGGTGCTATCTGCTTTAGTGTACTTGGACAGCGTTGGTGGCTGACGGACTCGCACGATGGCCAGGGCATGGTGTACCAACAGAACCCCGCCAAAAAAGGCAACCGTGATCGATCTCTGGCCTGGCGCGCTACCCGAAGGAGCAGCTTGTATATAATATTCTTATTTTCGATTTTTTCACTCTTTTTTACGCGTGATTTTTTATTTCTACTTTTGAAACAGGGAAAACTGTGATTCTGTTTTGTCCGCCTCTGGCATCGGTCTACGCACTCACTCTTCTTAGGTCCTTGTGGCTGTTTGTTCTGGGACTTCCTAGGAGCGCGGCCGGCGCCCGCGCAATGTGCATGGATAGTACTGCATAGCTTGAGTACTGGGCCACGTAACGGGGTACTTGGGACTTGTATGCCGAGTGAGGGCGCACAGGACACTCGCCGCAGCCACCGCCGTTGGGGGGATGGCCGTCGTGTGCGTACTTGCCGCTGGCTCTCGCCCCCAGCTTCTATGATCGCCGTCTATGGCGCGGGCCATGGCGTTCTTCAACCTCACGTCCCCGGAGCTTACGGCGCAAGTTCCGAACGTCCGCGCCCGCCCATGTTGCACGTCATCCGTTCATGGGCGGGACGACACTGTCGCCAGCGCACACACATTTGCAAGGGCCCGCCCACGGGGCCGAGCGCGGACGGGAGAGCCACTCGGAATACAAAATGCTCTCGATTTCGCCGTCGAGAACATCTCCGGACCCGACTGCGCTTAGCGCGGGCCTCGATGCTGCCAATAGCGGCACACCGTCCAGTAGGTCTTGATAGCCAGCCGAGTAGTGGGGACTGCCGCGCGATTTGTGAGAACCTTTTTTGAAAACCGCGCGAGTGAGAAAACCAATGGAGAGAAACTGCGAGCAGTGTCGATGCTGGAAATTGATGTCTGGCGATAGGCCGAGCCTAGAGCGGCGGAGCGCGCCCCGAGTGGCCGGCTTCCTGAAAGATCAACAACAAACGAAAACGGCTTTGCGCCGCGCCGCACTCCGCCACCACAATGCGGCCCTGGCAGCCCTGTCAGCCCTGGCCGCCCTCGGCCCGGACTTCTTCAAGGCAAAACAAAAGACAACTTCCTCAGACAAAAGGGCAGAATAATCTGCAGCCAGCTACTGGGCTATCAGCAGGCGGCTGGCGGGGCTGGCGGGGCTGGCGGCGGCCAGAAGGCAGAGGGCTTGTCTTTATTGCCGTGCACCACGGCCACCATCCCATCTCGACTTTTTTTTTTTTTTTTTCGCCACCCCGCCGGGGCCTCGGGGCGAAGAGCGCGTGCCGGGGTGGGGCGCGAGGCGCGAGTAGAGCGCCGAAAAGTGCGATCGGTAGGCTCCCCGCACACACCGGGCGTCGACGGGACTGCCTACCCACCGGGCGCCGTCCTCCCAGAACCGAGGGACAAAGCAGGCAAAGTTCGGCGGAAAACCGTTAGTGGCGATTTTCTTCCCTTCTGCACTTCCCTGCCGGCGGCCTGCCCCGCCACGCATTATTGTTTAGCGCCGACAATTAGAGGACGCTTCTAAGTGTAATTATTTCACACCGGTCCCGCGGGGCCCAGGGCCAGGGCCCCAGGCCCAGGCCCTGCCATGCCTGGGGCTGATTCCGAACGACGCTCTGCCTCTCGTGCATTCGCGGATCGTTGCAGAGTGGTACGAGAGAGGACAGAGCACTGCTTAGCGTGGCCGGCTCGGCCCGGTTCGTGTCGGCGGTATTTCCCGAAGTAAATTCCTGCCTGTGGGGCGGCAAGGTTAACCCACGGCCACCCGACCGGTCTTATTGCGGGTAATTAGGCCCAGGTGGATGGCGCCATATTAATAGCGTATTAAAAACTCATAAAACAGCCGAACGCGGCACGGCATGACGTGAAGAACAGGCACAGCTTCGGCCGCAACACACAAAAACGGCAGGCAATATTAAGTTTGTTTGTTTTTTTTTCGCCGCTCCGAGATGGTAATGGCAGGAGTCCAAGGGTAAATTTGGTCTTGGTGGGGGTGGCGGGGCTTTGTGGACTATTTGGATAGGCAACAGCGTTATGTAACAACGGCCGGTCTAACAGCGTGAAAATCATCCCCGCGTCTTCCTAGGGCGCGGGTCTGGCTGGGCTGGCAGGCACGCTGGCCGGGCCGCCGGGGCTGGCGGGCCATTTTCGTATACTTTATGACAAGATTACGCGTCACCGGGCCGGAATCGCTCGGGCGGCCCGCCGCGGCCCTGGCGGCCATGCAAAACTTTGAGAATATTTTATTCGTCTGGGATTTCCATACGCGCCACCCAGCCCAGCCCGGCTCGGGCCGATCCTTCGGCTGCTTCGGCCCCCCGCGCACCGTGGCCAGACAAATGGCCAGACACGGCCGCGCCCCGCCACGCCACGCCCCGCCACGCCACGCCCGCCACGCAGCGCCGGCAGAGACAATTCGCACACCGCCGAAAAGAAAAGTTTCTTGCGGGCTAAAGCCAGAACGGCAGCAAAAGTCAACAATAATAATATTACGACGGCGGCCGCACGTTTCGGCATAAAAATAATGAAGTGTCCGATAGCTTGGCAGTAAAGGTGCACCTGCACCGTGCGATTGCGCCCCGCCCCGCCCCGCCCCGCCCTCGGCCGCAGCGACCGGGGCGGCGCGCCACTCGGTTCTTTCAAACTTTTCATATGAATTAGAACAACTTTGGGCGCGGTGCAGTGCGGTGCAGCCGAGGCGAAGTGTAAGGAGGGGCTCGGCCACATCAGGGAGCTAAAGTGAGTCGCCGGCTTGCCATTTACGATAACGCCCCCTCCCCGCCGCCGCAGGGCCCAGGCAGGCAGCCCGGCAGCCCTCAGCGTTTTATGACCCAGAATACGTTGCGAAAATCGGCTCGGGGAAACATCCTAGAACAATGCGGTACGCGTTGATAAAGGGCCTTATCTGCGGGGGCCTGGGCGGGCCGGGGTGGGGTCATGGACCACACGCCAACCAGCGGCCGTGGCCATCAGATGACCACCCAGCACATCGGCCAGCCAACGGCCAGCCAACGGCCAACCTCCAGTCATCGGTCAGCTCAGCGGCTGCACTGCAGCCTGAGAGGAAGGTGCTCCCTCAGGAAAGATCATGTCCACCTTCCATATCGCACACTGATTACGCGAATCTCGGCACGGCAAGTCCCACCCATTCCAGCTGTATTGGAGCAATATAGTAGACGTTAGTTTGGAATGGTCTGCTTTAAAACACATTGAAGTGCACTATAAAGTGCACTGTATACTTCTTGCCCCAAAAAAATTCGCAGCTCGCCATCAATGTTTTTATGTCTAAGTTTCTCACAAATCCAGAAGGTTCTCACAATCCCGCGGTCCTTCGTCTCAAACGAAAGTAAAAGTAATGTACCTGTCCCCCAATCGAGCCACGGAACCGAGATACTTCCCGGCACCACAAAGCACTCGCACGCACGCACGCGCGCGCACACACACACACACACACACACAAATCTTCTCGTCGCACAAAACAGCCCTTCCTTCGGTAATATCGCGGCGGCTCCCTGTCACGGTGACGGGGGCGGCGACGTGCGCCTCGTCGTGGTCCTCGTCGGAGGCGGCGGCGCGCGGCGGCGGCGCGCTGCAGGGTGGTGCGATCGGTGTTGGCGGCTCGGTGCCGGGGCGCGCACTGACGGCCGCTCCGGCCCACCCCCGCCCCGTGCCGTCCACCCCACGGAGGGCCCGGCGGGGCTCGGAAGCGGCCCCCGGCGTGGCGGCGCGGCGGGCACGGGCTGCTGGCCGCCAGGCTCGCCGTCAGGCTGTACCGCGGCCTGCAGCGGGCCGCGGGACTTTGGCCAAAATGTTATTTTACTTCGCCACACTGAAGGGATAGATGACTGATTGAATAAAGACTGCAGCAACAACCCGACTGAAAATTCGGCCCTCTCCTAGGACGTCCACTGCGTTCTGCACTAAGGTGACGTACACCTTTCCAAAAAAAGGCGTCCTTCTAAGAGAAAATAGAAAAATGAGCTGAAGACATGTGCCGCTCGGCGGATCCTTATCCCACTCAAAGGATTCTGAGAGTGTGTTGGGCCTGTTGGCAATCGGGCCAATTTTCCGAGGCTCGTAACAAGATGACAGCCTCGACCGGTCCGGTGAGCACGGCGGGGCGGGGTGAGGCGGGGCGGGGCGGGGCGGGGCGGGGCGGGCGCAGGGGAGATGGTATCAGCGAGGGGGCGACCTAATGGAGTGTCGGTGCGCCGCGGCCACGCGACCGGAAGCCTTTGGCAGCAACAGGCTAGCGATAAGGAAACCAAAACGCGTCATCCATCTCGGGGGTTCAGCTGCTCAAAGTGGTTTTTTTTTGTTGTTTTTTTTTGTAATTTGTTTGAAATTTGAAATTTATGTGAAATTTTGGCGATGAATCCCTCGGAAGCATGCCGCAGGTGCTGAAAAACAAGCGCCGCAGTGCTGGCTGCAGCGGCTGTCTGGCGGTCGCCTTGCGGGCATGCCGTCCCGCCACGCAGACGTGCGGTGGCGTGGCCTACCGCCGCGTTGCAGGCGCTGTCCTCGGGGTTAGCCGCCAGTGCCGATACCCTGCGCACACAGGGCACGCTCGCAGCGCGTGGAGTATCGCCAAGCCTCGGGGCGGCGGAGCCCTCCCAACGCGTCGGTAAGGCGTGGGGAGAGGTGCGTGAGCCATCCTTCTCCCTCACGCAGCCCTCACTTCAGCGTGGGCGGGGCTAGGTAAGGGCTGCGTGAAGGATAAGCATCTGTCACCATCCTGCGCTCGGAAAAAGGAGTTTCTTCGTAAACGAGTCGAATCGACAATATCTTTTGGAAGAGCAGTCAGTGTTCACGGCAGCGGCTGAGTGTCGCCGACGCCAGCCTGGCGGCAGCAACGACACCGCGCACCCTCGGGAGCGGGGAGGGTTCCGCGACTCGCCGCTAGATGGCGCCGCAGAGAGGGCCGAGCAACAGGTGGCCGTGACACCGGTGTGTTTCCCCGACAAGCTCCCCAACGTGGACGCCGGGAAGGTTGGTGAGTGCGGCAGCTACGTAGAGCAGGGCGTACCTTGGGTGTTCTGACGGCGTCGTTGCAGCTCATCCCCAGTGCGGGCGCGGCGGGGCGGGGTGGCGCGGCGGGGCGGGGTGGGGCGGCGGCTCCACTCACCTGCGGGGAGGACAAGAAGCACGTTAGCGTCGATGGCAGTGACCGTCCGACAGCCGCCGAGGCGACTGTAATCATAGTTTGTGTGCCATTTTCCGGCCGACCCCGACCGTGGCATCAATGTATCCTCCCACTGCACAGCGGCTCCCTCCCCGCCCCGCCACGTGCCGCCCACCCCGCCTCACCCCGCCTCGCCCCGCCCCAGGATCACTTTAATGGCGCCAAACCCATTATTGGAGCAGCATTCCACCGCCGGTCCGGACTAAGGCCAAGGGTGGCCAGAAAATCAATAGCACCTTTGGAGCTGCAGCGTCTCCCCGGCGATCCTGGACCGACAGTGCGCAGTGCAGCCTCCCTAATCCACTTCCTGGCCGCCCGGGTAATCTGGAGGCCGATTCGATGGAAGTGGCTCTCCACCCGGCACCTGGTCCTGGTGTAGTCCTGGCCACCCTTCGACGAGCGTCCCCGCGGTCTGAGAGGGGCATTTCAATGACAAAGGGCGCGGTGTGCCTGACGGCCTGACGCCGCGTGCAGCCACCGCGCTGGCGGCGCCACCAAGCTCATGACGGCTGCCGCCAGCACGCGCGCTCACAATGACACGCACACAACAGATGGAAGCGCAGATGGCAGACACGTTCCTTCACGTAAAGTGGTCCCGTTTTCCTTTGAGTGATTTAGCCAACAGTGAACTTTAGAAGCTGGTTCCTGTCGGGGGCGTGCTATTCATGAAAACGAAAGCAAACTCTGGGTTATCACACAGGACAGCGCACCGTTTTCTCGACCCGTGATTAAGCATAAATTGAGCCCATCTGACGGCGCGGCACTGCGAGAGGCGTCTCCTCGACTCGTTGTCTGGGTTCCCGCCGGTTCCCGCCGGTTGCCGCCCTGCCCTCTGCCTGCGCTGGTCCCCAGCAGCACCCCTCCCTCCCTCCCGCCGGCCGGCCACGCCGCACCCCACTCGCCCAACTTATGTTTTACGTAATCGGGTCGGCACTAAGTGGTCGCATTATCGTTTTATCGACCGACGTATGTTTCGTGTTTCGTGACGGCTGGCGACGTGTGTCATCTGTCCGGTGGTAAACGGCGTGGTGCGGCCGTCCCGCGCAACACGGACGCGACATGGAGTCACGCGCCTCGGTCCGAACAAACACAGGTCGGCGCGCAATCGCACGCACACAGCTAGCTAGCTAGCGAGCAAGCAAGCACGTCCCCGAGGATTCAATTCGTCCCGGAAATGAGGCACATTAGTGGCGTTTGCTCGTCGCGGTGCCTGTCCGCCGTATGGCCCCGCGTGCGTGTGTGTTCTCGGTGCCGCGCGGACACCAGAGAGTCTGTTGCGAGCGGGACTTCGACACGCTCATTGAGTCAAGGAAAGCAAAATTAATCATCATGCGCTTCCCCGGCCAGCATGCCGCTGCAGTGGTCGAGTTGAGACTGGGACCTCCCCCCTTTCTCCCCGGCGAACCGGCGCTACTCGGCCGAGGGGCCCTTGGAGGGAGGCCCTTGGAGAGAGACCCTTTGAGCAAGGCCCAGGACAGCCCGACCCTAACGAACGGCTTTTTGTCCTCTAACCGGCGAGAGAGGGGCGGGTTAGCGAGACAAACAGCGCGTCAGCAACAGCGAACGCCAGCACACTGTCAAGTTGTCCAATGATGAGGAATTCACAGGACGCGGTTGGCCAGGTTGAGCACTTAGTCACCCGGAGGCATCCGCCAGGTCTGTCTTTCGTTCTACGAGCCACCCGCAAGGGAGAAATGTGCGGTCGCGATGTTTGGCTGTTGGGCCCCGAAAGTGTTTCGCAGCTTTTTTGGGGTCACGAGCTGAGAAAGGTTGGGCACCGCTGCCTTAACTACTGCCAGGTCGGCCGGAGTGGCCACTCTTTACGTTTCTCAACTGAGACAGATTTTTCGTTATTTAGGCAATTTTCTGAGACCGATTATCGTGTTCTTGCGCGCGCGCGCACACATCTACACTCTGACAAGAAAGTAATTTACAGCTCCGCCTGGATTTATTTCCGGGGCGTCAGCGTCATCCCGTGGAGTGCAGATCAATCTCAATGCTAGCGGACGATTACCGCCTCGGTTCGCCGTGCAGGCGCAGCGTTCTCTGTCTCTCTCGCACCGATGCGGAACGCCCCGTGGTGCGAGAGAGACGCCGACGCGCAGGTCGCAGTGGGCGCGACGGCAGCGCCAGCAGCGCCAGCAGCGCCACGCGGCGGGGCCCATCAATCCGGCGGAAGCGGAAGGCCCATCTCGAGCCGCGATGCTGTCTCCGTCGCACTCAGGGGGCGTCTCGTAGGGTGTGAGTAGTCGCAGCCAGCGCAGCCAGCGCAGCCAGCGCGGGGTGCAACAGGGAGGGTGGCGGCGTGACTCACCCGGGCCTCCCCGCCGTACCTGCTGCCGCTGCTGCGCTCTGCTGCGCTGCGCCGCGTCCGCCCGCCGCCCAAATACATCACGGCCCCGGCAGGGCCTCGGCCAGGCCCGGGGTGCGAGACCGGCCACTGATGACCGCTTCCGGTCGTCCGCACCCCAGCGCTAGGGATCGCGCCGTATCGATCCGCGGAAATCGAAGAGTTTGCGGAGAGGGTCACCGTGTCCATTAGTACACGGATGGGGAAGCGCCCAACTCTCTCTCACACACACACACACACACACACACCACACACACACACACACACACACACACGCACACACACACACGCACGCGCACACAGACACACAGAGACACACACGTGCGACCAACCTTGACTCCTTTCTGGCCCGACAGTGCGGCTCGCTCCAGCTCCTTGAGCAGCAGGGCTGACAGCGACGCGGACGCCGCGAGTCCCGGTGGCGACGGCGTGGGCAGGCTCCGGGGACTCCTTGGAGACCGCGGGCTGGACGGGCTGTCGCCGCCCGGGGGACTCCGCGGCGTCGAGGGGGTCGCGGGGGAACCTGCAGGGGTACGTGGACTCGGCGGGCTGGGCGTCGTGGAGGGGGTCGAGCCGCCAGAACCGTTTCTAGGAGGGCTGGACGGGGGACTCGGCGGGCTGCTGGGCGCGCTGCCGCTGGCCGGACTGCGCGGACTCCGGGCGCTGTGCCAGGACGGCCGCTTCCTGGGGTTGCCGTTCAGCTCGCCAGGCGAGGGTGACGAGTCCGAGCCGTTGGCGTTGGACGGCCGCCGCAGGAACGCGCCCTTCGACGGCGACCTCCTCATCGTCATGGTGCGGTTGTCGCACTGCTCCGGCGACCGGTGGTTGTCGACGGGCGTTCGGGCACCTCTAGTGGCGGGAGCCACGGTGGCCTGGCCGGCGCGCTTGGCGATGCTGCCAGGGAGGCCGCAGGGCACCGCGCCACATGGTCGTCATGTCCATCTCGAACTTCTTGACGTCCAGCGTGTTGGGTTTCTTGAGGCGACTGGTGGGTGGCGGCGGCAGGTTGCCGTTGCGCCGCGACGCCTCCACGGCCCACGGCGGCGGCGGGTCGTCGTCGGGCGACATGCTGGCGCGGGAAGGCCGCCGCTTCACCGTGCCCGTGTACGTCGAGGGCGAGTCCCAGTCCACGAGCTGCGCGCTGGACCTGCGCACGGGGATGCCCGCCGCGCCGCGCCGCCGCCGGTGCAGCACGAGCGTCAGGAGGTCGGTGGCGGGCGCAGCGGCGACCGCGGCGGCGTTGTTCACGTCGAACAGCATGTCCGGGGCTCACGGCGTTCTGGCCACGGCGTCGTCGACGACGGCCTGACCGTCATCCATCACGCCGATGACGTCACCGGGCGGCAGCCTGATTGGATTCTGCTGGGTCATTACCTGCTGCTTAGGCCGCCGCGCGCCGCGCCCACTCCCCCAGCGAGCAGCGCGCCTCCCTCGTCTTCTCGGTTCGACGCGCCGGCCGCGCCGACGCATGCCGATTCAGCGCGCTGGGGTGCGGACCGGCCGGCCGGGGCGGGGCGGGGCGGGGCGGGGCGGGGCGGGGCGGGGCGCCACCCAAAGGGTTGCACTCTGTGTCTGAGCAATGAAGCCGGCCTGCGACTCCCCGCCGAGCGGGTTCACGCCGCGAGCTTTGATCTCGTTACTGCACGCGCCCGTTTTGCCGCACTGTCGTTCAGTTTTCAGGCGAGCTCTTCATTCTTCGAGCCATTTCCTGCCGCGCTCGTCCCGCACTCGCACAGGCGCGCGCACACGTCGCGATGCGGCCCGTCATCCTGGCTGGCGCCACCATTCATCTTCCTCCCTTATTTCGTTTGTACAAGTCGTCGATCACTCGACAGGCGAGAACGTGCTGGAGCACAGGGCAGTAATGGGATCAGAGGGTTGTCGCCGGCAAGATGCATCAGAACGCGCTGCAGTACGGAGGAGTGCTCTACAGCGTGCAGCGCCGCGCCGCCTCCACGCGGTGAGTCACCCTGGCGCCGCCCCCGGGGCCTCTCTAATCCACAGCCTCCACTGGCGGCGAGGCGATGCAGCCACCTGCCTCAAGGCGCCCCGCGGTGGCGACGCCGGGGACGCCGCAGAGAGAGGGGGCCGAAGCCATCCCGCCTGTCAGGCACACGCACTCCGCGACGGCAGCAGCGCCGCGAGGCTGGCGGCGGTGGCGTGGAAAATCCGATCATGTAAGTCTATTATCCGCGCGGAAAGGCACGACGAACCACCACTTGCTGAGTCGACTTCTTTTCCACTTGGCAATCACAATCACGGCCCTGACCGCCGCAGTGGGCACACTGGACAACCACTGTCGCAATCAGCCGCCGCCGCTGTCACAAGCCGCTGGGCAACCGGTGGCAACCATCGAATCCACTTTCACAATCACTGCACCCACACCGATCTTGAGACGCGGTAGCAACCATCGACTTCACTTTCACAATCACTGCTCCTACACTGAGACTGCACTGGAATACTATCCAACACATCCGGTTCGCGACGTGACACTTCCGGTACTCGGCGAGGTACTTCCGGTTCGCGACGTGGGCCACTTCCGGGGCGCGAGGTGCAGCGAGACGGGGCGGTCCGCGCGCGGTGACGCCTGTTTGTGTAGTGTTATGCGGGCCGGGACGGGCCTCGCGGCTGGCTGCCCTCGGTGTCGACAGTATCGGCACGACGACGGCAACCCCACGGGGCAGGCCGGGGCAGGCCGGGGCAGGCCGGGGCACACCCCTCCACCACAACCCCCAGCACGGCCAGGGTCGAGGGAGAGGGAGATTCTCATTCCGAGTCCAAATCCCTATCAAGCATCGCCATCCAAGTGGTGTGTGCCGCCCCCACCCTCCCCCTCCCCGTCCTCCACCCCTCCCGCGACACACTTGCACCCACAATCACCATTTACCGCTCCGCGCCCTCCTCCCCCGCGCTCCCTTTTCGGATATAAAAGCACCCGCCGGAATCCAGCACTGCCAGCAGCAGCAGCAGCAGCAGCAGCGACCAAGGTTCGTCCGTGACATTGCTTTCCAATCGCATATACAATATTATATCGGTACGCGTCTGGAAACTAACTGTGTCCAGAACGGCATCCGTAGTGGTTTTCTTCTTGGCACTTGCTGCGCTTTCCGGGGCCGTCGTGGTGACTCAACGCGAGGCGACCTTTGCTAGCGCCGCGTAGCGCGTAGCCGGGGGTGGACCGTGGCCGCGGGGAGGGGAGGCTGGCCACGTCACGACCACCCACGTGTGCCATTCCAGGCGGGGATTCCCTCACAGCCACTCAGGGCGATGGCACAGCCCGGCCCGAGCACAAGCCCTGCCTTGCGCAATGCTTGCCAATAAAACACAAGACGCACGGCAAGGCGAGGCGCGAAACGAAAGAGAAAGGCCAAAGACGCCGGAGTCTGGAACCAAAATGGACCTTTAGGCCGCATTTTCCGTGACTGCACTCTCTTATTGTAACGTAACTTTCCTGGTTAAAAGTAGTGTGTCATGGAACAACATACCGCACCAAATATAGAAAAGATGAAAAATAATAACAAGTAAAAACTGAAACAGGAGAGCGTAGGACGCTGTTGGGAGGCCTATTGGGATGCCTCTCGGGCGGACTGGGGGAATGGGTCCCCGTCCTGGCGTAAGCAGAAAGGCGTCGCGTCCAATTTGGGGACACGCGCCGCAACGCGCCTCTACGCGCCGCCCCACGCCGCCCCGCTCCGGGTCCATCAAGCTGCACTTGCGCCACATGGCTCATCAAGCCGACCCAGCGCAATATCCTGCAGCGCTGCGCCCTCTCTCCCTACAGCCCCGGCCGGCCCAGCGGCCCCGCGGCCCAGCGAGGCGCCCTCCTGCCCTACACTCCGCCGCCACCGCACTGCACCGCACTCTGACCAAGGCGCAAGGGGCCGCACGGACTCACTACGAAACACTGCACTTCAGTTGGTGCTTCTCTAGTGTCTAGGCGCTATGACACCTGAGATGACACCTTTATTAAGGTCCATTGGCAATATTAGAAAGTCCAGTTGCCCTTTGGAGAGCTATAGTCACCATATTGTCCCAAGCCACAGAATCGACCGGAAGTGTCAACGCTCGGCCAGCTATCGGCCTTCTCCCCTGCAAGGGAATGCTGTTTGCGAAGATGCACCAGCCCGCCGCAGCGACACGCCGCCCACCCCGCCCCGCCCCGCCCCGCCCATGCCACGCCCGTGCAAACCGCCGTCCCCGCCATAAAACGGCCGCCTCCCCAGCAGGCCTTTGTGCGACGTGTAATATCTGGATGTAATCAGCACCCCCTAAGAAAACAACCCCTTCCCCGCCCTCCCCTCTCCCCGCGCGCTCATCGCATTTCTCGCCAGCTTTATTCCGGAGGGACATATTGGTCAAATTACAGATCGCGTCACTTGTCAGTGTTTGCTCTCCCCGCCGCCAGACGCCAGCGCTTCGCTTTGCTTCGCTTCCGCGTCGCGGCACCAGAGGCCGCCAGAGGCGTCAGGGCGACGTCGATGGCGCCCCAGGGCTCTTTGCCAGTGCACACCGCGAGTCGGTGCGCTTTGAACGCTGCCCACACGTCCTTGGTTCGTTCGACAGTCGTGATGGTAGCCGCCAAGGAGTGCGTCTGCACCATAACTGTCTCGAACGGTATGACTCCGAGACTGCAGTACGGTCCGACACCGCTCGGAGGTGTTCCTCCCCCCGTTCCGTTTGTACCGCGTCCATCACGTTCCGCTACGTGTGGCAGTGTGACGCCGTGCTGCGAGGGCAGCGGAGCAGCGGAGCAGCGGCCTCTGGGGATGCGCACGACGCAGCACGGCGCCTCTGCAGGGGGAAGGGCAGCCGGCGCCAGGGCTGCGCCAGGGCTGCGCCAGGGCTGCGCCAGAGGGTGCGACCCGCGCGACGTGCTGCGTCGAGCCCCAGCAGCGCAGCCGTAACAGGCTGGACCGCGGCGCGCAGTTACGTGGGTGCGGCGGCACACGACGCGGCCAGGGTGGCGCGCAGAAACCGTGTTAGTGGGAGCAGCCGCGCCGCGCACAGTGGCACGGCCAGGAAATATTAGAAATGCGAATGAGATAAAAGGGAGGGCAGGACCTGTGGGGGTGGAGCACACGAACGGGCAGGCACACGCAAGCGGTCGGACGGTCGGACGATTTTCATACATTTTTCAGCGTTTTGACTAACTTTGAGACGACATGGCTCTCAATCCAGGCCGGCTCATGGCACACCAAGGGCATGCAAGAGAAATGTCCAAAGACCGAGCAGAAAGGAAGGACGAATAGCCGGCTTAGCGCAGCGGTAGCTCAAAATCAGCCAAAATCACAACTACTTTCAGACATTTGTCACCGCCACACCACACGACATGATTGTCTCGTTCACGACGCATCCCTCCATCCGTCCTGCCTGGCGCATTAAGACTCGTGTTTGACAACCACCGCATTGGCGGCGCGCACACGTGCCGCCCGCGAGGCACGCGCCGGCCGCCAATGTAAAACACATCCACAAGTGTGCGCGGCTAATCAAAGGCTGGGAGGCGCGCCTCGGCGGCGCGGCGCGGTGGAGCGGTGGCGCCATCCAGCGCCGCGACGCCGCACCCCGTCGGCTGGGCTGGCAGGGCGTCTCGCCGCGCGAGGGCGGTGACCCCCCCCTGCAGTTCGCTGTCTGGCCAACGCCGGTGGGTGGAGGCCGCCACCGTCGCCGCGGTTTGTTTTGACGGCGCTGTGTGCCGGCGTCGCGACACCGCGTTGCAGGTCCTGTCGCCTTTCTCACATCTTGTTGTTTTCGGATGTTTCTTTCGATGCTGTTTGTTATCGGTGCTCCTGTTTGTATTTTTGGCCAAACAGGTGGAAATACAGAAACACTTTAATTAACCAGGTGTTTTCGTCGTTGTTTTATTTCCTGCGCTCACGGTATCTCGGTGCTGCTGCATCAGTCTGCTGGTCGCGTCCTCCTCCCGGCCCGGGGGATCGCAGTCGGAAGAAATAATCCCGGAATGGGCTTTCCAGGTGGCAAACATGGCCCCCTCCCCCTTTCCCCGGGATGCGAGGGAGGCCGGCGCTCGTTCTCACGGGCAGACAAGCGGAATGGGAAGGTAATTCCCCGACTGCCGGCCTGGCTGCCTGCCTGGCTGCCTGCCTGGCTGCCTGCCTGGCTGCCTGGGGCCGGGCGACAGGCATCGCATTAAAACGCCACAATATTGCGCGAAGAAGTGCAGTTCGGCAAAGCAGGCAAAGCCCCGGCAGACAGTGCAGGCCCTGCAGGCCGTGCACCGGAAGAGTTATGGCCGCCCGGATCAAGGACGCCGTCGTGGACGCCACTCAGGGCCCCCTCGACCCCAAATCACACGTGCACGCGCCTCGCGCCCGGAGGAGGAGAAGCAGTGCCGCGCCATCCACCATCAGGCCGCGGGATGGCGCCCCGGGCCGCTCCACGTGCACCGTCACTCGGTCGCTCTCGCATCTCGCGGGGCGTGCCGTCAACGGGTGCGAGAGAGACAGAGCGACGGAACACGATTCGGAATCGCTCTCCTGGCGGGCTATTTACGCCCCGCCCTTTCCGAATGGCCCTAGGACCAAGTTGGAAAGCCCTCCGCGCACCGCGCTGCGCTACGCTGCGCCACGCTGCGCCTGGCCGCGCTCCGAAGTTGGACACACTGGGTGTCGATGGCCTTCGGACGATCAAGCGTGGCGGCTCTACGACGGTGGGGCGGCCGCACACCGAGCCATCCTTATTTTTCCTTGGCGCGCACACAGACACGCACACACACAGCCACGCGCACACACACACCTACACACCTACACACGCCGCTCGAGACGATGAGGTGAGGCGAGGGTAGACCCACTGGAACTGCAAAGTGAATCAGGACTCGTTACACTTTGCGTATCGGCAACGAGCTCCCTGCGGGGGGTGGGGGGTGGTGGGGGCACCGGCTAGTTATCCTGCTGATTGGTTCCCCGCCCTGTTTGCAGTGCAGCCTGCAAACTTTGCTGCCCGTTCCGTGGATCGGCACGGCGGGAAAGAACGGGAAAGATCCGAGAAAAGACCGCCGCGCGCCACACCAGGAGGTATATCGCTCGACCCGGCGTCCATGCGTCAACACCCAAACGAATCTGCGCAGAATTTTCGGGTTTCAAAGTCAGTTCTCAAAACTTTCAGCCCGGGTTTCCTTGGTCCCGCTTTCCCCGCGGTCCGCCGCGACGAAGTCCGTCAAGTTGAACGACCGGGGCCGGGCAGCCGGGCAGCGGGGCAGCGCCACGACATCGACGACGTCGTCTGCGACCTCTTTTTGCGTTCCGCTCCCCTGATGACGGCGAGGGAGGACGAGGGCGACGCCGCGCGCCGACAGAATGCACAAGTGCGGCGGCAAGCACAGGTGCGTCGCCCAGACGCCTTTCCCAATTCCGTTATGTTTCGTTTCATTTCATTTTCTCCTTTAAGTTTACTGGCGAGGAAAGAAGCGGTCTCGCTCGGGAGTGCCCTGCAGGGAATGCTGCATCCCGTCAACATTGGCGAAGAAATCGATCGCTTTCTCCGATCCTTTTTGGAGCGGTGCGAACAAGTTTTCGCTGGGGATAAGTTGCGACTCGTCCCTGCCCCCCCCCCCCACACACACAGGGCTAATGCACCGCAAGGGCCGCGGGGAGGAAAGGGCGGCAGATAAAGGGAAAGGGGCGTAAGGGCGCCAAGGGCACAGGGCAGAAGGCCGGGCCCAGCGGCCAGGGCCAGCACGACTGGGATGCCATTACGTCTATTAGATTGGCATTCTATTCCAGCGCGGTGCAGAGCTACACGCCGTCCAGCCTGCCACAGAATGTTAGGTGGGGGTGCGAAGGAGGTCACCACTACCACGCCGTCGTCGGCGTCGTCGTCACCCTTGGGCCGCCACTTCTTGTTGCCTTCCAGGCCAGCGCGCCCGGCCTCGGCAACAACACGGTCAGAGAGGAGCCGAGGCCGTTCCGAGCGCCGCCCGCGTGCCGACGAGCGGAATATTGGCCACATTGCATTAAACATGTGAGCAAAACTTGGCCGTTTCACGCCCAGGACGCCTGCCTTCCCGCCTGCCTTCCCGCCTGCCTTCCCTCCTGCCTTCCCGCCTGCCTGCCCCTCGGAGCACTGCGCGCAGCCCCGCCCCACGGCCTCTCCCTCCTGGAGGCCTCGCAGCGGCGGCGGGGAAAATCAGCCAAATCCCAGAGCTGGCCGACGAGGCCGGGCCGCCGCTCTCTCTTCTTGGCCTCTCTTTTTCCACACACGGTGGAGGGGGTAGTGGTGCGCCCCGAAACAATTAGGCAGCGTGGCAAAACATACCGGCAACCAGGACCTAGTCCAGGACCTCGTCGCAGCAGCAAGGCCAAATGAGGTGGGGCATTTTTTGTGCGTTTTTCCGCCTTTTCGCACCCTTGCTGCTCTAGTGTCGGCAGTCGGCACCCGGACAACGAAGTACCTCTGCACCGCCGCCTTCGAGGCCGACGCCAAACGGGGCAAAACGGCTGACAGAGTGTGGCCAAAAAGGACCGAAGAGGGACCCGGGGAATAGTCGGCAACGCAACTCGGTGAGTGCGATAGGCTGGGCACCATTCTGCCGTTAATTGTGGCCTGGAACTCACTGCAAAACCGCAGGGAGCCGGGAGAGTGCGCCACTGGAAGGTGGTCCCCGGGGACGCGGCGACGGCCTCCTGGAGGGGCCCGTGGAGGGCCCCGCCGTGGACCCACCATGTGCCTGCCCGCCCTGGCCCGCCCTGGCCCGCCCTGGCCCGCCCCTCCGAGGTTCCGAAGTGCCGGAGCGAGGCGGGGGTGGCGCTCACAGTTGGAAAGTAAAACGGAATATAGAGGGACCGGCCGCCGTCCGGGCCGCATGGGGGCGGGGGTAGGTGGGGGTCAAGGCGAGCGGTGCCTGCAGCTCGGTTCCAAATAGCGCCCTCGTCGCACTCTGGGGCGTCCATGCGGGTGCGACAGAGACAGAGCGCCGCCGCGCCGCCGCGTGGCCGTGCTGTCGAAGGCCCCCCGACTTGTCTCCCGGACGCACGGCGACGCACGGCGCGGCCATGACAAATGGACCACGCTTCTTTCCGGCCCGCCTCCTGCCGGCCGGCCGCCAGGACCCCTCCTCCCGCATTCTGCACTTCTTTCGCTCCACGCCACCCCACCGCCTTGGACTTATCCTCTCCCCATTTCAGTCATCTATATTCAAAACCTGCAGCTATCTCCATAAGCGGTGCACGGGGACCATGAGACGTAAGGGTGGGCTGAAGTCGTCGCGGCCCGGGTGTGGGGGGGGGGGAGGGGGGGAGGGGAGGGGAGGGGGCGTGCATCGCGCGAGCCAGTCCGAGCGCGAGTCTGCATGGCGGCCGCTACGCCGTTGGTGCTTGGGTTTGCGGGCAAGTCTCCCCAATCAGGTGGTGATAAAAACGATCCCGGCAGGCAGGCAGGCAGCCTCCGAGATTGTCCCCGTCGGCCGAGTGCCCTTTTATTCGGCTTTATGTCCGCACACGCCCCGCCACGCCCCGCCACGCCACGCCACGCCCGTGTAGCCCCGTGGCAATAACTCCATTCCCGCCGCCAGAGAGCAGCGCTCCGTGTGTGCTGCAGGCCTCGTCGCTGTCTCTCTCGCACTCAAGGGGCGGCCTGCAAGGGGTGCAAGAGAACAGCAACTCTCAGTGGAGAGATATAAGCAATCACGCGCTATGATCGATGACCGCTGCCTTGATTTGGTTAATTCCTACCATTTCAGCCATCGGCTGGACGCCAGGACTGCGCAGCACGCGGCCCACTCCCCTGGCCATGCCTGGGCACCACCTCCCACGGTCTAGCCTCGCTCCAGCCTCGCTCCAGCCTCACCCTAGCCTCGCGCTCTTGGCCGTTCTTTCCCGGCGGCGCGTTTGTCTGTCGATACGCTGAGAGCATTCCCGCATAACTCCGCGTTTGGCGCCTTATACGGCCCGCGTATACAACTTTCCTTTTTACCGCACTCCGCAACGCGTTGACTCCGCACACTGTACCCGCGCAGGGAGACCTCACATAGACCTCGGCGCGCGTTTGGAAGCACTGTTGGCACTGTTGCCTCGCAAGGAGGCGCAAAATGCAACAGCGCCAGCGACGACTGTGGTTTGACCGTGGTCTGACCGGCGACGGGGTGGCCGAAGCCAGCAAGCCACGGCCGGGGCGGGACGGGCCACTTTGGAAACATTCGGCCGCCCCCGCCCCCTCAATTCCCACTTCCATTCCGAGGGGGCGGCGGGGCGGCCAACGCGTTGGCGGGGACGACAGGGGCGCTCTCTCTCACAGCAGCACTCACATTACACCGCCCTCTCCATTTCTCCCTCTTACAATGCCACAGGCATCCCGCCTCCCCCGCCTCCCCCGCCACGCCCCGCCACGCTTCACCCGGTTGCCCTATGATCCTAATCTTCTCCCTCCTACATCCCCCCCGAGTTTTTGGCGGGTGCTACGCCCACGACGACGATGCAAAGTTGTTGAGCTTCACTCAAGGAAAGTAGCGGTCTCCACGCCATCGCCGTGGTGGATTTCGAGTCCCTCCTAGCTGCTGGCCAGCGCGGCCTCGGCCGCTCTCCGCCGAGCCGAGCCGCCACAGCGCGTTTGGCGCTGACATTTAAATTGCCTCGCGCTGATTGGCAGATCCGGTGGGGCCAAGCAGTGGTAGGGCGCGAAAAGCCCTCGGAGGAAGGAGCGGTGGAACCGAAACGCGGACGCGGGCCTTCCCGGGCTTTCCCGGGCCTTCCCGTGCGTGCCGCCCCCTGGCGGCGGACTGCAGCAACTCTGGCGCTGACAATGTCAAATTAGCCCATATTTCAGGGTCGCCTCGGCTCCTTTATTAGCCACCCTAGACGAGACGCGATGCGGCGCCGAGGGCCCCGCGAGGTGCGCGCAGCGGCGCCGCTCCCGCCCCTCCAATCTTGGAGTCGCGCTGCCTGCGGCCGAATGAGTTGTATAGTATGTAGCTTGAGTATTGTCATATTTTTATTATTATTTTTTTTTGCGGTGTTCGGGACAATTTATCCGGCCAGCAGCGTGTGCGGGCGGGTTGGGGCGCAGGGCCCTGCTTGGGGACCGCACGGGGGGCGCAGGGCAGGGGCGGGCAGGCGGGGTCGGGGGGCTTATCGTGAGACATGCAACTTGTGCACTGCTGCACTCGCTTCGCCACGGCGGGGTTTTCAAAAATGCAGCCCGCCAGCCGGCCGGCGCAAACGGCCGCCTCTAGAGTCCCCCGTAAAGTTGCCTAATAAAATTAGCCGGCAATTCTTCCTCGCGGTGGCCGCGGAGGGTGCAGTGCGCCCGCTTCATTGTTTCATGCAGCGGCAGCACGCGGAGCGGGGGCCGCTAGGGGGGCCACCTGGCCGCTCGTAAAGAGATACGTAATTGTGGCAACCCTAGGCAGCGCTTCCTCCAAGCCTTTGGCGGCCCTTACCCCCTGCCCCTCTCTGCTAGCAGCCCTGGAAAGTGCCCGCGGAAAATTAAGAGAAAAAGTGAGATTCGAATGACCTCAGTCAACAAGAACTGCAAGGAGCATGTGGTTTAGGGGATGGGTGAATGCGCATGGAGCCTGGGTTCGAAACTCCGGGGTGAGTTCTTTATTTTTCCCCTTCGTGCCAAGACCGCACACCGCCATCCCCACTACCAAACTCATTCGTTTCCCTCTCTTTTAATTACAACTGCGCTTGTTCCTTGAGTGAGGGGTGCGATGGGCCCGCGAGGGTGCATGGGCCCCAATATTCAAGGGACGCCGAGGAGCCAGTCGGTGCCACATATGCCGGGTCGCGGTTTCAACTGTAACTTTCCCGAGTGAGTGGCATTCACCCGACTACGTACTCGTGTATTCAGGTTCCAGGAGCACTATAAAGCTACCCGCATTTTAAAATAAATAATCCGCGTGGCGGGCCGGGCGGGCCGGGCGGGCCGGGCGCCGCGTCGCATGTGAGGGGGCCGTTCCGACAAGCGCCGCCCCGCCTCCCCGCCGCTAGTGTATCAATTACAGCTGCATTACGCCATTACTCCAGGCCTCCCGAAAGCCCTCCGAAAGCGCGCGCGTATTTAATCGCCGAGGCATTCGACGAGGCACTGATGGCGGCGTCTCCCACGGCCTTGCTCAACAGAAGAGGAAGAAACCATCGTGTCCGAGTTCTCGCACGGGCAGTGGACAGAAGCCAGAGAAGAGAAAAGGGTCCCAGGACAGTCCCGTCGTACTCTAGACTGGCCTCTCAGAGGACAAGTTTCGCTAGCTTCCCTGGCTTGGGGACGCCGGAGTTGAAAAACAAACCAGCAGCGGCCTTGGCTGCTGCTCACAGCCTGCGGGGTGACCACACTGTAAATCACCGCCCGCTGCCGCCAGGTCCGGATGCAGGTATGACACCTCCTAATTAATTAACCTGCCCGTAAATCTGATCGCGCGCCGTGTTTTCCCTGCGCGCGCCCTTCGAGGCCCGGGGGCTTTAGGGCCTTCTGGGACTGCTTGGGGCCCTCCAGGGCCTTCGGCAGCGAGGACGGCGGCGCCGCGCCCCGCGACCCTCCTAATTCGGTACTTTACTATTACCCGTTATGTTGGCGGCAACATACGAGACAAGCAAGTGTGGTGCGGGGCGGCGGGGCGGCGGGGCGCGGCCGCTCCGTGCGCGGGAGGGCGGCCGCAGTGCGCTGCGGCGCCGCGCACGGATTTAAATACTTGCCGAGAGAGGCGCGCGCAAAGTTGCCGGCCGGCCGTGTGTGCTTGGGGGAGGGGGAAGGGGAGGAGGGATGGGCGTGAAGTTTGGCGCGCAGTTCATTGTCCCCGCAGTTTACGTTGGCCGAGTTGGCCCGTGGAGGTGCGCGGTGCGTGGCGCTGCGTTGGCAGTGCGTTCGGTACAGCGAAGGGGCCGCGCGCGCGAGCCCCACTTGTTCCGGTGGTCTATTTAGATAATTAAATGAAGCCGGGGAGCCCCGCTAGCGGTGTGTTGTTTGACTAATAAAATGTGAGACTTTGTGGCTGGGCTGCCATAGGCCGGAGCGACAGGCTCCCGCTTATCAGCCCGCGAGCGCGAGTCGGACGACTCTCTCTCTCTCTCTCTCTCTCTCTCTCTCTCTCTCTCTCTCTCTCTCTCTCTCTCTCTCTCTCTCTCTCTCTCTCTCTCTCTCTCTCTCTCTGTGTGTGCGTGTGTGTGTGGGATATGAATCGAGTTAGTGTGTAGTAGACGGGGGGTGGTCAGGGACACGAGGGAGTTCAAGTTCACCCGCACGAACCATCGCCGTCACAGCCCTGGAAACTCGCCCCTCCCAAACCAGCCGAGCTGCAGACGACCCTTGGAGACGCTTGCCTTTGCCTCCCTCCTCTCCCCGCCGCCACGGCCCCATCGACACCTTGTCCCGATCCGCGTAATCCGCAATCCGAGTCGACATCATTACTTCCGGGCAAGTTAATTTCCAGTCGTAAAAGGCGCAGCGGGCAAGGTGTCGCCTCGCGCGTGGAAATTATTACTGTGGCTTTATTGGCAGCTTGGCAGGCAAGCGGGGCCGCTTTGGGCTCGTGGTTGTCGTTGCGTGCGCCGAGCGTGGGCAGGCCCCGCCGCCGCCGCCCCGCCGCCGCCCGGCCGCCGCCCCGCCGCCCGGCCGCCGGCCAGAGTCCCCCGTAAAGTATTTCGTGTGAGTTTTCAGGTGTGAAACGGCCGGTGGACACGCGACGCGACGGGACGACACTCTGCTGGACATGTCGACGCGCCGGCTGCAAGGCCTGCTGCAGTGGCGGCGCGCAGCGCGCACACTGGCAGAACTAAAGCGCAACCTCATGGAAATTCCCCATAGGTTCAGTTGGAGTGGTGCTTATAGGCACCTTGTGCGCCTCCGCTGTAGGACTCACCTGAACCGTCTCATTGGGCGAGTATTTGGCTTGCTTGGCATGGGCTGCTTGATTCATGTCGCCTGCTTCATCCTCGAGCTGCAACAAGGACACACAGACATCCGTTACACTCGAAAAAGAATCTGTTTCCGTGGTCACAAAACGGCACCGGCCCTGAAGGAACCTGTCCGTCGGCTCTGCACTGCCTGCTCGAGCGTTTGGTGCTCCCGAGGCTCGGCGTGGCGAGGGTGGCCGCCCTGGAGGCCGCCCTGGAGGCCGCCCTGGAGGAGGGCCCGCGGGCCCCGCGGCGTGGTGGATCCACGGCGATTCCGCCTCGGCCTCTCACTGATAACGGGACTGGGGCTTCCGCGCTATCTCGCTGCCATTGTGGCCTCCCTCCGCGTCGCCTCGAAAGCCATTCGCACCTTTCACACCTCCACGTCTGTCTGTCCGTCCATCTGTCCGACTGTCTCGGCGAGGGGAGTGGAGGGAAGGGAAGGCTGCTACTGCTGCTGCTTGACTTGTGTGTTTTTACTGCGCGCCCCACGCCTCGTGGTTTACAAAGGTTTTTTTTTTCATTTTTTCTTCTTTTTTCCCCTTTTGCAGTTTCCTCGCGGCACGTGTGGCGGCACGAGCGGCCCACGTGTGGGGACGCCACGCCACGCCACGCCACGCCACGCCACGCCACGCCACGCCACGCCACGCTCGCGAGGCACGGCGGAGCACACCAAGGAGGGGAACAGCTGCTGTTCCGTAGGGGAGGTGTCGGCCAATTGGCCCGCCGTCCCGCCAACGCTCCGCGTGCAGGCCGTGCAGGCCGTGCCCCTCGACCTTCGTGATTTTGCAATATGCCGCCGGAAGAGGGCGCGGCGCCTCTGCCGTGGCGGGGTGGGGCGGGGTGGGGCGGGCCCACGTGACGTGAAAAACAACCTCGCCCCCGCCGTCTCGCCCCGGCCTGCCTGGCCGCGCCGCCGCACTGTCACACTCCCCGAAAGTTTTCACACCCCGAAAGGGAGGAAAATGCGAAACGCGTTTGCAAAATTTAACACAACACACCAAGAAACTTCGTTTGGAAAAAAGCAGGCAAAAGAAGATAGGTCGAAGAAATATTTGCGTTCTGCCGTCGCGGTGCTGCTGCTGCTGCTGTTCTGATGCGTCGCCGGTCGCCGCTTGGGTATGGGTCGCGCAGTAAATCAGGTTAAGTCCTCGACGGCCCGCCATGCCGCGACGCCACGCAGGGTCGCGGTGTTTGCTAGGCGGTTGAAACCCCAGCCAGCCAGCCAGCCCCAGATGGAGGGGGCCGGGGCAGAGGGCACCCTGGGGGCACCCTGGGGGCACCCCAGCTGGTCTGGCCTCTCTCCGCTTGGCGGCCTGCCTACCGCACCGGCTGCAGGGGTCCGCGGCGGCCTAGCCCGGCCCCGCCTGTGTCATCGGCTTAGCCGCGGCTTAGTCGCGGCTTTGGAGGCTTGTGCCCCATTAGCTCCCGCCCCCCTCTACGCCCCACCCGACGCGGGGCCCGCTCGCCGCATGACCCGCTCATAAACAGATGAATTTAACTGCAATCATTCTCGGGCAGAGACGCCCCCCACCCCCCACCCCGCGGCCCCCGCCGCCCCGTCGGCCCCCACGGCCCCGGCCATACGGCGCGACACGCCGACACGTGGGGTGGCCAAAATTATGGCGACAGATTAAGTTAGTTGAAATGACTACATCCGCGAGACCTGGTGCGCCGCCGGGGAGAGATTTGGCGACGGCGCGGCAGCAGGGCGGCAGCAGGGCGGCGCAGAGGAGGAGGAGGGCGGCGGCGCGCGACTCGTGTTTTGCAAGCAGCCCCTTGTCCGCGGCGACGCGCTACAGCGACGGCATCGGCTTGCTTTTAATTGGGGCCGCGAGCAGAGAGCGGCGGGGCAGCGACAGGGCCCCGGCCGCGCCGCCAGCGCGCTGCAGCGGGGCGCGCCAGGGTTCATTTCATTGTGCCGATAACGGCTGACTAATTGTCTCTATTAGAGACACGAGAGACGAATAAGAGATGGCGGCTGAACCCCGAAAGTACTGGCCGCTGAGAGTACCACATGAATCGACGATGAACAAACTTCGCTGGCTTCAGATGGTGTGGAAGAGCGCCGCCACGCCAATCCGGCCGCTTTTGACGTTACACCACTGCCAACCCTAATCCTCCTTCACGCCTGCCAACCTCCCCCCCCCCACCACCCCTGTCACTCCATACGCTGCGCCCCGCGCCGACCGACCGAGTGTCACCTTAATTTAAGTTTGCGTGACAAAGTGGGGGCGGCAAAAAGCGCGTCCCCTTCCCGGCTCTCGTTGCACACCGCTCTGCAGCCAGTCGCGGTGTGAAATTATGGTCCCCTTTAATAAGATGACTCGAACTTGTCGCGCGGCGTGAGGGTCCGCGTCCGCGGCGGCCCCAGCGCCTTATCGAGACCCCCCCCCCCTTTCCCCTTTCCGATTTACCTATCCGGCCAGGCCCGACAACCTGCCAGGCAGTCTGCTCTGTCTCTCTCGCTCCCCTTTGAAACGCCCCACGGGTGCGAGAGAGACAGAGTGAGCGGGCAGGGGGGCGGGGCAATGCCAAGGGCGAGCAACTCTCCGTCGCCGTGCGTTCCGCCTTTCGGAATGGCACGGGCCCCCACTTAGGAGGAGAGGAGCCTCAGAATCAGGAAACGGGAAGGAGGAATGTTTCGCCGCGGAGAGGGGGCTGCGAAACGGTAGGACGATGACTGCTGCTGGGTGGTCGAGGCGTCGAGGCGCAGCGCTGCCCCCTCGCGGGGCCGGAGGAGGAAACTAATATGCTAATGCGAGCGGCCAGAGTGAGTTATAACGCCCGCAATAAAATATGAAATCGGAAGACTTTAATTTCTTGCCATTAAGATGCCGGCCACAGAGCGGCGCGGGGAGGCGGGGGCCACCGCCTCGGCCACCACCGCCTCGGAGCCGTATACTTTTGGAAAAGAATTAGAATGGAAGGGAGCCGGAGGCGGCCAAGTTTCGGGAAAGCTTTCCTCGTGAAATATTATATTCCCCAGTCGATTCGATTCCGACGGAAACTGAAAGCAACGTTTCCCCGGCGTCATGACGGCGCGACGCCCCGCTGACGGTAGTACCTGTTGCGGTGTGCACCGGTGTGCACTGGACTCATGGCGGGCCCCTCGGCCCCTCACTCGCACTCACAGGGCGTCCCGCAAGGGAACGAGGGAGACGACACGGACCGGCGAGAAGCTCCGAGCGGAACGAGCCAGGCTGTGCCGCCTGGCGGGTAGGCTCGCCCGTCACACGCAGAGGTGCGCGCCCTGCCTACCCAGCCTTCGTGAGGGGCTACGCCGGGCTACGCCGGGCTACGCCGGGCTACGCCGCCGGGCTACGCGCAGAGCGACGACTGTCAGTGTCGTCCGTGCGCCGCCGGCCTAGTACCAACAAACCGCCAAAACAACACGGAAAAAAACATTAGTTGTTGGAAAATGAGGTAAAAGGGGGCGCCCATTACAGCTTAACGTGCTCGCAGTGAATGGGCGATGGGTGGTCTGGGCTCCAATCAGGCGGCCCGCCACTGCGTTCGATTATATAAATGGCTGATGCCCCTCTCCCCCACCCCACCGCCCCTCTCCCCCACCGCCACCGCCCCGCAGGCTGGAAGGCCAATAAAACAGGCCGGGAAAAATAGGGAAATGCATTTATAATGGGAACATCGGGCCGAATGGCCGAATGGTCTGCCGGGGCGCTTATCCGTCGCGCTGTCTCTCTCGCGCCCCGCCGGGACGCCCCACGAGTGCATGAGAGACACGACGCCACTGTTCGGCCGGCATGCCGAGGCTGCGCTGGGCTGCGCTGGGCTGAGCGGATCGCGATCGCGGTGGGGAGCCGTGCCCGCCGTGCCTCGTTGCGAGCGACGTCTGCACTGCATTGCTTATTCACGCCTCATTAATAGCTGGACGAGTCGCTTCATTGTTTCCCGTTTTCGCTCTTGGTTTTGCATGTTTTTGTTTGCCGGGTGGCTGGCCTGTCGGTGAGGCGGCGCGGCCGGCGCGGCCCTCGGAGCGCGCCAAGTACCGCGTTAGTTTTCATGGCGCTAAAGCAACCCTTCTCGCGGCGCCCCAGCGACGCGGACCACGGCGGTGCGGCCTGCCTGGCTGGCTGCCTGCCTGCCTGCCTGGCTGCCTGGCTGCTCACCACCGCCGCCGCCTGGGGGCTCGCCTTGCATCCTCTCCTTTTCTAATTGTAACTAGCTCCGTAAAGAAGCGGCCGAGAGCAGCCGAGGGCCGCAGGCAAACAGCAGCGGGCGAGCCGTCGCTTTGTCTCCCTCGCGCCCCCGGGACGCCCCACGAGTGCGACAGAGACAGCGACAAGCGAAAGGGAAGGGGGGTCGGCGGGGCGCGGTCCCTAAATCCACGCGGCAAGTCGCCGCCGCCTCCGCACCTTGCGGCACAAACGCAAAGACAGCGAAAGAAAGCCGGGCAAACACGGCCACAAATCCTCGCTCTTCGAGATGCAGCCTAAACCGGGTGGCAGGGGGAGCGCTGAGGCTCGGTCTCTGACGCATCACTGCGGGCCACGGGAGGCCGTGCGAGAGAGACAGAGCAACGAGGCGCCGTTTCGGAATGAGCCTCCAGGGAAGGGGGGTATAGGGGCTGCTGGAATATAAGTCTAGTGGGCCAGGGCGGGGCGTGGCGGGGCGTGGCGGGGCGAGACAAGAAGCGGCCGGATGCTGATGCTTCACTTTGGCGCCTTGGAACAAAACACGTGGAAGACGGTGCGGGGGAGGGGGAGAGACAGACGCTGCACAACTTTGTCACACCTTCGGCCCCGGCCGGTGCTGCACCTGTCCAACTCGGGCCGATTTACGGTCGCCTCGGGCCTCCAGGGCCTCCTCGCCGCGCCGTCGCTGCACCACGACAAACAGACCAACTTGGCCGACGCCCCCCTCCCTCCCCTCGCCAGAAATGAGTTGATCATCGACGAGCCCCCAACGTGACTAGAACGCCCACCGCCTCCGTGTATCGCGAGAGGGAGGGGCGTGGGCGTGTTGGCCGTTTTCTCCCCCATTGGCGCGGAGGGGAGAAGGGGGCGATGAAACATTGCGGGCGTTGTCCATCGCATGAGGAGAGGCTGGCAGCCAGTGGCCGCCGACACGCCGACGATCAGCACGCCGCTGCCTCGCCGCCGACCGCTAGGCGAGCTAAGCGGGCACAGAGCCTCGCCCCGCCGCGCCGCGCCACGCCCTCGCGGTCCCGCACGAACAAGTACTCGAGTCTGGAGTGGCCGTAATGCTTTGCGCCCGCAGTGTGCCCGCACCTCTCACGTGCGCACGTGCGCGAGGCTGTGGAGCAGCGGGGGCTGTGAGGGGAGCCCCGCCCCGCCAAACCACGCACGTTCAAAAGGCGTCGTCCTGTCTATTACGAGCCGGAACCAGCCACAGCCACGCTGCAGCGGAGCGGCGCCTCCGCGAAGGCGTTGGACGCGCTGCACGTACGTGACGTCGGGAAGAAGGTCCGTCGGAACATATTTTGGAAGTGTGGCTTAGAGGAGAGGCACCTCAGTCCAACTAAAACGGCTGCACGACGCCGCCAGCTCGCAGATTACTTGACGCGACGACGCTTTCAGTGTCCATACACGGCCATGTCTTTGCCGCAATGCCAACAACGAGGTCCAGGTCTCCGACACTGCCTGTACACGTGCACGACGCGACACGGCTCCCGCCTTTGGAAGTTGCCTACACAACATTGCGGCAGCGACGTGAGGGGAAAGTACTAAAGAAAAAAGGGAAGTAAAGAGGTTCCAGCAGGCCTGGCGGGGGAAAGGGGAAAGGGCGAAAGGGAGGTGCGCACACGGAAGCTGCTGGCGGGGCGGGGTGGGGTGGGGCGGGGCGGGGCGGGGCGGGGCGGGGGATGACGAGTCCCCGTGAGCCGAATAACAATGTTTGATGCGTACTCCGGCGGGCATAGGACGGCATGGCCCGGCGCGGGGCACATCTTGCCCGGAGACAAGCGGCGCGTCCCTTTTGGTTCCCTCTCAATCCTCGCCAGGGGTCTTCGATGGGGTACCAACCAACAACCGGCAGTAATGCTGAATGGCGGAGATGAGAGCCTGTGGCAGCAAAGCCAGAGATACGGGGTATGGCGACACTCTCGTCTAAAAGCCCGCACGGAAAAAAAAATGTTTTTTTGTGGTGGTCATCTTTGTTTGATTGGCTAAAATCGATACTGGCTGCAATCGAAAATCTGATAACTACAACCGAAGGCAGGTTGCTACCACCGGTTTTGGTGCAAAGTTTTGGTATTTTACGTTTCAGTTTCGTCGGCGTTGCCTGCTGGGGCGCCGCGGACCGTCGCGGGTACTTAACGCACTCCCGCAGCTGTGAGGAGGGGAGCGCATCTGCTGTGTTGGAGTTCGGTTGTCCCCGCCGCGCCGCGCCGCGCCGCGCCCCCGGCGAGCAGCGAGCCGAGGAGTCGTTGCCGCCACCTGCCGCGTCATTGAAGCAGCAGCGAAGTGGCGGCGAAGCAGCCGCTTCCCGATATAAATCAGTTAAGTATCGCCAACGTGCTGCCGGCTTGGCCGCCACCGACCGTGCCGCGGTATCGCTGTTTCCGGTCTCAAAGTAAAGCAGCACTCACCGTCCGCGTCAACATGTCAGCATCCCGGCCGGAGCCGCCAGCAGTCCACGCAGGGGCGGCAGGGGCGGCAGGGGCACCCCGTTGCGTCGCTCTCCGATGAGGGGGTCCAGTGTGGCTCCATCTTCTGTGCCGCACTATAGCCCTCACCGTTTGCAATAGCGAAAATCACGTCCAGGTGCGGGACGCCTCTGATTTTTCTCTCGTGTCGTAAATTGTCTAATGAGAGTTCCAGGCCAGACGGACGCTGTCCGCCCTTTCTTGCAGCGGTGCGAATCCTGCAGCGCGCGTTCCGAACGTCCGTGAAAATAGATTAGAATTCGTGCTAAATCTTGCCGCAAAGTGCGCCGTTGGCCGCGGCGCGACAGGCCGGCCGCACTGCCGTGGAGCGGTGACTCAGAGCCTGGCTCGGAACGCGGGGCTGCGGGGGCGTCGCCGGGGCGTCGTGGCGCCGGCGGGGCGCGCCGTGCTGCAGCTCGTCGCGGGGTCGCGGGGGCTCCGGCTGCTCCGGCACGCGCGGCTCCGGCGCGGCTCGGCGGGAGGGTCGGGACTGACTGCGCCGCCGCGCCGGGGTGCTGCCCGCGGAGAGAGCCCCGTGAGGCGTCGCGTCGCTGGAGGGGCTGAGGGTTGGAGGAGAAGGGGCTGGGGGGGCTCGCGCCGGTAGGGGCGCGTGCCGCCGATGGAGGAAACGTGGGAAGGGGCGGTACTTCCCCTTGCTTCGGACGCCGTCCACAAGCTGTGGACACATAGTCCACACATGATTGTAGGGGAAAGTATTTCTTCAAGGACTGAGCGATTAGCGGGCCGCAGGGATGAGCGTGGCGGCTACCAATCATGCACCTGTCCAGCTCGTCATGGCCACACTGCATCCCCTTAAGACGTCCAACCCCCTGGGACGGGGCCAGGGTGGTCGAACCCACTCGAACCCGGCCTGACCCCGTCCGCCTCCGATGGTTGCGCTCGGCTGCTTTGCCTGCCGCAGTCGGCCGCGCTCCACCAGGTGGCACGGACGGCGGCGTGCTCAGCTACGCGGGGGTCACGGGATCAATAACGTGGTTTAGTCAAGGCAGTGGAATTTTTGTTTGAAAATGGACGCCGACGGAGAAGCCGACGCGGTGCCGGACTACGACGGCAAAAGCGCCAGTGGCACTGAGGCGGTGAAGGTCATCTGTTTGGGGGACAGTGCAGTCGGGAAGTCCAAGTGAGTGGAGCAGGGAATGACGTAAAAAGAAAGAGAGGGTGGCGCGGCTAGGATAGCGGTGGCGGTGCCACGGTGCCGCCGTGCCCTGGCCAGTGGCCTGCATTCTCAGCGCAAAGTGGCGCAGAGTCCATTCTCCAGCATGACCTCTTTTGCTGATGTTGTTTCAGGTTGTTGGAACGGTTCCTGCTTGACAAATTTAAGCCACAGACGATTTCGACCTACGCTCTCACTTTATACAGATACTCGTCGAAAGTTAAGGATGTTGATGTCGTTGTGGGTGGGTCTACTATGGTTTTTAAAGTATTATTCATAAACTATATCTATCTTAGTTATATATGTCTTTTTTTTTTTTTTTCTTTGAACAGACTTTTGGGACACTGCAGGCCAAGAGATGTTTCAATCTATGCATCCATCATACTACCACCAGGCGCATGCCTGTATTATGGTATTCGATGCAACTCGCAAAATAACTTACAAAAATTTGGAGCGATGGTACAAAGAACTACGTCAATACAGACCCCACATTCCAGTGTTTTGTGCAGTCAATAAGATTGATGGTAATTTGCAACTTCCTACCTTATGCTTTGAACATAATTCTTTTGCTAAGTGTGTTATTAATAATTTCTCACTTGCTAGCAAATATGGATGTGACTCAGCAGAAATTTGCCTTTCCTGAGAAAAATGGAATTCCTCTGTACTACGTATCCGCCTCGAATGGTATGAATGTTGTGAAGGTGAGAGTCAGCACGAAAGACATTATGTAGATGTAGAAAATGTGTTAAAGAATTTTACATTAGACGATTAAGTTGATTTCTTTTGTTTTTATTTCAGCTTTTCAGGGATGCAGTTGAGGCAGCATTGATGTACAAAAAAGATCCACCAGATGTAACAGACCAAATATTTCAGGAATTACAAAGATTGTGAGAAAACTTGTGATAACAACTCTAGTATATGACGGACAAGCACAATGAAAATAAAAACAAGAAGGAAAAGGGCACTCAAAATTTACAGGAATTTTTTGAAAAAAGAAGTTGGGGGGGGGGGGGGGAGAGAAAAATCTGTCACTGATATGGGACCAAATTCACAAAATTCCTTGCTATTGGAATGATCTCCGTAGAAGGAGTTGTGAGAAAACAAGGCGTCCAAGTATAGATAACTTACAAAGAAGAGGAACAAACACTGATAAGAACTTAAAATAACTTTGTTCCAACAGTCAAGACTTATTGGTCCATCCTACAAAATTATAGATAGAAAATTACTGTTGACACTATTAATGATATAAAAAATGTACTTCTGAACAGAACTGCCTACACCTGTTATTTATTTATTAAGTTTTTAAATTGTGATTAATGTTACAAATGTCATTTTTGTTATTGCTTTGTGACTGAGGAATGATGATAAAAACCAATAAATGGGGGGAAGAGCATTGAACACGACTTCCTTATTAACATCCTTTCAAAATATACAGACTACAAAAAAATTAATAAAAACCTCTTGCACCTTGTACACAGCCTACCTTTCTCTTGATCCTGATGCATTGTTGTGGTCTGAGATATTTAGAAAATTAAACAATTTCTTTGAACGTCTTGGAATGCAAGCCACTTTCATTTTATGTTATGTTGTGACAAACAGAGTAGAATTTTTTTCATATGAAAATCACAAGTTAAATCAGTGAAACCAAATCCATCCCAGGATTCCATCCCACCCTCAGATGAAACAATTATTTTAACCTCTATCACAGTTCAACAAAACCTTTTTAACTATCTAATAAAGCAGGCCTACATACCAATCAATGAAAAAATAAACTTGATGACTCAGTCACCTAAACTATCACCTCATTTCTTGACGAGCTTGAGCAAGGAGGGGTAGGAGATCGTTCCTATAGAGAGGATGTCGTTCACCATGAGTTATTTTCAAAACATTCTGCCCTTTGGTTAGCCAATCCAAGGCCTCCTGTTCACAGTTAAGATAGAGGTTTAGCTTGCCAAGTTTTAGGTACAATATCCCCAAGAGAGGGTGTGTGGTGCCATAGTACTTCCTGGAAGAAACAAGAGCATTTATTAAGTGGTTTCCAGGTCCACAGTAATAAAGACTTTTAAAGGAAAGTAACTTACCTGTAACCAGGCTCAACTTCTTCTCCCAGTCTCTTGGCATCTTCCCATGAGCCAACATCAATTGCACTTTCAAATGCAGTATCTAGAGCTTTAACTCGAAGTAAATTCATTGGATGGAATAGTCCATTCTGCTTCTTTAAACATACTTTACATACATCTAAATCTGCATCAAATGTTGAGGAAAATTTTCAACTATAATGGATATATGGTAATAACATGAGTTCCTGATATGTTAATTTTCTGGAAAGGATACAAGCAACATCTTTCATAGACTGTAAGTGTTGTTGTGAGAAATCCATAATATCAAGGTATTCACTGATCTGAGCAGGTTTAATATGTTCATTGCACTTGGTGCACAATTTCCCATACGTTTCCTGTTTTAAACAAAAATGGCATAAGACAAATAATTTTGCAGATATATGTAGACAAGTATGAATTTTGAAACAAAACACACAAACCATTTGAAAAATAGGAACTGGCTCTCCACATTTGACATTAGGGCAAAGCATTGACCTCTGAAGCTCTAGCTCTGAACGGTCCACACACCGGGTGCATTGGCAAAGAAAATAATAGGTAGCTTGCAAATCTTCTTGTCGTTCCCTTGCAGAGTTCAGCAAATCAACATATGTGATGAACACCTGAAGAATAAAGATAAATAAAATGGATAATACCATAGCTCTTTCCCTTTGCAGAAGGAGATAGGACTATTTTCATTCAACTTACTTTGCTCCAGTCCATCAAGGGCATGGTTTGCAGTGTTCTTATGTGGATTGTGGTGCCAGTGAACACTGCGAGGGCTGTTGGGTCACAGGAGTGGTCAATGATAGATACGCCCAGGTAAAGTCCAGTGCCAATGCTTACCATCTCTGGATCTAAAATGTTAAAACCATTGACAACCATCTGGAGAAAAAAAAACAAAACAAAGGGTAAGTTTTGAGACTAAAATGCAACATTTAATGGTTGGGTTTAAAGTATTTACAAAAAAGCAGCTCACCCGTCCATATATTCCTAACAGCTCAGCTGAGTTGGGAAGTGCACCCTCACCAAGATATTCCATGAGTACAGCACATAAAGATGTAAAGTGCTCCATCCTCTTTGAATCTTTTTTGATGTCAGAGTAATCTGAAAAACACCAGTGTCATTTGACTATACTGACAATAAGACTTAATGAGCATTGAAAATTTTAACATGCTACATACGGGACATAAGATCCTTGAACATTCTGAAACCTGTTTTAGAATAATAGCTTTTTTCCTTGTCTCCACCATTCTGAAAAAGAAAAACATGAATAGAACATCATCAACGTTTAAAAATACTGGAAATAATTTTCCAGTTCAAAGCACTTCAAAATTTAGCACCTGCAATCGAAATATTATACGAGCCAGGAGCCTGGCAGCATCAGGGACAATCCGTGGACCAACTCGTCGTAGATTAGGACATTCTTTTTTGTGTATGGGCCAAGATGCTTTTTGGCATTCACGCCCACAGTAAAAAACATACTTGCAACCCGAACACTGAGATAGTTTAGTTCTGCAAAGAAAGAGGTCAAAGGACTTGTTAGTGATTTATAAATCCTTCTATATCCTCTGCAAGGTGTAAAGAATTACTGAGTGACGGTTATATCTTATTCAAAAACAACTACTCTACTTGAGAAAACAAACAAAATATAGCTGTAAAAATTTTAAATTGATTAAACAAAGGGTGACAAATTTTATCCTGCGCTGAATCATTTTTGTTTCTGCACAAATCAGTCCACCTGACATCTAGTCTTAAATTAAATTCTGCACAACAGAAGCCAGTTCATGCACAGAATACCAAAAAGGGGGGGAAAAAAATCAAAACCAAAACACAGGACACTTTAATTATTGAAGCTTCTCAATCATGCTCCAATTTCTTTTAGATAATAGGTTGAAACACATCAATGCTTTTAAAGGGTACAAAGAGAGGCATGACAATGCTCCACCCATGCTTTGAGTAATGCTATACCCACTCAGCCCAAAGAGTATCCACATCCCAAATCCTCTCATCATCTGAATCTTGACAGTCCCATGGGAGTCTGGGGCACAGTGGGAAACGCTCTGGTCTAAAAAAGGGAAACAGCAAGGTGGGGTAAAAGTATCACTGCAGGGAAATATACTTTGTTACCGTAGACAATTGACCAGAGTTGCAGACTCCATTAAGTTGATCAAATAAAAATATTTCCATTAATACAGCCAGCCTGAAAAAGATGCTAAATTAGTGGTTTCTGTATCGGTGGGAGTATCTTGACGAAAACTGCTGATCCTTCAACAGTGACAAACTCATATCAATTTACATTCTGAATTTACAGGCTTCAAAGAGTAAGATTATCAATGATCATTAAAAAAAAACATGTTGAGCCCGACAGCCACCTATTTAGCAATATTATGAAAGATTACTTGTTAATACTAGGTTAGGTTACTTATGTATTACCTTTCAAAGCAATGATCACATCGTTCGCCTTGAAGCTTTGATTTTAAAACGTGAACAAAAGGTTTTTCAGTCAACAACGTAGACCCAGCCAAGACTGCGAAGTCACTTTTTGTTTTCATTCTGGAAGACCGAAGAATTATGGGTGCGAGCGCAGAGCAGACGGTTCTAGTGGTTCCGACTATTTGCAAGTGGCAGCACCCAAAATAGAGCTTGCCTCGTCTATTTTTAGTGAAAGGCTGACTGTGGCGAGATGAACGCGATTTGTCATTCGCATTTCATCTCGTGAGCGCAACGAGACAAATTTAGACGAGTATGTCTTGAGTTCGTCAAGCAACTAGTGATCCGCTGTGTTGACTGTTGACAGCGACAGTAGTCTGCTAAGAACAACAATAGCAGCAGACGACACTCACTGAATGTGGACAGCAATGCTAAAGCGCGAGTTGTCGCAAAAGTTCTACGAATTGGTCGCAATAAAAATAGTAAAATGATTTAATTTCGTCAAAATTACAAACGAATGCTGTGGTTTCGCGGTAAACAAAAGCATAAATGCGACCGTGAGGGACGCGTCCCCCTCCCTCTCCCCTCCATTCTGCTCCATTCCGCCGGTCGCTCCTCCAGCGAGCTGAAGTTGTATTGCTGTATTGCTATTTGTATTGCTATTGCCGTTGCTATTGCTATTGCTGTATTGCGGTCGGCCAGGATCCACCCTGATGCGAGGCTACGGATTGCTGATATGAAAACAGTTAGAATTGAAGAGTTGTGAGTGCCGGTCTCATCAGCTCGCTAGGGGGAAGTGAGGGCGGAGAGGAGGAGGGACCAGCATGCACCGCGAAATTTTGAGTTTCCCTGAATCCCAAATTCGCTCACCAAAATTGGAACGCGTTTAATTCTTGTAAGGCCAGAATCTATACTAGATGCCTTATAAGGCAGCCAAACCACAGAGACAACATCGCGCGCGATAACGCAAGCACCCGTGACAGCGCGACGGCTTATTCGAACAAGCCCAGAGGGTCGCGACCTGATTGGCTCCCGCTCCCCCCCCCCACCCCTCCACGAAGCTCGCCGGGCAAACCGTTGAAGATTCAAACGAAGTGCGTTGATAGCGGTTGACAGCTAGTGTTATTATTATTCTAATTTCATTTTCGGGGCGGTGTTTGAGTTAAAGTAATAGTACTGCTTTCCCCGGCGAACATTCACAGCAATCTGGGTGTCTGTTAGAAGCGATGGGAGTTGCATTCTCTGGCAAAATACGGCGTCAGGTAAGTCGGCCTTTGTCTCGGCACTGAGGCTATGGAGCAGCTCCTGCTCTCGGAGTGAAATCGTACTTGTTTCGGTGTTTTTGTGCGAGTGCCGTTGTTGGAAACGTGAATTTCGAGTCCATTTGGTCCCCTCGCGTATCAGCACAACAAGTCAGGTCCAAAATCTTTCCCGTAGCACTGTGCCGTGTGTTGCTAGGCGGCGAGGCGCTGATGGCGCCAAATCCAATCCCCGGTACGCGCCGGCTTCATGCCGTGCTTTCTCGAACCGTCGCAACAGCCTCTGCACCCGGCAAGATAACGTGCCGCCTCCGTTAGCGAGACGGGGACAACGTTTCTCACTGTTCGGCACGGTTGCCCTCACGACACCGGGGCCTGGGACCGCCCCATCGAGGTGGGCCCTTCGTCCTTGCCTCCCTTGGCCTTCGCAGCCTTCGCCGTGTTCGTGATCCTCGCTGAAGTGCTTGGGTGAGTGTGGACTGTGGAGGGAGGAGCCACGTACACTTGGAATATCTGCCTTTCATCACCAGTGAGTAAGCGTTATTTCTTTAAATTTTCTCCATGGGCCCAGGCTACTTTTATGACATGTTTTACGCTGTGACGTTTAGAGTTGGAATATGGTTGTTGACAGTGCAACATGTTGATTTCAGCAAGTGTCTGCTAGTTGTCCGAACCACTGACCGAATTGCTTCATTTATCTGAGTTAGCAAAGCTTTCGTTTATTTGTCGAGAAAATTTCCAGTGTTCCGTTTGTGCCCCAAATAGTTGTTTACACAATTGTGTGTTAATTTTATGTGACTTTCTAAATATGCCCTATGGTGTATTATAACAGTAGCTTTGTGTTAAATTAATGCAAACTGAGAGAAAATGTTGTTGTTTAAAGTGACAAATTGACACCGAGTACCGAGTGCATTGTGATAAAATGATGAACCAATTTCTTTGCATCAAAATGTAAAGTTGACGGAGTGACTGCTGACATTGTGTGGTTGATATTTTATGTTGGACCAATGCTTTGATGGTTTTAGTGTGTTGTCTGCTAAAACTGCAACAACTGTTTGCCCTTGATTTGTTTTACAAGAGCATTATGAATCAACATGCTTTTTATTTTGAATGCTAATGTCTTATAGGGATTTTTATTTTGAATGCAAATGAGTGAAAGGGTTTTTTTAAAATAAGGATGGGTAAATCGCTAGGGTCTTTCTCAGGGCTGAAGAAAGGAAGGGGTAGGGAAGCACCAGCCCTTCAAGTGCTCGGAGGAGGAGGGAGTAACGCTGAAGGGTGTGTCACGAGTATCAACAAGGGGCCAAGCTTTGTTTGGACTTCTGTGTTCTCCCGTCAGATCGGCCGCGCTGTCCGTCTGTCTGTCCGCACTTCCTCCGCGTCCGTCCGTCCGTCCGTCTGTCTGTCCACTATTAATACCACCTCAAGGTCCAGGACCAGGATTAACGGCCTGCGTGGATATTATCCGACTAGTTGGCTGCAGCGCAGACTTTGACATTGGCGGCCGAGGTCAAAAGATGCTGATCTCAGGTCCGCCCTGCCCTGCCCCGCCCCGCGGGGGGGGGGGGGGGGGGGATCGCCATCCCCGAGAGGGTGGCGGCACGGCCCAGAGCATGGATTCGCCGGTGCAACGGGGAGGCAGGCCGTGCGAAGTGGCGATGTCGCGGCGCGCTGATGCACGGTGGGCCAAAGGACCGGTGGAGCTCTCTAGGGGTAGGGCCGCAGGGCTGAAGAAAGCAAGGGAAAGGGAAATAAGCACCTCTCCAAGGGCGCGGGGGCGTAGGGAGTAACACCGAAGGGTGCGTCGCTCTAGGGGTAGGGCCGCAGGGCTGAAGAAAGCAAGAGGGATAGGAAAGAAGCAGCCCTCCAAGGGCGCGGGGGCGTAGGGAGTAACACCGAAGGGTGCGTCGCTCTAGGGGTAGGGCCGCACGGCTGAAGAAAGGAAGGGATAGGACAGGCCGCACCGTAGGGCTAAACACCCGCCGCAAGGATGGAGCCTTGTCTGAGGAAGGAAGCTATAACTATACGGTGTGGGCCGCAGTCGACAAGGGAGCTTTCTATTGAGCAATATCAAATAAGAAAACCTCTCCATGACCTTCTCCGATTCACCTAAAATTTTGTGGGCTTGTTAGACACCTAAAGGGAAGTCTTTTGCTAAATTTCCAGATCCTGAAAATTTGGAAATTTAGCAAAAGACTTCCCTTTAGGTTTCTTACAAGCCCACAAAATATCAGGAGAATCGGAGAAGGTCATGGAGAGGTGTGGCTTTTCTTATTTGATATTGTTCATTGAAAGTGCACAGGTACATTTTTGGCGAGCGCCGGAGACAAGTTTTCCAATTATGTATCTGGCGAATCCTCTGCCGGGAAATGGCGATCGTGACCTAAAGGGGCGGCGGCTCGCCTCGGACCCCATAAGGCTCCTAGTGGCACAAATAGGGACTCCCGGGTGGTCTGGGGCCCTGCGGTGGCGGATGGGTAATGATGTCTAACGGTGCTCTGGGTCAACTATGACGTACGCCAACTTAATGGGTAGGTCAACTGAGCAAGTAGGTAAATCAGGCATATATTCAAACCAGATACTTATAATTAATGTAGGTCAGACTTTAGGAAGGTTGTGTGACATAGACCCAGTTCAGAAAAAGCTGTTCTATAGGAGACCGCCTAGGAGGTAGGCAACGGCAACATTCGGATACACCGCAGCGTGGCAGGCTTGCCTACCCCGAATCGAGCAGGGGCTTGTCTTGAACTTGCCTACACCGACCCCTAAGTCTGTCTATCAGTTACCTAGCACCCCACCCTTATTCTAATTTAAAAAATCCCTATAAGACATTAGCATTCAAAATAAAAAGCATGTTGATTCATAATGCTCTTGTAAAACAAATCAAGGGCAAACAGTTGTTGCAGTTTTAGCAGACAACACACTAAAACCATCAAAGCATTGGTCCAACATAAAATATCAACCACACAATGTCAGCAGTCACTCCGTCAACTTTACATTTTGATGCAAAGAAATTGGTTCATCATTTTATCACAATGCACTCGGTACTCGGTGTCAATTTGTCACTTTAAACAACAACATTTTCTCTCAGTTTGCATTAATTTAACACAAAGCTACTGTTATAATACACCATAGGGCATATTTAGAAAGTCACATAAAATTAACACACAATTGTGTAAACAACTATTTGGGGCACAAACGGAACACTGGAAATTTTCTCGACAAATAAACGAAAGCTTTGCTAACTCAGCAATTCAAACAAACGCGCACGAAAGGCCCGTTAAAGTATATAGCCATTTTGAGTGCGTTTGTCGTCTGTTTGTTGTGTACCGAACCTCGCTTCGCACTTCGGTGAAGTGGATAGTGGACAGTGGACAGTTGGTGCTGGGCTACAAGGCGCTGACTGCTGCAACGTTGCCACATTCACATTCTGTTTACCACAACAACTTCAATACAACAACGAGAAAGGCCGTCTCGCATCTATTTCGTTAGTTTTATCATTGAATTAGACCAAATGGAAGAATTTATTGAAAGAGTGGATGATGATTATTACATCCGACAGGCACTCGACGGCCCAGCAGACGACGCGCCGAAGGGCGTAACGGCATCGTCGCCCTGCACCGCCCTGCACGAAACGGTGCAAAACGGCGCGAAACGTCCACTGTCCACTGTCCACTGAGGCCAAATGCGATATAAGGGAATGGTACCGAATGTCTTTTAGCCTCGCATCAGGGTGGATCCTGGCCGACCGCAATATAGCAATAGCAACGGCAATAGCAATACAGCAATACAACTTCAGCTCGCTACCTCCTCCAGCGAGCGATTTCTGTCTCAAATTTCTGAATGAAAGAGTTAAGCTTGCCTGAAATGGCATCCTCCGACGTGTCTGCTAAAGTACAATTCGAAATTTCAAAATTATTTCCATTGTTGGTGCCCACCAGCCCAGATTATACCAGCTATCAGGGTTTCCTAGAAGTAGAAGTAAGGCTACAATACACTTAGTGTTGGGGCATTTAGTAGACATTTAGTAATTATGATATCTCTTTACAGGGTGCTTTATTTCGTGTGTCGATATTGGCACCTAACTACCCTTATTCTGCTGGTATAGATTTTCGTTCAGAATGGAAGTTGTCAGAACTTCTAAGCAAAGATCGAGACACGCTAGCCAAGGTATCTTCCTTTGTGCATCTCCTTCACATCAAAAATTTTGACTATACTAAACATGCAAACTTTTGGGCGGGTTTTCAGTGGGGAAGGAAGGAAATGCTTTTGGATTCATTTCTTCAAGACATACACGGACTGATTGTAGGTTACTACAATTGTAATACATGCTCATATTTTACTTGCTGCAAATGAACTTGTTTTTATGTAACTTCCGTCTATAAGTTCCTTCTCATGATTTACTTCCAGACTAGCTGTTTGGAAAATGGTGGGGACACACGTCTAGCTTTAGAGAGAGATTCCATTTCATTCGAGGAACAGCTTGACAACCTTCAACGGTACCGTGCCATAATTTCCGAATTAAAGGAGCTAGGAACTGCTAATATAGAGTCCTTAAGCAGCGATTTACAAGATATCGCCTTTCAATATCAGGACCAAAATGGAGAAGATCATGTGATGAAAGTGAGAGTAAGAAATGATGATACAGGGAAACATAGTTTTGGAATTATTGACACAGACTTACCAGAGAAAATTATTAAAATAATTCAAAAGGTTGGTTCTATAAAAATAAAATTGTTTCTCTTTTTTACATTTGCCTTTTAAACACTGCTCTCTTAATGATGAAATTGTTGATTTCTTCTCCAGGAGCCTAATATCACCAAAGCATATGGAGCCTTTTGTGCACAAATTGGGGTCCTCAAGAGTCTCTGGAATTCTTTTTCTGAAATAGACCAAAACTGCTGGGTTTTAGACCCGATTCACCCTCGGAAAGCTGATATGTACAGGAGAATATTTATATGTAAGTTACAAAAGGAAACAAAAGGTAAGAGTAATTTCCTTTATAAAAATGTATTTAAAAATTATTATATTTTTTTTTTAGCCCCTCCTAGTGTTATGGCTCAAATAACATGGGATCCATTGAAGCCAAATCAACCACCAGAAATTAAATTTCAAGGAGCTGATGCTGAAATAGACACCCTTCGATGCAGCTATGAGGAACATATGGAGGTACTGTGTTCATTCCTTGTTTGATGAATTTCAAATGAGAGATTTGAGTTGACTTATCACCCCATAATTCCTGGGTTTTATTGTTAAGGAATGGGACCAAGAGAGCAGTGTTTTGGATAATTTATGTGCGGTGCTGCAGTTGACAAGCCTGCCTCAACCACCGCCTCCAGAAACCAATGCTGTCTCCCAAACTGTTGAAACTGGAGAATGTAGCATCTGCTACACTGTACAATTTGAGGGTAAATTGCCAGAAGAATCTTGTGGAAAATGTGTCACTACTTTCCATACAGCATGTTTATATGAAGTAAGAGAGTTTGTAATACTTTCTTTCTGCAGAACTATTGCAGCAACTGATTATTGTTATCAATCATATTATGTTTACTAATATTCTCTACAGTGGTTAAATATGATGCCTGGAAGCAGACAAGTGCATGGGCACATAAGTGGACCCTGTCCTAATTGTAATACAGTGAGTACATTAAATTCACGCACTAATGTAATATAATTACTGTCGCCCCAAATCAAAGCAATATTTTGTGTCTTTCTTTTTCTCAGGCCATGAAGTGTCCATGTCCACATGCCTTAACCTGAGGAGGAATGATGGTCCATGAAATAAGAAACAAGTTCGAAAGGTTTACAGATCAAAGCTTTAATTTAAATGATAAACTGTTACCAAAATAATTTAAATTTTTAATTAAAAATGTGTATTTGGTCAGCCTCTATGCTACACTTGCTGACAAACTGATGCATGTCTTTGCAAAACTCAGGACTCCCACAAATGAGAACCCAAGTATTTGTGCTAATTTTACATTTCAACTCAGAAGCAATTGCATCTTGGCCCAAACGACCAGTCTTAAATGTCTCTCCATACAAAGGTTTAAAGGTACTCTTACAACTATGGGGTAGATAAATATCAGCACTGAAGTTCCAGAATGACCGAAGTGAATGGATTTCTTCTCTTAAAATTATGTTGGCCTCATCTTTGCAACAAAATAAAATTCTAATAGTTGTTTCATCCTCCTCATTGTGAACTATGTTGGAGGCCAGAGAGTACATAGGTGCAATGCCAGTGCCAGCACAAAGCATTAGAAGATGTCTAAACTTATTAGGCTTGTAACTCAACCCTCCGTACGGTCCCCGCCAAAAAGTTATGTCCCCTTGAACCAACTTCTTAATAAACTGAGACATTTTACCATTAGGATACGTTTTTATGACGACATCAAAACACCCCTTACTGGTTGAAATAGGTGTATATGCTCTCGTAAAATGATTTTCTTTGCCCTCTATATTATCTTTGCCTTGTAAAATTAAATATTGTGAAGGTTTCAAATCCAACTTAGTTTCTAGGTCTCTGAACAACATTTCATCAGGTACACAATCTTTTTTAACTGCTTGGAATCGGAATATACTAGTATCATTTGATAGTGGTTTAATAGAAGCTATTCTGAAAGGACTGTACTTGGTCTGGAATAATGCAGGTTCGTTGATAGATCTATTTAAATCAAATCCTGCTGCACCCAATTTCAGACGATTGCATTTTTCTTCCCACTGCTTAACCAAATTATCATAGACATCAAGTATGCACGGTGTGCAACCACTATTACAGCAATCTGAGGGCAGAGGCTCCTCTGGGCGGTCTAGTAGCAAAAGTTCAGACATGATACACTGAAAGGGACTAAGAAGTCTGCCCAAAACTCAAGACAAACACTAAAATCATAAGCCAAAAAAAATAACTAAAACCTGATCACAGCTTAGTACTCTTGAAAAGGACTGTTCCAAGTATCACATGGGAAAACATCAATACCAGGAGATTTCATGAAAGTCTGCTGGGTTCATTTTGCAGCTTCAAGGTTCACCTTGCAATAAGGACAAACATATGTCACACCCTATCACTCCCTCCGCTCTACACCGTTACTGTTTTGCTGGACGTGATTTGACGAACATGGCTCATCTGACATTGTCTCTACTCCATTTTTGCTTTCTTCTGGTTTACTTTGCACATCATCCCAATTGATCTGAAACACAAAACAGTATAGCTGTTTAAGATCCAACTATGACATCACACCAAAAGAAAACTGTGGTAACAAGGTGCTGATAAATAAACCGGTTATGATGAGCTTACCATGAATCTTGTCACTCGTGGATTCGAGGCAAGAATATTTCTTTGAAGCTTGTCAAATTGTGGCAAAGCTGGAGGTGATTCCCGCAGTTCAGGGTCAACATAATCATTGTTTATGTAGTAACCAACACGAATAAACTCTTGATTTCTGAAAAATGAGTAAGTAAGTACATGTGAATAAATATGCCAAAGTTGAGGAATTACTTTAAAGCCCAATAAAGTGCTTTTCTCACCTATAAGAACAAGTCAAGAGCAACACTGTGACACCCACAACATCACCCACTGGGATTTTTGATGGATCCGGAGCATCAGCTTGAAACACAAACATGTGCCTTCCCTCTGGTACAGGTCCTACATACACTGTGTCAAGAACCTGGTCATGCTCTTCACTTTCAGCAGAACCTACATAAATGATACGCCACTCTAAATCTTCCTAAAAACACAATCATATGGTTTTTTTTTAAATATAGGTTCATTTGAATAAAAATTTATACATAATACACAAAATTATACGATAGAAAAGATACACATCAGATAACATACCTGTAAGTCCTCCACACATTCAAAGGTTATCTCAAATTGAAATGGATTAAAGAAGGCTGATGGATTATCCAATACTGCCACATTTATAATGTGAACTTTCGCCATCAGTCCGTCAAAAACTTCATTACCTTTCTTAATAACAGGCCTCAAGGATCAGATTTTAATGGAATTCAAGCGTCTAATACAAATAAATGTAAGGTTAAATTTAGATCTGTAAACTCTATTATATCAAAACTCTCAAAGACACGACAAACTTCTGATGGTGAGTACCCAAACTACTTGTCAGATTCTTCCTCATTGGCAGAACTGGAAGGTTTCCACATGGTCCACACACATGTCTGGCCCATACCACTCATACCAACTAAGCTGTAACAGCGTTTTTCAAGTTGATCCAGAACCTGGCGGACATTAAGGTCCGTCAAATATGTAGAGCTAAAATGTATCACAAAGGAAATGTTACATTAGACAAGTAATGCAAAAATGAAAACATGCGATTTACTGAAACCAAATGAAACAAAATTAACTCACAAATTATTTCCGGGCTCCGTGACTTTCCTAGCATCTAGATACTGCATCAATTCCGGATCCGAATGTTCGTCTCCAACAAAAGTAGGACCATTTTCCTGAGGGTAAAACAACCAGCAAAATGTTACAACATCAAAAAGCAAGAAAAATTCACATTTAACTCCCAATCCCACAGACAGAACAGAAGTTCATGGAGAATTAAGATTTCACAACAGATAGTCCACAAAGACCACATACAACTAATTGTTAAAGGGAGGAACTGACGCAATAAGCAGCCCGCTGGCTAGGGAGTAGTGTACGAAGCAACGCGTAGCTTATGATGAGGGAAATGCGTGATGTGACAACAAGTAACTCTAAAGGAAAAGAACGGAGTTCCAACACCGGTTATGCATACACATAACCTATGCCAAATCTTTGAGGTCGGCCTAGGCGTAGACTCACAAGCCGAATTTGGGTGGTGATCAAAACGTAAGGCATCGCAGCAAAGGACGGTCAAGCAGCACGTCTTGGAAACCACTGAATACGTGGGCCGAAGCCGCTGGCTCGCTATCAGCATCGCACTTCGTAGCCTTGACCGACGAAACAAGTTTGGACTTGAACTCTACTTCTTTTTGCCCACACGGGAGCTCCTGCCGCAAGACTCCATATAGACTCCTGGGCTGTGCTGGTTACGCGTTCTTCACGAAATAATGCCGAGCGTTGAAAAATAAACGACAGTATGCCCGGAATACAATAAAAGGAGCAAAACTTAACATGGACCTCGAGTCAATACGGCAGAGCGGATAGGAAAAGCCGTCGCCGTCGTCAACAAATTACCTATCTATTGGCTCAAAAATCGTGCTGAAAAGCGCACCATCCGATTTCAACTATAGAGGCAAGAGGGTTGAAGGAAGATGCGTCATTTGCCATTCTAGAAATGCAGTCGGCAAAGTGTTTCGTTTCGGCCGACCCCCAAGCGCCAGCGCGAACACGGGGCCATAGACAAGCAACAACAACATACATAGGGTCTGTGAAGTTAATGCGCGCACGCGCGTGCGCGCTTGCGTGCGTGAATGCAGATGGCTCAATTTTCGCATAATGAGGCTATGTAGTCCATGCGAAGTGTGTTAAAGACTTTACGAGGCCTCATTCTGCCATGAATTGATGTGCCTAATGTTCACAGAATAAATATAACGCTATGATTTGGAGCCCGCGTGCGATACCGCACGCGCCACGATGCCTTATTAGAATAGACCCTGAGGGAAATGCTCTGATTGGCTGCCGCTTGGCTGGTTGGCTTGTTTAGCTACATATTCACATTAGGATTTGTCTGCTACATGAAGCCGTGCCAACATTACAAAAATGCGAATCTACGTGACAGCTGTCAGTTTCCAGTGTTGACAATCGTATTCTTTATCCCCAGATTTCGATGTGTCTTATGTTATGGCACGCAAAAAGAATACACTTATCTTTTCTAAAGGTCTCATGATAGCAAAGAAGCTGTCTTCATGTAACTTACACATTCCTGCACATTCCTCGGGGGGACGCGATACACCTGCGAATAGTAACAGTGTCAAAGCAAAATGATTTGTTGATCTTTGTACTGACCTAAACCTTGTGCTCTCCTCGCAGATGACCATGTGTTTACCCTAGAAAAGTGTTTTTTTTGTAGAACAGGAGGCATGATCCTATTTTTATCCTACTCCAAAACACCAGGTACAGTTCGCTAGTGTCATTAAAGATAGATTTTCCGCGGACATAACCCCACACTGTGTTAGTGTTTGGTCGTGTTTGGTGCCCGAACGGGGGATCCCATGCTTCTGTCTCAATACCGCGCCCTCTTTTCGCTATCGTGTGACTCAGCTGGCACCTTATCTTCCTCATACTTAGTCCTTTTACGGACATTACATCCAGCGTAACATAATCAGTGGGCCAGCTGAGTCCCATTGCCCAACGTTGTTGTAGTAGTAACTGAATGGATTGACTTAGTATCGTTGGTTTCTTATCTTTTTTTAGGTTGAAATGGAAAGCTTTCTGACTATGTCTGCCCTAGTAGCGGACGAGATGGGGGCCTCTGATTATAGGGTTTCCCCAGCCCAGGCTGCCATGGCTGCTCCATGGAACTACAGCAGTCATGTCAATTTAAATGATCTTAAAATGGACAGTAATTTTGCCTGGCTTCTATGCTCCCTTGTCTCTGCCATGGCTTGGGTCATATATATTACTTATTATAGTTCTAGAGTTATTGGTCATTTGCTTACTTATTTATTAAACCGATTTTTCATTCAAGAGGGTCACTTTAAAGTTGGTAAGTAAAATTGGTTTTGTCAATAGCTTAAAGTCTAAAACCTGTCTATTGGTTCCTTTTCATGACTCTGGTTACAGGTTCCTTTACATGGAATGTCCTCTCGGGGAAGATAATGTTCAGAGATGTGTCATACATTACCTATGATTATACATTGAGAGTTCAGGATGGATATCTCATATTTAGATGGTGGCGTTCATATGTCCCTAAAGATGTATCTGAAGGTGTGACATTTGTTACATGTTTACTTGATACTCTATTAGTTCTCTTCATTCTCAGATAATAATAAATCTTTCCTTTCCCCCATAGATCTTTCTCACTCTGATACCAGACTATCCGTCATGCTCAATGGTTTTGAGCTACATGTCTACAACAGATCGCATATGTATGCTAGATTAGAAAGAGTGTTTGGCCTGGAATCATTGCTATTTCCAGGAGAAAGCCCCTTTAAAGGTACAAATTTTTCCTCATGAACTTATTTATTTATTTTCTTCTTGTATCTTAACTGTCCATTTGTGTGATCAGACGATGAAGATACTGCTGCCACCACTGCTCAGCAACAAAGACCACAGCCTGGTGCTATGCTTGGGAAGAGTTGGCGAGATTTAATACCTGTCATCAAGGTTGATGTGTCATCAGGTAGAGTTGTGTTTGGAAACAGACTTGTGCCAACCACATTATCAGTGAATGTGGAGGAAGCTCATTTTGTGTACTCAACAAAACCTGCAGCATCAAGATTGGACCATTTCATGCACTTCACAAAATGTAAAGCTGAAAACTTCAAGGTAATTTTCCCTCATTCTATGAGGTAGTTACTGAACATGGTTATCAGGTTAGTTTGTTTTATGATTTTTTTTATATTTGTTGTGCAGGTGATTCTTGCCCCAAGCCCAAAGTACACTGGTATGGTAGATGATCCTCCCCGTTACATGGGAGAAGGATTTGTTGTGCTTTCATCAAATAACATTGAGATGTACTATTATATGGATGAGCCAGGGGTAGTGCCAGAACGTCCAGAAATGTTGCGACTAGCGAATGGTGACATAGTTGAGTCAGCGCCACCAATATGGGGAATGGACATAAAGGTAACCCACCATTCTGATTATTTCAGTCCAAAAATAACCAAACTCTGATTATTTCAATCCAATAATAAACAAACTTGTTTTATGTTTTCTAAAATTTTACAGTGTGGAAAAGGAACAGACTTCAGCTATGGACCATGGGCTGATAGACAAAGAGAGAATCTTTTTAAGTTTTTCTTTCCCAATGATTGTCAATCCATGAAAGTTACAAAACCTTTGGAACCAGGAGAAAAACGTCAAGTCCAATCCTTTGATATTCGGCTCAGTACTCTAAATGAAGCCACCATTGATATACTTTTCTCTAAAAATAAGGTTCTGAATTGTTCTTAAAATAACAAACCTCCTGACACTGTTTCCTTGTCATTTTCAAATTTTATTAAAACTTCTTTTTTTTTTTTTTTTTTTTTTTTTTTTTTTTTTTTTTTTTTTTTTTTAGGAAACAAATGCAATTCATATTAACATTGGTCCTGGGTCATATTTAGAAATAACCATACCATGGATAGTACAGCCTGATGGTTATACAACGAAAGTAAATGGACAGCTATTGCATCTTGAAGCATCTACGAGCTTGCAATACCGCAGCTTGGTTGAAAGTGAAACTTTAGAATTTGGTGTGAAGTGTCACTACCCTCTACGATGGAATGACCATCAAGAATGGATCCTTAATCTTACTGGATGTAAAGCTACTGTTAATCTTATTTTTGCACACAAACATTTCTTTCAAGGTATCTGAATGTCTTCATCTATTTCATTTGGGTTTGAAATTTTCTCAAAATAACTCAATTGAAAATTTGTCACTCCTTTTAGACTTGGTTAATGACTGGGCCAGCAAAGCTCGCCCTGACTTACTGCATTTTATACCTTACACCTGGAAGTTGTCTCTCCGCCTGATGGAATTTGAACTTATTACTCTTTGTAATGAATACAACTGGATAGACTGCTCATCACAAAACCAAGAAAACTGTAAGCTTTTCAAGGCTCAATCATTATGTCTTTTTTGTACAAATTTAATTTAAGTTCACTGATAATATATTTTCCTTACATAAAGCACACATTGCCTTCTGTGGAGACCTCTTTGATCTATCTTTTGATCTCCCTTTTGTGGACTTCCTACCACCGACAGTTCCCTTGCGATTTTGGATACAGGTTCGTCATTTACTCTTACAGTGTTGGAATACTTTTACTTTATTTCTTTTATTGTGTGCGCCAAATTTATGAATATATTTTCAGGGAGAAAGTGTTGATTTAACTCTGTACCTGCCTGAAGTAAACAGTAGCAGGAACATTCTCTTGGCTTTGGATTCCAATGCAAAAATTCTGGGAAGAGATGGTAATCTTAGACAAAAGTGTGAACATGTTAGGAGGTGGAGGAATGTTTGTCAGCGTAGGTGAGTGGTTCAGATGTACCATGATGCTTATTACATTAATTAACAACTCTTTTTTTAATAAAATTCTTGTTGTTGTGTTTAATGTTTTAGTACTGGCTGGGTGGACTGCTGGTCTGTTCCAATTGTGGCCTTGAGTATTCATTATACTTACCATCCAGCACCTCCATTAGGGCCACCTCCACAAGCCAACATAACAACTCCTGAAAAAGAGGAAATACTACTGTCTCCAATGAGAATACCTCATGGCCGTAAAACATCTAAAATGCAGTGGCAACAGGTATAGGCAGCCTCTTTTTCTCATCTTACCATCTGTTTCCCTTATAGTCATATTTTTTCTTCTTGTTGAGTTTCAGGATGGCAATCAAAAGTTAGACCCAACAACAATGCCAGCTGATACAGTTTTGGTAGAGCTGGAGATTGGGCCATCAGTGATGTTGCTTTATGGTTCACTGCTGCGTAATTTCATGCACCTGAAGGTATGTTGTTTTCATGCATGATTCATGTAACTCATCGTTTCTTAACTGTAGCAAATTTATCTTCATTTATTTGCTTACAGGAAAATATATTTGGAGAAGATCAAGCATTTACTGACATGACGCAAAGTCCGAGTCCAGCACCAAGTTCACCAGCACCAGGGGTCACTGCTAATGCTCCATCTGTCAGCGGCAATGCTCCATCATCAACAAGCACCTCTACGACGCCACAGCCACAAATTCAAATAAGGAAACACGCTGATTGTAGGGAATACAGGCCTCTGCAAGTCACAGTTTCTGTGACTATGCACGATATTCAGGCTCATCTTGTCAAGGTAGGTTAATAATTATTCCAAGGTTCTTGTTACATCATAATTTGTGATTGAAACTCTGAAAGCTCAATAAAAAGCTTGACCCTCTCTTCTACAGAATTGTGGCGAAAAGGATCCTCCCTGCCCGATCATCCTGGTGGAACGTTTTGGGTTTGAAATGATGAAGTCATATAGGGAAACAATTTTGCAAGTCTTGGTCTCTCCAGCTTTCCTCATTAGTTCTGATCATGCTTTACGCCCTGGTAGAGAAGGTCACCTTAATCAGGGGCACCTCATGTTGTCATCTCTCCAGGTGAGTTCTCGCATGGTTCAATAACTATTCAATAACTTAACTTCCTATCCATACTCAAAATTCCTTCCTTGTTCTCCCAAAGGTGCGCCATCATGCTATGTTTAGTGATGAGGGTCGTTCGCTTGATGAAGATACTCTTGAGTATGCATGGTTGGTGGAAGTTCAACTGGGCAAACTGAGTGGCAAGTTGACTGGTCCTCAGGTGAGTTATTTGGTTTTGTTGAACAGGTGGTATGGATTTGTTTGTCTTACTTAAATGTGATTTCTCTGCTTCCTTTAGTTGCATCACCTAATAACTGGATTAGAAACATTTGTGATGCTGATATGTGATTCTGAGAATAACATGAGACCACCGCACACTCCTAAGCCCTGTATGCATGGCTTGCCCCCATTACTGTGCTCAGAGTCAGATAATGAAACACGCTTTTCGTGCCCCTCTAGTGACCAAGTTAAATATCGAATGACTAGAGTTGCTATAGATGAGATTGATATATACCTATTGGAGCAAAATACAGCTATGGAGATTTGGGTATGTACAGAAGTTTTATGCATAAGTTACCAGTGGGATGCAAATTATGCACATTATAAACTTGTGCTGTTTTTGTGCCTAATGCTGTTGGAATGCGTTTTTCATAGGCATGTCCAATACGTGTTTCAACCTGCAACCTTCATGGAAATCGAATTAAGTCTGGAGTGACAGCCCTTCTGCCTTCTGTGGAACTTCACCAGTTTGTGGCGACAGGTAGCCATGTTGGCGGAGCAACAGGGAGCAGCACCAACACAACAGGTAGTGGCAGTGGACGTAGCCAACAGGCTAGTCAGCAAGGCACGAACGGGAAGAGCTCGGGCCCTGAAGGGAGCTCAGAGCTATGGCTTGAGGTTGGATCTGTTGCGTTTGGCCCCCTTGTGGTTGAAGCAGCCATCTCGCTGCCTTCTCCACAACATAGTTTACATCTTGTTCAACACAAGTGAGTTACTTTATCTTTTGATGCCACCCCCTCTTATGTCAATTTGGTTCTGTCAAATGATGATTCTTTTCATGTTGTCACGTTGCTCACAGGTACTTGAAAATCCATGATGATCGTATCAAGCGTCTTTGGTTCTTGTGGGGACCTGACAATGGCCCAAGTGTTAAAACTCCTGCTAAATGTGGTTGCATTGGTGGTTGTGCTTTCTTTGGAAGCAACCGAAATGGGCCTCGTTTCTTTAAGCCCACTCGCCAGGATGTGCCTGAGGGTGTGAATACAGCTTCCTTCAGGTACCTCATTGATTTTATTTTCAAATTGTGTTCAGTCCTTTCTTAAATAAAACTTCCTCATGTTTACACCTTTATTATGGTTTTGTTCAGAATACTTGAAGGAGGGAAAGATTTTGGATATGGCCAGAGCATCCTACATGAAGGCTCTCTTGTATTTCATACTCCACCCTATGGCTCTCAAGATGTCACTTTATATGACCCATTATGTTCTTCTCGAGTCAACCCTCCTAGTGGAGTCACCACAAAGGTGTTAATTGGGATGTTGTTAAGTTGTTACTTAATTCTTATCTTATCAAGAATTGTGCTAATCCAGATATGCTCTGTCAAACACTAGGTGGTTTCAGCTGAGAGTCCAACAATGGCCAGTACTGCTTCCCCAGTATCTCCAAGTCCTATTGGAGACAAAAGGTCTATCAATCGTCGTTTCTCATACACCTCATTGGCCAACAATCGGTAATTTTTTTCACACCTAGCTTTGATATGATATTTTTTTAAAAAAATTGCAACATCAGCATTACAATAAGACTACCCTTGTTCTAATTGTTGTTTTTTTTTCTTTTGCACCTTTCTATTAGGGGTCAAACTCCTCAGCTGCTCCGTGATGTTCCTTATGCTCGCCTTGTCGATGGTGCTACTTCTAACTTTCTTCCTCAGAAGTTGGACTCTGATTCAAAACTTCATACAGAAAGGAGTAAATCAATTTTAAGTGTGCCTGAAGCTGACCTTGCTCCAAAATGCAGCGTGTCTGACTCCAAGCTAGCAGTGGATTACTTCAATTCCACCCGAAACTTAGTTTTCAATCAGGTACAAATGGTTCTTTTGTTTTGTTTTTTAAAAACTTGTTTTGCTTGTATGTGTATACATAATTGTCCTCTCAGAAATAAGTTGTAATTATTCTTTTGTTTATTTTTCAGGTTCAAGCTGCTCAGTCTCCATTGGGGCCTCTTCCATCCGATTCAAACCACTCAATAGAAGATGCTCTTCAAGAGGTTCAGCGTACCCTCTCAATGGGTAGTGAGAATCCATCGGAGCTGTTTTTCTCAGCAGATGAAGACCTGAGTAGTTTGGCTGGAGGAGGGAGTGTGGCATGCAGTAGGAACTCCTCTTTGCAACATTCAGGGTCTACTCTTCATAAGCAAGAAACAAATGGAATGCAAAGGTTTGTGCTTGCGTGTCTGTCAATTAACCTGTTAGTACTCATCATATTCTCTCTCTCAAATTAATTTTTTGCAGGCGAACCTACGGAAGTCAACAAAGCATGATTCTTTCTGCCGATCCTATTGCTTCTGAGACTACAGACACTCGCAGTTCTTTGGACATGGTAAGTCTGTTATGAATGCTTAAAAGAATTGATCTGATGATAATTTTTTCCTCTTTTCAAGCACATGACACCAGTTTAAACCTGGCTATGCATAATAATACTATTTTTTGTCAGGGTGTGGTTGTTCGAGAAGAAGACAGGTGCTCATCTCCAAGCCCTCGATCAATAAATGGACATCTGCAAGACTCTGATCATGATGGCCAGGTAAAATTACATTTCTTGCAATTTTGTGCCATTATATATTTTGCACACATTTTAAACTTGACCTTATGTCAATTTTTCAGAACCCAGATAACCATCATCTAGAGTCCTCAGACTCCCCATCTGTTTCCAGCACTTCTTTCCTTTCAGCTGTGTCATCACAAGATGATTTGGGACTGGTCAATCTGCATATGCAAGTCAACAAGCCAATTGTGGATTCTCCTCTACTTATGTCCAGCTATGTCAACCATCTATCTCAGGTATAAAATCACAATGTGTCATGGGTAGCATCTTACTATTTTCATTACAATTGTTTTATGTTTATTGTTTTTTCCAAAGGTGAGCTGTGCCAATTGGGCTCACAACTCTTTACCATGTGGATGTGATGCCTTGACTGCTCCTATGCTTCAACGTACTCATGAAGGGCGGCTTATTTACATTGGTATGTAAATAAGTAGATTAGTCTTTTTTTTGTTATTTTTTAAAATTTTATTCCTGGTGATAAGTTGTCTCAAATTATTTTATGACTTTTTACAGGTGGCAGATATGTCCCACATTTTGAATTTTTGACTGAAGGATTTACGTCTTTGAAAATGGTGAGTCGTAATCAGGACAGCCATGGGACACCTCCACCTCCATCGAGCAAAACTCCTACCCACCCATACACATGGGGTGAAAGCCCAAACATGCCCAGCACAAAGTCCAGTGGTGAAAGCAACACAGGTATGTCTTCTTTTTATCCTGTGTGCCAAAACATATTGCTGAAATTATATTTTCATCTTGGTGTCTTTTAGATTGTGAGGAAGAACTGCTAGCTCTTCACACAGAAATGGGCACTCGTACAACTGTTATTATCAAATTCAAAGGTGATGTTGACATCATGTTAAGTCCATTAGTATTGGAGAGTTTACAGAGGTGTGTAATGCATTTTAATGACCTAGATTATTTAGATGCTATGATATGCATTTCTCAACATGCTCTAAATATTGATTTGTCTCCAGATTTATAGATGCTTTGACTCCAACCTTTGCAACTTTACATCCTGTAACAGTCCTCAACCATCTGCATAATGAATGCATCAGTTCTGTTTGTGCTGCCAATATCCTAAAACATGATCAGTCCCTTTCATACCTCTCTCAGCTGCAAGCAAGTAGCAAACATAGCACTGCTCAGCGAGAAATAACCGCCCCACCTCCCACAAACAGCTATGAGGAATGTATTTACACTCAAACGCAAGGAACAATCCATTTTCCTAAGGTACGGTTTCCTAAGAAGAAATAATTTAATATGCCCTGTCCTAAAAGCTCTTGTTAGACTGCTTCATTTTATTTCCTTGTTTAGGTCAATGTAACACTTCTTCAGGCATCACTAGTGGAAGAAATTATTTCATTTGCCGCCTTAGACAACATTCGAGACTTGACATGTGTCTCACTGTTTGCTATTTGTCTTGACACCGTTACTGTAAGATTTCATGTGGGGAAACAAGTAAGTTTTAAGAAAGAAATACTATTAAAAAATTATGTCACAATTTTTTTTATTTTATGATGTGTTTGTATTTTAATATTTGCTGTGCTTTCCAAAACAGACTCGAGAAGTTGTTCAGACATTGAACAGACCAGTGGTTCTTCCTGCCAACAAGAAATCAACAAGTGGCTACAAGGGCCTTCGTCCTTTCCTAGAGGGTCTACAAATGCAGGCTAGAGGTGTGGCTCGAAACAAAATTGGTGCTGAACCAGTTTATATCGAAACCTCTGACAAGCAATTAGAGGAAACGATTGTTGCTCTAAATGTGGGAAAGGTTCATGCTCAACTAAGACGTTTTCGTAATGAAAGCTCTATTTTAAAAGATGCAGTCATCACTGCCATCCCTGAACATTGCTCACGTGTTCTATTTACCTGTGCTCGTGTTTCTTCACCAAGTCGAGGTCCTCATATGGAGCCACCCCAACAAGACAAAGACATGACATCCGGACCTGCAGCAGAAGAGCGCTTAGGATTCATTATGTTTGAATGTGGTCTGGAAGGAGTTTCTATTAAAATTGTCAAGCGCTCCCAGTTAGATAGAAGGGAAGGTGAGCTGGAAGACAGTGAAGTGGATATAGCCTACACAGATTCTGTAAGGTCTCGCGATGATCTGGATGCTACTGGAGAGAGCACAAACCCATCTCGTTTCAGTCATGCTGAGGACTCAACTTCTGGCAAGGGTATAAAGCCATCTGGGAAACATACCTTGTCATCTGTCCCTGAAGGGAGTACAGGAAGTGCAGCCTCTGGGCCACAAGGGCCTTTTGCAGATGTTGACGCAGCCGCGAGCACAGCTACAAGCAGTGTTGGCAATGCACAACTTGCCCCAGTCAAAAGTTGTAACCATGCAAACACATCGTCTTGTGTCATAGATTTGCATAAAGTTTGGTTTAATTTTGCTGCCCCTCCAAGGACACCAATTACTAGAAAAATAGACTTCACTCGATTGGATTGGAATTTGCTGAGCACTGCATCTCCTGCTATCAATGCATGGATGAACCCAAGCAACCGCTTGGCCATTAGAGTTGTTCATATGTTCCGCTCCAAGTATAGAAGATCCACTGCTATTGTATCCAGTCTTATGGCTGAGGCTCTTGATGTGCAGAGTATACATATGCCAGTGAAGAGTCGCTATGGGCGCCTTACACCAATGGCTAAGACTCTAGTTGAAGATCCTTCTTGCCAGCTGTGTAATGTGCTTCTAAAATATGTCCTTCAAACTGACTTGAGCAGTATTGAAGCCAATTTACGAGAAAGTGATTTGCCTCATTTGTCTACTTTGCGTCAAGGCGTCATAGTGCTCAGTAGGCAATGGAAGAATGTGCTTTACACTCCATTGTTACTTGAGCACAACTTTAAGAGCAAGCACATCAAGCCATTGAATGTTACCTTTGCAGTCCCAGACCCACAAGATGAGGAGAATATCCTCACAGATGGAGAATTGTCTGTTACAGATGAGTGTGCAATGCTAATTGATACAACTCCACATATTCATGCTTCTAATACTTTAACATCTCCTACATTGACACCTCATGCAGAGGATGGAGAAGGTGCAACCACCCAATCATCTCCACGTGATGGGAGAAAGAAGAAAGCAAAAAAGAAGGGCTTGGCCCCTTCTCAAGCTCCACTTTCTTGTAGAGCCAGCATCGTGTTTCCTTTGCTTACCAGCACTGTTCACCGCAAAAGTGATGCAGATAAAGGATTGGGCTATGGTGCACTGAGGGAGGATCAACAACGATCGCCAGTTGCTCACAACCTTGGCTCAAATCCAAGCATTTACTCTGGTGGGCATGGCAGTAACCACTCGCTGGGAAGCCAAGATTATCACAATGCTAATCTTTCTCCACCTGCTCCACCTACTAATTATGAACCCAATGAAGATCTCTACAGTTGGATGACAAAGCAGCAAGGCTTTATGAAAGGTGGTGAACACGCTCAGCATGCTTCAGATTGGGTAAGTTTCGTTTAAGATCAAAGAAAGGCTTACGAGTCATTGTTAAGATGCTGTAAACAATAATATTTGCAGGAATCAAAGATAAACACAATGACCACTGAAGAGACAATAGAGCAGCCATGTGATGGAGCAGCCTCCGCTGCTGCAGGTTACAGCTTATATCCCATTCATGATTCACTTAGACTACTGGATGCCCATCTCATTTTTGAACCCCTTCTTTCAAGTCTGGGTGTGGTGCCTCAACAGATGGTTAACAATGCTGGTTTGTGTCACAATTATTTTGTATCTCTTAGCAATTTAAGTACTTCATGTATGTTTGAAATAAACTGTCATACTAACTCAATAATCTATAATAGGTGCAAATAATGAGACTTCAGCCTTTGAATCTTGGGGATCAAATCTGACTTTAGTTGGAGGCATGGATACTATGCGCATTGACATTGTTGTGAGTGAGGCAGGAAAGCCTCCTGAGAAAAAACGCAACAAGACAGCTATAGGCAAAACCAAAAGTCAAGGCTCCAAGATATTTTTAGACATTCCTACTGACACACCTGCCTTTTTGTGTGAAAAAGTCGCAGTAGAGCTGGATTTGAGAAAGGTGGCAGACATGACTGTTGATGATTTGGTGCAACGGCAGAATGTTTTATACATAAGTCGGGGTCAACTAAAGAAGCACACCAGCACAACTGTAAACATCAATTTGAATATTCGCTACATTTCACAACAGGTTTGCATTCCATCATTAATTTTTTGATCTCTTAAGACTTTGATAACCAACCATGGTACGCTTATTAATTTTTGGCTCATTACAGGTCAATATGCCCTTGTTGCGGCTGTTGCATCAAATCAGCAACATGTACCAAAATGTGAAAGAAACTCAAATGGAACTAAGAGAGCAGCAGCCTGAAGTCACCAAACGTGATTCGCAACCTTTGTCAACTGGCGCTCCACTTGCTTCAAATCTTTCAGGTATTGGTGCTGCTATTCGCCCGCGTTGTAAGTCTTTTTTTTCCCCCATTGATTTTCTTTTCCCCTACTTGTCAAGATCTTTCTTTATTGTTAGGTTTATTGACCATTTTGTTAACATAAACTTCCTTTCAGTTGCGGTAGATCCTAAAGTGACTGTACCTTCATACAACTCAATGGGTCCGAGCAATGCTTTCCCTCGCTCCCACAGTCAAGTAAAAGTCACTTCACCGTCAGGTAGCATACGATCATCTTCTTTACGTTCTGCTAGCATGCAGTCAGCAAGTGTTCGTTCTGCATTGAGACACCAAAGCTTAGCACAGAAACTTCGATCGACTAGCAAAAGTGTTAAAGGTTCGACAGTAATTAGTAATTTATTCAAGTGTGCATTTAAAGGCTTCTCTTGGAGACCCACTAATATACATTATATTTTTGTTTTGTGAAGGCTACATTAATTTGACTGAAGGAGTAGAATGCCTTAGCCCATCAGGATCTGCCTTGGAGAGCATTGTAGCTGCAAAGCTCATTGATCCCAATAATGTAACACCTCGGTGTTGGAAAACAGTGTACTATCTTTTGGATTTATATGCAACAATGCCTGAAACCAAAACGATTCCCCATAGGTAAGGTGCATTGTAGAAAATAAAATAATCTCTTTTTGCTGAAGTGTTTTAAAAGTAAACAGTTGTGAAACAGAATCTGATAAATGCTGACTTTTCCAGGCTCTCAGTTGTTGCAAATGCTGATCGCAAATATGATAAGTTTGAGGGTGTGGATGATGTAGAAAAAGGGAGCACTGTTGGTGACAACCTCACAGCATCAACTCCTGTGATTCAAGACAAGCCAAGAGAGCTTAGTAAGTCTTTTCCTTTTATTATTATCTTGTTTTCTGCGATGCTAACAGAAGTGAAAATAATCACTGTATTTTTATTAGGTGTGCTCACTGGGGAAAGAACTCGCCTGGTTGTATTTGGTGTTGCTCGAATCCACCGTACAAGACTCCTTGCTACTTTAAGTGGTCTTAAACTGGAGGCTGAAATCACAAGCCTTCATTCAAGCTTTAGTTGCCGCAAGAAAACACGACCAGCCAGTCTTGAATGTTCCCTCAGTGGACAAGTTGGTCGCACAATGATAGTCCTGCTTGAGGGAGTAGCTCCCAATCAACAGTATGTAAATTCTGTATTTAATTCGCTAGTGAATTGCAGTCTTCATGTCAAAACGTTAATATTATTTATGTTCTAATTGTTTTGTTTTTTTAAAAAACAGAACCGTTGTCAAGGTGACCGTTGGAAAGTCGCAAATGCTGTACTCAAGTATGACGAAACGCTCCAAAGACAAGAACTCTGGTCTTTTGACTGTTGGTGCCGTTAATATTGACATTCCGCAGCATCCTGTAGCTCTGCATGGCATGATGACCAGAGGCAGTAAACAACTGTCCTCTACCTTGCAGGTATGTCCATAGAAAAATTTCATTTAATAATGTAAGTAAACAATATCCACAATAACTGTAATTAATATTACAGGAATTGCGTGTTTCTCGTACTACGAGCCGAGTGAGCCGGGGCACTGTGCCTGAAGAGGGTGAAGTTCAAGCCCCTCAGCAGTCACCACACCCGCAGACAGCTCCCAGTGGAGTTCCTCCTCCATCTGCAAAGGTTCAATCAGAATCTAACCTTCTGCAGCCTCTCGTAATGCAGTTCTCTGTCGTTCTTCAGGTAAGTTTTAAAAAAATGTGCTTTTGTTTTTTTTTGGTGGTGGGGGGTTTACAGTAATTTGGAGTAGATTTAATACATTATTATTAAAATACTTCATTGAAACCTCTGCCTGACAAATGTTAATAAAAATATCCCTATGATGTAAATTCCTCTGGATTTCTCTCATTCTATTGCAGAGTTCTTTGCAATTTTAACAATCGAGATTCTGTGCCATTTGTTTCCTTGGGATTTAACTTCATTATGTTATTGACAAAATGCTGAGCAATCGTTTAGGTTGGTCTCTACCACAGGTAGTCACTTTCATGTTTTGCAAAATAGAAGCTGACGTTGACTGCTGAGCTACTGCCAGTGCTTACTGTGCTGCATCCTCAAGCCCATGAGCAGCTTCAAACAGGCGGCAAGGTGACTCGACTGTCTGGATGGTTTGAATTTCAAATACGAAAGCTTCAAATTTTAATTTTATATTTGTTGTAATCGTTATTCAGAGCACAGCTGCCAAGCTTGCAATTTTAAAACACTAATAAAGTTGATATGTTTGTAAATTTTTCACATTTCCTATGAAAAGAAACACTATTAAAACAATTCTGAGAAGTTTTGAAGGTTGTGATATTGCAGGAGTTGAAGGTGGATCTTGAATCTCTTCTCAAGACTGAAGCTGCAAGATTGTCATCACTGTTGCTTAAAAGTATGCTTTAAATGTGGTTGTGTGAAGTTTTTTTATGTCTATTTGTTGGTCAAATGTAAGTATATATGCAAGTTGCTTCCGTCTGGTTGCCTTATGGACCTGCCCCTGTTATGGGACTTGAGTCTTACAAATTTTTACATTCTGACCTTGTGGGTTTATGTGTTCTTTATGCATTGTCATTAAATGTTTCTTTTTGTTTTATTATATTTGACTTTGCACTGAATATGCTATATAGTTTTTATTTTGGCTAAATGGGATGTGTGTGCTTTTTAGTTTCATTGTTTTCATGTTGCAGAGTATAAGCCACGCAGCAGCACTCGAACATTGTTTCTGTTTTTGTTTTTATCGTATTAATGTATTCATGTGCTATGGTTTATGTTGTTGCAGAGTCTAAGTATCACAGCTGCTCTTCTGCCATCTTTACAAGCTCAGTACAAAATGGATCAAGTTATGAGTGCAGGTGTAACAGGAAGCAAAGCCAAATTTACTGTAGATTTGGCACAGCATTCACTCTCTTTCACCACAAAGCTACAGGTTTGTGTGAAGAAGTATTTCCTTTCTGAACTTAAATTTTCCTCAAATGTTAATTGCTTGCCATTCTTTTCAGGTTGCTGAAGCAAATCTTCCTCCAGAAGCAAACATTCCTCTGCCTCACGTACATGTAGCTGCAGAGTACATATCTGATAGCAAGAATCCAAATGAATCTAACTTTGCAGGTGATTGAATTGTTTGTCCTTTTAATAGTGCAAAATGTACAGTTTAGTGTCCTAGTATTTTGAAATAATTCATTTTTAATCCCCTTTTTCCTCTGAACAGATGGAGTGGTCCTCCGTCAAGGATCCTATCTTAATGCTGTGGCTGACATAGGAGAGTTTGAGAATACTTTGACTACAGATCTCTTGAACACTTTAGTTTTTGTTCAAAAAGTTTTCATGAAAGAGGTGAATGAAGTTGTTCAAAAGGTGTATGGAGGTGAAAAACCTGTTCCAATTTGGCTTGAAGGTGAAGAAACCTCAACCTCTGCTATTGATCGCATCTTATTTTCCCTCGCAATTCGCATAAAGGTTAGCAAATGCTATAATATGACTTGAAAATATTTTATTTTATAGCAGCAAGAAGGTTTTAGAAAAATGTTTATACAATATGTTTCTGTTTGATCATTTTCAGCGAATTCAGTTAACAGCTACAACCCCCACTAGCTCTGCTGTGCGTTTGGAGACCGGAATGGTTGAATTCCAGCTTTCTAATCGTGTTCAGAATGTATCTGGAGGCCAAACTGCAGGCAAAATGTTTGGAAAAGCAACAGTTGATATTAATCTCAGCCTTGGTCAGTTACTCAGGAATACTGTATTTGATGAAGCTGACATTGAATTCCAACAATATGCCTTCTTCAAGACAACAATTGGTCAGTTCACTCTAGAGACTTTTTATTCCGATTGATTGCTTATGCTATTTTTCCATTAGATTAGGAATAGAGGTCATATTAGTTTATTTGTTATTTCTCTCTGTTCAGGGTTGAGGAATGCTTTCCAAGATGAGACCATCTCAGCCCAAGGAGAAGGTGGAGATAAGGAAGTTGTTCTTATAACTTTAAAAAGACCTTTGATTTACATACAACCTATGGCAGTTGACAAAGCTATCCTTGTGTGGCTAAACTACAAAAATGCTTATGAATACTGGAATGAGCAACGATCCAACCTTACTAAGGAAGTGCTTACTGCAACGCAGCAGGTTTTTGATAAGATGGCCTTAAATCAGCTGACCAATCAGATGACATCTCCTCATTTGGGTACCCTATTCCTTCAACTCACAGTTGAAGACATGGGAATTTGTGTCCCCTTAAACCCCTTGCCCATGGTAAGAATGCTATTTAAAATTATGGAATCTCTTTAAAGTTTAAGAAACCAGGATAAAGAAAGATATTTGATTACATTTTTTAATCATTGTTACAGGCATCTTGGGGTTTAAACCGACGAAAGATGTATGCTGACTCAGAAACAGGAGGAGCTGTTGTGGTCACCCTAGAAAATACAAGCATTTCAGCATGCAGTAGTGGCTCATTAGTCAGCAAAGGAAGATTTGTTGGGCTGTGCCTACGCTTCACTGATGACTTTGAAATATCATGGGATGATTGGAAACCAGACATGAATGATACAAACCTTATGAATTTGTGTGTTGTGTCTGATGGCACATACGAAGTATGCAGCCGTACCATTGCTCAGAAGCAAGGAGGCGGTAAGAGCATGTCACCTAAATGTCACTTGACTACAAACAGTTGAGATGAGTTTTCAATATTTTATTTTGCTTTCTCTTTTCTGGTTTAGAAAATGCAAAGTGGATTCTTAATGTGGGGTGGCAAATGGAGGGTGTTGATATACATGTTGATGTCAATGTGGGTAAACAGTTGTCTGCTCTTGGACACACATTGACCATGTTGACGAGCACAGAACAGGATGACGACACAGCAACTGTGGAATCGGACTCCGACGAAACTGATCACACAGATGGGCAAAATGCCTCAGAAATTTCAAGTCGTGTCGTAAGTTACTGACCCACTGCTGTTATCTGCTACATAATGGCAGCTTGCTTTCATAACTCTGTCTTATTCCAGGAAAACATTGGCCTCAGAAAAACCAAAAATATGATGGACAATCTTCCTGCATTTGTGTTTGATCCTACTTTAGATGCCAAAGAACGCTCTAAATTGATAGAAAAGGAAATGAATGAGCAAGCAAAGATTATTTCTGATCTTCGTTCTCTTGGTGCATCCCATGGAACTATTGAACAGGAAATGAAGAGGCTTCAAGAACTGGAGGCTATGGTTTTCAAAGATTTTAGAAGGTACTTGAAAAACTGAAAAATAACCCTGGTCTTTTTGGAAAATTATATTCTCTTCTTAACCATAATTTTTCTTTCAGGGATATGATTCAAAAACTTAGACGACAAAGTGTTAAGGCATCATCAATCAAGGGAAAATTTGGCTTGGGGTCAAAGGCATCAACTTTTCGGTCTCGTTCTTTTGTTGTCCCATCGCCTATGCCTGAGCACCACCTTGAAGCTGAAAGGTAGTACCTTTTTTTTTCTCTCCTAATGTTTTATATGTCAAATTTTGCCCTTTCCTATTGACTGAGTTATTTGTATCTGAAAAATTTTGACACATTGTAGACCCATTGAAGTTGTTTGACTGTTCAATGGAGTAAAAGTAAGCCCTACAAATATTTAAATTGCAGAGTTAGGTGCAATGGAGCAGATTTTAAGGGGAAAATCAACCCTATGCTCTTGCACGTTTCTGTTTGTAGGAGCTCATCTGCAGAAGGTCAAAGCTCTGGCCTTTGTCGTTGCAGGTACACACACAGCTCTAATGTTGCTGTGATTGTTGTGCACTAACACCATTGTACATATATTGCATAACCTACAGCAAAGAGTGTGTCTGCTTTGGTTTCAAATTGCACTTCTGTTTGAGTTTCTGTCTGCTTCGGATGTTATGATATGGTTTACTTTTTTATCAATATAAATTAGTTTATGAGGATACCGGATTTGGCTGCGCAAAGAAAGTCTAGCTACAGGTTAACCCAGCCAACTTCTTTCTCTGCATTTGAAAATTAAAGTCTTACTGTAATATTCATTTTTTCCCTGTAAAATTCTTAGTAACAGGCCAGAAAGAGTGTTGGGTCAAGCTCTCAATAATATAAGCACTCTAGGGAAAAGAAAACAGTCAAAATATTATGTGAACCTTAAAACAAACTCAACTTAAAGCCTATTTGTGTACCTCTTCAAACTAACTGCATGTCTTTGCTTTCAATAGCCCTGAAGAGAACAGTGTGTCGGGAGGTTCCCCTCAGTCAGGCCCCTCTCGTTCAGCATCTTTGCGTATGCGTGGTATGACAGCACCCAAAGTAACTTTTAGTGATTCTCACACTATCTGCAGGTTTGTAAAAGTTAAACATGTCAAATTTTTTGTTAACTTGTTTTGCATTATTAATGTTTTTTTTTTTTTTTTTTTTTTTTTTTGTATTTTTTTTAATTTTTTAAAAATGTTTTGTTTGAATGTTTTATGCTCTTCTATCAGGAATTTTTGCAGTATGTAATAGTATTACCTCTTGTTCATGTTTAGACAATCCTCTCTGCCTAGCGCCAGCTCTGATTTGAGTTTGGATTGGACCCCAGGCTCTTCACACATGGATGTAGATGGGGAGACTGTTGAGCTACGTAGAAAACCTAATACATTAGGGACACCCAGTCAAAGCCAGGACTCAATAGACGGATGGTGAGTACTTCCTCTAGTCATTGTGACTTATTGATACTCAGTATCTCCTCTTCAACTTTTGACACCCTTTTTTTTTCACCCCTTAGTGCTCCCCTCTTGGAACCAAACTTAAGAGCAGATCCAGCTGGTGCATCAAGTCCGATGAGTCCATATATGGTGGCTCTGCAGAAACCACAAGAACCTAACATCGACTTTGAACTTGATGTGAAAGTCCTCATAAATAGTGGAAAATGTGTTCTGCACACAAAGGATAGCAGTGTGGCAAAAGAAGATGAAATGAAACTGTGAGTCATTCATTTGACTGAATGAAATTTGTACAACACTCAGTAATATTTTTCTCCTAAACTTGTAAATAATTTTCAGTTCTAGTAGAATGAAGAAAGAACGTAGTTGTTCTGGAGGAATGCTGGAGTTTCCACCTCCAAGCCCAAACATGAGCAGAAGAGCCACAAAGGAAATGAAAGGAAATACCTCATCGTCTCGCCTACGTTATTTGACAACAGGCACACCAAGCTCTGTAGCTCAACTGATGGATCTCACTGTTTTTCACATTCCAGGTCTTGATGTTAAGGTGGGTGAAATGAACTCTCATCTCTTAATTAATTAAATGGGTCTTTACTTATTTTTAGCTAAATATTCTTTTATTACAGGTGCACTATGAATCCAAAACACTAAATGAAGAAAATTTATCGCCTCGCTCCTCAGCAGATCACACATACAACCCCTTGCACTTCCTGCCTCAAGGAGCACCTGGTGCAGGCCTCCCTCGTAGATCAAGCACTAAAAAGGCTAGCCTGTTTGCATGGATGACTTTGCAGAGTATTCCAGAAGAGACTATTATCAGTCCTCATATTTTGGAGTTTTTGGAACAAACTTTGGAACCCATTCCATCTCTTCTCCCTAAAACATCTTTGTCAAATCCTGGTAAGCAGTTGTCACTTGGCTTAGTTGATTTCCTGTTCTTTTCTTTTTGATATTATTATTGACTGAATCTGAACATTTTCAGGATCCATGAATGCAATGTTCTCCTTGGACAATGCAGCAGATTCAGCACCAATCTGGGCATCAGGCACTGGATCTGGCAATTACGTGTATGCCTCTTTCCCTGTAGATGTCATAGTATACTTTCACATGCAGCCCTCAACATTCCGATTCTCTTGCCTGCCGGTATCTCGCGTCGAGTGCATGTTGCAATTACCATCTCTAGACATAGTATTTTCTTCCAAAAGAGCCGAGGAAGAACTTCAGAGGTGAGTCCGTTTGCATTGCAGCTTTTCAACCTGTATTATTTTCTCTTAATCTGCATCCTTGTGTTTTAGTGAATTTGGTGATGGTCCATGCAAAGCACCATCCGCCCCATCTGCTGTTGGTGGCTTGAGTGTCACTGGTTGCTTATCAGACTTTTCTGTGTATATATTCCATCCATATGGAGGCAAAAAAACTGGTTAGTTTTCATAAATTTTGCAAAAAAAATGTCAAGGGTTTCATTGAAGTATGCTGCTTTAATGCTTTAATTGAATTCTCCAGCATCAAAAGAAGCCCAGTGGTCTCCTTTAACTGACAGTGAAAGAAAAGATTCTCTCAGTATCAATGTAGAATTCGTGAAAGTACATTTATCTCGCAGTAGGAAACTAAACTTTGGAATTGATCCACCCAAGGGTGGCAGAGATCAAAGTCAGGCATGCATCCGATTTTCTTGTAAGTATTGATAAGTATTTACAAAAGTGCATGTAGCATTTTTAAGTGAAACTTACTGTTGTATTGTTTTCCAACAGCTATTGTTGACATTGGATCTGCTTCATTCAAATATGACATGCGCCGACTAACGGAGATACTGGCTTTCCCCAAAGCTTGGTATCGACGAAGCATTGTTCGCCGTCTTTTCCTTGGAGACTTAAGCATGGGTGCTGCGTACAGTGATGGAGAGGAGTCTCCAGCTGGTAGCTTTGATGGAGATGTATCATTCCCTGTCAATAACATAAATTTAGGGTCAGTTTTAAGAATAATAAATTTAAAACTAAATTGGTCATTTTATCTTGCATGTTTCATGTTACTTATTTACATGACAATAAACCTGTTTTTTTAAATTGTGATTTCCTAACTTTAAATTTTACAGCAACAAAAGTAGAGATAAATTAAGGCTCAATCTAGACCCTTCAAACAATCAATATTCAGCTCGATTTTCTGGTTAGTTACAGCAAAATAATTTTACTTTCTTTATCGTGCTCTGAATTCCTTTTGAGATCCTTTTGTTTTTGTGTTTTTTAGATGCCAAACGATGGAGTCTGGAAGGAAAATCAGGCACTGCTTGGGAGACACTGGTACTCTTTGCTATCAACTTCACGAAACTGAATGTGCACATGAACATGGGCAATGTCATGGGAAATGTCACGTATGTAACTTTCATTCCTTAATTTTGTTTGTAATTCCTCTCACGTACAATGTGCTGATTAGTTGTCATATATATTTGCTCAAACTTTTGTTTTCTCAGGTGGTTGACCAAAGACTTCAAGTCAGAGGGTAGACTTTCTATTGGAAGCACAGGTCACAAAAATATGTTTATTGGAGTTGGTCTGGGAGGTTCTAGCCTGGATGCCAAAGGTGGTATTGTTGGTGGTACAATCGAGCTGAGCAAAATAGATACTTACAGTAAGGGTCAAAGTGACTGTTAACCAACATTTTCTGACATAGCTTCCATCAATCACAAACATTGTTATTTTGTTCTTCCAGTTCATATACGTGAAGATCCTGGAACAGAACCAGACCACAAAGTAGGACTCAAACTTTTTGCTTTGGAGCTGCGGCTTGATTATATGGGTACAGGAGTTCTTATGAGTCGTGTAAGTGCTTTAGATGTGTCACTACGTGATGAATGGAAGATAAGCAAGAAACATTCTGATGATTCTGCAAACCCTACAAGAAGGTAATAACAAACCTCTTTTGTTATCAACTAAGGTCCGATAAATAAATAAAATTTTAAAAGTCCCTAACATAACTAAAATTTTTTCTTTACTTTGCAGGCCAGCTATGATATTCATGCATGGTGACATGGGATGGGACCAGCTGCAAGTAATGATATCAAAGTCAACCACAGCTGATCTGCTTAAAATGTATTACAAACTTGAAGAGTTTTTCAGCCAACAGTTCAAGAGCAGTAAGCGTGTTTTCTCCTCTTTGCAACCTCGAGCGCGCTCAGCTTCATTCCGAAAGAAACAAGGTGGCCACACTCAACCACGCCAGAAAAAAGTATCCACTGACAGTAGGTGTCTTTTGAGAATTTTAATCTTGACCCAGTAGATAATGTACTGCTCTGATCGAGTTATTATTTCTGTTCTCAGGCTCAGGAAGTGGTGGCCCATGGTCAGTTCAAGATGCACATCATCATCGTCATTGGCAAGGCGCATTGGCTCATGTAGCAGGGCTTCAACTGCCCACGCTGCGCTTTCCTTTACCGCAGTCTGGCTCAGTTCTTGGTGGCACGATGGAACTACATGGTAGCCATATATCACTTGCCTGTTTCCATGGCATCAATTTCAAATCAAAAAGCTGGGCCCTGTTTTCATTGAAGGAGCCATGTATTTCATTTGCAACTGAGGCCCAAGAAGTTCCATCAAGTGAAAGTTGGTGTATTATTTATTGTCTCTTCACCAAACATATTTTTCAGTCAAAGTGCTTATGTAATCTTTATTTCAGCTATTGACCATTTGGACGTTCATGTTGTTCAAACACTCACATGCAGCCTTGGGATGACTGCTGAGCAAGCTGCACATGCACAGCATCATAGCATGGCTACTGTATGTCGCATGTCAAGAAACATTCTCTTTCCACCTCAGTTCAAGACTCTTCAAGAATGGTTCCATTATGCCTTTGTAAACAGTGAAATGGACGGTAAGAAGGAACAAAGTATTTCCAACTACTGTTTGTGTTAAATGATCAGCTTCTCTTGATAGACATTTTTTAGCCTTCCCCAAAGTTTTGCTTTGGACAAGTACTTAAAAGATTCATTTTTGTTTTCATGAAAATCCATTTATCCTCGTTGCATTTGACGCAACAGAGCAAGGTATGTGTGACAGAGTCCTTGTTTAGATTTTTAGATTGTACATTAGGCAGCTTTTTCAAGTACTAGCAGTGCTGATGAATTATTTCGGTGATTGGCAGTAGATCCCGGCACTGTTTCTTTTTCTTAATTTTTAAAATTATTTTTTTACCTTTATTTTGATGGCTTGGAGTTGACACCACCACCTTGCTTGTCTTGTGTTTTATAATAGTGTTGGTTTCATATCCCTCATTTATCACCCGGTTGTTTACTTCTCATGCTAATTCTTTAATCTTAACATTTTGCACATTATTGTGACAGCTGTGGACCAGTTTCCTAGTTTGGAGAGAGAACGAACAGAGTCACTCAATGCTGATCCAGGGCGGGGATCTCGACCAACTACAAAGCCACAGGACCTCAATCACACAAGAGAAGTTATTTTTGCTCTCCCGTCACTTCAATTGCACATTAAAACAGAGCACCTCCAAGCTGCAAGGACACCTGATAATATAGGTAAATCAACACTACTGTAATTACACCTTAAGTTGATGTAAGGCTTTGGTATTGTGTGACCTAAAATATATATAATTGTTTTTTGTTTCGACTTTCCAGATCGTAAGCCTGTGGTGGAATGTAGCTTTATTACTGAGTTTGAGGACCACATATTTGTGACAGTAGATGCTGAAGCTTTCTTCTTTCTCCATGATCTTATTACTTCATATGTCAAAGAGAAAGAAAGAGTGGTGAGTTTGCAGAGTAATGTATTTACTCTGAGATGCCTGTCTTTCATAGAAACTAATTATGTTTTTCTTTATCTAGGTTGTACAAGCTCAGAGTGGCTTCCGAGCAAGTAGTCCGGATCCTGATAAGAAGTCTAAAGATGTGCAAATGTCACCAAGTGGAAGTGCCCATAGCAATGGCAACAGTACTACTTCATCGGATGGTGAGCCTAAACGTAAAGGCTTTGATCCTGCTGATGTTTTTACTAAAGACTGGAGGAATTACCACTGCAATACTTGGCACCTTGAACCCACAGTCAGGTAACTTTCAACAAAACCATTGACAATCTTCACTAAATGCCGTAAATGTTAGTCTTTCTACACGTTAACGCCAATTTTACCATTGTTTGTTCTGTTCAGGCTTTTGTCATGGGCTGGTAAAAGTATTGAGCCATATGGAGTAGACTACATTCTCCAGAAACTGGGCTTCTCTCACGCCAGGACAACCATACCCAAGTGGGTGCAGCGCGGCTTCATGGACCCGCTGGACAAGGTGCTCGCCGTGCTGCTGCTCCGGATGGTGGCCGCCGTGTCCCCGAGCCAGCTCCGCGTGCTGCCGGCCCGTGACGCCCGTGACGCCCGTGACCCTCACCCTCGCTCGGACCGCGCCGACCGCGACCGAGAACGCGGATACAGAGTCGACAGAGAACGCAAACAATGAATTATGTATATGAAATGAAAAATTTATTCAGCCATTTTAAACACTCCTTCCTTGTAAGTTCCGTACATTTGTTAAGTATTCAACAATGTCTCGTGAATTGTGAACACGGTTCTGATGCTTGCACTGCCCACCTCTTTTATGTCAGTGGCAACTGAGTACTTGTGTTCTGTTTGACCGATATTGCATAGCTAGTCTGTTATAACGTGTATCCTCACTCTGCAAATGTACAGTTTTCAATGAAAGCCGCTTAGCCCAGGCTATATTTTCCTTTGGGAATTTCAGTAAATCAGTTCTGTATTTGCTGTGGGTCTTAGCATTAGAAAAGTTTACAGGCTATTAACTTGGTTCTGTGAATCTGTGATTTACCTCCATGAAAGGATTTTGTTGCCAGTATGATTTATTTTAAGCAATGACCAAGATAAGATGTAGTACTCATAGCATATTCAGTTTTCTATGATGTTAATTTTTGTTCAACTATAAATACGAGGCTAAAGTGAAGATAAGCCTTTTTTTGCTCTAGATTATGATACTATAACAACTTCGTCTGATATCTTTGATTGATGTTGGTGGCTGTGGATTTACTAGCTTTCTGTGTAAACACATACCTGAGACTTTGCTTAGATAAATAGCTCCTTAGGAGATCTCAATTTCACAAAAGTTCTTATTTGTGATTCTTGTTTACAAATGCAATGAAAGTAAATTAGACTTATATACATATTTAAATCTTTCTGCTCATCATAGGATACGCCTATATTAAAATAAGAGTGATACTAAAGGTAATTATGGTACTAAGTATGTAGAATCCCAGCACCTTCCTAGTAACATTATGGGATAGCATCTACATTGGTGGACCCATCACAGTCAAAGTGTTAATTTTGTTATCTCAGCTATGGGGATTATTATTGTTGCATTATTATTATTATTATTATTATTATTATTATTATTATTATATTTTCTTGTCAGTGGTTTAAGGTAAAAAAAGTAAATCTGTGATCAGAAACTGACTTGTTATATCCATCAATGGCATGTTTTAAACTTTTTAGGGACTTCTTCACTTCTCTCACTTTTAATGGTATTTTAATTTATGAGGGATTCTGTGTCAAGAAATTGTTGTGGTAGTCAATCTATGGTGTGTGGTATGTTGCATCTTGCATCTTTTTGTATTATTTTAAACTCGTGCATCTTCTCTTGCCATTTTGTCTCAAAATCCAGGCTTTAATTGCAATAGTACAGTCACATGTAGCTACTGAGTATATTAGTTCAGTTTGGACCAATCAATGTAGCTTTCATAGTGAGTGGATTCTTTCCAAGTGTCTTCATTTTTTATGGTTTAGTTAAAAAAATTCTTTTTCCAAAAGCCAATCTTAAGTATTCTTAACTTCTTACAGTCTTATCTGTGTATGGTATTAGAAGGTTTGAGAACTTAGTCACCTCATCTTGGTGTGATATTATTCTATTAATTATGCCATGTATAATGTTGCTCATTCAAAAGAGCTATCAATAAAGGAAAGTGCCATTTTTTCAAGTTGTCTTGCTTCCGCTTCCCACTCATCCCATCCTCATCCATACATTAACCGCGCTGCGCTTGGGACTGCATGGTTGCCTCGTCGTCTCGCCGCGCCAGTCCTGTGCAGCGTCACTCTGCTTTGTGGCGAGGTGTCTGGTTGCGACTTTAACTTAAACAGGTATTGAGTATTCATGTCATTGGCCATCATATTGTGCATCGTCGCGTTGAAACAAAGAAAATGGTACCCAACACGAGCAGTATTGGGTATATCAGGGTACTATCGACTATAGTTTTATTAAAATAAAGATTTCCCTTAGGTCCATTGCAAGACCGCTTGGCTTTGCCTTGACTGAACTTTTTGTTGTCATGTAGAAACTGTTTGTTGTTACTTAATCTTGATCTTTTCTTGCCTCCTTTTTACACAACTAGGTGACACTGAATGTCAGACCAAATACTTGGGTAACAAGGGATTTCTATAGAAGAACAAACCACATAAAAAGTAAGCCTTTAATGCTAACGGTAACAATAAATTCCTCCTTCCTTTGGACAGAAAAATTGAGATTTTTCTTTTATTTTTTTATTTTTTTGACCACCTTACACATAACGGAAAGATGATTTATAGTGGCTGCCAAAGTAACACCGAAATGGCAAATCTAAGCCCATGGTTGACTAAGAACCTAAAACCCATCTCCTGAACAGGAACGACCTTCAAAAACACTTCTATATTACAGTACAGAGAACAATTAACTGAATACACATATTTCAATTTACAAATCATCACAGTCCTTTAGAGGAGACTGGGTAGACAAACGTTTTATTTATTAAAAAGCATAGTACATGCAGAGGTTGCTGTCCTTCTGAGTACCCAATTGGATAACAATAAAAATTCGAACTTACAGTACCACATACCAGTAGACCAAATGCCCTCAGGGGTCGAGGTACATGAATAATAGATCAAATTATTTTTTGAAACTTAACAATGTAAAAGTATTTCAAATGTACGGTCAGTTTTGAGTAACAGAACACCAAGACACATTAAAATAGGCATCAAAACATGAGGCACTGAGAAATTTACCATTAATCAAAGCCTGCACTAATAATGGGAAGTAATAAAGAACCATTGGAATCTACCCAGTTCCTGAATTACAATGCATCTGGAACTCATGAGAGAAAAACAGATCATATAATCCATGACACCAACACTTAATCACAAGTACTCTGAGTGAGACATAAGCTCATGGAGGTCTGTACATCATAAATAAACAAGACACATTAAATTAATACAATAAAAATAAGCAATCTGACAAGGTACACATACATATACAAGCTCAGGGAGGGTAATCTCTCAAAAAAGAAAAAAAAAAATTGATGAGGGTGAATCTGAACAGCACCTGAGATGATTACAGGGAGGTCTCCCTTACATTCACACTGGCCAGCAGGATAAATGAGTCAAGAATTTAATGCTGAAAAATCTACTCCTTGGAGAAACTAATTGGATAAAATAAAGGTCTATGAAAAAAAAAAAACAAACAAAAAAAAACAGTTATTTGTATGAGGAAAGAAATTTGTAATCTTTCTGCAGAAAAGAAATTGGACACTCGCATAGTTAGCTGGGCACTATCACTTGCAATACGTTGTGCTTCTGAAATAGGCAGTGCCTTGCCGCAGGTACCAGGGCTATAATGTGTGTTCCACAGAGCAAAAAAGCATGAGCCATTACAACTTTGGTCTTCTTGAGTGTAAAGTAAATGACACTAAAGAAAAAGGTACGCAAAAAGATTTCCATTAACATAATGAAATGTGATTTTTTTTTTCACACTCAGAGCATATAAGTACTGTCTTGCCCTCTGACTATAAATTCACTTTAACTAAAGACCAATCAAACAAGGAATTGGTCATCATTATTGTCAAAAGTGATTCAGTGAAAGATCGCCTCATTTGCACAAACCCATTTCCAGTCTTTCAACCATTTGCCAGTTTTGTGTTTCTAGATGGCAAATCTCAAGTAAGCGAATGACCTGAAGTTGGCACTCAATTCAAATTTCCTAGTTACACATATTTTCATAATTCATCACAGATAGCACTAAATTCATAAACTTCGTTTTGGTGATGTGCCTTCCTTACTGCTTGTGCTCCCTGATAATGAAGATTTCTGGGGCACATCTCCAGATGAAGGGGGATTTGGTGGTAGGTTTGGAGGTTTTTGGGATGGTGAAGTTGGTTCTGTAGAATCCTGTTAAGAATAAAAGTGAGTACCAAAGATTAGGAAGACTAAAAATTGTCTACATTCATATACATGTAATGTCCATAGAAATTTCGTTGTTCTACCTTCGAGCTTGTTTTAGAATTATCTTTTTGCTCTTCTTGCATAAACTGCTTTTCTAGAGCTCGTTCAATTTGGTCTTCTAAAAGCAAAGTCTCTTCACGTTTCAGAAGAAGAGCCAATTCATCTAATTGTTTATCAGATATTTTTACAGTCTGGTCATTCCCAATTAACTCAATCATCTACAAATAAAGAGGGGAGTCAGAAAATCGTTTCAAACAACGAAAAACAACAATCATGCATTAACAGCAAATACCTTAAGCAGATCATCAATTGGAATTGCACCATCTTTATCGTCATCCAATTTTGCAAGTGCCTCTTGCAGCCTTTCAAGCTTGGCATCGTCCGGCACTTTCTGGATTTGTTGAATAGTAGCAATTAAATCATCAATGGCAACAACTTCCTCTCTGAAAATCAAACCAAAATTTTGTGAAGACAATGGATCATAAGAAATATTGCATCTTTGACAGTCAGTACACAAAATTATCAAGGGAACATTTACTTTTCTTGAACTTCTTGCTTTTTCTTTTTCTCAATATCCAAAAGAGCCTTTTCCATATTATTTATCATCTTACTAACTCTTGAGAAAAGACGTTTGGCTGCCTTTGATTCCGCCACAACTGGCTCCTTTTTGCCAGAGCCAACTGACACATCTTGTAGTTCTCTCAGGTCCTGAAATGATATAAACAATAAGCAAATTTTCTTGCACCTGCTTTTTATCTGAGATAAAAGACAAGACATGATGCTTACCTCCTGGTAATCTGCCATTTCTTCCTTCAGATCCTCAAGTTCTTCTTTCTCTACTAACAACTTCTTCCGTTTTTGACTCAATGAGTCAAGGGCATCCTCCAAAGTTTCCATGTCAGATGCAGAAAGATCCTACAAAAGTAAGGTGAAAGTATAGTGCCAGTAATAAATAAAATGGGTAACTTTGACCACGTCCCAGCAACAAAATTGGAGATGACATTGTATGTGTACCTCTTTCTTTATTTCAGTCAAACCAATAGGAACTGCTGCTTTCACATCAGTAGTTGGTTCCAAGGGCTTTGCACCATCTGTAAGAACTTTGGCAGGGTCCACCAAGAGCTCCTGTTGTTCCTAAAATTAATTTTTTTTATTGTGAAGATGCGGTAGAAAACAAAATGCCAATCAATGAAGACAGGAACTGTGGGTACCTTTGCTTGGCGATCCCTTTCTTCCTGCTGCTCCTCAAGCTCCTCCTTGATTTTACGTTGTTCTTCTTTCAAAATTTCCAGTTGGGTCAAGTTATCGGTCTTACCTTCACGCTCACCAAGAGCTGCTTTTGTTTGAGTTATCTAATAATAGAAAGTCAAGATTGTAATTGCACTTATGAAGCAAAAACAGCAAAAGTATTCTGAAATGATACATACAACAGTGTCAGGCAAAGAGAAGATGGTGGCCTTGAGTTGGTCACTAGTAGGCACAGTCTCAGGAAGAAGGAGAGCTCGAGACAGGAGCAAAAGTGATGGTGGTACTTTTTCATTCAAGCTGAGATCTAACCACTGCTCAAGTTGGCTTCGCAACCTCTGTTCTGACATACCATAAGCTCGCATTCCTCTTGCACGGCAAGCCTGTTGTAATTCACTTGCATTCAGAGAGTCAACACCCTCTTGATGGATCATCTGAAGCGTTAAACCAACAATTTACAAAAAGCCCAGAAAATATAATATAAAAGAACCATGAGGAATAACATTTTAAATTGATTTATACTTTATCATCTGCAGCCAAACTTCGTAGTTTCATGCGAAGCTGAAAGACTAAAAAGTTGCTAGTGCCAAGAGGTTTGATTTCGAGCACTCGGCATAGGGCAATAAGCTGGGGTCTAGACAAAGAATCAAGTGTGATTTCATCTTCAAAAATCTTTGAAAATTTGATCATTTCTTGGTTAGAAATTGGCTCAGAGGAATTGCGCATCTGAAAAATGAAATTTAAAATTCATTAATAAAAACCCTGTCCCACGACAAAAATGACAATACAAATATTGTTACCACAAAAAAACGGTGTTTTTCAACATTACCCGGTCAAAGAATTCCGCAAATTGTTTTGCAGCAGTAGATGAATGGTCTTTGTCTTTGGCCTGCACTGCCATTTCATCTAGAGTTTGTTGCAGAAACTTTGCCATTTCAAGTTTCACTTTTAAAGATTTTTTCATATCTGCTTCCTGAAACATGAACATATAGAACATGTTTAGAAACACTTAAAAATGAAATATTCCGACTCTGGCTCAATCTTGTTTGGTCGTAAATTGTAGGCTGTTATGCTGTCCAGCTGATAAGAATCGTTACCTTGTCTTTTGCAGACTCAAAAGTGGATGGCAACATGCCAGGGAAGAATTTGATGAACAACGGCAGAAGTAACTCCATAAAGGGAACAATGATAAACACTGAAAATGGAACTAGGCGAAAAATATCACCAGTGGTCCGCACTAACTATTAACAAAGCAATAGAAAAAAATGAACAAACATTACAAACCAACTTTCTTCCATACGAGAGAAAATTTTTAATACCTACCAGTCTGTGTTCTCTACGACTCAATGTCTGTCCTCTCAATGCCTTCATTGCTAATTTTCTGGAAATATTTATATCTACAAAGAGCAATCGGAAACCATGGTAGTAATGTTTCAATTCGTCCATGATACGTGTTTTTAAGGGTTTTTTAGGAGCAACTTGCTCTGTGGACTCAGCTTCATCTTTCGCTTTTCCTTTTAACAAATTAACAGCCTCCTCAACTTTTGATGAGGCTTTGGCTGGTTCCTTGTCCAGACATCTTGATCCTACATGAAACTGACGAACCAACACCACACTTCCAGCTGCTGCGACACGAGTGCATTGATTGCAACTCTCACTTTCTAGAAACCCTCGAGATGAAAACTGTGTTCCATAACGGGGAGCATTTCTCTCGCCATAAGGGTATGACAGATTGGTTGAGGATGATAATCTGTATTCTCTTAAGGTCCATTGAGTGTTGTAGCCTGAAATATATCAAACACAAGAAGATGATTAGAAAAATGTAGAACAATATTGGCAATGGATGACATCATCTAAGAACTAAGCCTCAGGATAGCAGCCAATTGAAATGAGGAAAAATTATATATAACTTAAAATACTATAGCAACAAAAACAACAACAAAATAACTAAAAGAAGGATACCAGAAAAAAAAACCCTGCAAGTTATTAAAACAAGAAAGTAAGTAGTAATATTGCAGCATTCAGCCTGAGTAAATTTGACGGGGGGAAAGTTAAAACAGAAAATGGCGTTGTGAGAAAAAAATTGATAAAAGGAGAAAAATGTGACTTTGCATTTATTTTAAAATAAATTATGGTGATTGAGGTAACACCGAGACAGTACTAAGGTTATGTCGCTGTAGTGAATTAAAATCCACAGTGACCAACAATGACAGCTGCGGTAAACAAGTGTAAAAACAAAGGTAAAACAGACAATGCCACTTACTTTTCAGGATACTAGTTGATGACCTGATAATGCATCTTTGCGAGTTTAAAAGAGACATCATGTTTACTGACTGACGACAGGAGTTTGGTTAGTTGACGACCTAACTGCCATTACACAGCGAAACTATATTTAAGAATGACGTGTGACAATTCCGAAGTTTTTAAATTGTCATTGAAAGTCCTCGTTGTCTTGTGAGGTAATATCAGAGGTGTTAAATGAAAATTTGCGACAGAATAGCACCGTAGAACATAGGTAGGGAAATCTCAAAAGCGGTAGAGCACACGGGAGACATGGGATTGGCCCGCCGCTTCTAGCAGACAGGTCACCGTCCGCTCCAAGTTTTGGACTTATACCAATCACACTACAACTCACATTCATGAAAATTAGCTCATTGGGAAGGCATCAGCGTTGTCTACAATCGGCTCGCTTAAATTGCGGGTCTATCTTGCATGACAAAAAAGTACAACGTGAATTACCTGGATAAGATGGGACGAAAAGTAGTTCCCCAGCCCCGGCGGTGATGAGAAACTGCGACATTACCTCGTGCGGAGAGGGTCCGGAAAAGGAAAGAAACGAAACGGAACGGAATGAAGCTGCAGGAAATCGGGGAGTGAAGCGAACGTTTTATATATCCTATTTAAGGCAGAACTACCTTATCTGTATACGGTTCCGATTCCCCACGGCACTTTTCGTGGAGCTTCGGCCGTTACGTTCCACTTCCGGACTCATCTCAGCCCGGAAGCAGCCGGCAGCCGCTCGCGCCGTACAGCTACTGGTCAGTATCGTTGCCTCGGCCGGACTATCTCTACGCTCTCTCAGTGCCTAGCTCTCGTGCTCACGTGTATCGTTGATAGGTTTCCTTACCTATTACGTCTTTTTATGTGAGATCTTCAGTTATATTCTCGATTTCATCATCAAGTTAATTTCTCGCGTCGTGGATCACGCTTTCTCCAGTTATTATCTTATCTCGAGTTTTACACGTCCAAGCTAGTCTAGTATGATCCAGTTCAATCCACGTCGTGCTGACGGCGAACCGCTGGTTGCTCAATGCAACAGTTTCTTCCACGCCGAGGTAAGTAGCTGTTTCAGCAGTTCTGTTTGTTTTCCCGTTTGCCCGCCCCCTTCGCATGTCGTCAGCAATTGTAGGATTGTCAGTGTGCCCCCAGGTGTGCCCCATTCTTGAACGTTCGTTGATGTGTCCATCGGCCTTGCCGCTAGGCCCACCCGCGCGCCCCCAAGGCATGTTGTTGCTGCTTGTTGTCCATTTGACGGCGTCGGCGCCTCGGCCGTCTGTCGCGCGCGTCCCTGTGCTGTCTGCATCTCGTCGCTGACTCGAGGTCCCGTGTACTCCTGTGTGGCCATGTTGTGGTCCGTTTGGCTCACGGCGAGCCACCGTCCCGTGCGACTGTGCGTCGCAGACTCTGTTCGGCTTGTTTTGGTGTGCGATAGTCTGGCCGAAGGCGATTCGAAGTCTGGGTCCGGCTGACCCAACTTCGGCCCATTTTGACCAGCAAGGAGACGGTCGAGGCGTCGATGCCGTTTGCCTTGTCCGCCCTCGTCCTCTGAGACAGCCAGCCCGGCCGGCGCTGCGCTGGCCGGCTCGCGTCTCGTTCGCATCTTTGTCGGCGTGGCCCTTCGCTAGCCGTCGCAGACCTCAGTCCCTATGGTCGTGTTGGCCATCATCGGCAAGTTAGCGCGTCTTCGGCCGTGGCGCCGGAGCGCTCACTCGGGCGGCCGTGCGGCCCGGAGGGCGGGGCGGCGGCGGCGGCGGCTTGCCGCTCGAGCGTGAGTCAGGTTTGTTTTGACTCGCCGCCGTGGCCCGGCCGTGGCGTGGCTACGCTAAGCCGCATGGCGCGGCCCGGCCCAGCGAACCCACACCCCCGACGTGTCCTAACTTGACTGATGCATTTCTGTCCGTATTTGATGGCGGGCGGCATGCGTCCAGCCACCTGGCCGGCCGGGCAGGCTTGGCTTCCGAGCCGAAATGTAGGCGGGTCTCGTACCGTCGGCCCCACACCGCTTACCGTACCGATTGTTTGTTTACCGAGTTCTCCCAGTGAAATGTGACAAAGGTCCGCGGTACTGAACGGCCGGCGATTGTTACGAAAGTCCCTGTGTGCCCGCGGCCCGACGGGTCATGGTGCTTGTGTTCAAAGCCCGGCAGCGGGCGGCGCGATAACCCAGTAGGAAACAGTGGAATGAAGTGGGGTAGGTAGCGCCGACTCGGACGAGCGTCGCCTTCGCCACCAAAATGCGGTCGCTGCCTCGATGTGCGCTCTGATTGGCTCCTCGACGCCTCTCAGTGCCTCGGCTTGCCTCTGCGGCCGGCTCCCGGCCGGCTCGCTAGCAGACGGACTTTGCTGTGCGAGACGCGCTGTGATAAGGCCTTAGGTCGGCTGGGCATTTTTACCTAGTGGGTCCCTCCGGGTATCGGCATGGCGACCAATCTGAGCCGGTAGAGGGGGGGGGGGGCAGGTAAACGTAGCTAGCTAGCCGGGCGCTGCTAGACGGCGTTAAACGGGATGCCGCTGCCGGGCCCTTCTTGTGTTAGTGTGGCGACAGGCTGCCGTAGCGCTGTGACAGTACGCGCGTCACGCCGTGAAGTTTGGTTTTGATTTTGTTGGCCGCGTGAGGCTGGAGCGAGTGCGGGTCGGTCTGTCGCACGGGGCGCCCCAACTCGGTCGGACCAGAACTCTTAGTTTTGCTCTCGGGCTGCTCTGGTGCTGGCGGATTCTGCTTTGTCTCTCCGCACTCAAGGAGCTGAAGCAGCTCTCGGAATGCAGGAGGACGACCATGTCGCGTACCACGGCGCCGCAGCGTGTCTGCGTGTGCCCTATGTCCCGCTCTTCATCGGCTGTCCCGCCGACGCACAGTGGGCCGGAAGACCGGCGCTGGCGGCCAGAGCTCTGGACGCGTTTCGAGCTCGAGTCGCTAAATGGGACTCTAACCGAACATGTGACCCCACGAATGGATCCCTCGTTCAGAGAGCAATCCATTGGTGGGGTCACACGTTCGGTTCGAGTCCCATTTATCGACTCTCGAGCTCAACTCGTTCGGGATTTTAACCACCTCCACCGGTCTTCTGGCCCACTGTTTGCCGGTGTCCTCGCCACGCGTGGGCTGTACTGCAAGCTGTCGCCCTCATGGTCGCGGCCAGCAGTGCATGCTTTCGGCCTGCCGACGGAGACGTGCTGTAGTCGCGCCGCCGGGCTGGTGGGGGGGACCTCTGTTCGCGGTTCGAATACCGGCCATGCTGTCCAGTGGGCCAGAAGGCCGGCGCAGGCTGTGAAAACTCTGGACGCGTTATGAGCTCGAGTGGCTAAATGGGACTCTAACCGAACATGTGACCCCACGAATGGATCCCTCGTTTAGAGAGCAATCCATTGGTGGGGTCACACGTTCGGTTCGAGTCCTATTTATCGGCTCTCGAGTTCAAACCGTAAGGGATTTTGACCGCCTCCACCGGTGGTCTTTTAGCGCTCTGTGCGCTGGCCTTTTTCTTGGGCCGTGTATGGAGGTGGAGGGCGTCGCCTGCACCTCCCTGCTCTTGCAATGTGCGACCGTCTTGCGCTGGCGAGGCGGGCCGGGCGGGCCGGCTTGCATTTTGGAGCAGCCCCGTGCTCCGAGGGGGCGTCAAGAGCGCGCGGACCTCACTGCTGCGGACGGACGGATGGACGGACGAACTCTCCTCGGATTGGAGAGCCCTTAGGCCGCCTGAGCCGCGTCGGGGGCGCGCTGCGCAGGGGAGCTTTGGCGCGAGCACGTGCGTCTCGCTTGCTGTCGCTGCGACCTGTCGAGGCTAGTTACGAATAGACTAATTTCATCGCCTTTCTTCTCTCGCACGGGGCGCCCCATGAGACAGTGTGCCTCAGTGTGTGGGGGGCTTAGCCGGGCTAGCCGCGCCGGAGGAAGCCAGGGCGCTTAGTGGATCAGATAACCGGCGCAGGCTGCTTGAACTCCAGTCGTGTTTTGAGCTCTAGATTCAGTAAATAGGACTCCAACCGAAAGTGTGAGCCTGCCCAATGGATTTCTGGTGGGGTCATGCATTGGGTTTGAGTTCCCTTTAACGACTCTAGAGCTCAAAACCCGTCCAGGACTTTGACCGCCGTCATCGGTCTTCTGGCCCACTGTTCAGCGGCCGGGATGATTGTCAGCGGTTGCTTTTGACCGTGGGTTTCCTCCAGAAGGACTTGGCCGGCAGTCCACTGTGTAGGGCAGGGGTGGAACCTTGAAACCACTGCATACTGATTAAGTTGCGGAGGGGCCCGCTGCGAGAGAGACAGGTCAAAACCTGCCCATGAGTGGGAGAGAGTGATGCGAGCCTTTGCCTTTCCCCCTCCCTCCCTTGCCGAGCCGCGTAGCCGCGTCACTGCCGCACGCCACGCGTTCCTTCCACTGTCATTGTCTGTCCCACCCTCCAGGCTGACCACTGCTTTCGTGCTTTCGTCCTTCTGTCGCTCTCGCAGTCATGGGACGTCCCTCGAGGGTGCGAGAGAGACAGCGACGAAGGCTGCGCTACACTGCGCCGCTGTCCCGCTCTCCTTATCCGCAGTCCGTCCGATCTTCCGATCGCTTCGGCGCGTGGTTCGTTGTTCGTCGGAGGCGGCCAGGACTTTCTGGTCGCAGCTTGCGCAGTGCGACGGACGGGCGAGATATCAATATATCAGTTATTAAACGTCAAAACTCGTAGGCGAGGAGTTCGGGGGGGGGGGGGGGTCATCGTCTCAACCGTCAGAATTTTGTATCGTATCTGACGTAGCCTTCCAGGTATCATCTTGGTTTGATGGTGTTTGTAACGTTTTCCTTTCTGTTTGCAGGGCGTTCAGCCATGCGTATAATGAACGATCTTGGTGTCCAACTCCAGCAGCGGATGATCCAACTTCCTGGCACAGCGGTGCTGGACATAAATGCCTCTCACCAAGGTAAGCAGTGTCTTGATGCCGCGCGCTACGTGTGGGGTGTTCCTCGCTTACCGAAACTTATTGTTGCAGGCCTGTCGGCATGGCTAGGGGCCAGGGCCTTTGGGGCCTTCGGGGCCATCGGGGGCATCAAGGCCCAGAATGCTGTGGAAGAAACGCAATCAGCTGACCAAGTTCGGAAAAAACTTCCCATTAGTTAGCAAAGGATTGGGTCATCTTACCCTTGCACCGCCGTGCAGAGGCCCTTGATTTGTGTGGACAGTCTTGCCGCATACCTGCACATTTCGCCCATTTGGGCACGGCGGCGGTGGGCAATGCGGCGGTGGGCACGGCCAGTACCCGCGGTTTTTTTTCCGGCGGCGACCCTTCGGTGCTGCTTCGGCGCTTGGTGCCCTGACTTGAAGGCGCGCTAATCACAAACAAAGAAGCTATGTAAATACCACGGTCTTATTAGAATTTTGCCAGTGACAGCTCCTTACGACAAACTTACTCTAGCCATGGGTCCGTCAAGTCCATGTCCAATGCACTTTCGTTTAGCTCAGGGATCATTGCGTCGTCAGAGCTGTCGCTGCTGTCGTCGTAAACGGCAATGTTGGACAGGTCGTTTCCGTGACTGAAAGACAGAAAGAGAGCGGTTAGCAAAGGCCGGACTGTCACACCAAGAAGTCACTGCAGTACTTACATTGCTAGCCGCCGCAACACGCTTCTCGGAACAGCTACGATGGTGTCGGTGTTGCTGTCAGTGTTGCCCTCGGCGGCCCTCGCGGTGGTGTTGCTGTTGCTGCTGCTGCAGCCGGCCCTCGCGGTGGTGTTGCTGTTGCTGCTGCTGCAGCCGGCCCTCGCGGTGGTGTTGCTGTTGCTGCTGCTGCAGCCGGCCCTCGCGGTGGTGGTGGTGTTGCTGTTGCTGCAGCCGGCCCTCGCGGTGGTGGTGGTGTTGCTGTTGCTGCAGCCGGCCCTCGCGGTGGTGTTGCTGTTGCTGCTGCAGGCGGCCCTCGCGGTGGTGTTGCTGTTGCTGCTGCAGGCGGCCCTCGCGCCGGCGTTTGGGCCTCTGGGTCCTCCGGGTCCTCCGGGTCCTACCCTTGCACCGCCGTGCAGAGGCCCTTGATTTGTGTGGACAGTCTTGCCGCATACCTGCACATTTCGCCTATTTGGAACGCCACAACGCTGGAAAGGAAAGGGCAAGTTAAAACGCGCTTTCTCGGGGCCGATCGGCCGCACAACGGGCCAGTCACTCATTCTTCACCGGATATACTCACCCTCCGTCGCCGTTCCGCGCCCCAATCGCCCCGCGGCGAATGGACATCAATAGCGACTCGGCGTCGCCGTCAATTGACGCCTCCATCTCGGCGCTGCGAGCAGAACGGACAATTGAGACGCTACTCACTCAGGAGGCACATCCAGGCACACTCAAGACTCACATTTCCGCGGCAGGCGCCTCATCGGCGACTTGGCCTTCCAGTTCGCCACGGCTAAGGCGGTCCAACAGGGCCCTTATAACCACGCCGTCATCAACTTCACCCGGTGATGGTAGAGGCGAGAGGTTGCTGCCAAACATTATTCGTATCCACGAGCAGATATGGTTGAATTGAGCCACTTTGGCCGCGCTGAAACAGACAGGTCACTCTTAGTGCAAAGCAACAAAATAACAGGGGAAAGGGACAGCACGGCCAGACAGGTGACTTACTTGTTTAGGTCCATTTCCTGGCACGACCGCCGCACGTGCAGTGCAAAGTGAGTGAATGAATTCAACACTGTGAAACAAAAGATGCACCGCATCTTCCCGCGTGCAGGGGCGAAGCCGACAGGCGTTGCGGTGTCCCGCACGGCTAGACAGGTGACTTACTTGTTAAGGTCCATTTCTTGGTAGGAGCGCCGCACATGCATTGCAAAGTGGGCGAATGAGTTGCAGAGATTAAAGCAGAAAATGCACCGCATTTTACCACGAACTGGCTCATAGCCTAAAGGGGTCGCGGTCTCCCGCCACTCCCCCAATGAACCATCTTCACGGACTTCAGCTGCCCTGACAAGCTGATGTCCGTTTGCGTGGTTGGGTCAGCTGTCACCTGCAAACCGAAAGATGCCTCAAGTTAAAGATTTTGGTAATTCTCTCTCTGGTAGTTGGTTTTTCTTAATTCTTCACTTTGTTTGTTCTAAAGTTGCCTGTATGTAACATCTTTCTTGTCTTCCAGATGCCAAAATTGATATGTTGAGTTTCCCAATGAAGGTGATGCACGTCTGAACACTCTGAAAGCTAAGGTTTTCATCAAGGGTTGAGAAAACTTTGAAGAGCTTGACTTATTTTGCATAGAAGACTGTCTTTTTCCGATTCTGTCCCAGTTGACATTGTCGTTTTCAGGAGGTGCCATATCAACAAGGTAAGCTTCCAACATCTAGTGTGTATTTTGATCCTCTAAACCAATCGTAATTTCTCCTGGAATGTCATGTTTCTTTTTCACAGGGACCGAACTCAGGAACTTACTCCTTTTCTCCAGGACTTCCTTGGAAGGAAGTTGTGACCTCGGGCTCTTCTCAGCTCTGAGGATGGGTTGGCAAAGCCTCTGTCTATTGCGGAATTTCTTGAAGCGGCCAAAGGATGAGGACTTGTCTGCCAGCAAGCGTGTGTGGCACCCAGTGTGCGACTTTAGTGAGGTCGCACATCCAGCATACAAGCTTTTAGCTGAATTAAGCTCAACAAGTACTCTGTAATTATTCAATTGTTGAGATGCTTAAGAAGAGAGGACTTGACTGCTAGCAAGCGTGAAAAGGTGCGTGTTGTTCTTATGTGAAATTTGACAATTTATATCCCAAAGAGGCACTAATATTTGTCTCTATTTTGCATAGGATGTAGCCCTCACATGACGGAATATGGAACATTGAGGTGTTGATCAGAACTTTCGTGAGAACTTTCTCTGGACTTCCTTGGAAGAATGTTGTGACCTCGTTCTGAGCTTTGAGGATGCGTTGGCAAAGCCTCTGTCTATTGCGGAAGTTCTTGAAGCTGAAAAAGGATGAGGACTTGTCTGTCAGCAAGCGTGTGTGGCACTCAGAAGAACATCCTCCTGGTCCGTCTGCCCAAGTCTGCGTAGCTTGATATGGTAGAAGAACCGTCGAGTCCAAGATATTGCTCATACAGGTGCTTAAATAATATTCATATTATGCACATTGGTTCTTAAAATGTTTGCTCCCTTGGACCAAAGTTTCTATGGGTTTCCTTTTTTTATTTTGTTCTTAAATTTATGTTGCAGGGTTGGAGGGGAAGACTGAGTGAATCTGGCTTATGGTGGGGTCGCTCTTTGAGAAATCAAGCGTTGAAGCTTTCAACAGATGTTGTTGTTGAGTTTCCCAATGAAGGTGATGCACGTCTGCACACTCTGAAAGCCAAGGTGTTCAGCAAATTTTAGAGAACTCTTGACATATTTTGCATAGCAGACTATCCATTTTCTATCCTGTCCTAGTTGATGTTGATGGCACCTCCTGGGAATGACGGCAAGGTGAGCTTTTCAGTTTAGTGTGTATTTTGATCTTCTAAACCAATCTGAATTTCTTCTGTCATGCTCAAATAATATTCATATTATGCACATAGGTTCTTTAAATGTTTTTCTACTTCTTTGACATGGGTTTCCTTATTTCATTTTGTTTTTAAATTTATTTTTCAGGGTTGCCTTGAGAGTTAATTGTCCCAATGATGCAGAACAAACATGCCAACTGAAGTCAAGGAAACAGCTGAAGCAGAAGGTGAAAGTGTAACAGTTCAGAGGTTTTCCCAACGATCTGGCCTACACTTAGATTGTGACGTATACATGTAAGTATACTGTGCCCTAAGTGTACCTTCTTGTTTTTTTTTTCTCCATGCTTTGTCACTTATACTTCATTATATGCCTAGGTGCACGTATCCATCCTATCTGTGCCAATCACAAGAGAACATTCACTACAGTGAATGCTGGTGCAAACTCCTGGAGGGCTTCAGAAATCTGGTGTATTGAAGCAATGTGGTCATGTCCTGGGCCTGGGTGCTTCTGACAAGAAACTATTCATGATCACTCTCATCAGCCTGTGCCAAATCCGGTCATCCTAGTCCTTGGAAGTCTGGGGGTGCCAAGAGAAGAAATCTAAGAAGAAACTTGTCATTGCTCGCACCAGCTTGTGCCAGCATGCATCAAGCTGAATTCTACCTCTTTGTTGCTATAATTGTGAGTTCGAATGTACCCCGTGGGATATTAGTCCAGTGTGTATTGAGGCAGATTGAAGGAGAGGGGTGAAGTGTTGTCCACGTCAAAACTGCATTCTTGTGCCCTTGATAACTGAGTTTGTCAATGTTCAGAATCAATTGGGTTGTGATCTTGAGCTCTGTCATTTTGTTTTGCAAGATTTGTCTTCAACACGACCTCCAAGACATGAGAAGCAACGAATGGTTGTTTTCTGAACTGAATTTCAAGTTTGTCGTGCGTGCAGTTGTTTTAAGTTATTGCCTTTTAGATCCACATTTCCCTTGGATCAGTCTGTCCTTGATTAACCCAAGTCAATCTTTGTTCTCTCAATGCATTCTTTGTGTAGGGTGTATCCTATGGCTGTTGCAAATTTGATTGGCAAAAAATGCTGGAGCAATGGTGCGAAGTGAACTATATTCAAACAGTCTCAGATTCACAGTTTGTGTTAGGGGTTGGGTATGTTTTCCTCTTGGCCTGTTGATGTTTAATGGTGTGTTGAGATATTCTTCCTTAAATTTGTTAAAAAATAGCAAGTTGAGACTTTTCTTTACTAGAGCTGATCTTCAGTTTTCCATTTCATAATTCTACCAGTTCCACAGTTTTGCTGTTTGCCCATATGCTCCTTTATGCCTCCCTATTGAGGTTTCCTTCATCACTTCCTATCTGCCGTGTTCCCACCCTTACTTAGGTCACCTAATGGCACTCATAATTCAAAGCAGGCACATAGTCTCTTCTTAATATTTGGCCTGCCAATGGAGAAATTTCAAACCTTTCCCATTAATTCGGAATTAAGACTCTGTTTGTTTATGATGCATTCCTCACATTTCCTTTTTCTGTACACTTGTGGTTTACAACCTTAGATGGATAAAGCCTGTGAATTTTTTCAACTTCTCCTGGTCTACTGTTGATTGTGTTCAGAAATGGCTAAGTTGGAAAGTGAAGAACTGCATTTACTAAAGCTTGGGATATTTTTAGTGACCAGTTATATTTCAAATTGCAATACAAATTAGTTTTACTTATTCATTTGTCTGAGTGCTCAACAACTTGTACGTGCTCTGAGATTGTTTTAAATCTTGTAGTAGTATTATTGTATGTAAACTTTTGATGTTTTAAATATTGTAGAAGTATTATCGTATGTGAACTGTTGATTTCTGGGGGGGAAAACTGATACTTTATCAATTCTGTTGAGTCTCCATCAATGTTTTTCAGTTTATGTGTTTTGGCTGTTCCCATTCGAAAGGCTTTCTTTTTCACCTTTTTCATTTTCTTTTATTAATCTGTGACCAATATTTTACTGTTTTAACTGACTAGCATCACCCTTTGATTTTTACGAGTTCTGTTTTTCTTTTTTCTGTTCCTTTGTCAAACTGACTGCTCACTGAGGATTAGGAATGGCTCTGCTGTAAGGTTCTGTTGTATCAATGTTTTGCTGAAGTAATGTGTTGTAATTTGTTTTAAATTTGTCTGATTCTGTCAGTTGGATTTTTTTTTTAATATAATAAAGATTACAAGTACCGTTGTTTGTTTTTGTTAATAAATTTAAAATAATATCGTGTTTGCTCACCGAAACGCCCGGAAGGGAATGCTGCTCCAAAGGCAAGCGCGTTGCACCGACACTGATACTTAAATTGTTACATTCGCTCGAAACATTCGTGAATTTCGTAGCTATATGAAGAATATAAACAAATATAAGCGTATAATCCCAAGGCATTCAGAGACAGTCATTTTCACAAAACTTGATACAAATGGCAAGTTGATATAAAAATACATATAACCGATTGTACTAATTCTACTCTCACTGCATCACTTGGACGCACGAGTGCCTTATGGCGGTACGTAAATGAGCGTTACGCCTTTCAACTATACCCCTCGCCGCTGGGGACTTGTGTGATGTACGGTGTCAAATCTCCAGCGGCTGGCCAATCATCCGTCACAGCACTCCGCCCGCGCCGAGCAGCGCCGAGCAGCCAGACCCGATCCCATGTCTCCCGTGTGCTCTACCGTCTCAAAAGAGGTGCAGCTGATGAAGATGGTGTGACCCTCGTTTCTACAGCCGAAATGAGAAATTCAGCCGCTATTGCTGCGGCGGAAACGGAGTATTAGGAGTATGACAAACTTCTGGGGAATTCCACGTCGGATGGGTGGCCTACACTGTAGGAGGCGTTGCGTCTTGAACAGCTCAAGGTGAGGCCCTAAAGGTGGAGCCCGTAGGGCGCTGTTTTCCTTGGAAGTGAATAGGATGCCAATATGTGGGATGTAATTTTAATGTGTCATAGGATGGTCAAATTTAAATAACATAAATTTTTATGAGCTATTTTAGTATAAGGACATGTTTGAGTTCTGTTTTGATCTTATGGCTGGCCGAGAATAGATCGCCATCGCCTCTGCTCGGTTTACTGTTCCCAGACTTGTGTGGATAGTCGGTGGGTAATGTGTTTCACTGCCTCTGCGTGACAGCGACAAGAACAGGATAGGGACGTACAAAACACGCAACGTCGCAGTGTGAGAAGAGAAGTATCTTTATTCTTATAGGTAATTAGACATAATGAAATGGCTGGTGGCTACTTTTATTGCGCGCTTCCTTTCCTTCGGGTTGGCACTGGTGGACTCCTGGTTCAGTCGGATGGTGTCCGCTGGTCATGCGGCCAGGCGGCGACAGCGCGGCGCGCCCCCTCTATGTACACGTCGTCGAGCACAGCGGCCGCTAGGCTACGCTAGGCTACGCTAGGCGGGCCCCCCGGACTGCCCCTTCCGTCACCTGCCGCTGGCAGCGCTAGTGTCGCTGCGCGCCCACTTGAGGGCCAGGACGTTCTTGGGGGGCAGCGGCGGCGGCGTCCTCTTGGCCGCGGGCGCCGTCGGCATCGGCGGCAAGCTCGCGAAGGCCTTGCTGCCGTCAGTCTCTTTCTTTGGCACTGGTTTTGGCGGGGTGGCTGGCTTGCTCGCCGTCATCATCATCATCATCTCCGAGTTCCGGAACGCCTGCAGGCTCTTCCGGAACAGCGACACAGAGGACGGTGTGGGCTTGGCCTCGTCCGCATCGTCATCCTCCTCGGGCTGCTGCGCCGCCGCCTGCGCCGCCGCGGCCATCTCGTCGTTGAGGGCAGGCGGCGGCGCCTCCTTTTCGCGGCGAAGCTCCTCGAGCTGCTGGTCCTTGGCGGCAAGCGCGGACTCCACATGGAACAGGTCGCGCTCGGCCTTGTCGTGGGCGGCCGACAGCTGGGCGCGCAGCGATCCGACGGCCTCCTCCAGCGTGTCCACCTCCTCGCGCAGCTCGGCGCACGTCACCTCCATGTCCTGCATCGTCTTCTCGCCCACCGCAATCTGCGACTGCAGCGCCGAGATCTGCGGGTTGGAAACAAACGAGTCAAAGTTAAAAGCGTCTTCGTCGCCGCAGTGCCCTTGGCGGCTGTAGACTGATACAGAGAGTCGTTTTCGCCCCTCCACTGTCTGTCTCGCACCTATACGGCACTCCCCATCAGTGCGAGAGCGACAGCGACGAAAGCGACTCTGAGCCTGACGGCGGCACTCACCTCGGTGTTGGTGCGCTGCTCCAGGGCGGCCAGCGCTTCCTGCCTGCTGCGCAGCTCCTCCGCCAGGTCCAGCGCGCGCCGCCGCTCCGCCGCCGCCTCCTCCGCCATGGGGCCGTGGATGCGCTCCTGCAGCGCCTGCAGCGCGCCGCGGCACGTCCTCATCTCCTCGTGGAAGCGGTCCGCCTCCTCGGCGAGGGCCTGCTTCTCCTGCTCCAAGCTGCGGATCCGGGCCAGGAGCACGCGCTCCTGCGCCTCCAGCTCGTGCACGCGCTCCGACAGGGCGGCCTGGTCGGCCAGCGCCTGCCGCAGCTTGCTCTCCGAGTCCTCGAGGCGGCGCACCTGCCGAGACAAAGACCGGTCAGGTTGGCGCTCACCAGAGGGAAAGTAACTTTGAAACTTTTGCATGGCGGTAGTGGATTTCAACGAACTGCGGCAAAATATAGGCAAAGTTCGGCATAGTGAATTTCATAGATTTTCACCTGATTTTCATGATCTTTAAAGAGCCTTGATTGAAATTCAACGTGAATTACAACGTGCAAAATTAGAGGAGTTGCTTCCCAAACCTTTGTCGCGACCGTTGACTTCGCTTACCTTCCCCCTGAGCTCCTCCTCGGCCTCCTCGGCCCGGGCCAGGCGCCGCTTGTAGTTGAGCTCCATCTCGGTCCACAGTCCGTCGGCCGCGGCCAGGGTCTCCTGGAAGGCGGACTCCTTCTGCTCGAGGAAGGCGATCTTCTGGTGCATGTCCTGCTCGGCGGCGACCAGCTGCGCCAGACGCTCCAGCACCTCGCTGTCGTCCCTCTTGGTTGGCGGCGCGGCGCCGTCCACCTCGTCCACATACTCCTCGTCGGCGTCCCCCGTGCAGACGGCCATGCTGTGGGTGGGGGCGGGGAGCGGCAGGGCGCCTCTCAGCTCGCGCTGTGGAACACGAAGCAGTCGGTGAGCAGGGTGCACCACGCGGACTGGCAGCGGCCCAACGTCCCGCAACGCGCGCGCCTCACCTGCTCAAGGTAGTGCTTGTAGTGCGCCAAGTGGAAGGCGACGATGGCGGGCAGCGCCGACTCGACCGCGGCGATGGACGCCCTCAGCTCGCACTCGGCCTCCTCCAGTTCGAAGTTGCGCGTCTCCAGCGACTGCAGCGCCATCTCGAGGCGGCCCTGCAGCTGGTGGGCAGCGCTGAGGCTGCGGCGGGCGCGGCCCAGCTCCACTTCCAGGGCGCCCTCGCGCTCCCGCAGCTGGACAACCTCGACCTCCAGCCTGCAACGACGGGGCGGTAATAAGGCTTCCCTCCACTCCCGTTCCCCATCCCCCGCGCCACTGTACTCACTGTTGGCACCGCAGCCTGGTGTCGTTCTCCGCCTCCTCCAGCTCGCAGCGCTCCTCCTCGAGGTCTCGGTTCCTCCTGACGAGCAGGTCGGCGGCCTCCCTCGCCTCGCGGGCTTGTCGCTCCAGGGCGGCCACCCTCTCCAGCAGGCGCGCGCACCCCCGCAGCTCGGGGTCCGAGCAGCGCTCCAGCTCGGCCAGCTTGTCCTCGAGCAGCGCGGCGCGCGACCGGAAGAAGTCGAGCTCGCGCATCTTGAGCTGCATCTGCGTGGCGCCGAGCGTAGAGGGTGGCACGGTCGGTGCCTCTGGACGCTGTGGACAGGCGGCACAGTCAGCCTCGCGTCGCGACAAATCTTGTTTTCGGAAAGCTACAAGCAAACCCAGCTGCGACTGCAAGCCGCAAGACGCACCTTGAGCTTGGTGACGGCGCCGTGCTCCTCGAAGCGCTCTCTGATCTGCGACAACTTCTGGATCTCGGCGCTCAGTGCGCCCGTGGCGGTGGGTGCGGCCGGGGGCGCCTTCTTCGCGGTCGAGCCGAAGACGGGCAGGGACGAGAATGGGGCGTCCGTCTCGGCGGCGGCAGGCCTGGCAGCAGACCTGGAGGCAGACCTGGCGGTGACGGGACAGTTGACAACACCGCCGTCGCGGCACAGCGAGCGGCGCGGAGCGCGGCCCCTCGGTACTCACTGCGACGCGCTCTGGTGGCAGCTGCAGGCCCACGCGCCCTCCGTCTGCGTCGCGGCGCTCGCCAGGTCGGCGAGGACGCCGTCCTCCTCCTCGAAGATGCCGCTCTCCTGGAGGCAGTCGGCATGCTTGAGGGTCTTGTTGTGGTTGTTGGCGGTGGTGTTGGTGGGGCTGGCGCTGCTGCCACCCAGCCGCTGGATCTGGTTGAAGAACTCCTGCTTGCGGCGGAACTCGTCTCTGCTGGACTGCTTGGCGTCGGGTAGGTCCTCGGCGTCGTCCGCCACGTCCGTGAACGGCAGCACCGTGGCCACGATCCTCTGGTTAGGCGCCTTCACCTGGCTCTGCGGTTTGGCAGCAGCGTCCTAAAGAATCAAAAGTAAAAACAAAAATGAATACATATCCAAACATAGAAAATGTTGTCATTGTTTTTGTTGTTGTGTGGCGCTGACGGCCACCGCGCCATTTCACCGCACGCACCTTGATGAGCTGCTGCTGGTACGAGTCGAGGAGCTGCAGCGCTCTCTGCAGGCAGCCCCGGTCCTCCTCGGCCTCCAGGGAGCCGGCGAGGAGCGCGAGCTTCTCCCGCACGGCCTGCAACGCGAGCATCTTTCAGGGATTCCGACTTTAGCGCACAACGTGGCAGCGTGCCGCCGGCTGGGTGTCGACACTCACCGCGCTGTCGCCATGCTGAAGCGCCGGGCCGGCATGGTTGTCTCCGTCGTCGCTGGCCCCCAGCGACAGCAGCCCGGAGTCCTCCGTCACCGTGTCGCTCTCCGTGTCGGTGCACACATCCCGCGTCGCGCTGCACACCGAGCTCTGCAACCAAAGCGCACGGTAGCCGAGCGCGTTTAGAAGTCATCTCCGATTCATACAATAGGGTCACAGATTCGACTCCCCATTCAAGGGTTGTTTTTTTTTTTTTTTTTTGGTTTTTTTTTTTCGTCCAAAACGACCTACGCATCCCCAAACTTCCGTGCTGAGACATTCCTATTTTCGAGGTCTCCGTCGCCGCAGGGCTACGCAGGGCTACGCAGGGCTACGCAGGGCTACGCAGGGCTGCGTATGGCCGGAGGCACGCAGAGGCCGTCCCGAGCCGCCCGAACGCCGAACGACGACCGGGCCCCAATCCGCATCCCCATTGCCAAGGTCCGGCGGGTCTGGCAGAATCACGTTGTAGGGACCGTGGGCAGAATCATACAGGCGCGGTGCGGCGGGGCGTGGCCGGGGGGGGGGGGGAGTGGTCTGGTGAAAGGCTGCCAGAGCTCATCACATATCAGAGATGAATTGGGCCTCGGCTGGGGGAGACGGCCGGTCGGGCGGGGCCGCCGGGCCAGCCGGCGTACTCAGCCCACCTGCCCGCGGTTTCCCAATGTGTTCTAGGCCGGCCGGCCGGCGGGCTCGCTCGATTTGCCCGCTCAATCGACCCCATTGGATTAAAAACGAGCGGACGGGGCCGGCGCTGACAGGCCGGCCGCGGATAGGCAACCACGCCGCCAAGACGCGCACCTGTGTCGCGGCTGGCCTACCGGCCGGGGCTCGCATGTGGGTCACCGGCACAATCAAAACCCCCTCCCGACGCCAGGCAGCAGCACGGCACTGCCCTGTCACGACGGCCGAAATAATCACTCACAATTATCTGTCACATATCTGATCAGGGACGATCGGTGCAGCCTGATCCGGAACGGGGCGGGGCGGGGCGGACGGACAATGGGCACGCCCCGCCCCGCCCCGCCCTGGCCTCGGGTACGCCACTGCCGCGCCCTGCCGCACCGTCCGTCCGCGTCACGTCCCGCCACAGCGCGGGTACAGGGCAAAGGAACTCGATTCTAAATGGGGGACCCCTGTCCGCCTTTCGCGCCGCGTGGCTCCGGGCCTAACTGTTTGGAATAGACGAAAATAAGCGCTTCCATCTTCCATCCTGGTCTGCCGGCCGGCTGCGCCGAGGCTTATGCCGCCTGCGGCCTGCGCCCATCCTATCCCTCCTCTCTCTCTCTCTCTCTCTCTCTCTCTCTCTCTCTCTCTCCTCTCTCTCTCTCTCTCTCTCTCTCTCTCGGAACCTGTCCATCGGATGCGCGGCCGTGCCGTACAGTTAGCCCGGCTGCCTGTTGCTGTGGAAATAATGGGCGACGCCGAGGAAGTGGCCATCACGGTGGAAATTAATCAACCACCGCGGCGAATTAAAAACGTTCGCCAAAAGTTTGCTACCTGCTACCCGTTGGGGTGCGAGAGAGACAGAGTGGTGGTCGACGACGAGGACGACGTCGCGCTGGGGCACGCATCATAAAGCTTCATGAATGGAGGCGAAGAAAACGAAGCACGAGTCGCCGGATTAAAATATGTTGGCAAAAAGACGCGGCGAGACGGCGAGGCACGCGGCCGGGCAGGTGATAGCCCAGCCGGGCGATGCCGGAGGGCTGCGGTGAGCCGTTCTGTCTCCGTTGCACTTAGGGCGTCCCCCAGGGTGCAACGGAGACAGAGCGACGAAACGATCCTTCGGCATCGCTCGACTGGTGACTCACGCGACGCACACGGCACGCCGCGGATCCAGTTTGGGGCAATTATTTGAGCGGCATGCCGAGCATCGCTTTGCCGGCGGCGCGGCGCGGCGCGGAGCAGCGCGTCAAGGTGATGACTCTGGCGGGCGACACACGCCTCTCCGTCGCCCTGTGTCTCTCGCACCCCTACGAGGCGCCCCGTGCACGCGAGAGAGATGGAGCGACGAAAGCACTGCCTGGTCCGTTTGGCGCGCCTCCTTCTTGGGTGCCTCATTCCGGCGTGCGCGCCGCGCGCCTCGCCGCACCGCAGCCACCGCAAAGCACCACCTGCTGCAGGTGTCACTGCGTCGCCTTGTCTGGTGGCGGCCTGGCGGTGGCCTGGCGGTGGCCTGGAGGTGCGGTCTGGCCGCGGTGGCTCCCCGTTAGCGTCAGCGCGAATCTCGACCCAGTCCCTCCAGGCCGGGTCGTCCACGTGCGGCCCGAAACGACGCCGGCGACGACGACGACGACGACGACGCACACCAGGGCAACCCGACCCGCTGAGGCTGGAGCACCGCCGTGAAAGATCACCGCGTTCCCGGCGCCTTCGCCTGCCTGGTCTGCCCCTTCGCCTCGAGCGGAGCGCCAGCAGCGCGCCGTATCTCCGCGGCACCATGTCGCACTTACGGCGCCTCGCCTCGCCTCGCCTCGCCGTGCACCTCATTGTCGTGGCCGGCAGCCTTGACCGTTAGCAGCACGACGCTGCCATGGCGACCGTCACCACCGCCGTCACACACGGCACCTCACCTCAGCGCTACCCGTCCAATCTCGTTCTAGATTATATGAAAAGCTGGTCGCTCCCTCTAAAGAAAAATAAATAAATCTACGTGAAACTTTTGCCGAAAGGCGCTCTGAAAGGCCAGGGTGAGGGGCGGCGTGGTCCTTCTCGATGGACGACGCGACCTAAAAGAGCCTAACTTGGCCGCGGGCGATGAGGCCGACGGGGCGCCCCGCAACGCCTCACCGTCACGATGGCCAAAATCTACCATCTACAAAGCGGAATCTGGAGCAACGCGCCGTGGGCCGTGGGCAGGCCGGCCGGCCTGCAAAGAGTCCGGCAAGTCAAGTCGGCGTGCACCGCAGGGCAGCAATAGCCGTGCAGGGGGGCAGTCCCGCCGAGCGCCGCGGCACGGCGTGGCGGCCTACCCGGGACTTCGCAGGCGCCTCGGACCGTCGCCGCCGTGGGCTGCCTCTGCCTCTGGCGTTAAGGTCTCTCAGGGTCTCACCTTGTCCACGATGCCTTCCAGCTCCAGCAGCCGGAACTCGAGCAGCTCGTTCTGGTCGCGCAGCTCGGTCAGCTCAGCGGTGAGGGCCTGCTCGCGCTGCCGCAGCTCCACCACGTCCTGCAGGGCGTCGGCCAGCGCCGCGCCGTGCGTCTGCGCGGGCAGGGCCGGCAGGCAGGGCCGCCGGGACAGGGCGCGCTTCAGGTCGTAAACCTGGGGGCAGAGCGGCAGTTTGAATCCGAACTGGGCGTCGCCGCGCTGTCTCTCTCGCACCCCGACGGGACGCCGCGGGCGTGCGAGAGGGACAGAGTGACGAGAGGACTGTTCGGAATCGAGCGCAGGGCAAAAGCGTGAGTCAGCGGAGCGGCGGCGACGGAGGATGGAGTACACTGTGAAGCCGAGCATTACCTGCGCCTCCAGCTTGGCCCGCGCCTGCCGGTCGTTGTTCTTGCTGCTGGCCTGACAGCTGCTGCATCTGCTGGTACGCCCGCTGCAGCTGCAGGTGGTCACGCATCAGCTGCCAGTACAGCACCGAGTGCGCGCCCAAGCTGCTCCGGCGACGACGACCCGCCCTCGCCCAGGGACTCGCCCCCCGGCGACGAGGACCCCGACGACCCGCCCTGCGAGCAGGTGGGAGCCGCCCCGAGGACGTGGCGCACCCCGCCGCCAGCTGCACAAAACAACAACAAAAAAAACACGTTTTGATTCGGCGCGCCAAATCGGGTAGGCCTGTCGGCGCCGTCGTGTGTGGTGCGTGCACTGACGTTTACTTACGTCATTCCAAACATCGCCGATGCCGGGGGTGGGGGACAGGGAGGACGGCCCGGACGATAGGGTGACTGGGGGCCCCCCAGGGAGCCCCCCAGCGGTCCTCCCAGCCCCACCAGCCCCCCACCTGTGACTGGGAACTCCTCGGCCTCGGACACCGGCTCCAGAGAAATCAGCTGGCGGGCAAGACGCACAGGTTATCCGCGAGTTTATCAGAGGGAAAACAAACAGCACGCTGCGTGGGGCGGGCGGGAGCGCGAGCGGGGCACCGCACCATCAGTACTCACCCTGTGGAAGTGTCGCATGAGACCCTCCTCCGTCTCCCGTTTGCCGGCATTCGTATCGGTGGGAGGATGCTGCAACAGACAACAACCGAAACGTCAGCCTGCAAACAAGTGGCTCTGCAAATACCACCGGCTAGCTTATTTGCAGTGTGCTGCCTGTCCCCCTGACCGTATGGTGCGCGCTTTCTCCAAACACCTCGCGGCCCCGCGTGCGTGCGAGTGTGTGTGTGTGTGTGTGTGTGTGTGTGTGTGTGTGTGTGTATGTATGTATGTGCCCGCTGGTGTGTGTGCGTGTATGCGTGCGTGTGTGCGCCAAGGTATCGTCCCAGACGGTCACCGGGCGGCAGGGCATCTTCCGTCCTGCCTGCCAATAATGACATAAACACCAGGCTGAAAATGACTTGGGCACACAATGGGCCCGGCAGGAAAAAGGAAGCCCAGAAGGGCGAGGCGAGTGACGCGTCTGTGCAAGCGACCTGCTCGGGCTTGCTCGAACTGCAACCAGTATTTCCCCAAACGGCGCGCCGTGGTGACGTCAGCAGCGCCGCCGCGTTGGATTGTCGGATGCTGCGGGGGAAGCAGGGGAAGGCGTTTGAGCCGAACATGTCGAAAACTGCTGAAGAAACTGCACGCGCCGCACCGGCACACACACACACTGCTATCATCATCATCCTCCCGAAGCCTGCAGCCTGCAGACGCTATAAGCCCTTCCTTTCACCCACGGTGGCTCGGCTCGGCCTGCCCGGCTCGGCCTGCCCGGCTCGGCCTGCCCGGTTCGGCCTGCCCGGCTCGGCCTGCCCGGCTCGGCTCGGCTCGGCTCGCCACGGCCGTAATGGCCTGCAGTCATCCTCGCAAACTGGCGCTGGAGGTACTTGACGGAGGAGAGCGTCGGCCGAGCCGTTGTTGCTGGGCAGGTGATATATATTTGGCGAAAAGTAAAAGTCGTGGCGGCCGGCTGGCCAGCGCGGCACTGTGAGACACTCAGTGTCCGGCGCACTGTCCGCCGGCCGATTGGATGGATGGGCTGCTCAAACGCCGCAGAGCTACCAACACGAACGCACGGGGGGAAAAATAATTGCCAGAGTAGTAGCGTGCTTGCCCAACATGGGCGGCAGAAAAACGAAGAGAAAGAGGGCCAGCTGGGCTGGCCGGGGGGCACAGAGTGTTCGGCGATTCATCTTGCGTCGTCGTGTCTCCGGCCGGACCGAGCCGAAAAGGACGCGGATTAAAGACGGATTGCCCCCGGTGGGAACCGCGGCGCCAAAGGGACCGGCCGGGCCGACGGACGGACAGACAGACAGATAGACAGAGAGACAGACGCAGAGGTCTGCACGTCACGTTTGCGCGCGGTGCAGGCTTTATTAGTGGCCACTTCTTGGATTAAAAATAATGAAGCAGCGGTTAGTGGGCAGGGCGCGGCGAGGGGAGGGGAGGACGTGCCAGCAAGTTCACGGCAAAGGAAACGAAACAAAAATAAAAATCAATTTCCATCGAGTTCTAAAAGCAGAATTGGTTGTTGTGGGCGCTAGGAACTGCTTGTGGAACACCGGATTCGTGCCGAAACTCCGAAACCGGCGAGGCCAATTGCTACTACACTACAAAGCGGGCGCGGCACTTTGCGCTGCTCGACGCGGCGGGCTGTGCCATTCACACAGAATTAAAAAAAAATGAAAGAAAAGAGAAGAAGGAGGGAGATGGAGAGAGGGGGCGTGAAGCAGTCGTTGTTCTTGCGTTATTTAGTGTGCGGTTTCTAGGATGCTCTGGCGGTGCCTCCGGGCGTGAAGGGGCGTGGCGGCGCGCGGGGGGCGGGAATATTTGAATGATTGCGCGTCGCTGAACCGCTACACCCGGCCTGCCTTCTTATAGTGCACTGGCCTACCTGCCTGCCAGCCGCACGCAACACCGAGAAAAAAATTCATTTCGTTTCCGCACGCTTCTGCACTCGCTCTGGGCACCGTGCGCGCGTATGCAAGTGAATAATGCACCAACGGCGCGTGCGAATTTTCATCCAAGAGACCCGATTTTGGCGCCAAAAGCGTGACGACTGCCTCCGAGGCAGAAGGAAGCAGGAAGGAGTCCTCCGGGGCGGTGCGCCTGGTGGCGCCGTCGGACGGTCACTTAGGACACAAAAATGAACTCGTGTTTTATATTTTTTTCTGCCCCGCAACTTCAGCACGACCCTGGTAAAAGCACGGCCGACGAGTATTTGCCGCCTGGACACTAATATATTCGGGAGTGGCAAAAAGGGGGCGGAGAGAGCGCGCGGAGAGGCGGAGGGGAAAAGGAAGCTCGGGATTGATTGTCTCATAGGGCGCCGTAAAAAAGCGCGCCAAGAAGCAGAAAGGGGAAGGGAGGGGGAAAGGAGGGAGTCATAATTCCAGGTAGGGCTACGCCGGCTACGCCGCTTCCAACTCATTCCCTGTCGCCGCCGAAAAAATGGGCACAATACGCCATGAATCACCTTGGCCTCCAAAAGGCAGAGCCAGCCGGCCGAGGCGCCGCGCCGCGCGGCGCCCCCACCAACGCCAAGCTTGACCACGCTACCGCTACCGCTGCAGCACCAAAATATTAAACAATTATTTCTTACTCTGTACAAAAGAAAACGGCATTGGAAGATAGCATTTTTTGGTGGCAATAGCCTAGGCGGGTGTCGCGCTCCGCCCACGCGCGCGCTGGCCCCTAATTGGTCGCCGGCAATTACCTTCTGTTTTGTAGTGACGGCGCGCGGCAGCACTTACAGTACCGTACCTACAGCGGCGACGCCCCGCCCCGCCGTGCGCCGCGACGCCTCTGCCGCCTCGCGCTCGCCCTGCCGTCGACGCCCCGCCCTGGGCGCGAGCCTGGCCGGCTCCCGAGACCCCCTTTTAATGCTGCCTACGGAGTCGTTTCGGATTCACTCAATGAGTACATCAAGCGCGGTCGTGCGCGCCCCACTATGTCACCAAAAAAGTTAATTGAAAAAAAAAAATCTGACAAAAATGTTGTATTTACGGGTCGTGCGTGGAGTTTCTTGAGCCGGTCTCGTGCCACTTGTGCTGCTGCATACGGCCTGGACGTCATGAGGGGCATGAGCAGCTCAAAGAATACCACGCCTTGCACTGATGGCGCGATCCGCGAGGGTGCGAGAGAGGCAGAGATCAGCCTGCAGACCGGCAGTCCGCCGCGACCTGCCAATAAGAGCATTGCGTCGCTATCGGCAGGCGAGTCTCGGCCTCGGCGTCGTGCAGTGCAGTGCATGGATACAGCGCGCCGATAGCAGAAGACGTACGGTTTCGAGGAAGGGGGTGGCTGCTGTGGCTTATGCAGGTTAATAACCCCGAGATGTTGTCTCTGTCTCTCCCTGCACCGCCCGGCGGTGCGGTTCACTCTCTCTCTCTCTCTCTCTCTCTCTCTCTCTCTCTCTCTCCTTCTCTCTCTCTCTCTCTCTCTCTCTCTCTCTCTCTCTCTCTCTCTCTCTCTCTCTCTCTCTCTCTCTCTCTCTCTCTCTCTCACGAACCGATATTAGCGACAACCCGCACGAACACAGTGGGACAAGGCCCACTCCACTAATTACGTTAACAAGACCTTCGTGTCAAATACGATGAGTATCAAGCTAGGCGACAAATACGCTCTAAAGTGTTGGACTCAATTTCTGAGGCCATCAAGACAAGAAAGCGATAGTTAACGAATAAAAAACACCTTAACAACAGAAAGTGGAAAGGGCTCGGCATCCCTTTAAGGGCCACTCTCCACCGACGCTCCAGCATCCCGGCTCGCAGGACGGACGACACAAAAAAAAAAAAAACCGCCAACAACTCGTTTCACACATCACCATCTTCCGTTTTACTTTCTCAGATCGCCACAGCGAGCGGCTGGATTCGCGCGCGCGCGCGTGTGTGTGTGTGTGTGTGTGTGTATGTGTGTGCGTTCAGCAGAGTGACTAGCAGGACAAAGAGAAGGTGACCGGCGCGAGCGCGTGTAGGCCGGCAAGGTGTAAGGAGGAGGGAGAGAGATCTATCCGCTCCAGATCCAGGCTCCCTAAAGGACCCGAAGGCTGCCCTGATCTGGCCCTCCTGTGCCATTAAATTAATTAGGCTGTTCTGCCCTTGCGTAAGCCCTTGCATAACCCGCGTGGACACAAAGGCAACCTGCCCTAAACACTTTCCCATGAGGGCGACCCCGACACACTAACCCCGCCCCCCGGCCGATCCTCCAGCCATCCTCTGGACGGCCGGTGCACAGCGGTGCACAGCGGTGCACAGCGGGCCGGACCGACCCCGATGGCAAACGCCCCTGCATCCGACCGGGACGGTGTGCCGGGCCACGCCACGCCACACCAACGCCACGGCCACGCCACACCACGCCACGCCTCGAAAAGCCATAATCCAGTTTGCTGCCAATTCCACTCGGGTGAACATCCAGCGCGCCCGGCCGGGCCCCTCCCCTCCCCTCCGTTTTCGGCCAGGAGGGTCCTCCATGACCCTATTGCAGGCCACTTCGCAAGCCCCGCAACCCCATGCTACGAACGTGACTAATTTATTTCATTTTCTTTTCGGGCAGTCGATCAAGTACGGCTATAGTTCAATTCAATTCATAGGGGGCGCCACTGAGTGGCCTAAAATACGTCCTGAGCGTTAGACTTCTCCCTCTGCGCGGTGTGAGTGAGTGTGAGTGAGACGTCTGTGTGTCAGGGCGACATGATAATCACGAGAGGACACCCTGCGTCACGCCGCGCAGTGCCAAGCGAGCGTGGGCGCCTTCCTGCACTAACACGCGTACACACATACACACATGCACACACACACACAGTGGCGCGCACGCCATATAATAATCCGCAAAGAGTTATTATGCCTCCACGCGACGAGATTGCGAAATCAGTATCACACACACACACACACGGACACGGACACGGACACACTCACACAGACGCGGCACTAAGCGACCCAGTAAGCGTACGTGTCCTTGCGCGCCGACAATGGCACACTTCCAAGGCCAGGCAATCATCCACGAGAAGAGGGCGCCGCTCCGCCTTTCTCCATCAAACTCGACCCGAACAGCAGGCAGTTCACGAGGCCACCGAAGGCCCGGCTGCAGGCTCGCGATGCGTGCATGTGTGTGTGCGTGCGTGTGCGAGTGCTGTGGCTTTGGGGCTTCGCTTGTTCCGGGACAAGCCCCACAACGGCGGCGAGACAACGTCGTCCTGGCCAGGGCGGAGGGCGGAGGGCGGAGGTTGGAGGGCGAAGGGCGGAGGGCGAAGGGCGGAGGGCGGAGGGCGGAGGGCGAAGGGCGGAGGGCGGAGGTCGCGAAGGTCGGCGAGTCCGAAACCGAAACGGGGACGGCCGCCATCGTGGCCGCCATCGCCCTCCCTTCGCGAATCCATTGCATTACGATAGCCAATCAGAGGTCACGCCGCGTGGCCCCGATCCGTTCACACGGACGGGCTGCAGGCCGACCAACAGTCGTTTCGTCGCTCTGTCTCTGTCGCACTCATGGACGTCCCGCAAGTGCGAGAGAGCCATCGGAATGGCTCGGCTGGGCTGATCCCACGAGAAAGCCGCGCGGAACGCATCGCAATCTGAATGATAAAGCGGATACAATGAGCGGGGACCTTGCGGGCCTTGCGGTATTGTGTAAGGCGCCAACAGTGGCGCGGCTTCATTCCGAGGAGAGACTCATTCCGAATTCTCGAGAGAGACAGCGAGACAGAGCGAGCGAGAGGCAGCTTCATTGTGATTGTGTGTGTAGCGGGACAGAGCGTTACGTCGGCTTGCGTGTGGCCCGGCCGAGCCCGGCCGCTAAAAGCTGCCAAAAAAGAGGTTTTCGGTGCGCGGCGTCCCGGCGCGGTCCCTGCTGTGGGAACGCCCCGCCCCGCCCCGCGCCGTCGTTCCCACTCGACAACATGCAGGGCTTAAAGAAGATTCACTTTGATTCACGCCCTGGTGGGAACAGTGCCCTACACTCCGAAAAACCGTTGGCCACGCGAGTGCAACACGGTGTCACGCACCCACGAGCTCACGAGCGCACACAAACGCACGACGCGCGGTCGGACCCCGCTTGGCATTGACACGACACGGAGGAAACAGTCTTCAGCTAGCCCAACCGATTCGTTCTCCTTTGGTTTTCCGCCCAGCAAAGTCGTAACTGGTGGCAAAAGTCGTTAGTTCGGCGTCCCCTGGCTGTTTTGGCGTGCGCAGTGTAGCCAAGGAGCCTCTCGCGCTGGCCTCCTCGGGTCGCCCTGCGGCGCGGCCACCGTCCAAAAAACGCATAGCTTTAACGGTGTCGGCGCGCGGCACGGAGATGGACCGAGATAGACGAAGATGGAGCGATAGACGGACCGTGGGGCTTGGCGGGCTTGGCGGGCTTGGCGGTCGTGGGACGCGCTGAGGGCCGGCCGGGCTGCAGGTGCTGGTGTGCCTAGAGTCCTGGAACCTGGAGCCGCGGCCAGCCGGTCTGGGACTCTGGGGCAGGGCCGCGCTAAGGGCCGGGCTGCAGGTGCTGGTGTGCCTAGAGCCCTGGAACCTGGAGCCGCGGCCAGCCGGTCTGGGACTCTGGGGCAGGGCCGCGCTGAGGGCCGGGCTGCAGGCGCTGGTGTGCCTAGAGCCCTGGAACCTGGAGCCGCGGCCAGCCGGTCTGGGACTCGGCGGCAGGAACGCGCGGCCTCCTCGATGACTGCCGCTTCTCACGTCGGATTGTTGCGCTGGGCGCCCCTCGTCCACTGTCTGCTTTGATTCTTTTTAATGTGCTGAATTTCCAACAAGCGTCCAGCCGGCCAGGCAGCCAGCCGCCGGACCAGAGAAAGTAGTTCCCTAGGATGGTCCCCAACAGAGGCAGGCGGCCCATTACATTAGTTTGCGCGGCGTTTGGCTTTTCCGCGCGCCTTTCACGACTCACTCCGATTCCAGTGCAGCAAAAACACTGGCGGCGCGAGGCGATACGGCTCGCGCAAGCTCGCGCCATTTTCAATCAAATCGCAGCGTCACTATTTGACTTTCTACACACCGGCCGGGCAATCATCGCGGCCAGTTGAATGAATTGACTTTCGCGCGGCCATTTCGTAAGGCGCGCCGCGACACCTGCCGGAAGGGGGGGGGGGGAATTCAGCGAGCCCGTCGATAAGTGGCACGCGGAGATGAATCGCATTCATTAATTGAATAACTTTCTCGATGCAGTCGCCTTTCCTGGGCCGGTAGGTCCGCCGGGCTGCCGAGGCCGGCCGGGCCGCCGAGCCGGGAGGGGCTGGTTGACACACTCTCGCGCGGCCTCGCGCCGAGCAAGGCAGCGCGGCTAAGCGCGGCCAGTGCAGGGCTGTGTCAGCAGCGAGAAGAAGACGACGCGCATAGACAGACGCAGCGGAGCGGGCGCCGCCAACAACGTGACGGCCGCGACAGGCGAATTTGTTGGTTGACAAACATTCACCTACTATGCCCTTGAAATACGCCTAAAAGTGAAATGAATGTGAATCGTGGATCGCGCACGATCCATTGTTGTGGCCCAATGACATGGTGAAAAACCTCAGTTGACTCAACATCCTTCCTAGAACAACAATGCTGAACATGAACCAGCCATCTTGGTGATTGCTTGTGCAGCGCAGAGCGAATCACTCCCCGGCAGCTCCACCGACGCTTCTTCTCCATAGGATTCCGCGCGGAGAAAACTAGCGGCAATGCAGTATGCAGTGCAGTGAGTGCGTAGTCCTGATTTTCGGTGAGATTGCGGCGGCGCGGCGGCGCGGTCTGCCCAGTGATATAACGCCTGTCCGTCCCTCTCGGCCACACGCACGTCGCGGCCAGTCGCGGATCGCGAAGAAGAAACAACAATCTAAGAGGATAACGATGTGCGAGAAGTGGACACGGGGCCAGTGTGTTAGTCCCTCAGAGAGAGAGAGAGAGAGAGAGAGAGAGAGAGAGAGAGAGGAGAGAGAGAGAGAGAGGGAGAGAGAGAGGAGAGAGAGGGGGGGGGGAGATCAACGAACTCTGCCGCAGTGAGGTACGGGACCTCTGGCATTGCCATTTTCCAATTTCTACTTCGGAAATAGAAAAACAAGCTGGCGAAGAAGACGCTCGGTTGAAGTGCCATGCTGTGGTCGGCGGGAGTTCCCTCGCTTGCGGTGAAATGGGCCGAGGAAAGTGAGATGCGAGGTGTGAATCGGGGGCCTGGCCGCACAGCCTGGAGCAGGGGCCTGGAAAAGGCGCCTGGAGCAGGGGCCCCTGGAGCAGGGGCCAGGCCAAGCACGGAGGAGCATTACGGCTGGACATGCACGGCGAACAGGCACTCTGGAGCGAACATCGCCTGTCGTCGCGGTAAAACCGTTGTCACTGAATATGCAGATGACTTCATGCTATTGCAGCGAAAACCGATCGCCACGGGCACAACCCAGCGCAGTCAGCCACAAGCACCCGATGACGACGACTGGATCGTTAAAAGGCGTTTGTCTTGTGCGCGAACCGGGCGCCGCTTTCTCGGGTTTACGCGAGCGAGCCAACGGCTTGAATTTCGCTGCGCAGCGCATTCGAGGCAGATGCACTTGTTGTGGTGGCGGGGCGTGTCGCCAAATGTGCCGGGGAACGTAAGGCCCCCGGGAGAAACTTTCTATACCGGTTGCGGGGCGGGGAGCCTGAAGGGCAGCCGCGGCACGGCACCTGTGGGCGACTCGGCTCGGCTCGGCGCGGCTCGGCTCGCTCCGATTGAATCGGCTGGGCTCGCGCTCCGAGTGTGCTCAGCTCGCTCCACAAACACGGTTCCCATCGACTGACGCCCCCCCAAAGTGTACGCCCGGCGAGGGCGAGGGCCGGGCGTCCTGGCTGCAGCGCTCCGATAGCGAATTCAGCAAACTGACCGGTTTCCAAAGTGTCTACTCGTAGGCATTCGTTTCGGCCGCAGCGGGGAGTGCTTGTACGTGCTCACCATTGTAGTGCCCGTCGAGGAAGGTCTACTTGGGTTTCATAAATCATGAATGCAGAACACTTGAGGACGCCTAGCAGATAGATACGCAGTACCAATATCTCAGAGAAATGACTCAAATTTTGTTAATGTTTATTTTTATTTTTGTACTGCGACAACGAGACGGGATTGGAACCGGGGATAAAGCAACCGGCAGTGTTTCCATGCAAGACTCACAGCGGCCTGGGTTCTCTTCGTACTGCGTACCTTCTTGCCGCGAGTCGCCGTCGCATCCAACGTTGCTGCTGCAGGAAATCCCAAAGGAGCAGCAATCCCAGGGGCACTCACTTCACTTCACAACACACGGACACCACGACGCACATTGGTCTCACTCAAGTACACACACACACACTCACACACTCCGCTACTCCGCTCGCGCTTGCGGACAGGTGGGCACTGGCGTCGCGACGCTCCGTGCAGCGTCGGGCAGCGTCGGCGTCTCGCGGCAGACTGACTGAAGCCAGTCAGCCAGTCACTGAACCACCCTTCCCTTCCCTTCCCTTCCCGCGGGCCCACTGTGTGCCGCCGGGCCGAGCCGAGCCGAGCCGAGCCGAGCCGCGCCGAGCGCGCCGCCGAGTCCGGGCGACGGGGCGCCGTGCGGCGTCCAAGTCAGCCCTGCTGCCGGCCCTCCTCGGCACGGCCCTCGGCACGGCCCTCGGCACGGCCCTCGGCGGGACGACAATCAGGACGACGGGACGCAGCACAGTGGTTCAGAAGACCGGTGAGGCGGTCAAAATTCTATACGCGTTAGGAGCTCCAGAGTCGCTAAATGGGACTCGAATCGAACGTGTGACCCCATCAATGGATTGCTCTCCGAACGAAGAATCCATTGGTGGGGCCACCCGTTCGATTCGAGTCCCATTTAGCGACTCTGGAGCTCAAAACGCGTCTAGAATTTTGGCCGCCTCAACGGTCTTCTGACCCACTGTCCGCAGCCCCCCGCCAGCTCACTGCGACGGTCTTGTCCTCTTGTTGCTGTGCTGATGATTGTTGTTGTTGTTTTAGATCGACGTCCTCTCCGCTGGGTGCAGGTGACTTTCCACTCCAGATCTGGAACACACACTCACACACACACACACACGCGCGCTCGCCGTCTCACACACGCGCACTCGCGATGACAGTAAGACTCGTAAAGGCCCCGCACGCCGCGTGTTCGGGAAAAGCTTCGAAACAGGCCCGTCACACCCTAAGTGTGACGCTCGGTAACGGTGCAGCAGCAGCTCGCGCGCAAGCCCTCTCACAAAAAAACGACTAAACAACAACAACAAGAAGAGATACGGCGTTGTTTGAACCCGCGGCCCATTCTGGAAAAAGCCAGCCGGCTGCAGTGTGGCGGCGGCCAGGACTCGTGCGGTGCGGCTCGGTTCTCGCTGCCCCGGGGCGAGAGCGCGACAGGGCAGCTGTCTGCTTTGGCTCATGTTTCCAAAAAATAAAATAAAAAATGCTAGTCATTCCGCGGAAACCATGGGTCCGTATTTTAACTTGTGGTCATCATTGTTGCCCGTGATGACACCCATTTTATTGGTCATTTCATTAAACAAACGGTACGCCGTCGTGGTCTTAAAAGGTGGGCCCCGACCCCTTCGCCACATTGACCGGTAATCGGCGTGCGTTGTTTGTTTTTCTTGGCATCTCGTTGACAAGGGGGACTAATGAATGGCATTCCGTGTCGGCCCGGGCAGGCTGCCACCTACCGCAGCGTGCTCGGCAAATGGCGCCAAACCGCGGCCCGAGTTCCACCTGCGCGGCCGCCGTGAACGAACAGCAAGACCGGCAAAGCAACGCAAGCACGACTATTCTTTTGCTGGGTGATTCATTTCCAAAATTTCCAAAACTCGGAAGAGTGTCAGGCCGACGACTCTGCGCCAGTGCGTGAGAGTTTTCAAGTACGTTTCCCCTTCTGCCTGTGTGGTATGTTTGACAGTGCTTCGTCCCGAAGGAGGGATTTGCGAGACTTGGCCTGCTTCGCCGTTAGGGCGCCACCCGTTAGCCCATCGCATATGCATGGACAGCAATTACCGCACTATCAGTGTAATTGCAAACAGTCGCTAGGCTCAAGCCATGCAGTCCCCTTGTAAAATAGCAGCGATGCGCCTCCGTAACGGAACTTGGCGTCCAGCGGCGTGAAACAACAAGGCTTGTTATGTTGTTGTTGTTGCTGCTGGCCGGCCGCCCCGCACAGCACCTGTGCCCGTTGACTGATTCCGGACAGGGGTTCCGTCGCCCGTCTTTCTCACACTCACGAGACGTCCCAGCGGTGCGAGAGAGACAGATCGAATCGCCCAGCTGCTTGTTGTTGTTGTTGCTGGCAGCTGCCCGGCGGAAGGAGCGCTCTAACCTAATGCTCGCACGACACCCAAATCGATGGCGCTCACTTCGGGCAGCGCGTTCAAAGGGCCGCCGCCTCGTGGTGTTGTTGCGCAACCGATAGTATGGATGTCGCCCGAATTTTGGGCCCGTTTCCGAGAAGTGTTACGACGAGCAGGCCAGCACGGCGCACGCGGTAACGAGGCTCTAATTGACGCTCTCACGCACTCACTCACACACGCACACACGTGCACTCCTCTCATTCCAGCAAAACTGTCTCTTCTCCGAAGAGCGCGTTGCCCTCTCCCCTCCGGGCGGTTTGCGGGCGAAAGTGATTCGATTGCAAAGCGAGGAAAATATAGCCTCCCGCGCGGAGGACCTGCTCCGGACGACCCCGGCCCGCGGTGCCAAAAATAACCTGCCGCTGCCGCGGAGGGGAACAGCGCTAAAGTCGAGTTTTACAATCATTTGCCTTCTCTGAGGACGCGTCCGGGTGTGCCTGTGTTGTCCTCTCTCCTTCCCGAAAGAGGGAGAGAGAGAGAGAGAGAGAGAGAGAGAGAGAGAGAGAGAGAGAGAGAGAGAGAGAGAGAGAGAGAGAGAGAGAGAGAGAGAGAGAGGAAGGGACAAGGCAGGAAGGAAGGAGGTCAGTGGGTCTCGCAAAGCCTGTCCAGGGGGGCCGGGTCGCATCCGAGACGCAACCTTCGCCCGTTTTAGAAGCTGCGCTGCAGTCCCTGCGGTCCCCGCGCTGACCGGGCAGAAGTAGGGTTAGGGTCGCACCGACAAGAGTGGCAAGTGGCCCGCGGCGCCAACCAGGAACAAAAGCGAAATCAGGGATGCAGAAGCGGCGACGCGGCCTGGGAGACTTGCACGCCGGAGCGGGCTGAAGCTGCTCTGGCTGGAAGCTGCCTCAAGAAACGTGGCGTCGCTCTGTCTCTCTCTCCAAGGGCCGTCCCGTGAGTGCGACAGAGCGATGGAACCAGCGCATCCTCTGGAGGCATTGCGTTTGATTTTGATTGATACTCCGGTTAATTAATAAGATTACGTTGGTTACCCAGATAAAAATATCAATAAGTTATATAAAATTTTATGCATACTCATAAATTTGTTGATAATCCTATTAATGCACCCAAACGTCAATACGTTACTAACGAATCGGCACGAGTCTGAGGGTGCGAGTCTTGGGAATGAGGCGTGCAAACACAGCTCAGCCGTCAGCAAACAGCCTCACTAGTTTGCATAAGTGCAGCTTCGTGGAACGCCACCCTGGAGAGAGGAAAAAGGCCAAAACAACAACAAACGGAAGAAAGATTTCCCAGAGCCGGCTCCTCCGAAAAGCAACCTGTCCACACAGACACACAAACACATGGCGTGCGCTGTCATTGGATCCCTCTTCCTGGACGCGCCTTATATAAGGTGCGTCGTCTGCTTTTGAGGGACGTGCGCGCCCTCACCGGCCTCCGCCTTGCGACAGTGTCAGCACTGGCCGGCCGAGTAGGGCAGGGCGCGGCGGCAGGCGGCACAGGCTTACCTCCCACCCTTAACGAATTCCTTAAGGACATGAATGTTCACTTTTCTTCATCTCTTTCCTTTTCCTTTCCCGTGCACCACGAGCCGCGCAGCCCGACCCACTCGGCGACTTTCCTCGGCATTCCCTGCCGCTGAGATGCGAGCCGCCAAGCCCCCCACCACCGCGGTGCGCAGAGCAACAAACGCACACAGGCACGCACGCGCGCGCACGCTGATTCATCCTCTAAACGCACTATGTAGCAGAGACAAAAAGGATCTGACATGACCCTGGCCGGCGGGGCCTTCCTTCCATTAACCGAATGCCACCCACCACGAGCACGGCGCGGCGGCCGTGCGGCGGCGCGACCACAGGGGGCTTCTAATAACACTTGATGCCGGTGATTGGGATTGGACGCCAACAGGAACACACACCGCGGCCGGGCGGCCCGATGACACGCCGGAAACGGGACGGCGCGCCGCGGCGGGGCGAACCCGTCACCTGCGTCACCTCCACTGCCAAACCGATACCGATTTCGGCGTGTCGGTTCGATTGTCCCTTGGACGTTGGAGCAGCCCGGCTCTGCGGTAGGCAGCCTCACTGTTGCCTTCCCAGCCGCGCCCAGCCAAGGAGGGCTACTGCAGCCTCCAGCCTCGCTTTGCGGTCCAGCCAGTCTGGTTCATGCACTGGCAGGGGGCGGAGCATGACTCTCTTTCACAGCGGTCAAGGAAAGGCGAGCGTGGAACTCGGTGGAGCTTAACCGGGCTGTCCCTTGCTTTGTGTGCGCCACCCTTGCCTGCCCTTGCAGCTTCCCGGAACTGGGTCCGCGTGCTGGACGTGCCGCACGCCGCACCCACACCGCGTAGCCGCGGCACCGTCATTCTCGTCGATCATTGTTCCCCGCGCACGCACGACACGTTTCAATAAATAATCCAAGCGAATAATAATAAAAGGGCGGCTTCGGCGTTGTGGTTGTTGTTGTTGGCGGTGTAGCAGTGCAGGGCACCAGGCATGGGCAGGAAAGTAAAGTAAAGTACCGCGGTACCAGCACCGCGGTACTTTTTTGGGTAAAGTACCGGCACCGCAGTGCTGATGACGCGAAAGGGACCGGTAAAGTACCGCGGTACCGATTTGCGAGTAAAGTAACGAAAAGTACCGTCGGTCCTGTCAGCGGGCGCGCAGCCGCGCACTATTACGGATTGAGCGACACGACTATATTACGCAAGTGCATGCCCCGTCGGGTACCACGGACTCCATGCGCTGCAAACCGCTGTACAGCGGCGCATCCAACAAAAGAACTTGGAGGGAAAAAAAAGAAGAAAAAATGGGGGCCCTTCTCCCACCTCCCCACACAGTAGGGAGGACCGCCTGCAACTTCGGTGGATCGGGGGAACCGGTGCATTCCAGGCGGCGACCCCAGGGGTTCTCATCTGATGTGGGCCGGGTGAAGGGCGGGGGTTGAGAGCCTTTGGTTTTCGCGGGGTGGTCAGTGGTACCCACAGTGGTACCCCCGCTGTCCGGCGCTCTCTACCGAACATGCAGTGTGAAGGGCCAGCTTCAAAGGACTTATCAACTCCAAACCGACGAATCAGAATGGACCCACTCGCGACCAATTGCGAGTGGCTGGAACGACCGGGGGTCGAACCAGTGCCGAGGCCAATCCGCCGAAGCGGACTGCTTTTTAGACACCCAAGCATAGTGGACGACAAATGATCCAGACCACTACGCTATCACGACTGCACGTCTGCCGAGTGTCGGACGACGGGTTTGAGTCGTATTGGGATGAGGGAGGCAGTCGTAAAATGTATTGAAATGTTGGGATTCGATCCCCGGACCTTCCTGTTCAAGTCCGACGCCTTAGCGATTTCAGCCACCACGGCTCATGGTAAATGCGGCGTCAGCCGGGCTCTAGACGCGGCAGGGATGGAGCCGCAGTGAGCGGGTCATTCGAAAAATGTTGAGAAAAAGTGGGACTCGATCCGTCGACCCCGGTACCGGGAACCGACGCCTATACCACCTCGACCACCACGACTCATGATTGGAGACGGGTAATGTCAACGCCTTTGAACCGCACTGGGAGTGCGGTCCGCACTGCCGCACTCCGAGTGCGGCTCAAAAGACATGACATCACTTGGCCTAATCATAGGCCGTGGTGGTCGAGGTGGTATAGGCGTCGGTTCCCGGTACCGGGGTCGACGGATCGAGTCCCACTTTTTCTCAACATTTTTCGAATGACCCGCTCACTGTGGCTCCATCCCTGCCGCGTCTAGAGCCCGGCTGAAGCCGCATCTACCATGAGCCGTGGTGGCTGAGATCGCTAAGGCGTCGGACTTGAACAGGAAGGTCCGGGGATCGAATCCCAACATTTCAATACATTTTACGACTGCCTCCCTCATCCCAATACGACTCAAACCCGTCGTCCGACACTCGGCAGACGTGCAGTCGTGATAGCGTAGTGGTCTAGATCATTTGTCGTCCACTATGCTTGGGTGTCTAAAAAGCAGTCCGCTTCGGCGGATTGGCCTCGGCACTGGTTCGATCCCCGGTCGTTCCAGCCACTCGCAATTGGTCGCGAGTGGGTCCATTCTGATTCGTCGGTTTGGAGTTGATAAGTCCTTTGAAGCTGGCCCTTCACACTGCATGTTCGGTAGAGAGCGCCGGACAGCGGGGGTACCACTGTGGGTACCACTGACCACCCCGCGAAAACCAAAGGCTCTCAACCCCCGCCCTTCACCCGGCCCACATCAGATGAGAACCCCTGGGGTCGCCGCCTGGAATGCACCGGTTCCCCCGATCCACCGAAGTTGCAGGCGGTCCTCCCTACTGTGTGGGGAGGTGGGAGAAGGGCCCCCATTTTTTCTTCTTTTTTTTCCCTCCAAGTTCTTTTGTTGGATGCGCCGCTGTACAGCGGTTTGCAGCGCATGGAGTCCGTGGTACCCGTGGGTACGTCAAGTACCGTCGGTACTTTCGAAGGTACCTGTAAAGTACCGCGGCACCGAAAATTTCGATAGTACCGGTAAAGTACCGCGGTACCATAGTTTTCGGTAGTACCGGTAAAGTACCGCGGTACCATAGTTTTCGGTAGTACCGGTAAAGTACCACGGTACCATATTTTTCGGTAGCACCGGTAAAGTACTGCGGTACCGATTGTGGAGTACCGTGCCCATGCCTGCAGGGCACCGCTAATCGAAGCTCATTGGGCCCGCTACCCGGCAGCAAGGTCGCGACAAGGTCCCCGACAGGCCTTCAGCAAGCAGTCTCATTCCGATTTCGTCGCTCCGCCTCTCTCGCACTTACAGGGCGTTCCCGAGATAGAGTGAGAGAGAGAGAGGCGTTCGGACGCAGACGGCAGTGCCCACCGTGGCCGCGGGGAACGCTTTCCTGGCAGAATGCATCGCTTTGTAAAGGGAAGGGGCGCTGGCTAGCGCTGGCTAGCGCTGGCTTGGCTGCTGGGGTCACTGCCAGGCCGGCCGTGCTGCTGCGCTCCGAGGCTCGCGCCGCCGTCCGGCCAGCCGGGCAGGCGTGGCGTGGCGCGGCGCGGCGGGCACGGCAGCACGGTGCACGGCGGGCACGGCGAGCCCCTCACACCTGTTGCCTGCATAGCAGGTACCGCTGCGCTAAGGCTGCGCTATCACCGCGCCGCCGCTCGCCTGGCCGGACCAATCAGGGAAGAAAGCCACACTGAGCTGCCAGCCCCCGTTGCCCCCGTGACATGACAGTTGCTGCGCCGCGGCGGCGCCCGAAACAGCCGGTGGTGCACGGTAAGCGGGGCCTCGCCGGGAACGCAGGGAACACACCGGCGCTGTTGGCGCCACCCCGTTTTGACATCGTGAGCGACGGCACGCAGCATAGGCTGATTCCGCTGTCTCTCTCGCTCTCGTGGGGCGTCGCGCGGAGGCGCGGGAGAGATAGAGCGGCGAAACGCCGCACAGCCTGCTAGGCTGCGGGGCAGGCGCAGCGCTCGGCACACGATGTCATCACGCGGGCAATTGAAAGCGCAGGGCGGCTGGCTGGCCCGTTGTTGGAGGCAATCTTTGATGAGCATTAGCGAATCGCTGCCATCAGTGGCCGATTGGCCAGCTGGCTGGCAGGCTGGCTGGCGTTGGCTAGCATTGGCTTGCATTGCCTTGCGGTCGCCCAGGGAAACAGTGTACGGTACGTTCACCGTTGCACTCGCCCGTAGGACGTGGAGGCGCGGCCTTCGCTTTTCAAGCGCAGAGCCTCTCTCTGTCTCTCTCTGCTCCATCCAGCTGCAAACAAAACAAAGCCACGCAAAGCAGCGCACGCACGCTCTCGCAGTCACACACGCACGCACGCACGCCCCGCCCGCTCCCGCCCCCCTCACTCAGTCACACACTCACTCACTCACTCACTCACTCACTCACTCACTCACTCACTCACTCACTCACTCACTCACTCACTCACTCACTCACTCACTCACTCACTCACTCACTCACTCACACACGCACGGCGCCAGCCGGACAGAGGGAGCTCGTTGCAAAGCACAAGTACATAACGAATATTTATGAGCAAAGCACTTTCTCCTCGGACGATGATTGGGAGATTCGGCCCGGTCTTCCTGGCGACGCTGTCATTCCCTTCCATCCTCGCGTTAGACTTGACAGCGCCGAGGCGGCGAGGCCAGGCCAGGCCAGGCCAGGCCAGGCCCCGACCCCCGACCCGAATCCGAAGGTGCGCGCCTCCTTCGTGCCTCCTTAGCCCGCCAATCGGGCGCGGCCATCTCGCGGGAGTCGCTGACGCTATCCGGCCGGATCAGATTGCAGAGTGTGAGCGTGTGTGCGCGCGCCATGCGTCTGACAAGCAGTGCTGCCTACCTTGGGGCCGACAGCCCCGTTGCATCACACCAGCGAAATGCACACAAACCTCTCTCACTTGCACCACCAGCAGCGCGACCACGACGAAGACAACGCGCGCGTTCACAAAGGGGAAAAAAAAAGCAAGTGGGCTTGGCGCTAATTGCGACACAGAGTCCCAAAACAGTCGTCGAAGTCTTCCGTGCGGCGCCGGGCCGGGCAGGCCGCCCTTCCCACCGCCGGCTGCTTGTCGCAGAGGTGCTAACGGGGCGGGGCGCCGAGTCGCTGCCGCCCACGCGTGCACGCACGGAGGAAGAACAGTCGCCTTTCCCAGCCGGAATTCGGTGTTTTCTACCAGCCCGTCCCCTCTCGCTCGGCTTTGCCAAATTAGGACTCAAGATCCCGAAATTTAAAAAAAAAAAAAAATAATAATAATAATATTTAACGACCATTGGCGGCCATGGCCCTTAGTACAAACTTTCAATATTTCTCAAATCAAGACTGTCGGTCTCAAAATGTTCTTTCGGTGAAATCAAATCAAGCACCCCGACAACATAAACAAAAAAAAACACGAAATAAAACCGAACAAACATGATCAAACCCTTCCCTAAAGCCGCGATTGCCGGCACGCTGCTGTGGCTCGCTGCTAACGCACTCCTCGCTGGCACGATTGTTACGCGAGCATCGACCAGATCATTAAAAGCGGACGCCTTTTTTTTACGCACCGCCGGAGTAAGACAAGTCTTTGACACCTCTCACTCACTGTACTCACAGTGCAGCAGTGCTTCGCCAGTGCCACCCGCTTTCACTACTCTATACACACACACACACACACACACAGCCCCATGTTTTATCGGGGTTCGAACCCCGGTCCGTAAGAAAGGCTTGTAATCAGGCTGGCTCCGATAAGCTCATTAATCATACCGGTGCGTGGGTTGGCGGCCCCGCCCCGCCCCGCCCCGCCCCGCCCCGCCCCGCCCCGCCCCGCCCCGCCCCGCCCCGCCTCGCGGCGCGCCCTACGCGTTGCGCAACGGACTGCGTGCTCATGCTCCTTTAGAGACGAACACATTCAAAGTGGGCGCGGTCCATGTACGACTGCCGTGCGCCGAGCGCGGCCGAGCGCGGCCGAGCGCCGCAACGAGACCGTAAACCCCAAATAAGCCGCTCTCGAAACTCCGCCTCGGATTTGTTGTAAGCACCTGCCGCATTGAGGGCGACGACCAGGACGACGGTGGCGGCGGCGTGGTGCGAGCCATGGGCCACGCCGCGCGCACGCTCGCCAGCAGGTTGTGGGGTGCTTGCCGCGGTTGCCCGGCAACGCGAGAGTGTTCCAGCGGAGGCCGCGCGGGTTAGCCTAGCCGGTGACTCCGTGCTGCACCGCTGACCGAAAGTGGGGGACGGTGTCACTGCTTGCAGGTGTGCGTGCGTGTTTTGCTTTGTGTCGGACTTTATTGCAATGCCCAGTATTGACGCCGCTTTGACTCGAATCGACGGAAATGGCTATTCGTACCACGGCAGTCGGTTCGTCGGCCCGTGTCGCAACGGGGAAGTGCGACAGCGCCGCGTGAGTGTCACCACGGGCTGACGCCGCCCCGCCCCGCCCCGCCCCGCCACTGCTAATTGCGGTGTTTAGCCGACACTCCCCCTTTGATACTTTAATTCGGCCGCCTCTGGTGGCTGCTTTCTCTGGATATTCACGTCGCCTTTCCGGATGAACCGAAAAAAAAATAAATACAACAACAAAAAGAGGGCCGCTTGTGAGACTTCCTCGTGCCGAAGTGGAGCGGGGCGGGACAGACGCGCGCGCCCTGCCGCGGAGGCGTCAACATCGCGATTAGTTACAGCTGCACCGTTAATATTTCGCAAGTTTTGCCGGGAAACGAGTGTCGTTTGGTGCGCTGAACTGGGCGGGCGGCGGCGGCGCTCCTCGCGCGACGCGGCTGCAACGCCACAAAGAAAACGGCTTCGCGTGGACGGAAGTCGGTGCGCCTCCCACACACAACTCGTAGGGCTCTACAAAAAGAAAGAGAGAGCACCTCCGAAAAGTTTCAAAAAATAACAAGAGTCAAACACAACCACTTGTCATTGAAATCCCCGGGCAAAGCGGCGAGCTGCCTCTCCAAACCGTGGCCATGTCTCCCGGGTCCTCGCTGCTGCTCTGCGCATCGAGGTGCGCGGCCGTCCTGTCGGCTCCTCTGCGCCTCCAATAAGGGCAAGTCAATGCGCGTGCCACGCCGAGCCGGACTCCTCCATGCAATCCACTTCAAATCCTGGCACACTCTTTTCATTTTTGACGTTGCCTACCTTCGGCCAGACTGACGGGCGAACAGACAGACAGACAGGCAGACAAGCTGGCAGGCAGGCGGGCCGGCTGGCCGGAGCCGCTGCCACTCAGTGTTTTATCACTGGGGTCAGGTCCTCGATCCACCCTGCGGACAGCGCGGGCCTTCCCTCTCGCTCGCTCCTTTCCTCTCCGCGTCTCTCGCTCGCCGGCGAGCTGCGTGGTTTTCTCTCCGACGGCAAAATGGAATGGTGGAAAAAAAAGAAGAGGATTGTGGAGGGGGCGTGCAGGGCGTGCAGGCGGGCTTGCACCGGAGGGGGCCGCAGGGCATTCTGCACTGGCGCGCACACACTCGCACACACGGCGCGGTGTTGCGCGATATGAAACTGTAGCGAAAAGCGCGCATGGTTCAAATCATATTGGCGTTTTATTTTGAGCGCGACTCGCCATCGGTGCATCAGCAGCCCCTGGGGCAGCCCAGGACGTGGACGACGTCGACCGGCCCTCATTGGCTCTGCGCGGCTCTGCATGGCGTTGAGGAAAGCCGATCGGCTTGATGCGCAACGACCAGGCTCCAGGCATTCCCGGCTCGAATCTCTTTTGTCATCTTTTCGGCTCCTCGCCAGGCGTCGTCGTCCACCCGTCGGCCCGGCTGTCCGTCGCCCGGCCGATGTGACAAAACGTCGACTTTACAACTTTATAGCCGTTTGGGGCTTCGGGCGAGGAGGCCACCTCCCGGTGACCACCGGGCGACAGACGCGGCGCGATGACGCTTAAGGCCCTACTTAACATTCCTGGCGCTTCGGCCGCCGCAGAGACGCGTATCTCCGGCGCCGAGGCCGCGGAGGGCGGCGACGACGGCCAGGTACGGCCGCGCCGCGCCGCGCCGCCGGAGTGGACGTGTCGCGGCGGTCCGTGCCGGCCGGCCGAGCGGTTCCGAAGGAGGTCGCTCTGTCTCTGCCGCACTCATGGGGCGCGTCGTTGGGGCGCGAGAGAGACAGAGGCCCCGCTCGGCCAAGGCGCGGCAAGGCGGTGGCAACATCCCAATCCGGCGACCGCGCGGCCGGCCGGGGATCCCTCATGACCGCGGCCGGACCGCGGGGACCCTCGGGGGGCCCTCCGGGACCGGAGGCTGATTCCGACCTGCGCTCGTCGCCGTCTCTCTCGCAGCCTGCCGACACGCTCATGAGGGCGGCAGAGACAGAGCGACGACAGGCACACTTGTTCGGAATCAGCCTCTGCTGCAGGGGCCCGTGGGGAGGGACCGCACACGGCTGCAAATTGGTCGGTGGGCAGCGCGGTGGGCAGCCTGGGTGGGGCGGGGCGCTATCCGAGATAAAGTGCTGATGGAAACGTCTGTGGAAACGTCCTGCAGGACGAGGCGACCGTAAAAGGGCTCGTTTTGTTGTTGTTGTTGTTGTTGTTGTTGTTGTTGCTTGAAGGTGCTCGGCACCGTCGGCACCGCGGACAACCTCACCGACAAGAAGGAGTATTTCAGTTTTTATTTCAGAGAAGGAGGAGCACGGGCGGCACCAGGGCGACACCTTTCCTGCCTCGAAAAGGCCGTGTGTCACAACGAGCAGATGCATGGCAAGTATTGCTCCTTTCCGGGGAGCCAAATGGCCTAATCCTCCAACCTGTTTGCGAGAGTGAGTGAGTGAGTGAGTGAGTGAGTGAGTGAGTGAGTGAGTGAGTGAGTGAGTGAGTGAGTGAGTTGGTGAGTGAGTGAGTGAGTGATTGAGTGAGTGAGTGAGTGAGTGAGTGAGTGAGTGAGTGAGTGAGTGAGTGAGTGAGTGAGTGAGTGAGTGAGTGAGTGAGTGAGTGAGTGAGTGAGTGAGTGAGTGAGTGAGTGCCCACTGGGTGGCAGCGAGTGACGCGCCTACGCCCGATGCCCCATAAACATGCTGAAATTCAGGGAAGCCGTTCACGAGCCGGACTCGGAAGCCGCGATGGGGATGCCGCGCCGTGCCGCCGTGCCGCCGAGAGCGCGGCCTCGCCGGTCGCCGTGCGCTGAGTCAGCGCCTTGCTCTTATCGTCGCTAGCGATTCCCACGGTCGGGTCGGACCGGCACGGAAATACTATCGGGGTATCAAAGGGATTGATTCTCAGGATTTCGACATTGAAAGACGCGCGTTTCAACAAAGTCGACTTTTCTCAAGCCGGAGGAGAACCGAACTGTGGAATCGAGCGCAGTACTAGTTTAGGAACGACTGCCGTGTCCTCGCCGAGGAGGTGTGACCCCCGGAGCGGCACCCGGGTGGCGCGCGCCGCAACTCGAGTGCTTTTCACACTCGGATACGCCGATCTGCCGCGCTTCGACATACCTTGGACGGTGGCCAGCGAGTCCCGTGGGAACCGCCGCCCTGCCCAACCCTGACTCACACAGTCACACGCAGCCACGCACACGCACGTGCGGCGCACCCTGCCGAAGCAAGGCCGGGGCAGCAGTAAAAGCCAGTCGATAGAACGCGACCGTCAGCCGCGCGCTCCTTGATACGTCATGGCCTTTCCTTCGCACAGCGGAAGGCACCCCACCCCGCCTTGGAGAGGACCGCGGAGCACCGCGCAGCACCGCCAGCTTGATGGGGATGGCCAGCACGCCGTCCCGCCGAGTCACTCCTAGTGCTCTCCTTTGTCCGCGCACATGTGTGTGTGTGTGTGTGTGTGTTTGTGTGTGTGTGTGTGTGTGTGTGTGTGTGTGTGTGTGTGTGTGTGTGTGTGTGTGTCCGAGTGTCTGTGTAACGGGCTGCCTCGTGCCGTTGCAGTCGGAGTGACAGGTGTTTGGATCTAACGGAAGGCCCTGCAGTCCCAGCCCGCTCTCCAAACGCAGCGAGATGATGTACGGCCGCGACCCGCGCGTCGTCCGCCAGCCCGGCCACGGCGCGGCGTACGGACATTCGCGCCTTTTCATGCCGCAATTAAACCACGTTTAGGGAGGGCGGTGCGCTGCGCGCGCCGGGTATAAATCTTACCGCCTTTGCCCCCGGCCCCCCGCGGCCCGACGGCGAGCCTGCAGGCGGATTACGGACACGCTCTTTCTCTCTCGCACTCATTTCGGAGATGTGGTTCCGCCGTCGGGGTGCGAGAGCGATGGAGCGAGTCCGGAACCGCAGCCCGCCCTTGGCGCCGGCACACGCACCGCACGGCCTACATGTGCGGCTGTGCTGCTGCGACGCGCCGCCCGAGGACCGGTGTAACCGGGATGTTTTACTCCCGGGATAACTTACTCCCGGAGCAATCTAAGGGCAGTGTTACTCCTCCCATAGGGCAGCGGTTCCCAACCTTGGGGTCGCGACCCCACTTTGGGTCGTGGAAAAATATTTTGGGGTCGCGGCTTAGTACTTAGGGTCGCCTAGGGTCGCCAGACCCCAAATTAAAAACACCGTCCGGAGACAAGATTATAAGGTTACTTCAATTCAAAAATAATGACGTAATTTTTTGCAAGAGAAAGGCTATTTGGTGCAAGGCCGATCCCCGAACCGGACTGGGTTAGTGCTGTCGCAGTTCTGCCTCACATCGTAACCGCCGGTGAGCTAAGCTCAAGCACTTGCCACGGCGCAGAGAGACATCCACCCAGGTCATCGGGCTGGATTGCGACGTTTCCCATGCAGGCGCAGAGGGATTCAATTCCCATCTGCATGGCGTCCTTACCCCTCGGCAGGCCACTGCATGGTACAACGGAGTCTCGCCACCCATCACTGGTTGGATGGCAGTGAATCGCCGAGAGGTTGTATATATACCGCATGTGAGTAAGTGAAGTCACCACCGCGAGGGAAGCGTCCGCCGACACAAAATTTGTCGGTCGCTCCCCCGGGACAGCGTGTCGAAAATGACATTGGCACTGGGTGTCGGCCCGCCGCATCGCGCACTGAACGGGATGACATATTTCCGCGGAAGTGGCTGCGGCTGCGACCCACGGCGACGACCCACGGCGACCCTAATGGGTCGGCATTAACCACCTTGTTATGGAACGGCGTCCCAGGTCCGAAACTGGCTTGACTCGCAGACCGGCCGGCCGGGCCCACCACCCCAACGTGCTACGGGGCCTCCTATTCAGGTCCAGGCCGACGTGCCAGCGCCCACGACATCACCAGGCGGGCAGCGCAGCGGGCAGCCCGGCGAACGCCGAGCGAAATCACTGAAAAGGTCCGGGCTGAGCTTGCCGCTGCCACTACGCGGTCACGGCGCCACCAGAACTCGCACCGCCAGGACGGTTGCGTCACGGTGTGTGGCGTGGAACGACACTCACCTTCACTTTTGGGGGCGGGAAGTCCATTTTTCTACCTCAATTATTCGCCAATCAATTTCCTTTTCAGTTTTCAACCCTTTCTGCACCACACGCACACGCACTCACACACGCCCCACCACTACCACCACTGCGACCAAATGTCCGAAAATTAATCTTGACGGAATGAGAAGGCTTAGCCGCGAGCCACTATTGTGGCGGTTGCACAAGAGTGGCCCTGCGCTGGGCTGCGGCGGCTGCGGCGGCCGAGAGCGTGCACCGCCCTGGCCAAAACGGCCCGGCACGGCACGGCCCGGCACGCCACGCCACCACACAAGCAGCGTGACTTTTGGGAACGCGATCCGATCGGAGAGCGGGCTGAGCGGGCTGCGCGGCCGGCGTCCTTTACTTTCGGAGCGCGCCGACGTGGCCGACGGCAACGCCAATCGGTCGCAATGCACTTCATGTCCTTGCGTAAGGCGGAGCGAGGCAGCCGGAAGGACGCCTTGGCGGTCCTCCAGCCAGGCCCGGCCAGGCCCGGCCAGGCCCGCGCTCTCTGCCTCTCTCGCACTCGCATGCCGTAAGGGGCGGCGAAAACGACACTCGGAATCTGTCTGCTGCGACGTGGGATTCCGGGGAAGGAGAACGACATCGAGTTGGACAGTTGGACACGCTAAGGAGGCGGACCAAAACAAAAATTAAAAAAAGGACAAAAAAAAAATTTACAAAAAATTGATGACATATCAGCGAAGCACTACACCAGAAATGGACAAAAGACGTCAAGGCAAGAAGAAGGCAAAACAAAGACAGGAGATTCGGAAAAGTTGTCGTGTCACGCGGAGCGTCATTACCGCCATTAGCTGGCTTTCGATCTGCATGCCGAGGGATCGCGCGCGGTGGGAAAGAAGGAAAAGAAGACGCGGTGGGGAGAAAAAAGAGTGGGAAAAGGAAAAAGGCGGACCAAGCACGAAGCAGTAAAAAGGAAAAGGGCGAGCGCCTTTGCGTGTCATCTTGAGGAAGATGAGTTGAATTGGACGTGGCTTGGCGCGGCGCACCGCGTGCAGCGAGATTCGCGTAATAACTACTGTCGCTGCCCCGCACAGGGAGCGAGGCCCTCTCACGTCACACTCACACACACTCACACACACACACACACACACACACTTGCAGTCACGTCTCTCCCTTTAAGCTGGCGACGCAACAATGCCCAACGCGTAATAGACCACGGCGAGCAGAGCGGCAGCGGCGCCCGTTGCCGAACTTTATTGGATTATTCTCGAAAAGCTGATGAATCATTTCGTGGCGGCGATTCCGATTGTGTTTATTGTTTCCAGTGTGCGACATGAATGCTCGGTCTCGGTACGGCGCTTGACTGCGCCGCCCGCCCTTGACTCTGGCCAGCACGGCGTCCTGGACTCCAGGCCCTGGACTCCAGGCCCCGCGCAAGGCGGCACTGGCCTCTGCATCGGCCGGACAGAGGACAATGGAGCGCCGGGCTGTTTCGTTCTTTAAGCCCCTCGACCACAAACAGTTCGAACAGAAAGAAAGAAAAGAGGAAAGAGCAACTTTAAACAAAGGCTTAGATAAATGCAAGCAGATGACGCAAATTCTATACTTTTCTCCTCCATGGCTAGACAGACAACCGCCGGGAAGTGCAGAGCGCGGCCCAAATGAGAAAATTGGGGAAGTTTTAGTAAATTTCATGCACGAAAATTTAAGGCCCACTCCCTTAAGGGCTTCGCTCGGGGAAGGGACAGACTGGGACCCGGCGTACGTGGATGAGGGCTTCGCACTCCGCTGAACCGGGCAAATTAAAATGTTTAGGGTGGAACACCCGGCCCGCAACACGGCGGCGCGTCGCGACCAACGGAACCGAAATGGAATACCCGCGTCCTGCCTCGGCCAGCCTCGGTCAGCAGCACCCGCCTTGTTCCGATTATCGTGACGCAACGCGCAACGCGCCGGGCGTGGGCGGCTGGCGGCTGGCTAGTTTGGGCGGGGCGGGGCGGGGCGGGGCGGGGCGGCCTACTTGTGGTTTGCATAGCAATGCGTTGCCGACCGCGGCGGCGCGCGGACAGTGCCGCGGCTGTGATTTAATTAGGCTTGCTGGGATAATACCACGTGGACGGGGGAGGACGCGGCCGGACGGCCCGGGTGTGTGACACTGCGCGGCGCGGCGCGGCGCGGCGCGGCCTGAGCCTGAGCCCGGCCTGCCCTGCCCAGCGCCGCCCGGATTGTGTGGGCCTGCTGCCCTCTAGTGTTATGAGAGCGATTATGGCTGCTTGGATGCGGTCACATGCAGCGGAACCTGCGGAACTCTGCGTGTGTGCGTGCGTGTGTGGGTGGCTGCGGTGCGTTGGCCCGCGGGGTCCCTGGCCGTCTACGTGTCCCTGTGATTACCGCCCGACCCCCGGTGGGTGATCGGGCTCCTTGATCATCCGTTGGGAAACCAACACTTCCGGCTCGAACAATCGCCGCGCATTCTTTTTCAAACAAAGGGAGAGGCAAGAAAGAAAAGAAAACACACATGCAGAAACGCAAACTGAAATCGGCCCAACTTCCTTTGCTGAGTAAGATGAAAAGAGGCACCTTATTACACTCGATGCCTTTCGCGAAGGGCTTGCTTGATCGTCCCGCGCCACGTATGGCAGGGGGAAATTTCCCTCCCCCGCCCCGCGGCCCCCTCCTCACACGTCTCGTTCTTTAGCGGTGGCGGTAATGAAAAATCCCCCTCCGCCGCCCTTTGCTGCCTTTGGCTGCAGACTGATTCCACGCAGCGTTCCGTCTCTCTCGCACTCGCGGGGCATGGCTGCAGGTGCGAGAGAGACGGCTGCCTTTGCGGTGAGGAGCCCCGCACGTCAGTCACGTCGGCGGCGGCTGCGCGGTGCGCGTCGCGGCCAACCTCAAAAAGGGCCTCGATGACCTTTGCCGGCGTGGCGGCGTGGCGGAGGGGCGGAGGCGGCGGTGAGGCGCCAGAGCCGCGCGCTAATATTTTCCTTCCCTTTCTCGGGACCGCGACGATCGGTGCGGGCGGTGCGGGAGTCGAAAGGAAAGGAAGCGATCGGCGACAGCGAAAGGGACATTGTCTGTAACCTTTTGTGTCCCGGGCGCTCGGCCCTTTGTCAAGGGCGACGCAAAAGAAGAATGAAAAGAAGGAGGAGGGAAAGAAGACGTTTAAAACCGCGCCGTCTCACCTTTGCGGGCCCCACCCTCCGGCGGCGGCCCCGGCGGCGGCCCCGGCGGCGCCAAGCCGCGACCCGCCAGGCTTCCTGAAACAAAAAGCACGACAACAATGTTGTGGCGGCGCAGCACCCTCTGCCCTCGCGGCAGGCAGGCGTTCGACCTGCCGACCGGCCGGCCCGACCAGCGCTCTCGGCCTTCGTGAGCGCCCTGGCGGAGCGGCGGTGGCTTTCTACCCGGGCGATATGTCAGGGCCGGCGTGGCCCGGCCGGCCGGCGCACTGGCGTAGGCGGTGCGCGTTGCGGCGCGCTGCGGCGCGCTGCGGCGGCCAGGCCATGGGGGCAGCAGACAGGTGCACGTCACATTTCATGCCCCGAGTCCCTGACGAGCATTAATCTCCGGGGCCGCTTTCTAATACACGCGATCATATCGCTGGCCAATGCGGAACGCCGCCGCGCCGCCCGCCGCCAACGCGGGGCACCGCCCTCGCCCAAAGTATGCAAAACGGGCAGCCCGGCCGAACCTTATCTAGCGAGGGGCCGCGTGGATTTAGTTTTGCGCCTTTCATCTATCTGTTTTCATCTGCAACAATAAAGTTGGCGCGGGAGATTGGCGGGCGCGCATATGAGGGGAAGGGGCACCTAGTCGCTGCCGCCTGAAAGGGAGGCAAAAGCCACACTTGGCCATGTTAGTAGGCAGAGGGTGCTAGTGCTACTTTGCCCCCCCCCCCTCAAATGGCCGCCACTGGAACCGCCACTGCCCGCCAGCGCAGCGCGCGCCAGCCGGACAGGCGGACGTGTGGACGTTCTAACGTCGCTGCCTTGAATTGTGAAAGATAAGAGTGCCGAGGGCGGCAGGCAGGCAGGCGGCAGAGGCGGGTTAATTCGGATCACGTCTCTCCATTCTCCTCCCGTGTGTGCGCGCCTGCCTCTGCGGCTGTGTGAGTGTGTCGGAGAATGCAGACGGATATTTCGGAAGGGGAACCAGCAGGGACGGGGAGGGGCGGGAAGGAAGGTGCGAATTGCATGGCATGGCACCGCCCACCGCGTGTGTCAAGCTGGCCACGGCAATTAAGGGCCATGCGAATTAGTGTGTGTGACTGCGTGTGTGAGTGAGAGAGTGGGCGGGTGTGAGTGCGACTGTAATAGGAACCGGCGCGCGAGGCGGCGGCAGTGGTTTGCCGTGTTGTTCCTGTGCGTCCAAGCGTCTAAGTCTCCGCGGCGCTCGAGCTGTAAAGGCCGCGAATAAGCATGTGCGCTCTCGCTCTCTCTCTCTCTCTCTCTCTCTCTCTCTCTCTCTCTCTCTCTCTCTCTCTCACACACACACACACACACACACACACACACACTCACTCACTCACTCACGCTCCCACACTCGTCCCAGGTTCGCCTTAAGCACCTCTCATGGAGCCCATGGACCTGGTGCCGGAAGTCGGCGTTGTTGCTGAACATGATGGCCGTCGTCGCGGTCCCCTTCCCTAGCCGTAAACACGCCGACAAGTGGCCGGCGAGAGCGTGCGCGACTTGAGGGAGGGCCTGTCAGCGAAGGTGCTGTGCGACCCCAAGCCAGCCCGCCTGTGGGGTAGGCCGCCGCGTCGCACAGCTGTGGCGCGGGCCTGCCTACAATGCCGGGCGCCCCAGCCCGCCTGTGGGGTAGGCCGCCGCGTCGCACAGCTGTGATGCGGGCCTGCCTACTCTCCAGGCGCTCGCGTCTCTACGGACAGCGACCTCAGGGCGCGCAGGACGACGATACGACGATGTCGGCAGGTGAGGTAACCCACCGCCCCGCTGGCCATCCATCGGACCGGTGCCGCGCACTTCGCTTACGATTGACCGCCCGCTCGCGTTTCTATCACCTCGGCCGCGCCAACCGAACACGTATGCGCTCGCACACACATACATACATACATACACACACACACGACGGGCACGCACTACATGGCAACACAATGTGCGCGTTGCCCGGCCGGCAAACTGTTTGGCGCCATCGATTCTCGGTCGCCGCGTTGCACAACGTCATGACCCACACCGCCGCGCTCGCCACCGCGCCAAAAACCTTTCACTCGCGGCAACGCCGACCGGCCGGCGTTCGCAGGCATTATCGCCGCGTTTTTATCCCCGTCCATCGCGCCCTGCCGGGCCCTGCCGGGCCCTGCCGACGAACGCAACGCCGCTGCCCCGGGAGGATGCCGAGGCGTGTGTGAAAACACGGGCCGGACTCACCATTTCCTTCCCCCCGTGCCGCCGCTGGTGGTTGTGGGAGTGCCGGGGGAACTCCCTGCCGCCTGCGCCCCGGAAACCCCTCGTGTGTGCGTTTATGTGGCTCTCATCAGCTCTGTGAGTGTGTGTGTGCGTGTCTGTGTGTGAGTAAGTGAGTGAGTGTGAATGTGAGTGAATGTGAGGGGAGAGGTGGGGGACATTGAGCTCCGAACTGCCTACTGGAAAGGCAGGCGGGTATTCACCTTCTTTCTTTATTATTCAAAAGCATTTAGAATCTTTAGAATGGTTTTTCTGGCAAAGACATGCAAGGCCAGACCGCCACCCCGTCTAGGGAGTACGAGTACCCTGCTTGGATTCTACGGTGTGGCCGCCAACAGACAGCTCAGATCACGATTTCGAGACATCCGTCACCGTTTCGATCAGCTTTGCGACAACCCAGTTCTTAAACAATTCTTATCGGATCTTCACTCATTTAATAGTACATTCACGAGTGTTCATACATATACGTTTATTCAGTAGTATTCTTGGCATTCAAAATATTGTATACTGTAGACTGTAATCGACATGGTCTTTGACACAAAAGAATTTGCGCGTGATAACCTCCCTGCCCCGCCGGCGTGCTCGGGGTTACGACGTCTGCTGCTGCTTGTGGGCCGGCACTGCGGGCAGCGGAGTAAAGTACGAAACGAATTCATTACGCGGCGTCGGCCCGGCGGCCCGCCGTGCATCCGTAATGTGGGAGCGGCCGAGGCGGCAGGAAGCGGCAGGCAGCGTCAATCCAGCGGGGGCGGCGTTATTGCGACGCCCTTCCACCTCCAGAAGGAAAGCAACATCCCTCCTCGCTCCCCTTCAGCGTAGTGTAAGGGCGCCGCTGGCCTACCTCGCGACCACGGCCGCCGCGCCTTTCGGATTCCAGTCCGGGGCTCCGCTTTCCGGGCTAGGCTGCAAAACCTGTCCCACGTAACCGGCGTGCACCCCGGCCGGGGCCCGGCCGCGCGCGCCACGCCGGCATACGGCCCACTGGGATCACCGCCGGCGAGGCGTGCAGCGCGCACAGCCCCGGCCGGGTGCCGGCCGGGTCGCAGTCACAGTGGCAGCACTGCCTCGCCGCCACGCCGCGCCACGCCGCGCCACGCCGCGCCACGCGGAAGCAGCCCCAATGCAGGGCCCTGCGCGTCGCGCAGAGAGATGCACTGCCGCATCCAGGCGCCTGGCATTTCCGGGGGAGTGTGTGTGTTTGTGTGTGTGTGAGAGAGAGAGTGTGAGAGAGAGAGAGAGAGAGAGAGAGAGAGAGAGAGAGAGAGAGAGAGAGAGAGAGAGAGAGAGAGAGAGAGAGAGAGAGAGAGAGAGAGAAGAGAGGAGAGAGAGAGAGAGAGAGAGAGAGAGAGAGGAGAGAGAAAGAGAAAGAGAGGACCGTACTCCCACTCGGCGCGTAATAGGGGAGCCTCGGAGTCCGCTGGCCGTGGTTCCGTCGTGGATCGCGGTTACCCTGTCGGCTGCCCTGTCAGCGGCCGGGGAAGCCGGGGGGAGGGAAGGCCTGCCCGCCCGCCTGCCCAATAAAGATCCCAGTGGGAATGGAATGGCACTTCGGAGCAAGGCGGCGGGGCACCCATTTCCCTCCCAGCGTGAAAGCCAGGCCACACATTTTGCGCAGCGCAGCCCCGAGCAATACATCGATATATCGAAACAGGATCGGTAATGGTGCGCTCGTTCTCACACTCGCACACGTGTGCGAGCGAGCCGGTGAGAGGTGAGAAGTAGTTAGCGGAGTTGCACTCCATTGGTGCGAGGGTGGGGGTGGGGTGGAGGGGGGCTCTTCGGATCGGTTCTCTATACTGCTAGTGTGTATGTCTGCCTGTTTGTCTATCTGTCCGTCCGTCCGTCCGTCCGTCCGTCCGTCCGTCTGTCTGTCTGCGTGTCTGCCTGTCTTCCAGCATGCCCGCCTGCTGCACCCACAAAGGGCGAGTATCACTTTGGCCGATTATCGGCCGATCGCATCTTAATCGCTAAGCAGGGGGCCGTGCGGTATAGTTTGTCGTTTTCGACACCTCTCTCTCTATATCTATCTCTCTCTCTCTCGTTCTCTCTCCCTATACCTGTCCCTCGCGGTGCGCCACGCTGCGGCGGTGACAGGCCCAGCGCAAACAAACGATTATCAACCGAAATGAAGAAACGTGCCGACTGGACACTCAAGGCCCGCGGCCCGACAGGGAAGGGCAGTAGGAGTAGGCTGCCGGTAATTTTATTTTCGAAGCCGCAATTCCAGCGTCGGAGATGGAGGCTGCGATTGAGGCGTTCGCCACCGGCTGCCTGCCTGCCGCCCACCGCGTGGCCAGCGTGCCCTGGAGCGGCCCCTGCGCCGAGGCAGCACCCCTACCTTGATAGCGAGAGAGAAATTAACACTGCAAAAAAAATCCATCTTAATTTTAAGAAACTAGTTTGTGAAGCAGTTTACAAAGATTTTTTGCTATTAAAAGTAAGAAACTTTCCCCTCTTAAAACTAATAACCATCTTTTTAAAACTCATAGAATTTTGTTTATTAAATTTCATAATTATATTAGACTAAAGTGGAAGGTAAGAACGACTGTACTGACGTCCGAAATACCATGTATGGGTGACGGAAGTCTTCATTACAACGTGCATCATGCACCAGAACTGGATCAGCACTCAAAAATAGGATGGTGAAGAAAGAGGACCATTCTCCCTGCTTTCGTCACCGGTGGGATGAAGCACACAGCGGTGGAGGATTGTGCGTGCACCTAACCTCAGGTCCGACCGTAGACGCCAGCGAGTGGCAACATGAAAATGCGTTTTTCTCTACATCAGTGTAATATTTTGTTAAATACTTTTAGCTAACCGATAGAGAAGATATTTACGAACGCAACATATAGTATCATTTGAAAAAAGAAGGTATTTTAGAAACATTAATTGGAAATACTAATCGGGAAATGGTCACGGCGCTCCAAGCGCCACCTAGCGGCAGGTCTGTGAAACGTGGCCTTGGACCCAGCGGCTGACTGTGGACCATACCATGTGAGAAGTAGCTTGTCGACAGTTCGCGGGAATTTATCAAACTAAACCTTCGATTTACGTTGAATGTGACCGCACTCGCTGAAGCGTTCAACCTTTACTTGAAACAGTTTCAGAAATCTAGTTGTGAAAAGTCATAAGTCATCTGGATTTTAAGAGACGAATTATTACTTTTGAAAGGCAACCTTAGTTTTGACAAACCCAGTTTATGAGTTTTCAAAATGGTTTTGAAATTTACCAACTATTTCTTACTTTTCATTTTAGTTTTGGTAAATGTAATAAATTATAGCACTTTTCACAAACTTTTCTGAGTTTTCATATCATTTCAAAATATTATTAAGTTTAAGACATTTTTATGACTTAAATTTCAGAAAAATTTTTGCAGTGAAAGCCACTTTGACAGCCGCCATCGGCTCACCGCCTCGGCACGCTGGGACACGTCGCCGCGCCCATATCGGTGGGCCGCATGCGCTCCGCATGACCGACGGCGGGTGGGTCGCCTGTCCGCATGCAAAAAGGCAGTCGCTTCAAACGTACTCCAAACACACACACACAGTGGGAGACAGACATTCACTCACTGGTTACGCCCCGCCCCAGAGAGGTGGTGACCGCACACACATCGATGCGTCACTTGGGAGTCAACAGCCCACATTACGAAAGGGGAAAGGGACACGTACACGTTCACGAGCACACACACACACACACGCACTTCTCCGCGACTCACACACACGCCATAACCGATGGCGGCGAATCGCGGCTGCCGGCTTCGCCTGGCTTTGCCGCTGGCTTCGTCACAGTGCCGCACTCAGGCGACTCGTTTTTTATCCCACTTTGTTGGCACAGGTTGGCACGCGTGCATTATTCATCGCCTCCCCGCGCGCTGCGCGTAACGCCGGACCGGGCGGCAGGGCACGGGAGGTCACGGCAATGGCACGCGCGCGACACGCCACATTAGGAAGCCATAAGGCCGCTTTCTAACACCTTCTCCTCGCTCGGCCATCCGACACTCGCGGGGGGGGGGGGGGCATCGGCCGCCTGCGCTGCGCCTTCGGGGAAGCGAGGCAAAGCGAAGCGTTTGCCTGCTTTCCCGTATGGAATTGGAAATCTGAAAACAGTCTTAAAGCTGTCTTTTTCTCGTCTTCCCGGGAAGACGAGTTTGCGAGCGCGGCCAGACCGATTGAAGACAATACTCAGACCGACGTAAGACGAGTGCCAGACGAGAACGCGGTCCGTGCCGCCGTCTTACTCTGGTCTTACTCTGGTCTTCCTGCCGGCTGAACGTGGTCTGTCTAGCGTCTGGATTTGGTGCCTTTTCAGACGAGATCCAGACGAGATCCAGACGAGATCCAGACGAGATTCAGGCACTCAAAAAAATGAACACGCGTGTGGTGCACGGCGGACGCTGCGTGTCGAACTTAGACTTTCCGCATCGCATACCGGTGCCTCACGCCGCTGGGCCAGAGCGACATGGTTGGAGAGGGGGCCGAGCAGAGCGGTCGTGTATCTGACTCGGCCGGCTATGATGGAGATGGAAAGAACGTTCCCCGCAGAATGAGGTTCTTCTCGTCGACTTAACAGCATCTCCAAAATTAGCCATCATTGCGACGTATGTGACTGAATTTGGAGATGCTGTTTAGTCGACGAGAAGAACTTCATTCTGCGGGGAACGTTCTTTCCATCTCCATCATAGCCGGCCGAGTCAGATACACGACCGCTCTGCTCGGCCCCCTCTCCAACCATGTCGCTCTGGCCCAGCGGCGTGAGGCACCGGTATGCGATGCGGGAAGTCTGAGTTCGATACGCAGCGTCCGCCGTGCACCACACGCGTGTTCATTTTTGTGAGTGCCTGAATCTCGTCTGGATCTCGTCTGGATCTCGTCTGAAAAGGCACCAAATCCAGACGCTAGACAGACCACGTTCAGCCGGCAGGAAGACCAGAGTAAGACCAGAGTAAGACGGCGGCACGGACCGCGTTCTCGTCTGGCACTCGTCTTACGTCGGTCTGAGTATTGTCTTCAATCGGTCTGGCCGCGCTCGCAAACTCGTCTTCCCGGGAAGACGAGAAAAAGACAGCTTTAAGACTGTTTTCAGATTTCCAATTCCATACGGGTTGGTCTGTGGGGTCGCCGAAGACCGAACGAGGGTCGTGCCTCCGCCCGGCAGGTAGGCAGCGAGGCGGCCCGGTCCGCCGCGGGGCTGCGGGGGCGTGCGCGGCACGGCGCGCCGTCGGACGCCCGGGCGTTCCCGGCAAATCGGCCGCGCGGGATTTACGTAAGCAGCCGGGCCGGCATATGCTGCACTCGATGTAGGCCAAAGCGGCAAAGCGGTGGCCGATCCACTTTTTTTTTTTTTTTTTTTTTTCGGGCATTCGAACCTGCCGCCGGCGGACAGGAAGTGCTTGGCGCGCGGTGGCGGTGCGGCGCGCACGTCCAGGGCCGAGAGGACTGGCCCAGGGTGGCGGCGGCGCCCAGCTTCCGAACATGGCGGTGCGGCGAGGTGGCCGGCGAGGTGGCCGGCCGGCCGTCACGTGCCGTCCTGCCATTACCATACGCCGCGCTGCGCCGCGCCAAGCCGCGCCAAGCCGCGCCATGCGGCGGTGCGACAGAGAAAGTCGAGCCCTGCAGCCCTGCACCGCCTCGGCCACCGCCTCCGCGAGGAAAAGGCTTCGGAAATTGGGCTCCGCGCGCAGCACGCCGCAGCACCGCACGCCGCGCCGCGGGACCCAGCGCTGCCGCTGCAGCCGGCTCATTCCGGGAACGTGCGCTCCGCCGCTCTGTCTCTCTCGCACCGCTGCGGGGCTCCACACGAGTGCGAGAGAGACAGAGCGACAAAGCACCGCTTCAGCCTGCTGCCTGTGCTTTCAGATCCGCAACCCCGCCGGCAACGAAAACGGAGGCTGGTCCCGACCGGGATTCGAACCCGGGGCGGCTGCGCGTTACGTTGGCGGGCGCGGGGAGTCAGGGAGACTTGATGGAGCGCGTCGGAGTGACCGGAAGCGAATACTATCGTCTCTTCCATCCGGTCACATCCTCCGGTCACATTACCCGCCGTGTTCCGGCGACAAAGCCTCCCGGAACAGGACCGGTCCGGGCGGGAGGAGGAGACTGCCTCCGGGCGCCTCCCTCGCAACGACGCCGCGATGTGCGTGCGTGAGGGTTGCATGGCCGGCATGCCCGCACGGAACACTGGAAGCACTGGAACAGGGGAGGGCGTGGCCGCGTGCCCGCGGGTGTGGCTCGTAGTGCGGGAACGAGCAAATTGACTTCTTTTGTTAGAATGGACGCAGAGCGCCGCATCAGCCCTCTTATTCATTTTCTCCTCCCAGCCAGCTCACGCACACACAGACACACACCAACACACATTCAGAGACAAACACAGGCTCACACTCACAGGATGAACACAGGCTCACATGGTTCATGGCGAAGCGGATGTTGACGATTAAAGCAAACGCAGGCGCCGATCCGTAAAATGAAAGAGGTGTGTGTGTGCTTGGGGGGGGGGTCGTAAATGCTCCTATTGTCATCGATCAGTGAGTGGTATCGGCGTGCGATCTGAACTGCAAAAACGCGTAGGGCGAAAACAGCGGCGACTCGCCGTTGGCGGGCGGCCCTCGGGCGGCTCCACCGGGTGGCGGCACGCCTTGCGAGGCGGAAGGATGGGAAGGATGGCCGGAGCGTCTCCGCGCCGCCAGGATCCTGCGGGATAAGGATCTGGGGATGACGAAGAGTGGCGGCGGTGGCGCGGCGGTGGCAGCGGCAGCCCGTCGATCGGACCATCGCGCCCCTTGCGTAACGCAATCGTGTTGGCAGGCCGTTTGGCCGTTTTCAGGCGCCTTATCGACAAAGCGACGGCGCGACGCAACAAGCAGCTAGTAGGACAATAACAAGGGTTGGACGGGCACTTCGCTGCCAGCGGGCCGCGAACCCCGAGCGAGGTTCAGTCACGGGTCCGAGTACGATTAGTGCTGGACTGAATTCGGGGCGACTGTGTGTCTCTTTTAGGGACATGGCCTGCTGACATGGTGCGATATGGCCCTAGCGCAGGCCGGCCGACTGATCGCCCGCGACGGCGACACACGCCGGGCTTGGATCCACATGAAGGTGCGTGCAACACAGGTCATGATGGCGTAGCTTTTTTTGCAATGATCAGATTTTGAAAGTTGAAACCTAGTTTAAATGTTACAGTGCTCCCGTAGAATAATCTCCACTCGAATGACGACACGGCGATGCTGCCTCTGCGTTGGCCCCAGTGTCCTTGGAGAGCGCCGACACCAGTGGACACGGCACGACAGTGTAAGGGCCCTTGTCTCATTAGAGGCCCATACGTTAGGCCGACACGGTGCCGGCCGCAAGGGCCGCTAGAGTGCATGGAGCCTGGCCTAGAACCTGGACTGGGCCGCGGCGAGCCGGCGTCCACTTCAACGACCGCCCGCCTCCACTTCCGCACGTCACAATCTTGACCGCGCATATTGCTTCGCTGCAGCCCGAGTGCATTCCACGCCGAGGCCGTAGCCTCTCGTCTTTGCAAAAGGGCGCGCCGCCCAAAAGCCGGGCCGCTCGGCAGCCACGAGGCTCTCTAATTGGCTGGCTCGGGAGACAACACAGAGAAGGATGCGGCGAGCGCTGCGCCGCGCTGAGCCCGTCAGCCGGCCAGCGGGCGGTGCAGGCGGTGCAGCCGACTCACTCCGAACAGTGCGTCGCGGCTCTCTCTCGCTCGCGCGGGGCTCTGCATGCATGTGTGCGAGGGAGATAGAGCCGCGAAGCACTGTTCGGAACGGGCGGTGCAGGCGGTGCAGGCGGGGAAATCCAGTTCCCAGAACTGCGTTTATCAGGTTGTACGGCCGAGCGCATCACGCCAACAAAGAAGGGCGGACGGGCGGACGGACGCACAAACTGACAGACGGGCGGACACCAAGCTGCTTTGCATACCGAGGTGGCGTGAGCAGCGCGGTGTGCTTCGATAGGTACCGAAGCCAACCCTTCCAAACTAAACATAATACAGCCTAACCTAACCTCAAACATTTCGCACGAAGCAACGGCCGGTGGCGGCGGCTTCAAACATCCGGTCCTCCTGCCGGAGTGCCGAGGAGCGAGCTCGCCTCGTCCTTGTCCCTCTCTCTCTCTCTCTCTCTCTCTCTCTCTCTCTCTCTCTCTCTCTCTCTCTCTCTCTCTCTCTCTCTCTCTCTCTCTCTCTCTCTCTCTCTCTGTGCGCGCGCGCGCAGCATTTCGCCGAAGCCACGATGTCTTTCTGAATCGATCGGATGAATCGAGTGGCCCCGCCGAGGGCCGAGAGGCCGAGGGGACCGCGTCCAGGGAACGCGGGGTGCGTCTCGCTGGTCTCGCCGGCTGGGAGGACGAAAAGGAGGAGAAGGAGGAGGCTGTGTCCGGGCGTGCCGGGGTCACACCTGAGCGCTGCCCCGCCGCTGCCCCGCCTGGGTCACGGGCCGAGCAGCGCAGTGCGGGGACACTGACTGGGTACTCACTGTATGCTAATACGACCCCTCGTTACTCAGGGGCCCGCGGTGTGTGTCGCGGCCGCGCAAGGCTGCATCCGAACCGGGCGTCTCATGGGTGCGAGAGAGACAGAGCGACGAGGACTGTTCGGCATGGCCGAGCTGGCGCCGCTATAGCGCCGGCCGGCGCGGAGGGGCATGCACTCGCGGCGGCCGGTGCCCGATGGGTTGCTTGGCCCACGGGCGTCGCCGCGCGGCCGCCAGGGGGCGGCACTAGGCGGTCGGCGCGCTGCGGTCGGCTGCGGTGGCCGTTGGGCTGCCCACCCTGCCGGCGCGCCATCCCGGTGTTCGCCAACCCGAGGTTGCCAGTTGGAACCCCTAACTCCCAACTAACTTGAACTTGGTGCAGTGGAGACTTGCAGACTCACCTGCAGCGCCGCGTTGCGCTCTCGCAGCCGCTCCAGCTCCTGGAGCAGTCTGCGTCGTCGTTCGTCGTTGTGTTCGTTGCTTTGAGTTTCGTCGTCTTCCTCCGTTTCCGGTTCCGAGTCCTGCCGTCGGCGCTTGTGGCGGCGGCGTGCCTGGACCTGCTCTGGGGGAGGGCCGTCCGCGTCCGCCACCACCCTGGGGCCCGGAACCGCCTCCTCCCGATACTCCTCCTCCTGTCTGTGAGATTCTAGGGCGAGCGTCGTCTGTTTCCCGGGCCGACTGGCTGCCTTTTCCTGGCAACGTAAGAAAATTGTTTTATTTAAAAAAAATCGTGAATTTCTGGTGAAGTTCCACGCACATGTCAGCGAACAAGTCGATTTAAATTCAAGAATTTGGAGAAATCTTATGTAAAGCGGCTTGTTGTATGTGGTTTGTGTCAAACTAGAGCTGACATCTTTAAGTGATTTATATTTCATCAAGATTAGTTTTTAAGTAGGCTCTGCTATGAAGGGCTGAGGGTGGCCGGTATCGAACCACCTACCTGGGCCTTGTTTCCGCAGGCGTCGCGAAGCGCTCGCAAGGCGTCTCTGAGCTGCGCCTCCAGGGCGTCGTGCTTCTTGGCGGCCTTTGCCGCATCCCTGCGGTACTCTTGCTCCCTGGCGTGCAGCGCGCGCGCCAGCTCGGACTCCAGCTGCGTGGCGGCGGGCCTCCTGCCGGCCTGCAGCTGGGCCTCCTTGAGCTGCGCCTCGAGCAGCGCGTGCCTCTTCCGCGCGTCCTGCAGCTCTCTGCGCAGCGCGCACGCCGAGCGCTGCAGCGCCTCGTCGCGGGCGGCGGGCCTGGGACCCGGCCTGTGGCCCGGCCTCACTCCGCCCGCCGGACTGGCCGCCCGGTCTGCAAACACACAAAGCAGGCCGTCAATAACATGAGCCTTCTGGCGTGGCGATCTGCTGCCGGCGACGCTGCCGCACCTTGCCCAAGCAGCTTGTCCTTGCCGCGGAGCTGGGCTTGCAGGCTGTCCCTCTGCGTCGCCACCTCCGCGATCTGCGCGCGGAACGCGGCCTCCTGGTCGTGGAGGGTCCGCCGCAGGTCCGCCTCGGTGGTCGTGGCCTTCCGCAGCGCGTCCGCCTGCATGGACCCCAGCTGCGCCCGCGCGGTGCGGAGCTCTGTCTCCAGGGCGCGCACCTGCAGCATAACGAGTCGGTCGGGTAGGTGCAAGGGGGAAACAACTCAAATTTTTTGTGTACGTTTTAGAAAATTTCTTAAAATTTTTGACATCTTTTGAATTTTTTTAATTTTTTTTAAATTTTTGTAAAATTGCAAATGTTTGTCAAAATTGCCAAAATTTGACAAACTTTTTCAAAATTAATCAAATCTGAGGTGTCTTACGCTTACAAACGCTTCCTCACGCTTACCTGGGCCGTCGTCCGTTCGCGCTCCTGCCGCCAGACAGCCTCCCGGTCAGCCAGCGCCCTTCGGAAGTCGGCGCTCAGCTTGCGGTGCAGGCCGTCCTTCTCGGCGTGTAGCGCCTCCCGCGTGGCGGCCAGGCGGGCGTGCAGGTCTTGCAGCGCTGCGCGCGTCCTCAGCGCGTCCCTGGACGCCCTCTCCCTGGCCGCGCGCTCCGCCCGCTCCGCCGCCGCGCGTCCCCGCCGCAGGGCTGCCAGCGCCACGCGCATCTCCGCAACCGTTTTCAAATTTGCCGTCGCATCGTCCTCGATGTCCTCCCCGGGATCCATGAGGTCGGTGGCCTGCTCCTTCTGCCGCCGAGGGTTGTCGTCATGGTCTTCGATGGTGAAGGTGCCCTGGCGCTGCAGGGCGGGGGGCTGTGTCTCTGGCTGTGGTGGCGCTGCCCTGCGTCGCGTCGTCCTGGTCTTCCTGCTCTCCGACGAGGTCGTCTTGCTCGCCGCCGTCTGCGCGGCCCACCGAGTCGCCGAGGCCATGTTGCTCTCTTTCCTTCTGGCCGAGAGCCTCTTGAAGAGCGCCTCCCTGCGTCCCGAGATCTCCTTCTGCTCGACGGGGATGTAGAACTGCTCCGCTCTGCCGCCAGAGGCACCACCGTCGTCCTTTGTGAACGTGTCCTGTCGGACAAGGGCCCCTGGCGCCGCGGGGTCTTCGGGCACCATCAACTCGTGGTCAGCAGCAACAACGACGTCTTCTCGTTCCGTGGTTTCAAGACCTCCACTTTCTACTTGCACAGCCTCGTGGACGATGCCTTGGTGGACCGCGACCCCGTGGATGCCACCGTCTTGTTCCGCGGCCTCGACGCCGTCCTCGAGGACCGCGTCGTCCTGGAACCTCTTCGGCTCCCGCTGCTCCACCGAAGAGGCTGGCCGTTTGCGGCCTTTCTTCGAGTAAACGGCAACCTCCGGGTGGTCCTCCATCGTGGGGGATCTTGACCTGCGCAACAATGTAAAATAATAATCGCTTTCAGCGTCAAGTTTTAATTTTGAGAGAACTAGGCCGCTAACTGCAGGAAACGGCCAGCAATGTATCTGGAGCGTACGGCCCTGCCTCCCCGCCGGGGCGGCGTGCTTCGTGTCTGCTGGTGTGCAACACGCCGGCCTCGGCCACGTCGGCCACCCACGGCCCGCCATTTCACGCGTGAAGAAGGATGGGCCGGCAAACATAAACACCTGACCTGACGCGGCACAAGAAAGGGGCAGTGGCGGGGAGGGGAAAGAATCCACGAGGTGATCTTTGAGGCGACCAGGATCACTAGCTCGCGCGTAAACGGGTTGGGGGTGTTCGCGGATGAGCACACCATCGTCGAGCTACCGGTCTCGGGGGCCGCGTGCTGCGTCCACACGCCGCCGTCGTATTTCTGTTCCGCCTGTTTACGTTTTGCCATCGCACCCAACCCCGACGGCTCGGTACGGTGCGGGGTAGGTCTGCTTTCAGCCATTCAGAGGCGCTTCCCGTCGGCCGCCCTGGCCAGAGGCCTTGCGACGCACCTCCGCGCCGACACGGCGAACCAGACGGCTAGGCGCTGGGGTAGGCGGGGCGGTAGCCGCGTAGCCGCGTAGCCGCCGGCATTGACCGAGGCTGACCAGCGCGCGGCACGCAGCGCGGCCGGCACGACTGCACCACTCTGTGTATTTCGGGACGGCGGCGACATGGCGTCGACAAGCTCCCGTTCGCGAAACGTCAAACTACAGAAAACGTCTCCGTTTCCCTATGTGTGTGGGCGCGCGCGCGCGTGTGTGTGTGAGAGAGAGAGGAAAGGGGGGGGGGGAGTACGTGTTGTGCGTGTGCGTGCCTGCTCTGTACGCCACCGCCGCTGCCGCTCTGGCAGATGCCTAGGCCCCTGCTCAAAGAGCTCCTCAGCCAACACAACAGAGATCCACCGCAGCCCCCCTCTCGGCTGATGTATGTGATGTGCTTCAATTAGGGATGTGACGTAGCCGGGGCCACCGGGGCCGACGCGACGCGGCTAACGCGCTGCTCGCCGTGGTGCGAGGACTCATTGTCCGCCGATGCACACGCGGCGACACTCGTCCCGCAAATGAGACTGAGGTTAGGCAGCGCGCTACAAAGTGCAGCGGAATGCAGCGAGGCGCCGCGGGCCAAGGAGCCGAAGTCACAGCGCCAAAACAACCTCGGCCCAAGGACCAAGGGCCGCATCGTGGCGGTGCGGTGCTGGATGCCCCGCCCCTAGGTAGGTATTACGCCCCGCAGCATCTTCACTTTCACATTGAAATTGATGTATCACCTGCTCTAGTGACCCCTCGAGAAAAGGGATTGAAATCAAACCGATGAAAAGTGCATTCTGTAATTTTCTAGAACCCGGCCGGTTTTCCCTGGGCGCGGCCAGCCCTGCCCCAGCGTGGCCCCCCAGTCCCGGGGTGATGCATGCCCGACGTGAGCCGTCCGCCGCGCGCCGCCCGCCGTCGCGAATCTGGGGCGATGCCAGGAATGCACGCCTAGGCCCGATTTTTGGCCGTGTAAAACTAACGCGCGCCGTGGTCGTCACCGTCCCCGCCCCGCGCGCAACACGACGGCGCCCCGTCAGCCAGTCGTCCTGCGTGGTTGCCAAACAAGAAAAGCCCGCGAGTCACAGCGGATGACAATGCGTCGCCCGGGCGCACCGCGCACGCGACGCCAGCGTGGCGCCAAGACAATCATGGAGAAATTGCACGACCAAAAAAATGTGGAAAATCCTCTTACTGTTTAGAAAAATTCCCAATAAATTGGAGTGTATTGGAGAATTATTTTTTTTACTGCCCCGCATGCACGCCAACTCTTGACGACTCAGACTCCCCGGGGCTACCTGGCGAGACACCTGAGTGTCCCTGTGCGGGGCCACCATGGGGCCACCATGGGACCATCGCGGCGGGGTGGCGGACAATACTGGCTACTTTGAAGCGGTCCCAACAGGTGAGGCCACAAATGAAAGTAAATGACTGCGGCCGCCCTTCGCCTCTTGGGCGGCGGCCAGACAACACAGTGCCACTGCAGGGCCATCCCTCGGTGAGCAAGCGTCGCTGCAATTTATCGACACGTCATTGCGAGCGCGCCGAAGCAGCTGCCTGTGTTCACGGCCCTCATCGCTTTCCGTAGCACTGTGTGGTGGGTCCGATCCTGGTGCAGACGATTTTCAGTTTTGTGGTCAATGTTTGTTATTCCGCCTGCAAACTAAACGAAGTCGTCAAGAAGGGTCTGGCGTGCTGGCCCAGCCGCCGGCGTTGTCGCGGGGGCGTCCCCTGCGATGTGTGCGTCCCAAATTATGAGTAGTTAAGTCCGAGCGCCGCCGAGTCGCCGTGGTGCGCCTGCACTAGTTGAACGGACCATTTCTCCAAGCCGCCAACGCCGGCTTTCGTAGTTTCGCCGCTGAGCGCGCGCTTCTTTTTTGGCGGGCTGAGAATACTCTGATTGTGATCGCTTCCGCCCAGCCCCGCCTCGCGCCCCTTTCTTCCGAGTCACGCACACGCCGCGCGCACGCCCTGCCGCGCCCTGCCGCGCCCTGCCGCGCCCTGCCGCGCCCTGCCGCGCCCTGCCGCGCCCTGCCGCGCCCTGCCGGCTGATTGGAGTCACTTAGCCTCTCCACTCGCTGGCACAGATGGGCCGTTTTACATGGCCGTCTCTGTCGCTCTGGCGGCGGTCGCCACGTTGAGGCCGGCCGAGGTCCGAGCGGCACGCGGCGGGGACGCCGTCTGGACCGTGTTATTGATGGCCAGGCGGGCTGCCCGGCGGACTGCCCGGCGGGCTGCCCGGCACTCATGCCCGACGAGCGCGGCGCGCATGGCTTCGCGGCAAATCAGACGAGCACCGTTCTTCAGTTTCCGCGAATAACCCGACGAAGTCCTTTGAAAAATCCATGACACACATCAAAATTATTTGCCATTCGCGACCTGAAAAGTGCACGCGGCACATATAAATGTAAAGGACCTAAGGTATTTTCTCCGAGACGTTGCATTTTTAGAAGGCACGAGGCGGCCGCACGGGTTACTAGAGCTGAACATCTGCGCCCTGCTAAGCCGCCACGCCCCCACGGCGGGCCCCGCGGTGGGTTTAGGGAGGGATGCGTCCGGCGTCGCCCTGGTCCAGTAAAAAGTACAAGTTTACGGTGAATCTTTTCCGGGCGCTAGGAAACTACCCTCAACCGCCAGGAAAACCATCCGAACTCTAACACAGAAGCTATCACGTTAAGATTCTCCCGGGTGCCGTGCGAGTTAGGATGGTTAGTTTGCCAGCACTTAGAAGAGATAGGATGGTTTCCTTGCGCCCTGGCGAGTTAGGATGGTGTTCTTTGGAGAAGTCGACGTATTGAAAAGAGTGAATCACAACTCACAGGAACCGGTACAAAAAGAACGGATTTGAAAATTACCTCTTGTGCAGTCGATCCGATCTCGTCCAAGAAGCACCTTCTTTTCTGAGCGATTTTACCCCTTTTTTTCATTCACTAAAATCCTTTTTGCTTGTTTGCTCCGCTGTTTGGTATTTCTGCTACTTCCTCATCCACAACGGATCAATGAAAGCTAATCTTTCTCACGGCACTGCACTTTTCCTCGATTCGCGGCGCATCGGCTCGTTCCTCGGTCGGTTCGTTTGTTCGTTTAGTTTTTTTTTTTTTGTTCGGCTTCTGCGGGAGATGGTCGGGGATGGACGCTCACCCTAGAACTGACGGGATGCGCACATCAGGCGCGTTCCGCCGCGTCGCTAGACGGACGGACGGGCGGGCGGACGGGCAGGCCGGCGGGGTACGGGCGGGCGGGAAGGGGGCGGGGGCGAGAACAACATGACGTCCGAGCCCGCCGCCGATCGCCCTGCCAAGCCCGCCCGCCGAGCAACCGACGAAAAGTCAGTGCATGGAGCTGTTGTTTGATTCCTGTCGCTCCAAGCCAGACTGGGCGACGAAACACCCTCTCCCTGGCACTTTCACTTTCCACTTTCCACGTGTGGCCTACCCTCGCCGGGGCTCCACGGCATGTACCAACTCATCCGCAGCCCATGTGTGTCGAGGCGTCCGCAATGCGCACGCGCGCCAGCGGCCCGGCTTGGCGCTGGGCCCGCTAGACGGCGCTAGGCGGTGGCGTCGCGGTCTCCACACAGCGCGCCGACGCTACCCCGCGCCGCGACGCCGAGGGGGAAAAGAAGACACCACGCGGACCTACTTGTTATATCACATTGTGTATTTATTCTACTGTATATACAGATAAACAATATTAAATCAGTATACAACATCGGCAAAGAGGATTCGCCGTTCACTATAACCTAACAGCATGTCACAGTCATTTTCATCATTTCAATTTCACAGTAAAGAGAAACACTGAGGTGTCGGCCCCGATTCAAGTTGAGCATAAAAAAATAACAGTCGGCGAAACAAAAACCAAAGTGTCATTTCTCCGCTCTTTCCGCAGTGCCGACGACTAGATGCGTCACTTATATCACATTTTATGGCACATTTTAGCATAAACTTCCCTACTCACGTTAGGCAACCACAGCAACAAATTTAAACGAATCTGGAATGGAAGAGTCCCATCAGGGAAGTCCAACAACTGCGCGGAGCTCCGACACAAACCGTCTTGCTTAGCTTAGAAAAACATCTGCAATCTTCACAAACGCGCGATTTTAGCCTAAACAATTCACAAACAAAAAAAAAAAAAAATAAACAAGAAATAATGAAACAGGAACATGATTTTATACCGGAGACAATATCGAAGAGCGCATGATTCAAATAGAAAAAGTATACAGAGCCACGTTTACATAATCGGGCATATCTTTTTCTGGAATAGTTCCGTCTAACGGTTCCGGCGTACGTTTACATTAACGGTGCTTCTATCGTACAATACAGTAGCGAGGGTCTTAGAGACTTGCGTGCAAAGTCATTTGGCTCGGCACCCCGCTTGCTTAGCGATTTCCTTCGTGAACAAGTGAAGGCTTTGGCTGAAAAACTGCCAAAAACAAAGAAAAAAACGACCAGGGATTCTTGGTCCCCATCTACAAATGGAAAAGGTTTAACAATACATCGAAGAAAAATCCTAGAAAGCTGACATGCGGAGCCAAATTTGGAAGGGAAAACAAGAGTTTCATCAACAGTGTCAGTGTTCATTCGCCTTCTTAACAGCAACAATTTGAAAGGGCTAACTAACACAACAATTAAGTAGCATAAAATATCCATTCGAGCTTTGTACAAATCCAGACGGGCAGCGCCACGTCCCTGGCCGCCCGGTGCTCGCGAGAGCGGCTCGTCACTCGTCGTCACTCCGGGGGTCGGAGTCGCAGCCGCTCGGGGGCGCTCGCGTCGCGACATTGTCCAACTCAAGGGGGGTCCTCCCCTCAGCTGCCCGCCATGGACAGCGAGGGCAGGTTCTTGAACGGCAGCGGGCTCTGGCTGCCCACGATGCCCATGTTGTTGTTGAGGTCGCCGCGGAGGTGGTCCCCGGCCGAGGGCTGCACCGCGGCGCCGTTGGTGCCGGCCGTGACGGCCGTGACGGCGAGGGGCGTCCTCGTCGAGCCGTTGACGGGCGGGGAGCCGTTCAGGAGGGCCGGCGTCGTCGGGGAGGTGACGGCGCCGCCCGGGCCGCCCGGCTGCAACACGGACAGTCCAAATGAAAGGCTCGTTCTTGAGAAGCAAACCCCCGGCTACTCCCCGCAAAGGTGCACTGCAGCCGGCAAACTACACCCTCTTAAAGTAGCGGACGGTTTAGTTACATATTGCTACAATGGATCGACAGCAAGCGACTCGAGTACTCAAGAGCAAGAGGGCGACAATGTAGCTAGCTGGCCTACTCGTCACCCTGCCCCGCCCGCCCCACCCCGCCACTACCCCGCGCTGTACCGTGTCCGTCCATTCCAACAATATATACTTGCGCGTCCTGAGCGCTGACCGGCAGGTGCGACGTCTGTCTCTTGAGGTGCGCCACGGTGGACGGCGAGTACACCATGTGGGCGAACACCTGGCGCTCCTCGAAGTCGTACTCGCAGAGGATCTTGTTCTCGCACAGGTAGAACCGATCGCCCACGCAAAACCTGCGGGACAGACAGAAGGGCCGTGATGGGTAAAACTAAATCGTAACGTTACACCTCTCCTTCCAGCGCACAGGCGCTTCCGCCTGTCTTGAAGCGTACTGGGGCATAACCCTATCTAAAGGCATGGGGAAGTTTCCTCTGTGCGCTTCGAGGAAGACGCACGCCCAGCACGCCCTCCTTGAAGCGTGGTGTTACGCCTCTTCAGTGTGGGTGTGCATACGCCCCGCTCCTGCTCGGCGGCAGGGGGTATGTCCGCGTGCGGCGCTACCCCGCGGCCGGTCGCGGCGTCGCGAGGGCCGGGGGTGTCTGCGTGCGAAGTGCGACGGTGGCCGGCCGGCTGGACGCTGGACCGCCTGGACGCCTCGCCTCGCACGCGCCCCGCCCCTTCGTCCGGGCACAGCGGGCACAGTGGTCTTTACGGCGCACAGGGGAAATCAAAGGGCCGCGGCAAGTGTGTTGCACTCCGATCTATTTACTTATTTATTTTATTTATTTATTCAGTCGCTTTTTTGTTTATTTTCCGATCATAATGGCCGCCGCATTGTCTCACCGTTGCCGTTCCGACGCGCCTGAAAGAAACATTCGAACCGCAGCAAAACGACCCCCTCGGCGCGGCCGCCAGGGACGGACCCCGGGCGTGCACGCGCGCGCGCACACACACACACACACACTCTCACATACACACTCACCTATGGCTGCACTGCTGGCAGGCAAAGCACTCGAGATGGTACACGTTGTGCTTGGCCCTCATGACCATTTCGAAGGCAGGTATCACCTTGGTGCAGGCCGCGCAGCACCCCGTGTTCCCGAACAATCTGGAACGGCAAAAAAGTGGCATCTGAAACGAGACTGATCGGCGCTACTCCCCACATACATAAACACACTCGGTGTGTGAGCGCACCTGAGGTAGTCCCGCTTGCAGAGTATTAAGTTGGCCTTGGTGTACAGGGTGGAGCCGACCTCGCCGAGCCTGCAGTCGCAGCAGCCGCACTTGAGGCAGTCCTCGTGCCAGAACAGGTCCATGGCCTTGAGCAGGAACCTGCAACGCGACATAGTCTCGTCGTCACGCACCCCCAAGGCTCCAGCCGGAGCACCTCAACGGAACGCACCTTTCGCTGATGATTTTGCCGCAGCCCGCGCACTTTTGGGCCTCGGTCTTGGCGTCCATCCTCATTCTACCTGCAACAGCGTGAAGCCGAGTTAGGTTTCCCTGTAATTTTTCGAGCTTTGAACCGAGTGAAGCCAGTGAGCCAGAAAGTGGTTATTCCTATTAAAGGCTCGCCCTTCACTGCCGAGTGGGGCTGGCGACAAACGCGGCACTCGCGCGGCCGAAGCCGTTGCTTCCTGGATTGGCGCTGGAATGGCCCTGCGCTCGGCGGCAGCCCTTTCGCTCCAGCGCGGCTAGCGCGGCTAGCGCGGCTCCAGCAGGCAGCACACCGCTGCTCTCGTCGCGCTGCCTCTCTGCCGCGGGGGTGAGAGCGAGCCGAGCGCGGTGTTCGGACTCCAGCACCGCGCACATAACGCGCCGGCAGCGCCAAAGGGCCAAAGTTTTCCATCAAAATCGCCATTCGGGAAACGGACCCCGAGGAAAGGAAAGTACTTGAGGCGGCGCTGCAGAGCGAGGTGTCGCGGAAGCGGTCGCGGGTTCAAACACCACCGCCGGCGTGCTCCTTTTATTTGTTTTTCCAGCGTTCCGGCGGCAGGCAGGGGGGCTGCGCCGGGGCTGCGCCGGGGCGGCGCCGGGGCTGCGACGCCCAGCCGGCCGCGCGATGCCGCGATGCGCATACACGGCTGCATTAAAGACTTAGGAGCGGAAAAAGGCCCCTGGGAAATCGAGCGGCGCGGCCAGGCGGCCAGCCCGAGCAGCCAGCCGGCCGCCCGCGCCCAAATCCGGACAAACGTGTCACAAGGATGCACTGCCATTCCGCCACTCCGGCCGGCCTACGGCTGATTCTCTCTCTCTCTCTCTCTCACTCTCGTGGGGCGTTCCACAGGGGGTGCGAGAGAGACAGAGAGAGCCTACCGCCCGCCGTGTGCACGGTGCGCAGCCTTCTCCTCAAAGAGAAAAACTTTTTGCTTTCTCAAAGGACGTCTCCGGCGGGAGCGAGAGAGAGCGCGCGCCTCCACGACAAAGATAGGAAAAAGGTCCAGGTAATTATACAGCCTTTACCCTTTCACCTGGAGACTACAAAAACGGCGCGGTCCTTTCAGCCACCGCGCCCGGCTGCCTGACTGTCTGGCTGCTGGCTGGCCGCCTGAGAGGAATGTGTTTCCATCCTGATGAAATGTGTGCACTCCCTGCAGTGGTGGCGAGGCCAGGCGAGGCAGTCTGCCCAAAGGTCCAAAGGAAGACGCACTTTCCAATCCCCCTAAGAGCCGCAGTCCGGCAGGCAGGCAGGCAGGCAGGCAGCCCCGCCGGACGCGCCGCCCAAGTGCGGCCGGACCGCACGGACCGCACAAAGTGTCCCGACTCATTCCGCGACGCCACGGCGCGCCACGGCCACCGCGACGCGCCGTCTCTCTCGCAGCCCCACGCCACGCCACGCCGTGAGTGCGAGGGAGACGGCGCGGCCAAAGCAAGTGTTCGGAATCGGCCCTCCAGTCGCCCGGAACAGCCATCCCTCTCGCCCTTTCGCTGCAAATCGGAGAAAAGCGGAAAAGCGAGCGGGCGGCTATAGGGCGGAGCAGCCAGAGAGCTACGAACGCGCAGCGCGCCGCGCGCACGACTTGCGTCCTTCATTCCGCCCCGTTCTCTCTCTCTCTCTCTCTCTCTCTCTCTCTCTCTCTCTCTCTCTCTCTCTCTCTCTCTCTCTCTCTCTCTCTCTCTCTCTCTCTCTCTCTCTACTCACTGCTGGTCTCTGGAATCTGGAACAGGACAAGCGGGTCGGGCTACTGCGGCACATGCCCACCTGCAACAGAAAAATGCAACAATGCCTGTAAGGAGCGGACCGAGCGAGACGGTCGCGCTGGAAGGATGGAGAGAGAGGAAGAAAAGAGTGTGGTGTTCCCGGTGGATCGGTGGGGCAAAGAAGGGGGTGGGGAGGTGGAGAAAAGGGGGAGGGGGCCGCTTGGCGTTGCGGGCGGGGCGGGCGGGGCGGGCGGCGTGGCGCGGAGGACCGAGGGGCTGGGGGTCAGATGGACATTGTGTGGATTTCAATTACAGCATCTAGATTGGTTCTTTGAGACGGGCAGAGTTAGTGGGGGCTCTTGGGAGGAAGGGGAGGGGGTAAGAGGCGGGCGAGAGGGGGAAGAGAGAGGGGAGGAGGGGTGTAGCGCTGCTCAAAGCCGCGACCACCCTTCCAGTGTACCCTTCCCTTGCCGCGACTGCACAATAAGCTGTGCGAGTTACGTAGAGAATCAAGGCCAGTGTCTTCTCGGTCTTCGTCGCCGCAAAATGGACTCGCACGGCTCGAGTGCTTCTGCTGCTGGGGAGAAGAACGGAGAACGAGGACCGAACAGGGTTCTCTGAAAAGTAATAAATACAAGCGGGGGGAAATGGCGCGAGCGTTCGAGTGCTGCGGGAACGACGCCGCCGAGGGGTGGATCTGTCTTTCTTTGCCAGGCTGAGCGATTCCGAACAGTCGCCATCCGTCTCTGTCGCACTCAGGGGGCGTGCCTAGGCGTGCCGTGGCGTGCCGTGGCGTGCCGTGGCGGCGCGAGGGAGACCGGAGCGACGAAGCGACTCTTCGGAATCAGTAATCAAAGCACTGATTGCCGCCGGCAGTGGCGGCCGGAAGGCGGCACTCCACGCCGGCAGGCCGGCAGGGCGGCAGCCCCTCGGCCACGGAGACTTCCTCGTCAGAGCCATCCCCTCCGGGTCCACCGCCACCGAGTCGATCTGCATCGAGGATTGTCCCAACGCGGCGTATGATTAGCGCCCAAAGGTCTGCCTGCCCGCCTCGTCCGCCTGTCCATCCGTCCGCTCGCCGCCAAGGCCGCGCCCGCGCCATTATCACCCCATCTCCCCGCCGCCCCTCGGACGCAGCCCCGGCGCCGCGCAGCCGCGCCTCAACATCAATATGTCCGCAATTTTACGCTTTATTGGCGCCAAAACAATTCCAAGGAAGGCGGAGGGAGGGGAAGGGGCGGCGCGATCCAACCCGATCCTCCCGGGAGGAGAGGGGACGTTGGGGGCAAGGGGGATGTTAATGCGACCATGGCGATGAAAGGCAGCAGCAAACGCCAGAGCCCTGCCGCGCCCCGCCCCGAACGACGCGCCGTGACAGGTACTCCCGGTCATTAAAAACACGAGAAGAAAAAATTAAAAAAAAAACATTAAATAAATATGGCGCCGCGTGGGCCGCGCGCGAAGCACGGCCACCGTATCATTCTCAGGTTTATACACCGCGTGTGGCAATCCAATTGAACTGCGCGCCACGCCACGCCCCGCCCCGCCACGCCCTCCACGTTCGCACTCCCCATATGAGAACCCCGGCGAGCGTTTTGGCCAACCCCATAAAGTACTTCTCGGCTCTCCTCCCCCTGCCCGCCTCCCCGCCCCTCCGCCGCGCCGCCGCGCGGCATCCTAATGTAGGCGGTCCGGAGGAGAGGGGAGGGGGAATCTAGTGCCAATAATAACGGGTATGTTTTTTTAAGCAGCTTTTGATGGGCGACGCGACGGCGCGACGGCGGCGGCAAGGGCTCTGGGCAGGCCCAGGCGCAGCGCTAGTGGGCTGGAAAAACGGATCGGAGAGTAACGGTGGCGTTGGCCAGCCAGCGAGCCAGTCACTGCAGTCGTTTCGACGCCGGGGTCACCGGGGTAAAGAGGTAAGGGCGGCCGCCACGCGGGGCGGGGCGCGGCGCCACGGGGCGGGGCGGGGCGGGGTGGATGTGATATTGGGTGTTGCGGCAGACCTAATGGATTGGGGAGGCGTCGTGTGTGAGACGCAGGCGACGCAGGCCGGATAGAGGGAGGCTGGGGGAGGCGGGGCGGCCGAGCAGGGCGGGCTGGCTGGCTGGCAGGGCTGCGCGTCGTGGCGTCAAAATGGCATAAGCTGATACACGTAATGTAAACGTGCTTGACTCCCCGCCGGCCCGGCCTGGCCTTGCCTTGCCGCGCCAGACGGTGGAAGGCGGAATGTGCCCCGCTCCCTTTGTCGTCCCGGATCCAATCATTTTCTCATCATCTTACCTAATCTGACCAGACCACCACCACGAGAGAGTATCCGCGGTCGCCTCATCCAATATGGAGAGGCGAGTGGAGAGTGGAGGACGGAGCTTGTGGGAGGAAGGAGAAGAAGAGGAAGAAGGAGGAGGAGAAGGAGGCTTCTCAGCCGGCGGCGTCGGCCGCCAGTTTCCGCGCGCTATATCAAGGGCTGTCGTCATAAGCCGAGGCCGGCTTACAAGGAGGCCAATTAGAAAACGGTGCGGTCCCGATCGGAGGGAGGCAGGCAGCCAGGCAGGCAGCCAGGCAACATCGGCGCACAGTGTGCCAGGCAGCCTGGCGGCGTAGCGCGTGCTGACACGGAACACAACACAACACGCTAATTACCGACCTGCTGCGACACACCGCTCGGGCCGGGTTCGACTCCCCGCGCCGCCCCTCCACCTGGCGCCGTGCCCCGCGCCGCCCCCTCATGTTTAATCCGCGCCGCCTGCTGGCCGGGCCGGCGGGGCCGCCGTCAGCCCCACGGCGCTGGCAGGGCTGGCAGCGCTGGCTGGGACACCTCCGACATGCACTGCAGTAACTTTATCCTTTCCCGATCAAAGTTTCATGGCGGCCGGACCTCCGCACAGTGGGTCAGAAGACCGTTGAGGCGGGCAAAATGCTAGACACGTTTCGACCTCCAGAGTCGCTAAATGGGACTCGAATAGAACGTGTGACCCTACCAATGGGTTCCTCGTACGGAGAGCAATCCATTGGTGGGGTGACACGTTCGATTCGAGTCCCACTGAGCGAGTCTGGAGCTCAAAACGCGTCTAGCGTTTTGGCCGCCTCAACGGTCTTCTGACCCACTGTGCTCCGCCACCCCGCCGTGCGCTCCTCCCCACGGCGAGATACTGCACGGCCTGGGCCGGCACGGCCGTTGTTTGCACGTCGACCGGCCCTACGTGCGCGGGGCGTGCCGGGCCTTGCCGGGCCGGGCCGGGAGCACCGCCAGTGCACCACAAGGTGCAATCAAGTGCCATGAGAGATCGGCCGGGGCGCGCGGTCCGCGGGGAGCGCGGCGTCCTCCTGGCCCTGGCGGTGCTGGCCAGCGCTGGCGGCGTCGCAGCGGGGCGTGGCCCTGCATGCCGGCCGGCCGGCCGACAGCCTCGTGCAAACAGCACGCCCCAGCTCTGGGGCCAACCCGGCCCCGCGGCCGCGTCGTACGCCGACCAACATACGGCGCGAAGCTCACATAAAACTTGAGGTGTGTGTGTGTGTGTTGCGTTGTTATTTTGATGTTGTTGTTGCTGTTTTTTCCGGGTGGCGCGGGACGCGGGGGCGACATGCCGCCGCGCACTCGACTGGCGGGACGCGGGATGGCGGGGCGTGTGGCGCGCAGGCCCGCGAGGCCCACCAGCCCCGCCGCGAGCAGAAAGGCGAGGCGACACCGTCATTTATCAGTCGCTCTCATTAGAGAGCGAAATTCGGTACGACGTCAAAGCGGCATGGGGAGCAGCGCGCCGGCACATTACGATAAAGTACGTCCCGAGAAAAAAAAATTAATTATTGCGCTCGACTGTAATTGAAAATTAGCAACAGTTTCTTCATTCTCTCTTCCTCCTTTCCCTGCTGCTGCTGCTAGGCGGCGGCGTTGGCGCTGCTCGTCTCGTTTCCAGTGTTGCTTTTTAATTTGTAAACTGGCCTCTTTTAAAACAAACACTCTTATTAATATCGCCGGCCGCCACGGCCATTGCCGAATGGGCCGGGTAATTGGCGCGCTGGACTCGAAGGGCGGGGAAAGGGACTGCCGCGAAGGACGAGACGATGCGCCGCTAATCATGACGGCTGCGCGGCCCGACGCCGTTTATTGGCAGCCGTGGATAATTGGCGCCAAAAGCGCGCCCGAAAACGACTATTGGCAGACAGCTGCGACGCGCGCGAGGCTCGCATGTCACAAACTCGGATGTTATACGCAGGGGAAAAAAACACACCAACACACACGAACAGTCATCCGAGCGCGGCCGAACGCCCTGCGTCTCACCCCTACGACGGGCCCATGAGTGGGATAAAGAGAGAGAGCGACGGCAGCACAGTTCGGAATCGGCCGGCTGGCATGGCAATTGATTCGGGGAGAAAAACGCGCGAGCAGAGTGGATTAGTGGGCGACTGTGTGTGCCAGGTACACCGCGCCACGCGACACGCCGCACTCCCGGAGCCACTTTGCGTAATTGCGGCCGGGATTGTTTCCGAATAATGCGTGAGAGGCGTCGAACAGACGGGGAGACAGACGGACGGACCGGCCGACCGGGCTGCCAGGTAGGCAAACAGGCAGACAGTTCAAACAGACAGGATGAGCGGGGCCAACTAACTAGTTGAGCAGCAGCAGTGTAGTAGCGCGCCGAGCAAAGCGGAGCAAAGCCAAAGAGAAATAGCAAGTGGCTGATTAATTAGTGATAACGAATTATGAAGAGAGCGCGCAGGTGGGACTCGCACAGAGAGCACAGCGCACACACTCACGCGTCAAGGAGCAGGCAGGATTAGACGGGGTGGCCAGGCAGAAGGACGGACGGACAAAGGCTGTCTGCCTGTCCGTCCGTCCGTCCGTCCGTCCGTCCGCGAGACCCCTTTAAGGCCGCGTGTCACATTAGCCGCCCTGCCGAGGCGCCCCGCGGCGTTGATTACTTCCACGACGCCAAGCGCGCCCAGCCGGTCCGAACTGAAAGCGCACGCCAGTAAGACGACTCCGGGCAAGACGTCGCCGCCGCCAGCCCGAGCAGGCAGCCAGTCGCTCAGGCGTGAGCCCGGTGATAGCGTACATCGCCCTGTTCGCCGAGCGTTCGGCTCAGGCGACGCGCCATCCCTCCCGCTCCGCCCCACCGAGGCGCCGATACAGGTCGGCCTCGCCGCCTCGCGCACGGACGGCTCCAGGAAGCACGTGTCCGCCCCGCGTGCTCCTCGCTGTCTCTCTCGCGCGCGGCGCGTCGCACAGAGAGAGACGCTGCGGCCACGTTCGGATTCGGCCTCAAGATTTACACAGCGATAGTCGGAGCCGAACGCGCAGCGCGCACGGCGGCACGGCGGTACGGCTAGGATTCGTCGGCCGGAAACCGACGCAGCCCAAGGAACAGATGCTGTCCAGGCCGGCAGGGCGGGCCGCCGCACTCACGGCCCCCTCGCCGCTCTGGTGCTTTGGGTGCCATCCAAGAGATTACTCGCGCCGCCGCCAGCCCGCAGCCAGCCAGCCCGCCGGGGGGGCCGCGCCTTCATGGCTCCTTATTGCGGCCGAATATTTCAGAGGCTGCGGCGGCGGAGGCAGCGGGGGGCGGGCTGCAAGACGCACTGCGCGGCGGGGAGGCGACGAGGCGGCCGCCGTCACCGGCACCGAGCTGGCCGCCGTGCGCATGCCAAGGTCAAGCGGTGCAGCGAGGGAAAGAAAAACAATTTTGGGGCGTCGGGGGTGTCGGGGCCGACCCGCGCCGCGGAACGCGCATTCCTCCGCGCCACGGTCGGATTGGATCCGCGCGCCGGCCCGCCGACGCCCGCCGAGACTCGCTGCTAAATCTGTTGGAAAGCGTCCGGCCCTACCCCCATTTCCTTTTCGACAGGCACGCCTCGCCTGCCTGGCTGCGCTTCGCGGAGGCGCTTCGCGGAGGCGCCCTCGCCCGCCTGCTGCCGGGTGGACACGCCGCCGATAACGCTGTCCACGTCCACGCCGGCCACCTCCGGGCCGCCGACGTGTTCCTATTCACACGCGCCGAATCGGTGGGGGTGGGGCGGTGCTGCTCCGGCTGCCGAGACGTACGCGGCTGATGAAAATGGATCGCCGGGCAACGCCTCGCCGTGCATCCCGCCCCTCCCAATTACAACCCTTTCCCGCTGACCGCCGCCACCGCAGCGCCGCGGAGCGCGCGACGTCTCCCTCACTGCAAACCCATCCCGATAATGGAAAAGTTGCGCGAGTTTGCTTTATTGGGGCGAGGCGGCGGGCAGCGCGCCACAGCAGCGCACTCATCCTGTGGCAGGCTCCTTTCTCTCTCTCTCTCTCTCTCTCTCTCTCTCTCTCTCTCTCTCTCTCTCTCTCTCTCTCTCTCTCTCTCTCTCTCTCTCTCTTTCACTCTCTCTCTTTCTCTCTCTCTCTCTTTCGCACTCACAGGCCTTCCTTTTGGGTGAGAGAGAGAGAGAGAGAGAGAGAGAGAGAGAGAGAGAGAGAGAGAGAGAGAGAGAGAGAGAGAGAGAGAGAGAGAGAGAGAGAGAGAGAGAGAGAGAGAGACGGAATGCAACGCACGGCGGGCCAGGCGGTTGCCTCTCGGGCAGCGGCAGCCCGGCGGGGTAGGCAACGCGACGGCAGCGGTGCGCACCGCGTTGCCTACCGCCACGGCGCCCGCCGGCCAGCAGAGCCTGCTACAGCCTGCTGCGCGCCGCCAGCCAAGACGACGACCTCCGCGACGACCAAGGACGACGCCAGACCGAAGGGAACCGGCCCCCGCTGGTTAGGTAACGCCACAGATAATAGAAGGGCCCGCCGCGGCCGCGTCCTCCCCGCTGTGGGGTGGCCGAGCGAGAGAAAAAGAGAGAGAGTGAGTGTACAAATGTCTCCGCGCACTCCAATGGCATGCTTGGCCGCGCAGTGGCAACAAAGGTGGAAAATTCAATTTTAATGGAATCCCCCTCTTTTCCTCTCCTCCCCCGCACCGCGCGGGCCCTATCCAAACTTTTATACTGGCCGATATCCCCGCCGCTGTCCTCCTCGGCCTCCTTGGCCGGGGCGTGCTTCGTGCCGTCGGGAACCTTCGGGCTGGCTCCTATTCCATTTTACCTCGGGCCGCGCTGCCGCGTCGCCGCGTACAACGGGGAGATATTTCATCCCCCTGTCCCGTTCAGCAGGACTTGCCCCCCCCCCCCCACTTTCGGGTCAAGCCGGACACACACAGTTCCACTTGCTTTCTTCAATCAGGAAAGAAAGGGAAATAGGAATGAGGAAACTTTTCAGCGGCCATTTGTCATGTCGTGCGACCACACACACACAGACGCAGACACAAACTCACGCGCACACGCGCGCGCGCGTCCCCCAACCATCGCCAGTACACGCCACGCCCCAGAGGAAGTCAAGACGATGCAAAGCCAGCGAGTGGATTGGTCCTCACTGGAACACACACGCACACTCCTCGTCGCACTCACTCAGAGTGACCTGGCTCATCTCAAAAATACAATACAGAGCCCCGAGTCACACACGACCACACACACTCACCACTTTCTCAAAGTTCATTCCCCCTTGTCTGTTTCGTCAAATACGAACTGCCAGATGAATGCAGGGGGTGCGGCGGGGCGGGGCGGCGCGGCCAATCCAACACATATTGGGCATAACGCGAGTCAATAACGCGCGCGAGAGAGAAGACTGCCCGCGTGGCCGGCGGGGCGGGACGGAGCACGACGATAATACGAGACGCGAAGGTCCGACGCCCCGGCCGGGGAGGCGGGGTGGGGTGCCCCCCCCCCCCTCCGTTAGAATTGGCAAATTGAAAACCCGGCGGGCAGCGAGGCGCGGAAGCCGCGGCAATAAGATTGGAATTTGGCCCACTTCTTGTTGGATTCGTATTCACATTCAGGATGCCCCCCGCAGTACGCACGTGTGTGAGTGTGTGTGTGTGTGAGTATGTGAGTGTGTATGTAAGTGTGTGCGTGCGTGCGTGTGCGCGTGGGCACCGTGTCTCAGCGCGTGTGTGAGTGGACGCTCGGCGCTCGCCACGCCTCGATATGGCGGAGAAGCTTTATATTTTGTCTCTCTCGTGAGACCGTCGGTCCGGCACCAGCATGCTGCGGCACGGCGCAAAACAAAAACAATAACAACAAAAACACCCCCAGAGCAGTATCAGAAGAACCCCAGGTGAAAATCGCCGCATGTCGTGATGTGACGTGCGAGCTCGCCTCCGCCATGCCTCTGCAGCCGAGCGATTCCACACACTCGCTCTCCTCCGGGACCGGCCGTGAGTGCGAGAGAGAGAGGCGGAGAGACGAGCGCCTCTCCTCCTCCGCGCGTGTTTTGAGGGAGGCATGCTAATTCACACGGCGCCGCGCTCTGCGCCGCCTCGCCGCCCCTCGCCGGCGTTCGACTCCTCGCACGGGAGGGGGAGACAGAGAGAGAGAGAGAGAGAGAGAGAGAGAGAGAGAGAGAGAGAGAGAGAGAGAGAGAGAGAGAGAGAGAGAGAGAGAGAGAGAGAGAGAGAAAGAGAGTGCGGGGGCGGGAGCGGGGGCGGGCAGGCGGCTGGCCGTGATAAGATATCACTTTGGCTCTGCGTCTCGCCGGCATTCGTCCGCCGGACCGGCCGCTAGCGCTGCCGACTGCTGCCTGCTGCCGACGCCCACGCCGAGGCGGACCGAGATGGGGGCCGAGAAGGCATGCAAAAATCGTGGTGGGGCGACTTGACTCCGCGCTCACCCCTCATAAATGGAGTCCGGCCGCGCGATGCCAGCGAACCTCTCCCCTCTCTCTCCGTCCCGCTACAAGCCTGGCTCCGCAGGCCTGGCTCCTTGAACCGGAAACGTTCACCTCGACAAACTCGGCGACTGCGAGACTGCGGCCGCACTGCCGTCCAATTCCTGGGAGCGGCCGAGCGGAACGTTGGCGGCCCACCCTGGCTAGCCGAACCCGTGTCCTGCGCAGGCGCCGTCATTGAAAATACGCGTCCGTCCTCGATCCCTGCGGAGCCCGCTGCAGTCGTGAGCGTCGCTGTGTCACGCTCGCACCCCGCGAGTGCGACGCAAACACGGCGGCCTGGATCTCGAACGCCTTTTCGACGGCGGCCGGGCCGGGCCCTGCAGGCACGAGGCAGCCCCTGCCGGTCACCCAAATCGAGTGCAAACAAAAACATCAACAAGTCATCCGTTTCGACAGCCGTAGTGGCGCGGCTGGGCCTGCGCCGGTCCACGGCCGAGGCCCCGGCAGCGGCCCGGGCATGTGTGCTTGGCGCAGGCGGTGGACAGGGCGAGGGCGGGGCGACGGGGCGGCCAGGCCACCGGTGTCCCTTTGAAATTGCTTTTCAATCCCTCCGACTTGGAGCCGAGTGGAAGACAGCAGCGCCCGGCAGCGCCCCACCCTCCCTCTCCCTCTTCCTCGCTCCCTCCGCATCGCCCGGCCTTCCTCGGAGTCTGCCGCTTCCCACCGCCTTTCTCAACACGCCGCCCATGCAACCCTCCGAGGCGCGCCACCGCCCCCCACTCACACCTCACATTCTCATACCGCCCGTGTTTACAATTAGAGTGATGCTATCTCTCTCTATCTCTCTCCCTCTCTTCCACCCTTTACCAGTAGCAGTAGCCCTTCGGAGCCAGAGCAGGGGGGTCAGTCGTGGCTCAAACCAAAGTGGAGGGCGAGAAAAAAAAAGGTGCTCCCGGTGTTTGAACCCGACTCACTCAGCTGACGACACGCCGCTTTGCGATACTGCAGCGTCTGCGCTGGGACGCAGGTGGTCGATTGGAGTTAAAGCAGCCTCCGCCCACCCCAGCGCGGTATCCCGCAGGGAAACACACGCCTACACGCACACACAGCATGCCGATCACACAGGCATGTGCCTACGACCGCTGGCATTGCAATCCAAGCCATGTGTTTCCGGAACCAAACGACATCGCCGATAAAATCGGAGAAGATATTAAAGAAGAGGAAGAGAGACAGGCAGATCATGGGCTGCAGCTGACGCGGCGCGCGCCGCGACGAGTTGAATTTGAAACGAAAACCATTTCCGAGGTATTGCCAAGGCGGGCCAAGGTGTAGCGGGAACAATATCCGGGAAGCGTCGCTGGGCCGGCCGGCACGTGCATGGTCGGACTGCACTGTAAACAGACATTTTTTATATATATATTTTTTTTCAAACTTTACACGAGTATAGATGGATTGTTCACCAGCCCCCCACCCCTGGCACTGGTTGGCCACGCTCGCTCTGACTGGGTGCGGCCGAGCAGCCAGAAGACAACCAAACGGGCAGTCGCAGGCAGGCAGCCCGAGCTGGCAGGCAGCTTTACAAAACGACTGCCTTGGGGAAGGTCAGGAGATAACAGTGCGCGGGGACGGCCAGGCCACGGCCGAACACGACGCCAAGGATTGCTATCCAGCCTTCCAGCCACCCGGATCCGCCACGACCGGACGACGCCGTTTTACATTTGTCTAGCACTATTCTTGGAAAGCAAACACTTGAAACGACGGCCGAAACGACGCAACGCTCGTTAGTCGTTAGTTTTTCCCGTGTTCACTCCGCCCAACGAAGGCTGCGGCGGCGGCCGATCCTCCAAGACCGCAGTCTGGTTGGCTGGCCGCAACCATTTTCCCCCGCGCACGAAAAACGCCGCCTAACGCACCGCACGAGGCACGAAGCCAGGCAGGCCGAGCCAAGACGGGCACCCCGTTGGCCAATTCCCTTCCAATCCGCCACCTCTTTTCATTCCATCCATCCACGCCCATCCGTCCAACAGGCTGGCGGGCGGGCTGGCCGGCGGACGGGCGGGCGGGACGGACAGACGGGCAGGCAGCAAGCCAGCAGTGGGTGAAATGTGTACGGATAAGGCGGGCATGTAAGCAAGCAACCAATTTCGGCTTGGAAATTGAAAATGGATCCCAGATGTAGATACCGCCTTGAAATACTGTCCGGGAGAAGGGGCGGCAGGGGCGCACCCCACACGGCGCGCCGCCCCCGCCGCCCCGCCGCCCCCGCCGCACACGCCGCCCCCGCCGCCCCCGCCACCCACTGCCTCCGTCTCCGTCTGTCTTTTTACGTCAGCCGCCTCCTTTCCTTCGCACTCCTTTCAGCGACTCGCCTTGCCTCCTCCTTCGCTTCTCTCCTTCTCCCTTTCTCTATCTTTCTGCCTCCCCTCCGCGGACCAACTGCTTGCCCTCATTGCAATTCTCCTTATTCCCCTAATACTTGTCATACCCTCACTCTCTCCATCTCTCTCGCTCGCGCACACAAACACACGCACGCACGCACGCACGCACGCACGCACGCACGCACGCACACACACACACACACACACACACACACACACACACACACACACACACACACACGCACACGCGCGCGCGCACAGTCCCCCAGCCCGATGGCCCCTCAAGGGTGGAAAAATAACCAGAGCCAGAGTACACTCGGGGAAATAGGCAGGCTAAGCGATATCGCGTGTCGCGGCCCTTTCAGGCCTGCTGCCTGCTCGTGCTGCCTGCCGGCTAGGGCTGCCAGCTCGGGCTGCCGGCTCGGAGAATGGGTCAAGCAGGCCGCGCTTGGCCGCAGCGACGGGCTCTAATAGAGCAGAATCGATGGAGGAGGAGCAGGACAAGAGACAGGCCGAAAGCCAGGCCGACAGACAGACAGACAACGGACAAGTAGCCAACTACAGTAACGGGTGAGGCAGACAGACAGGCAGCCAGCCAGCCCAGCCCTCCCCCGGCGTGGCGGTCGCGCGCCGTCTCCTTAAAAGCATCCATGTTTGTGACAGTAAAAGTCTCCTCTCCACTCCGGGGACGCGGCGGCGCGGCGCGAGGCGGGGTGGCGGTGTCACGCCAGGGCCGCCAACTCGGACCACGCCGCCGCACGGTTGGTTGGCCGGGCACGGTTGGCAGCGCCGGAATCGCGATTCCAGCGCGCCAAATTCAAACGGCGGACGCGCGGCGACTTCCAATAAAGCAAAGGGCAGCGCGGCAAAGCGCGGCCGGATGGGATTTAGCGGAATTAAACACAAACAGGGCGAGGGGGAGAGGCGGGGGAGGGGAAGATTATGCCGGAAGGGTGAAGGGTGGGGGAGGGGGAGGCACAGCAACAAGTTGGGCGGCGTGCCACCTCAATAACTGTTTGACTCGCTCACTTCGATCGTTACGCCGCATTATGAGCAGGCCCCAGGCGGGGCGGGGTGCCACAGGGTGCGGCGGGGTGCGGTGGCGTGCGGCGGGGTGCGGCGGCGTGCGGGGGACAGAAGAGGCGGCCTTTTCGCAACGGCCTTACAACCGTTTAAAACTTTCTTATTTACAGATTTTACAGCGCGCCGCCGCCGCTCCCCTCCCTTTAGTGCACTTACGTGGCGCGCCGCGCCGCCGCCCCTATCGCCTCGCCGCCGCACCCGGCAGGAATGGGACCGTCATGTCCCGGACAGCGCTGGCACCGCTGGCAGCGCGCTGGCGGGGGATGTGCGCGTCACCCCTCCACCCCGTCCCCCTCGCCGCCCCGTCCCGTTCACTTCTCAGAGCCCCCTCGTCTCGCCGGCTCTCAGAGTGCCAGTCTCGGCGGCGCGGCCCCGGCCCGCCCCGCCCCACCACGCCCCGCCACGCCCCGCCACGCCCCACCCCGCCACCTCGATCCGCGCGAAACACACATTTCGCCACATTACGGCTGACGGCTGGAAGTCTTTGGGGGTCGTCGCCGTCGGCGCTGTGGCGCGCTGCCGGCCAGGTTTGAAGTGGCCCCCGTCTAGGCAGGGGTGTTGGGGTTGGGGCACTCGCCCCGCGGCCGAGGAGCGTCGAAGCTGGAAAGCAGTGCGCGCGTCCCGCGTTCAAACGCACGGCTGTGGCGCCATGGCGGCGCATTGCATTGGCCGTCTTTGTCGCGCAAACAATGGCACTCCGACCGAGCCGCGCCGTGCCGAGCCGAGCCGTGCTCTCCACGCAATCAGTAACTCGACACTCCGACCCCCGCCCCGCCCCGCCACGCCCCGCCTCCGAGTATTCACTTTCCACCCCCTTTTTCGCCGATCGCGAGCGGGCAGGGAAGGTGGGTGGGGGAAGAGAAGGGTACTCGAATCGACGGCTATGTATCCGGGCGACAAAATAACTTGCAGTGGCCGTTGCCGCCTCCGCGAGGGCGGGCTGGGGCGGGCTGGGGCGGGCTGGGGCGGGCCGGGGGCGGGCACGCGGCGGCCGTGGAGGCGGCCGGCCGGCTGGTTATCTGCAGCGCGGCAAGCAGCCGGCGGTGACCCCAGCACGGCCGCTGGAAGTGCCTCGGCTTGAGCCGCCGCCTATCAGCTGCGAAAATGCTTATCTGGACGCGCGCGGCCCTTGGCGCGGCCCACCAGGGACCAGGCCGGGCCAAGCCCTGCCAGCCAGAAGCTTGATTCCGAACACGCTTTCGTCGCTCTGTTTCTCTTACACCCGGGATGCAGGGGTGCAAGAGAGACAGCGACGAAGCACTGTTCTGAGTCAGTCCGCCCGCCCAGGCTGCCGTCAGTCACGCTGATAGGCTCGCTCGCCACTCGATACTTTGCCAACTCCGGATTCGGGGAACACCTACGAGGCATGACGCTGCCACCTCATTCGCGGAGCGAGTTCGCGAGCGGGAAATAATTCCCATTCCCCTCCTCCCTACTCACGCCCTTCCTCGCGACCCCTTTCCTTCCAGAGGCTTCGAGGCATGAAAATCGGAAAGGCCGCCGGGAGGCTAAGCGAGACGAAGCACTTTGGCTGCGTCCTTGTTCTAGTCCCAATTATAACCGCCCGCGATCCGAAGAGCTGTGCGCGGGGGAGGGGAGGTAGAGGGTGCGGAGCAGGTGGCGTAGGTTTCACCCCGAGTGGCCAATCCTATTATGTTGCTAATTAACCCCCACCCCCAGCCGATCCGACTCGCCAGGCTCGCCCCGCTCCGAGCGTATTTCTTGGTCCAGCGCTCGGCTCGGCTCGACTCGGCTCGACTCGGCTCGACTCGGCCGCTTCATCCCGCCGCGCGCCGCCGGTTTGACTCCACTTCGGAAGTTGCTGGCTCCCGCCATAAAACAAGCGGCACCCGACGGGGTTCGAATCCGCGCCCGCGCGCCGCGCCCACATAAGTACGACTTGTACTACACGGTGGCTGACAGGGCCGAGAGGGGCTCAGGGCGTCGTGGAGTGGCGCCTCTCCGCGGGCGACACCGACATTTTCCAAAGCCTGATGAACAGCGGACGCCCCCCACCACTCACCCCGCGGCGCCATCACCTCAAAACTCTCTCCCGATGATGAAAACAGCAGAACGCGCCAAGGGAAGATTTATCTTCGTATTAGAAATAAGTTGCTCTCTATGTCGGCAACTTTTTAATTATTCTCCGTACAACAAAGTAGTTTCTCTCCATTAGAGAAAAATCCCATTATGCTTGTAATTAACCCCGGCCAGCAAATTTCTCGGTCGGCCGGGCCGCGCGAGCGTCGCGGGGGTGGAGGAGGGGAGGGGTGGGGGAGGGTGGGGCGGCGGAGGGGTGGGCGCGGCGCCGGCAGCTTGGCCAGACTAGAGCGGCTGCGCTGCGCTGCCGCGGCCGCGCCTGCAGCGGAATGCAGCGCCCCTGCAAATGACACGCTGCCAGTTATTTCGACCATCGCCCGGCCAATTATGTTGTCCATCCCCCTCGCGCATGACCGAAACCACGCGCGCTGCCTCATTGCGAGGCAGAGGAAGAGAGGGGTAATGAGATTTAGGATAGGAAATTGACAGAAAGCGGAGGAATCCGCGCGGTACGTGTGCGCGCGACGCGTTTATCCGCTGCCAATCGCGCAGATCGAATCCCGACGACGAAAACGCGAGTTACGCCCGCTGCCGCCGAAATCCCTGATTCCGGAGACAATTTTTGGTGTTAATACGATGGTGCTAATTATTCATCGTGCCCATTGGAGAGGAATTCTCATTATGTTAGTAATTAAACTTGGGCGCGCGGGGCGGCGGGGGGCGGCCGGGGGCGGCCGGGGGAGAGGGGGCACGGGGAGGGGGCAATATAGAGGGTGCGGCCCCAGTATATCAATCATTAGCCTCAACCCTGATAGATAAGCACCGCCTTCCACGTTATTCATAACGCCTTTTGATCCGCGAGGCGGCGAGGCGCTGCAGCTCACAGCCTTCTACGCTCTGCAAACGTGTCCGACAGCGTGACTTTGCCCGGACGGGGGCGCTTTCGGCATTCAGCGCACCACTGTCAAAAAATATTAAGTCAAAACGACTGAAACTTTTCGTCCAAGTTCTGTTGACTGCAGGATAGTTCCGTGAATGTTCGGTGTAGAATTACTAAGGAAATCAACTGAATCTGCATCTCCCAACAGATTTGAATATAAGAGGTAAGTATCCGGTCAGTTGATGTCAATGGCCAGGTTATGTTAGGTTATGCCCGGGGAAGTGCGAGAGGGCCGAAAATAGTGTGTGACCAATTCATTCCAACAGTCGTCCCGCTTTGTAATCCCAACCCAAGACAGACCACCAAGCCACCTACGCCACGCGAGGCTGATTGCCGTCTAGGACGGATAACAATACGCGGGACCACAGAGATAACGGGGGGGGAGCCTTCTCCGTCTCGCGGCATCGCGGTGGATCATCGCGTTTGCGACGCCGCGGGTGGCTCCCGTGGCTCCAGGGCCCCGCGGCCCCGCGGCCCCGCGGCCCCGCGGCCCCGCGGCCCCGCGAGTGCCTCCAGTGATATGAGATTCCGCAGATATGAGTCTTCGCCGGCGAGCCTCGGAATGCCTACACCGTAATGGTTATATCCGAGGAATTCCCCGCGAGGTCCGGTCAAGCCGAGAGGGCGGCCTGTGTGTGTCGCCGTCAGTGTGTTGGCGTGTGCATCGCAGTCACACGGCCGTCAATGACTGCATTAGCATACAGCAGGGCGGCAGCTGCAATCACGCTCCTGGTGAATCGCCAGTGCAGGTGCCAGCTGGTGTCAGTAGACACCCGACCTCGTTTCAAAACATGCATTATCATCGACGCGCGCATCGTCTGCACACCCAGAAAAATGTTTTCATGAATCATGTAAAATTTACTTGATGCAAGCGGTAATTCTTTTGCATTGCGGCGCTGCTCCGCGTGCGTGGCAGTGCGTGGCCCCACCGGACCGCAGGGCCGCACGCTGACTCTCTCTCGCACCCCTACGGCACGCTGCCGCGAGAGTGCGAGAGAGCCAGAGTGACGAAAACACTGTTCCGAGTCAGCCTGCCGGTCTCGCTGAGTGATTCTCAGCTCGCTTCCATGAATAAAGTAGTGGCCGCTGTGACAACCGCCACGCCCCGCCCTGCCCCGCGACGTGGTGGCGGTGGCGTGCCACGCCGTGCCACGCCGAGCCTAGTGAGTGGATGACCGGCTGAGCCAGTCTGTGGCCCTAGTCCATCAGTATATTGCTCTCCTGTATACTTCATGAGAGGGTGTGTATGGGGTGTGGCGGCGCAGGCACGACCCCAGGGGGGGCCTCCTCGGCCCTCCTCGGCCCTCCTGCAACCCCTGCAGAGTGGGCAACCTTTCTTCCAGATACTTCCATGATTCACCTGCCCCCGCCTCGCACCGCCCCGCCGAAACGGAGGGAAGCGAACCAAGGGAAACGGCGAGCAGTCAGACGAAAACCCGCGCGACAAAACGAGTGCGGCGGCGGCGGGTATCGAACCACTGTCACTTCGGATAGTGGGCGGTGGGCGTAGGCGGGCGGAGAAGCAGCGCGTTGTCGGCGTCGGCGGGAAAGGGATCGGACGGGCCGCGGACCACCGACTGCACACGGCCTGGAGACTGGCGGCAGGCCGGCAGGCAGCGTGGCAGATTAGATTGGACGCCTTGCTGGCCTTGCCCGCCTTCCCGAAGCTGCCCCGCCGCGCCGCCGCGCCTCGCCGCACTGCACGTCGCTCGGTCTATTATTCATAGAGGACGGAGAAATAGAGCGGCGCGGCGGCGACTCGACATGACGGAGAAGCGCCAAAAAACACTCTCCTAATTGCGGGGAGAGGCGCGCCTGCCAGCCTGCCTGCCAGCCCGGCTCGCCCCACGAGACCTGTCGCCCCGCGGCGCGGCGGGCAGGCAGGCTGGCAGGCAGCAGCAGGCAGCGCCACGCCCCGGCACACCGGAGTGCGGTGCAAGGGGTCGCTCCGGCCGACTTGGCAGCGCAGCGCACAGCGACGTCGCGGCGGCTCGCTCGGTCGGGGCCGCCCCGCGCCCCGCGCCCCGCCACTGGTCACGAGCTTTAAGAACGCAACCCTGCTACACCACGCCGTGCGTTCATTTTTACGACACTCGATTTTATGACATGGCGCCCTAAACGGGATAGGCCGTCGGCAGCAGGCTGGTTCCGGCCGGGAGGCGCCCTGTCTCTCTCGCACCCACGCGGGGCGGCCCCCGCGAGCGAGAGAGAGAGGACGCCCCCTTGGAGTCGGTCTGCAGCGCGCCTTGCCCCGTGCTTGCCTGCCCCTGCCTGGCCTGGCCTGACCTGCCCCTGCTTGGCCTGCACCGGCGGCGACGCCGAAGGCGAACATCGCTTTGGCCGCTGCCTCCCTCGCACTCGTGGTTCCTATGGTTGCGAGAGAGACAGCGGACAGCGACAAAATGCTGTCTGGAATCGGCCTCCTCGACCGGCCCACCGGCCCCGGACTGGGGGTCTGCATGAGGGACCGGAGGCACTCTGAAGGGGGCGCGGCAGGCAAAGCGTGGGGCGGCAGGGGAGGCCCTCTGCCTCTGGGGGAGCGGCAGCGATTGCAAAAGCCCCCATTTCCGGCAGAATACACCGCGGAGTGAGTGTCATAATCCCCAGCCAGCAGCGTCTCCCAGGAAAAGAAAGAAGAAGAAGGAGGAGAAGAAGACGGCGCGGGTGGTTTGACGCGCTCCGCCCGGGCCATACCCACTCCAATTAGGCTCTCTATCGACTGGATCGCAGCCACGGCGGGGCGGGCGGGCGGAGTGGAACGGGGGGGCGCGCCGCCATCAAAACCACCCACGCCACACCGCGGCGCGAAAACTGCACTACAATAAGGGACGGGGGGTGTGCAGGGGCGGGGGGCGGCCCGTCACAGAATCCTTGACAGAAGCACTCACCTAATTGTTCCGGTGGCGTCGCGGTAGTTACAGAAGCAATCATGTGGATTGCCTCGCCAGTCTCGCCACTCACGGCACGTCGGGGGGCGGGGCCGGGCGGGGCCGGGTGGGGCCGGGCGGGGGCTGTGGAGGGCCTCCTCAGGGGTGGCTGGCTGGCTGCCTGTGGTGTACGGGCTGGCGTCGATGGCGGGCTTGTTTGTTCTCATTCACTCACATCGGCCGCGCGGTGTTGGCACCACTGGCGGCACTGGCGCGGCCCGCCCGCCACTGTACTGCGGCACTGCGGACACAAAGAGACACGACGAGTTGGCGCGGGCTGGCATGCCGGAGACGAGGAAGCGGCATCGGGGCGGACAGGGCGGAGACAGGGGCGGCAGGTGGACCGGCGAGCGCGCCGATGATGGGGGACGCGGCACTCGGCCCCGAGTCAATTACGAAGCAGATCCGACGTGACGCGCGGAGACTAGACGCCACGCCATGCGATACGCCGAGGCCGGCCGAGGCCCTCGTCTCAGCCAGCAGGGTGCCAACCAAACCGAGCTGAAAGAGCGTCAGCGCCTCCGGGACGCCGGCCTAGCGCAATGCGCTACCACTTAGCTCCGGGGGTGAAAGCAACCCCAACGAGTCTCGCCGGTAAATTGGCAACACTGACGCGGTGGCCCCTCGCTAACAGGCCGCCCCGCCCCCACCCCTTCGCCGCCGTCTCGCAGCCCGTTGCCGACTCTCGAGCAGCACGGGGCAATCCAATCAAAATAAATGACAAGATTTCAGTTGAGTTGGCGCGATAATTGGCAATTAAGAGAACCACAAAAGTCCTTTGTCGCCCGCCTGCGGCAGCCTGCGGCCCGGGAGCAGGCCGGGCCCGCAGCCCTCCACGCCTCACCGTCTGCCCTGCCTGCCTGCCTATGCCCGTCTTCCTGCCTGCCTGCCGTGCCCTGCCCTGCATAAAGGGCGGCACGGTGACCCGAAATAGAACCTTCATTAGCATCATCAGCGCGCAAACGCAAACGCACGCGGGCTCATTATCCCTACATGCAATTTGCACTTTCAAATCCCACCGCCGGCTGGCTGGCTTGTTATTTTTGTCTCTCTTTCTCCGTCCGCCTTCGTCCTTTTCCTTCTCCACCGCGTCTCGTCAGCCTCCCTTGTCCTCCTCCTGACTCTCCCTCGAGTCTGCATCGTCGCCGTCGTCATCCTCGTCGTCCTCGTCCTCCTCCGATCGCCCGGCTGACAGCGAGCACGCGTCGCCGCCGTGCGACGAGCCGGAAACAGCAACACGAGTGGAAGCACGCGTCGGGGCTGCCCGCCGCTGCTGCCCGCCGCCTCGTCGCCGGGCACGGACGCCACGGACGGCACGGACGCTGACTCGGGGCGACGCCAGTGACTCCACTTGACCGTTCAAAACGTGGCGCTGCGACAGAAACAAGGAGCCGTCTGCATACGTACCTGCACTGCTGCTGCGGCCAGCGGACGACACCGCCGGGGAGCAGGACCAGGACCGCTGCGGGCAGCACGGCCAGTCCGCGAGCGACCTCACACACACACACACACCCACGCACACTAGCACGCACGCGCGGCCGGGGCGGGAAAAGCGCGGGAACGCACAAAGCGGACCATGGCAATGTCGGCGTGGCGCGGCACTCGCGGGACGAGACGACGCGGCGAGGGCGGCGTGGCGGCGACGACCACTCGGCACGGCGGCTGGGAGCCAACTGCTGCTGCTGCTGCTGCCTGCTCGGCCGCGGGGCTGGGCCGGCTGGCTGCCGCTCTGCCGCTGGCCCGCTGGGCGGCGGGGCTGGTCTGGTGGGGCCTGCGTCTCAGCGCCGCCGCGACCACCCCCTGCCGCCGCCCCCACCGCCGCGGGTTTGTTGTTGTTTTGTGTGAGTGAGGCTGGAAATTGTTTTAGATGACGTGTGAGGCGGTAATGGCACGGCGAGGCCTTTCGGCCGCCAATGGCCAGGATGAAGACCAGACGCCGATTCCGCGGCTCTCTGCTTCTCTCGCACTCAGGGGCCGTCACGTCGGGGTGTGGCGGCACGGCGCGGTGGCGTCGGAATCACTCGGCTGCTGACTCTCTCTGCTTCGGCTGCAGCGGATTGAAGCAGTCCCTGCTGGAGCTAGAAGCGCAGTGGCGTCGGTTCTTCAAGGTAAGGTGTTTCGCGCAACTCGTTGGGCCGTGCGTGATCCAGCCAGACAACAGCCGCCGCGACGCCGCGCCTCTCCCAACTTTGCAACACGGCGATAACGTGCTAGGGGCGCCGCGCCGTCAAAACATGCAAATTTACACAAATTGGGTAATTTATTTGCACCTTAATTCCTAACTCTATCCGGATTGGTTTCGCCCGCCGCCCGTGTGTTCGCCCGCCCGTGTGTCCGCCCGCCGACGGAAGACGAAGGGATGAAAGCAACGTGTCCGTCTCCGTCGCGCGCACGGCCAGCCTAGGCCAGCCCGGCCGCCAGAGAGAGACGCAGCGGCAATCAGGGCACCGTTAATAATATCCTTCCCGCCCCATCCATCCTTCCCTACACATCCGCCAGTAATTAAATGTTGGGGGCAATAATGATACAAGTTGAGGACGCGGGGCGCAGCAGCTGCTGCCCACGGCACCCACCCACGGGAGGGAGCGAGACAGCCAGAGACACGGCCGCGCTGCTCCGCGGGAGGGAGGGAGCGAGATGGACAGGGATATTCGGGGATCGCAGCGACAGCGTCGTCGCCGCCGCTGCCCCCCGGCGGCCGGCCCTGGCTGATCCCCGACGCCTGACGCCAGCTATAACCGATGATTAAACTTATCGGAAACAGTAACCATCCCCGCCAAAACCACCGCCGCTGTGCCAGCAGCGCAGTCGCCCGTCGCCACTGCACTCTGCTCGCGGTTTCAAGTACCAGCCCCAGCGGTTTTTTTTTTTTTTGTTTTTTTTTTTTTTGCCATCCGTTGCGCCCCCTTTCCCTGCGTCCGTGTCGCCAGCTGCCTCCCCCCCACTGCGCTCCATCCGCATTCATGGGCGAGCGAGGGCCAATTAAGGACACCGTTTGATAATTTGTGTAATTGTTTGCAAATAAAGGGCTTTTCAATCGACTCGATTTTCGCCGATTGTCCTGCCGCTCGGCCCTGCCCCCCGCCACCCCACGCCGCCCCGCCCCTTTATTTACCCAACAGCGGCCCTTTTGTATCATTGTCATCATTACGGGGCGCCATTAGTCCCGCCAGGCAGCAGGCTGAATCTGAAACAGTGCGCTCGTCTCTGTCTCTCGCGGGGCGGCCAGTCAGCGGTGCGAGAGGCAGAGCGCACGGCCAGCTAGACAGCCAGGCAGCCAGAGCCGGCGGTACGGAGTGTCAACACGGCCATGGCCCGGCCATGGCCCGGCCAGCACCACCCTGACCCTGCCCGACGACGTCGCCGCAGTCAGAGTACCATTTTGAGGACTCCGTCGACTGCGTCCGCCCGTCTCACTCCCGGGCCGCTACACGCCCCGCCGTCTGCAGTCGCTCTCTGGGGCGTGCCGCGCCGATGATGCTTCGTGCCGAGCCGTGGCGCGCCGTGGCGCCGTGGCGAGCAGGGCGGTAATTTGCATTAAAAAAGGAACACACTTTGGCACTCAGCCGGTAATGCTTCGTGGCGCGCGGCGTGGACGGGAAGGGGGTGGCGCGGGGAGGGGGTGCCCCTCGCGGTCCCCATCCTGTTGGGCATTGGCGACAACCCCTCCCCTCCCCTCGCCCTCGCTCTTCGCCCTGGAAAATAGCTGTCTGTTCACAGCCGGACTGGCCGCAACCGCATGGCGGCGTCCGCGGTGTTAATAAGGTACCGCCCCATTGAATGCCGCTGCCTCACCGCGCTCGTCGGGCAGGGCGCCAGCCTGGCGGGTAGGCAACCCAGCGGCCCGGGCTCAGCAGTGTGCGCGCGCTGCCTACCTGCACGGCGCGGTCGACGACTCGGCGCGGCAGTGGCGGCGGCAGTGCTGGCAGTGTCACAGTGAGTCGAGGCAAATGGGGCGGACGAGGTGAACGAGGGGGCGGGGCGGGGGGGGGGGGGGGGCTGCGGGCGGGGCGCACTGTTTCTTTCAATCTCCTTAATCTAAGAGCCTGTGTTGATACTGCTGCCCCTGCCACGCCCCGCCACGCCCCCGCCACGCCCCGCCGCCATCTTGGACGCGCGCTGCACCCACTTCCGCTGATTAGGTAATCGATTTTATAGGAAGTAACGGAACCAGCCACGCCAGCGAGCGCGGCCGCGGCGGCTCGGGACGTGTCTGGAGACGCGGGGGGAAGCCGGGGTGGGGCGGGGCGGGGCGGGGCGGGGCCGCGGGGACGGACATCGACTCTCCCCATCCTTCAAAGAGTCTGCAAACACAAGGCGTGCGTTTTGTCCGGTCGGGGCGTTAGCTGCTTCGGCCCAGGCACAGACGCGTGCTCTGAAAGACAAGTGGCTCACCGGCAGCATCGAAAGGCGAGTGCACGCTTTGACGCTAGTTGGCTTCGCACGCCCAGAAAGAACTAGAAATGATGTTGCAGCGAGGCAGATTCCTCGCAGCGGCAAAGTGTTTTTGATGACGGCGGTCACGAGTACATGTGACGTTCAGCCCCGCTGGTGCGGTTCGTAGTGCTGCTGGGTCTGCTGCTGCTGGGTCTGCTGCTGCTGTGGCTGCTGCTGCTGTGGCTGCTGCTGCTGTGGCTCTTCGGGTTGGCGATGCAGCTGGCTCTGCTGGAAGGCCGCCATCGCCTGCCCCGTCAGCATGCAGCACTTGGTGCTGCGGGCCGGGAGGGCGTCGTCGCCGCCGCCGCGGTAGCCGTCGTCCGCCACGACGCTCAGCGCACGCGCCTCGGGCCAGCAGTCCAGTGGGCAGCGGCCGGAGCGCTCGTAGCACGCGCGCAGCTGCAGCACCACAAGCACGCCGTCAGCGGAGCGCGCCTCGAGGCGGCCTGCGCGTCGGGCGGCCACTCACGGCGTCCCTGGCCTCCAGGTAGCCAGGCAGCGTCTTCCTGGTCCGGCACAGCGCGCGGATGCTGCCGGCCTCCCTCACCACCTCCTCCGGAGACAGCTTGTGTTCGCGCGCGAACGCACTCTGCAGGTCGGCCAGCCTGGAAGGGCAGCAGCGCACCATGACGTACCGCAGCACGCGTTGCCCGGAGGACTCCGGCGCGCTCACCTCTGCAGGTACTTCTCGTCTCGCGCCGCGTCCTTGCTGCTGCTCTGCAGGCGGGCCAGCACCTCCAGGGACACGGCCACCATGTCCTCGGCGGGGCGCTCCGTGCTGGCCAGTTCGCAGGGGCACGCCACGGAGCAGCGGCCGCCCATCTGCAACAGCGCCATCGCCCGCCGCGTAACGCCCTGACCGGAGCGAGTTCCTCCTTCCATCTCCCTCATGTTTTGCAGCCCTCCGATTGAAACTCGACCCCCCTCTTTTTTTCCCTCTTCGGGCTGCGAGATGTAGATGGTTGTAGTGCCGCATGGGACCGGACCGGACCGGCCGATAGGCGGCGGCCTGGACCTGCGGCTGCGGGACGGCGCGGGACAGACACGTGGGTTCGAATACAGATGTCGGCGACGAGGCTCCCTAAGCAAGAAAAGTGCGGCGTGTTCCACTAATAGTGGTACGAACGGCTGGCGCGGCGGCGCACACCTGGAGCAGCGCCACGCCCCCTCCCCCCCTCCCCCCCCTCTCTCTCTCTCTCTCTCTCTCTCTCTCTCTCTCTCTCTCTCTCTCTCTCTCTCTCTCTCTCTCTCTCTCTCTCTCTCTCTCTCTCTCTCTCTCTCTCTCTCTCTCTCTCTCACGGACAGGGCCCATCCACTTAACTACACACTTCGTCCATTAGCGGCGCCACCAATGAGGCCGGCCCATGGCCCTGCCCATGGCGATGGCCTTCTTCTCCCTCTTCTGCTTCTTCTTCTACCTCTCCTCCCTCTTCTGGCGGCCACTCGTCGAGCCTCGAGCCACACCCACGGCTGAATCGCGCCGCGCCCGCCGGGACGGCCGTTTAATTTGGTTAAGTACAAAAGCACAAATTAGTGCTAGCGTGTGTCTTGCCCTCCCCGCGGACCTGCCGAGCCACCGGGGCCCCACATCGGGGCCCTACGCGGGCTCAACAGGTGAATCACTATCGCCCGCTTTCGATCCGGACCATCCTCGGCCACGTCGACTCTGTTCTGCAGCATTCATCGCTCTGTCTCTCTCGCACCCCGGGGCATCAGTCAGTCGACAGAGGTGCCGCCGCCGCACCTTGCCTTGACTCATTCCCTTTCCAAACTCGAGGGTCCGTCGTCACGTGCACTGGCGCACACACGCGGACTCCTCTCCCTTTAATGAGCACAGCGCGCCGAAGAGACAAGCAAGCAAAGAAACGCGGGACGCTGGTGCCGCGACGCGCACTGCAGGGTGGACGTGAAGGCTTTGTTGGTGTCCGAGCCGTCCGGCCATCCCCTGATTGTAGCTGCAGGCTGATTCCGGGCGGGGCGCTTCGATCTGTCTGTCTCCCCCGCACCCGCGAGAAGGAGAGGGAGAGAGAGAGAGAGAGAGAGAGAGAGAGTGTAGACCCAGGGCTCGTCACTAATTGGCCCGAACCTGGATCGGCGTGCACTGCTTGGTGTGCGTCTCGGCCAGAATCAATCAGCTGCTGAAAGCTTTCCTTTGCAGCGCCGCGCCGCGCCGTGGCCGCACCCTTCCCAGGCGAGGACGCCCGTGGACGACGCCCCTCCGAAGTCTCCGATATTGGGTCCTCCGACAGACAGACCGCGAGGGCATCGCGTCGTCGGGGCCGTGGTGAGTGGCAGCACGTCCTGCCGGACCGTCCAGGACTGGGACTTCACGTAGGGCGGCAAGCTTTTTGTCCAGTACTTGGTCCGAGGCCGCGCAAAAGTAGGACTTGGTCCAGGACTCCGAGCCTGCCTGCCGTCCAGGACTGCATCCAGGCCTCTCCAGGGCCGGCCGAGACACTCCGCGTGCAATTACACGGCCCCCATTATCCCGAGGGCGGTGCGCAGTGCGGCGCGGCGGTGCGGCTCCTCATTTGGCACCCGTTAATCCCGATTGTGTAGCTTCAGCCGAGCCTAGCCAGGCCTTAGGCGGGCTTTGCGCCTCGCGTTAGCCGGGCCGCCCTAGAGGGCCGTCCTAGTGGGCCGCCCCACTAGCAGCAGCCGGGGCCCCGGCCGGGGCAGCGCAGCGCAGCGACAGCGCCGCGGCAGCGCCTCGTCGGCAATCGGTTCCGTTTGGGAAGCGGCAGCCCCGGCCAGCTCGGCGCCGCCACGGCATACGGCCCGGCTCGGCTCCACCCGACTCCACTCGACTCGGCTCCTCATCATCTCCGACCGAGCCGCGCCGAGCCGGCCGTGCCGAGACGAGCCTCTGCTCTGTATACAGCTAACAATGCACTTTAATTAAAACCACGCACCGTTAATTGAGGAGGAACAAGGACCGACAGAGTCCCCGTCACGGCCAGGGTGAGTGGAGGGGGGGGCATGGCGTGGTGGGGATGGGGTGGGGGAGGTTGTGCAGTGTTCTAAGTGTAAATGAGTAGAGACTCAGTAGGGATTATGTTCTAAGCGTAACTTAAAGGTTCGCGCCATGCGGACCAGGTTGCCAACATGGGTGCCACGTCATGTCGACTGTCAACTGTTATCCTTTGTCTCCTACTTGTGTGAGTGGACCAGTGTATTCCCTTTTGCACTCATAGAGAGTAAAGTCGTACCAGTATTCTGAGGAGTACTTTCGTACTTATTTAACCTTGAACCAAACCATGACCAGAACATGGCGCAGTCGTAAAGGACATTTAAGAGTGCTTCGTTTTCAAAAGTGAAAAAGTAACAGTGAAAAACGTGAATTTGTGAAAGTTCTGACTTTGAGAGAAATGTGCGATGCCACACCCCACGGAGAGAAGATAATTTAGGCAACCAGGCCGATAGAATGCGAAAGTTTTGTAGAAAATAAGTGCCATTTGCGTGACGTAATGTGATTTCAATTAATTCATCGGATACTTATTAGAGGAATTAAATTTTACGGCCGAGAAGAGAAGCCTGATCGGGTGGTGCAAGTGCACAAAAGAGAGCAAAAACGGAATTGAAACTAATCTGGTCAAGTGTTGTAAGTACAAGGACGATACAGAGTATTATGGACGTTAAGTATGTGGAATTTTGAGCAGCAGAACTTTTAAAAGATGATGAGCTAACCTAACGCAGTAGTGGGTATCAGTTCAAGGCCGTCAAAGCCTCGTCCAGATTAAGAGTGGATAAAGTGCAAGTTAAGTAACAGCGACTATGCATGAGTTGACGAAAGAACTCAGAAGGCCGTGGTAGTGAGCGAGGCCGAAGTGACATCGAAGGGCCGTGGCACGGGGAATACCTCCCTGGCCGTCGTGCGGGGAATACCGTCCCTGGCCGTGGATCCCAAGAGTGGAGTGCGATGCGAAGTATCCAAGACGCTTTGCAGCAGAAAGGGCGGTACAGATTCAAAAGTCGCCCTGATGCCGGCAATGTTCTAAATGCTAAGGACTGTGAAGTTAATGAAATCACGCCACTGTTGTATGCACAATGGATACGATGGTCTTAGATTGACGTCGTGATGAACTTTCCAACTGCATCATCTCTACATTACAAACTAAAGGTGGGTTCAATGAATTTTCAAGATGTGAAATTAAAATTTCCCTTGAATGAATTTACTGCTGATGCAATTTTGTTGTCTGTTGCAAGTACCACCGGGAAGCTATTTGAGCTGAGAAAATGTCATTGAAATTCAATGAAATGTTGAGAATTCCGAGGAAAGAACGATATCCATGGAAGAGAGAGAGAGCGAAATTAATTAACTGGTTCATGATCAGCTCCTGATCATAAAGCCAATATTATTGTGGCAATATCAGCGTTTTTGAGGAAGATATTTTACCTGCAAATTTGAAGTTTGCTCATGAATGAGTGGACAGTTTGGATGAAGAGTTTACTTTGTCATTGGAAGTGTCATTTCAAAGTTATGTAAAAGGCTTAAAATGCTAAACTGTAGAAATTGTCTAAAAGTTGTAAAATGTTTACGTGGTTTAATCTGATAAATTGTTCAGCCCAATTGAACAAGATTTAATACCATGTTAAAGATAATGTAAACCCTTTCTGGGACTTAAAGCTAAAGCTTGTACTGTTTTAAATCTGACCAAGAGAATTTTAAACTAACAAATGGAAAAGTGTTGTAATGCAACGTAGACTTTAAGTTGCCCAAATCTAAGAGTAAATTTGTAAAAAACCAGAACAAAATGTTATTAGTCTGCGAGCGTTCAAACAAGCTGCGAAATTGTGGTACACTAGACAGTCTAGGTGCATTAGTGTCGCCTTCCGCAGTTCAGACTGAACGGTACTATTGAAGCGAGAGATGGCAATGGTTACTAAAGTAACTAGAAAATGCCTAATGTACTAAAGTACTAAGTTACTAAAGTAACTTAAGAAAAACGAAAATGCCTTATGTACTAAAGTACTTAGTTACCAAAGTAACTAAAGAGAAACTGTGTCAGAATCCTGAGAGAGCACAGGAATAAAACAAAAAGCAAATTAATGCCAGGATCGAGGCGTGTGTGTCCATCCTGAACTGAAGTATGTCTAATTATCAAAATAATTATTTCCTAAATTGTGTGATTGATTCAGTGAATCAAACGAAGTTTGTCTGAAAGCAGTTATTGTTTGTTTGAAGCTGCGTGAAAAGTGTCATACGGTCTTGTAAGAGATGCAATTCGTTGTAATGCTCATAGCTCAATGTAGCTTACTGTGTATACTGTGGTAGTATGCTGTGAACATAGTGGATTGTGAGTCCTAGCCGTTCAATGCAAGCCTACAAAGAGCTAAAAAGAAAATACTAAATCTACTGATAATGGTTACTATCAAACAAAGAACAGACAGTACTGAAGTGATTTTATAAATGTTGAATACATTTTTAAACTATAGTGCTGGCTTTATCTAACCCGGACAAAGTTGAAAAAGTCAAAACGAACTGTTGAAAAATGAAAAACAAGCAATTGCGCGAGTGTTGCAATTCCTCACAAAAAAGTGAAAAGGTAATGCCCTACTTTGAAGTTGTTGCTGGCATTCAGTTGCAGCAATGGTCAAAAAGGTTTCTGTACAAATGTTTTGGTAACTGTACAAATTGCTAATGCCCAAAAGTTATTCGGTGAAAAGATGTCCGGTATACACATAGTGACATCTCAATTCAATGCTAGTCTTAATATGGAAAAATAAAGACTAAGAGTTGAAGACAATTCAAATTTAAAATGTTATGTTCACACATACAAATTGTGTAATAGCTGACATAATCTTGACAATCCCTGGAGTCTGAATGAGATCCAGAAATGAATCCCTGGAGTCTGAATGAGATCCAGAAATGAATCCCTGGAGTCTGAATGAGATCCAGAAATGAATCCCTGGAGTCTGAATGAGATCCAGAAATGAATCCCTGGAGTCTTGCATGAGGTCCAGAAAAGAATCCCTGGCGGTGAAATGAACTTCAAAAGGAATCCCCTGAATTTTGACATAAATTCCAGGAGACATGAAATACATCTAGAAATGATTCTTGGTATATTCTAAAGAGTGTATCAAAACTTCTGGCAATCTTTTGACACTCCTGCAAGTAGTGATTATTAAGAAACGAATAACTACCTGGATGTTCAGCTAAGGGGTCCAGAAATGATTAAAATTGTGTCTGAAGTGCCAAAAAGAAATGCCAATACCTGAGTTGAACAAAACATTGATGAAGCGATGTAACATGCGGTTAAGTAGCTATACTGTCTTTTAGAGGAGGTAGCGAAGTTAGCCGAGCATTAGTAAAAGCATCAAGAAAAGACAAAATCAAGCAACTCAGAAATGGATTGACAATAGATAACGGCGTTGTTTTCTAAAGATGGATTGGCCTGAGTACATTTGAAGGATTCTAAGGAAGAGAAAACAAAGGCGTGTTTCCTGTGGTTGTCGATAGAAATTCTGAGTATAACTCTAATTCTGAGTCATAACTCAAAGAGCAAAGAAAGGTAAAAATACCGAACGCAGGTCGTAGACATCATGAGTGATGTTCTTCTGATATGTTCGAATAGAGCAAAGATAAAAAAAAGTTTTCATCTGGAACAGCATCTGGAGTGAAAGGAAAATTCGAAAATCGAAAGTATCTTGAAACAATTTTGGTATATGAAATCGTACCAAGCAATAAAGGGAAAACGTGCTGCTTTATTTTAAAGTAAATTGTAAAAATATTTTTTATGCCTTGAGCTAAAGCTCACACGTGCTGGGCGTGCTGCTCACTGAAAGGAGATGCTACGCTGAAATGAGACGCATAATTAAAGATGCAAATGGTGAATTAAATGAAAATAAATGGCGAATACATTCAATTGCTGCGAGCAAAATATCGTCTGTGGTAAATAATCTGTTGATTCAGAAAAAGATAAGCTTTGCTGTGCATAAGGAGTGTCTGTAGCGTAAAGACTCAAAGAATAAAGAAATGGGACAAGTTATTCATGTATAAAAACGTACGCTAATGAGTTGAAGGGAATTAATGTAAAATCTAGCAAAGTGTAAGGCTTACTCCTGTGTGTTTTAAAATGAAGATACAGAGGTCATTCCAAACAACAGGAGCGAAACAGAACGAAGAGTTACAGTATTTCTCAAACGTCAGTTTGAAAGGTGTGATGCTGTCGAACTTTACTGCCTAAATTGCCATAAAAAAAAAATAATCATGTCATGTGATACAGCTGTGTGAGAAACTACAGGACAACTGCAGAAAGCAAATCAAGCAATACAAATTAAATGGATGTTTTCTGCTAGATTTAGTGCCAACTCTGATTCTCAAAAATTGAAAAAGGGTCCTGATTTAGTGCCACGAGGACTAACATGATATGTCTGGCTATTGTATAAATCTCGATTCCCGATTGATGGAGAAATATTCTGTTACTATCAATTGTAGCAAAGTGTTAGGAATGGCTTGTTGACACAGCTAAAAAAAAAGAAGTTTTTTTAAATAAGTTCTTTTTCTTCTTTTTAAAATGGAAATTTTGGACAGTTTTCTTTCTTTTAAACAAAGAAATATTGAAACCTAAAAATTTGTGACTTGATGTGCTAAAGCACTAAAAGGGGAAGGTGTTCTAAGTGTAAATGAGTAGAGACTCAGTAGGGATTATGTTCTAAGCGTAACTTAAAGGTTCGCGCCATGCGGACCAGGTTGCCAACATGGGTGCCACGTCATGTCGACTGTCAACTGTTATCCTTTGTCTCCTACTTGTGTGAGTGGACCAGTGTATTCCCTTTTGCACTCATAGAGAGTAAAGTCGTACCAGTATTCTGAGGAGTACTTTCGTACTTATTTAACCTTGAACCAAACCATGACCAGAACAGTGCAGCAGAAAAGGCACGCGGGCGAAGCGAGAAAAGTGAAAGATTTAGGTGAGCCGAACTTTGCGCAGCAGTGCCGCCGGCTGAGTGGCTTGCTCAAAGGATTCCCCTGGAAGCCGAGAAGGCTGGAAGGCTCTCCGCGGTGCGGGGTGCGGGGTGCGGGGTGCGGGTGCGGTGCCAACGGCCGGCCAGCCAACCGAGCCGCCCCGAGCGCGCCGTGTGGGTAGGCCGCGCGGCCGCACGCCCGTCCCCGCGATGCCTACCGTCACGGCGGCGGCGCGGCGGCCCGGCCGTTCTCCGCGCTTGTTTCGTGTTTGGCCGCGCCAGCAGCAGCGCCGCGTGTTGCAGCGGAACGGAGAGCAATCGCAGAGCGGAGAGAGAGAGAGAGAGAGAGAGAGAGAGAGAGAGAGAGAGAGAGAGAGAGAGAGAGAGAGAGAGAGAGAGAGAGAGAGAGAGAGAGAGAGAGAGAGAGAGAGAGAGCGAAGAAGCTACTCTCCGGGATCGCACGGCTGGGTGAAATAATATGCCGGCCTGCGCCGCAAATGACGCTAGCCAGGCGCGCCGCCACAACTCAGCCAGCAACGCCCCGCCATGCAGCCATGCAGTCGCGGGTGCCAGCCCAGGCACAGCCCAGGCGTGGTTTGGGGTGATTGTTGCCAGAATGCATTAAGGATATTATTTGATCCGAGCTGAGGCGAGGCGGCCGGGTAGGCCGGGTGGGCCTGGTGCGTGGTCGGGCACGCTCCTGTAGTTCTCAGCCACTCACCTCAACTCCACCCGCTCTGTCTACCTTCAGATTGGAATCGCCATTGTTGGCCGTCTCCTCGGTTTCCCCCGCGGACGCAGGGCTGATCCGCGCAGCGCGACCGCCAGACACGGACCGGACAGATGCCGCCTCACACATACGGGAAAAGAGTAGCGTGGAAATGCGTTGTCACATCGGACATAAACCGCGGGGCGTAAACCGGGCGGGTGACAACGGCAGTAGGCGAGAATGCGTCCGCGGATGAGGGGGGAGGGAGGGAGGGAGGCAGACGCTAATGATGCAGCGGACCGAAAGGCCGTGGAGCGGAGTCAAAAACGTACTCTGTTATCCCGCCACTGCCACTCGCGTCTTCTCGCAGTTTGGGTTTGGAAGGGATTCGCGTATGGGACCACTTTTGTTGCGAGCGTGGCTTTGCTTCGTCAAAACTGCAGCGAGACAGTGGCGGCGGGCTGGCGGCCACGTAGCGGGGGAGGCTCGGCATTGGGGACGCGGAGCACGCACCGTGCTTTAGCTTGGGCCTTAGCCTCAGCCTCGGCCTTGGGGAAGCCTTGGGGAAGCCTTGGCGAAGGCTTTCGGACATTCTTCTTGGTCTTTCCGGAACTCGGACCACCGCGGTCATTTGTTTCCAGCTGATCAGCTCATCCCTACAGCCCTGCAGGGAGACAATCTTTCTCCCTTTCTGGTTGAGCCCTCTCCTTCGCTCATACACACCCGCCTCTTCCGATTCACAAAAATGAGTGCCCCGGCGAAAAAAATGAAAATCTAAAATGTCTTTTGCGAGGAGTTGAACCCGCTACGTAGACTCTCGATTAAGATCTCGCTGACCGCGCGGCTAATTGGACACACGGCTACCCCGACACGTGCACTCCAGCAGTCGGCGGCCCGGCGGCCCGGCGGCCTCGTCCTTGTCTTATCTGCCTTATAGCATTATGGTAATACCCCCGCCTGACGCCTTACGCGTCCCTGGACACTTCATCAGTGCTGCCAACATAACAAGCTCCGCTCATAAAGCAGCGGCTCATCAAGGGCTGCCAACGCAAAAAAAAATAATGCAAATTAGAAAGGGGGACAAGTTATAAACGAGGACGCCGTGGCAAGTTCCACCGTCGTGGTCGCGGCTTCGTCACGGGGCCATCACGGGGCCGTCACACGGCGTCGCGAAGTGGTCACTTGCCGCGTGTCGTGGCGCACCTGGGAACGGGCGGCGGGGCGGCGGGGCGGCGGGGCGGCGGGGCGGCGCCTCGACGTGTGTGATGTGGCGGCCGTGTCCTCCGCTCCTCGGGGTGCCCGACAACCCCACCGCCGCGGACCGCGGTCCCTCGGCGGGCTTCTCGCGGCGAGACTGTAGCCGCCACGCTGTACCACAAAATGCGGTCTTTTATCTTCATGAAAGTGGCCGGTGATGTATCTGCGCGGATCTCTCCCATCCCATCCAGACTGCTAAGGGAGAAGGGGGAAAGAGGGGGGGGGGCTTCCAGTTGTCCGGTAAATGGCTGTGGCGGCCCTGTGGACCGCGGGGTTCCAGGCACGGCATCCCTAAGGACCTCGTGACTACCAGAGGATCCTCGGCAAGGCGTCGAGGAGACCTGGCCTGACGCAGCCTGGCGTTGCGGTGGGCCAGCCCAGCGCGCCCTTGGTAGGCTCATCCCCGCAGCTCCCACTGTCGGGGACCAGGTATCCAGGTGCACGTCGAACTCGCAGCCGACGGATGACGAACTCTCGACAGGTGAGCAGGGTTTTCGATAATTTCAAACTGTGAAGGCTTCAGGCGGTCCGTTTTTCGGTGCCGGTCTCCCTGGACGGCCTGGCGTCGGCCTGGCGAGCCCCAACAGCCCGAGGAAGTCGCCTTCAATTTGCCCGGGGCCGGGCCGGGCCGGCCGGGCCGAGCCGAGCCGAGACGAGCCGCCGCGGAATGGGTTTCGCAGCCGATCGCGGCACTTTAGGAAATGAGGGAGAGATTTAATGTGTTGTGCATTTCATTGCGATCGATTGGATGTCTTCCATTCCTCTCTTTCTCTCTCGTTCTCGCTCGCTCGCTCGCTCCCTTTCGCCCAACCGCCCTCTTTCTCATCCTTTCTGTGTCCGCCCATTAACATTATTGCCTCTCTGGATCCCATCCGCCCTTCCGCGCCGCGCCGCGCCGCACCGCACCGCCACCGCACCGGCAGTGAAGGACAGTGCATCTAGCGCCACCGAAGAAGCGCTTCAATATCGCCGCGAAAAACAGCAACAAAAACCAAAAAACGGAGAGAGGACACTGCAGCAGCTACTCCACTCACTCATCCTCTCTGGCAAATATGAGAAATTGGATTGATGCCCCGTCAACACGTTAATGTCTCGGTGGAGCGCCCCCTACTGCCCCCTCCCCGCCCTCCCCGCCCCCCACTGCCACTCCGCCACTCCACTCCGAAATGTCGAAGGGAGGCGAAGGGAACGCGACACTTGGTCCCGACGAACCTCGAAACGTGAGTATGGAGGAACAAGGGGTGGGAATGGTCCAGGGTTGGGGCGAGAGAGAGGCTGTCACAGTAAGCGCCGCCCATCACGGCTGTGCTGTGTGGAGTGGTGGAATTCACTGTCACCGACAATCAGGCCTGGCTGGCCTGCCTGGCTGGCTCAGCCCGCCTGGCTCAGCCGGCTGCGTCTAGCTGCGTCTAGCTGCGTCTAGCTGCGTCTAGCTGCGTCTAGCTGCGTCTAGCTGCGTCTAGCTGCGTCTAGCTGCGTCTAGCTGCGTCTAGCTGCGTCTAGCTGCGTCTAGCTGCGTCTAGCTGCGTCTAGCTGCGTCTAGCTGCGTCTAGCTGCGTCTAGCTGCGTCTAGCTGCGTCTAGCTGCGTCTAGCTGCGTCTAGCTGCGTCTAGCTGCGTCTAGCTGCGTCTAGCTGCGTCGCGCGGCGGACGAGAGCGTTTTCCGAGACGGCCGAAGGAAGGGCGCTGGCGTCGCCGACGCGCCCGCGGCCGCCACTGACGATTTACAGCGACGCGTGGGGGAAGGGGGGGGAGCGGGAAGGGCGCAGGGCATTAGCCCTGTGGGCCCCGTGGGCCCCGCGGGCCTGGCCCTGTGTGACACGCCGCAGGACCGCGAGGGGGAGGGGGAGGGGGAGGGCCACTCAGCGAAATGACTCGCAAATGGGTTGTCGGTGTCCTGTGACGCCACGCAGCACGCACGCAGTGCCGCCCAGTGCCGCAGCCACCGCATGGATGGAGGCGGGTGGGGGCGCTAGGTGCGCCACCTGCAGGTGTGGTGTGTCCTTGACCACCGGCCAGCCCGGCAGCCAGCCCGGCAGCCAGCCCGGCAGCCAGCCCGGCAGCCAGCCCGGCGGCGGCTTCAAGATGCGTCGCTCACCCGGAGAGGGGCTGCCGGTCGCTGCTGGCCGGGACCTCTGCCTAGCGCGCCGACGGGGCCGAGGAGGACCCCAGGGCCCCACGGGGGCTGCTGTCGGTCTGTCCGCCCGCCGCTGGCTCCTGGCAGTCCTGGCGCTGTCCGTTCGCCCGATACATCATCATTACGACTAAATGATGGCAGGGCTCTGTTTAAAGTCCCACGATACGACCTCTGGGCCCCGGCGCCTCGTCTCACTGCCCTCGAGTAGGGGCCCCGCGTCCTGTCCGAAGCCCTACGCCAGTCCGAGGCCCCGCCGCCCGCCACGCCGACCTCAGCCCCGGATCCATTTCCATGCACGCCTGGACGCCATTGTCTCGCGGAATGAAAGATTGCCCGGTCTCTAAGGGCACCCTGATGTGTTTTTCGTTTCCCGCACAAAGGGCTGCTGGTGCCAGGCCGGCCGGAGTCGTCCGAGGTTTTAATAACTGTCAGCATTGTTAGAGAGTGAATCTGACTGTGCGCACGGCAGCACGGCGGCCCAAAGCAGCGGTGCCACGCTCCGCCACAAGTTTTGAAAGCAAACAAAGAGGCTTTGCGGCGGCCTGCCAGCGTGCCCTGCCAGCCCTGCCCGCGCCCGCTCGCCTCGCCGCCACGGCCCTCGCCCGGCCAATCATAATTATTTTAATTACTCGCATTCCAGAATCCAGACCGTTGAAATTAAACGATTCCGCGGGCCGGGGCCGCGCTGTCCGCGAGCAGGGGGTGGAGCGAGGCGCCGCTATCCTCGTCAACACGGCGGGGCGGGGCGGGGCGGCCCGGAATGCGCCGAGGAGGGAACAACGGAATGAGGCTGAAGGCTGCAACAAACTGGCTCACTGATTCCGCATATCCCTCTGGCGAGAGGGGCAAAGCGACGAGCGCGGACTCAGGCAGACGGTAGGCAACATCCCGGCCTCGCGCACGCCTGCCGCGGTGTTGCCTATCTGGCCGTCGCCAGGCGCCCGGCGCGCGGAGCGGATGGCTCCGGCATAATTACAGGGATAATGCGCCATGGAACATCATGACGCAAGACATGGAGGCAACGCGGGGTGCCCCGGTACATTCAGCATTCGCATTCGCAGTCGCAGGCAAAGCTCAGCGCGCTCTATCTGCTCGTGGTGGGCACTATTGGAACTAGTCTAGAGGGTGCCGGTGACTTACCCCACACAATTTTCGCTCACTTTTATTGCTTTGTCATTTTGAAACCACTTTCTAGTAAAAAGTCTGGGTCAAGCGTATTGTGAAAATGCCTTTTACTCAACCCAGATTTTTACTCTATGCGTTTTCTGATGCTTTCAAATCTAAGGGGTGCTGGTGACGTCACAGCCGACGGTGCCGCGCGCTGCGCAAACGCGTGCTCCCCCTCCCCTCCCCCCACCCCAGCGCTCCGGCACCCCCACCACGTACCATGGTGGCAACGGGAAGAACAAAAGAACAACGAAACAAACGAACGCTGACTCTAGGTATCACCAACGACAAAAAACAAAACAACAACGCGTTAGTTTCTATTCTAATTTCCCTTCGCGAAATCAATTATTGAAGTCGTAGCACAATAATTATTCAAATTAAATTCAAATGTCTAGTCAGCAGAAAGTTATGTGGTGCACTTGAGCCTCAGGACTCGGTCGATGTGAAGTTGGCAACAACTTCACAACACACACCATACCAGCCGTACCGTTTGCACATATTGTCTGCTGTGTTGTTATGTACTGAACTGTGACACTGTGATCAACTTTGAGTAAAGATTAGATCAAACTACGCAGCTGAATTGTCTGTTTGAACTCAGAACTTAAAACTTGCTGTGATATATTTTTACGCTGTCTCTATCTAACAGTACTTCATACAAAATAATTTCGTGTTTTCAAGGAAATTTATGAAGGTTGCATTTTATTTCTTTTACATGACTTTTTTGTGTGAATTTGATGTTCATTATTGTGAATTGAATGGTTCAGTTCCTTCTGATGTCACCGTGAATTTAGTAGGAGCAGGAGTAGAAAATTGCAAATGTTTTCAACCAAACTTTATTGAGAATATTTAATGCTGTAGGGCTATCAAGACATTACACCTTTCATTTACCATCAACTTAAACTCTTAAATACAAGCTTGCCACTAAAAATGGTTGATGTACAGAAGGTAATGGAATAACTTAAATTTTGAAGGAGTACCAAGATAATAAAAAGAAAAGTAAATCAAGAACCACAAGTACTATTACTTAACATGCAAATTGTGGGGAAAAGTCTATCTTAGACATAAAGACAACTCAAACATGTTAGAACTGGTACTCTCAAACCGACTTGAAATATCACAACTCATGTTATTTCAGCCACCATTTCACAAAGTGAACGTATTACAACACTAGATTTTTTTTGGGAGGATTAAATTTTATGTATACCATCTAAATGCTACTCTACAAATAATAGCCCAGATATTCATTAACCATTCTGTAAACATAAATATTAAGTTGTATGTAATAGTATAACAAGTCCTTTATAAAAAATGTTAGTGCTCCAGTTGGTGTAAGCACTTATGTGCATTTAAGACAAAGATCCTTAACACCATACAATTAAAATAATTTTAGTCACTCAATGTTCACTTCAAGATGTTCAACAAAATCATGACTTAACATCAAACCAATGTTGTATAATAAAATTTATGTCTTCTTATTCATCATACTCTGAAGCAGAGCCTCACGCAGTTTCTTCACAAGATTTTCCATTTCATCCACTTTGACTTTAAGAACTCTATTCTCTCGAGTCAGAACATCAGCTTGTTTAATGAGCTCCGTTTCTCTTGCCTTTCTGGTGAGGCGAGACTTCCTCGATGCCTCATTATTCCGATCACGGAGCTCTCTGTAGCGGTCTGATTCAGAGGAAGTAGAAACTGATCTTTCGCCTCGCTTGCTACCAGATCTAGGCCTCTTTACTTTTGAGTCTTCTTCTTCCTCACTGATAGATGTTAATGACTTCTTAGGGGACTTTCTCACTGGAACAGTGAAATCTTCATCTGAGTCATATTTGGAAGAGGTTGTTCTCCTACGCCTTGATGGTCTGGTTTCTTCCCTAGGAGAGGGAGACAGATCAAACTCCTCTTCAGAGTATTTCCTCTTCCTTGAGCTGCGGGATGGACGTGATGAAGTCTGTTCTTCTTTGATTGACCTTGCTGGAATTGTTGGCTCTCTTTCCGCTTCAGTCACCTCTTCTTCCTCCACATCAGACAGAACAACAGGCCTTATCTGTGGCTTAACTTCAACGACTACAGCTGATTCTGTTTTGAAGACCTTCTCTTCCTTCTTTTCAAGAGTCGTTGACATGGGCTTTACCACCATTACATTAGGCTTCAAATCTGGAGCAGGAGATGAAGTTGAAATTGAATCCAGGGTGCTTTGAGTGGTGCTAGCTTGCGGAAAGCGGAAAGGGTTGCTGCTGTCTAAACCAACGGGTGGAGTAGCCGCCTTATCCTGAAACAACATCAAAGTAAGAAAAATTATTTGAGAGACCAGGCAGATCCTTACAGCAATCTAAAGTAATTTAAATCACAACTGTGTAAGAAACAAATTAAAGCAATAAACATTGAAACTTACATCACAAAGATAAGAGAGCAGGTCAAAGTTTTCAAGCTCCGGAGTATCAACAAGAGGCTTGAGAACTTCAGGTGTACTCATTATGGGTTGCATTTTGCTAACTCCAGCAAGGGTTCCTGGACTTCCAAACAGCAGAGCATCGAGGTTTAACAAGTCCAATTCCGGCATACTCAGTCTCAAAGGTGGCCTCTGCATTGTTATGCCACTGGTTGAGCGCTGAGGATGACCAGGCCCTGATGCATTTATGGATGAGTGGACTTGATGGGACACTTGATGTGGTCCTGCAAACTGTTGCTGTAGCGGAAGATAAGCTACAGACTGTGCAGGAGGCTGTGCAACAGGCTGATGTTGAGGTATTAGATGAGATACCAATTGAGGCGGCTTTGGTGCTTCTTTTAAAATTTCATGGTGAGCCTCAAAAAATAAGTTGGAATTACGAGGAGCGATATTTCCAGCCCCACCAGGTATCACTTTCCCAGGGCTGGTATGGAAAGTATTTTGATTGAATGCAGGAGCAATAGTTGTATTTTGGTAGAACACTTCAGGAGATGCTGTTTGAGATACAATTGGATGAGCAACTTGAGATTGGCTCTCTGCAACTGAGAAGAGACCATCAAAAGGATCTGATTGGAAAATGTCGTCTGTGTTTCCAGCTACAGATGGCTGCGAGAAACTGTGCTGGGTCTCAGGAGCAGAAACACTTGGCTCTGCATGCACGTTGGCTTGTAGATTGTCCAAGTCGCTGATGGCAGCAGGACTTCTGTATTTTTTCTTGTTCAAAGCTACTATTTGACTTTGCAATAATTTCATGAGATCAGCTGCCTTGGATTTACTGTTGCCACCAGGCTGGGCAATGCTTGCAATTCTCTCAAATCTCCTAAGTAATTCTGCCATCTTGATGGGATCAGAGAGGAAAGGCTGCAACTGGGCCTGGGCCTGAGGCACCACTATTGGATTCATATTTTCCTTGGTTTCAATCACTTCTTCTTTAGTCAGTACTGCAGTATTCGGCTCTTGATTGAAGGGGTTTTTCATAGACGGGTGTGTGGCAGCTGTCAAGTTTTGCGGCTTACTTGACTCGAGCTCCTTAACAACTTTCCCTGCCTCTACTTCAGACCACCAACAATCCTTCAACAGCACAGGGTTTGACTCCTCAGTGCTGCGGACAGCAGAAACTGATGGGGCAAGAGGGGAGTTGTCTCCCAACAAGGGGCTCCCAGCACCCCACAAGTTAAAACTGTTATCTTCTTCCAGAGGGATAGAAGCAATCTCTTCACTCTTCCTCAGGTCGAAGTCAATCTCTCCTTGGAAATCTGCTGGTGAAAAAAAAAGTTAAAGGGAAAATTAAAATTTGACATGATGTATTTCCATGTAACAAGGCATGTAAATGAACTCACCTATTTCAGTCACGATTATTTCATCTGTAACTGGCGTTTGGCAAGTCGCAGGAGAGCTGGCTGAGGTAGCGCTGCACCAGGAGCTGAGATCCTGATAGCTCTCGGCCCAGTTCTCCGAATGGCAATGAGCAATCATTGCTACATCCAAGTGTGTTGAGGGTTCGGCTTTGATCAAACTGAAACGAGAAACAGACGATTACAATCTACTCTACTATTCGTCAAGAGAGAGACTTTCTCTGCATTGACCAACCTGCTCAAATCCAACACTGGGAAGGGGGGCCTGCTTAACCCAGAGGGAGTGTGCGTCTGCGTTGTTGTAGCAGAGGCCGGAGTAACCCGGCTCGAGCCCATGGCGTCCGTCCGCTTCTCTCCAAGAGAAGCAAGCAATTTCCTGGGCAGCAGACCACATCTTCCTTGGGTCTGAAAAGAGAATTTATCTTTATCAAATGATAATGCAAAGGGAACAACAAATCTCACCATTTTAAAAATTAATATTGAAATTCACGTAATACAGAAATACTTATTACTCACATTAGGTTGGCGTTTTCTCTCAAAGGAAATGTTGACTTTTGTAGTCACGTAATCAGACGGAAAGTTGAGCAGTCAACCTGCAACACATAAAAATCAACATATACTATAACTGACATTTCCATGATGTGAGAGCAGACACATCAACACTGTTGATTGAGCTGTTGATTCAACAGCTCGTCTGTTCGCATACAGGATGGGCATGTGCAGGCCCGTGCCAACGGAACCCCCGACCATCAGCGCATAGGCCACCCGTGACACTCACAAGAGAAACGGGCTGTCTATTGCTATCGACCACAATTGACAAGCCCGTCTAAAGTCCGCGAGAGAGAGATGTGTAAAGTCCGCGGGTAGGGTGCCTCTGGTATTTGGTATTCCCCTTCCGGTCTAATTTGGGAGTCTACCGACGCCAATGTCCGGTTTGGCAGTCGTTTGCCTGGCGGCAGCGGCCCGAAGCTCGCGGGCCTTCCCTTCCGAGAATCGGCGCGGCTGGGCGGGGGAACGACGCTATGACGTCACACCGTGGGGCTCCGAAGGGGCGCCGCCGGCCGCGTCGGGGGTGTTGGTAAACACGGTCTGGCCAGCCAACCCCGTCCGGCCGCCCACCGACCCCACCCCAACCCTACCACCCCACGCAACGCGTCACTCACGCACTGGCACTCGTTGGCATCAAACCCAGCGAAACGGGGCCAAGACGCACACGGAGACGCACACGGCGACGCACAGAAACCCTCCGACTTACCCTCCGAATCCGGATTACGAGACTTGCACTAGCAGTCGCGGGCGGCTGAGGACAGCAGCTGGGCGAGCACTGACAGGTGTCGGAGTCTGACAGCAGGCCGGCGGGGGCAGGCCGGCGGGGATCGCTCGCACTGGGCGCGGCTGCGGCGGCGCGGGTCGCGAGCAGCGCGGAGCACGGCGGCTGAGCGGCGCAGGAGGGCGCGGTGGTCCTAGGACGGCGACGCGGCACGGCACAGCGAGTCTCAACCAAACTGTCTGACGTCCGAGAAGCTTCTGAGCGGGTCGGGGTCGGATCGGAGCGGCGGCCGCGACTCTCCTTGAACCGATACGCGGCCAGAGTCCCCCCACCCGAGCCCCCGCCGCATGTGACGTAGCGTCGACCAATGGGAGCGCGGGCTGATGTCATCGCGGGCCAATCGGCGGACGGGCCGCAGCGCGCGGAGCGGGGGGGAGTGAGGGAGACAGACGGACGCGCGGGGCGCGGGGCCGTTGTCAAATTACCCCGCAGCCCTCCACCCGCCCCTCGCCCGCCCCACCACCCCGCCCAGCTGCGCAGGTTCAGACACGTCGGATTCGGCCGGCGCTCCGTGCCATGCTGCCGTGCCCACCGCGTTCCCAGCCGGCACATGGGGACCTTCCCTAATGCGGGACCATGTGGGACAGGGAAATGGGGCTCTCGGGGCGGCTGGCCCTCCTATGTCCCCCATCAACACGAAACAGGGAGAAGATAGCACGAGTCTGTCTGCTAAGACCAGTCAGAAGTGCGGTACATTCTGTCCCGGCATTTCCCTTCATCGGCCACCACGTCCTGGTCGTACCGCTGTGAGGGTCATCATGCTGCGGCGACCACGCGCTGCGGGTGAACGAAGTCCACGTGCGTTCTGCACTGTGCCCGTGCTGAAAACCGTCGCGTCGTGTCGAATCGAGCGAAGCCTTTGTCCAGCCTGAGGTCCGAGGGGTCCAACGAGGAAAAACTATCATCGAGGCTCAGCAAAACGTCAGTGCTACGTACTACAAAAACTTGAGGCCACGGGTGTGAAGTTTTAAGGTATATAGGAAGCTAATCGCTGCACAGTAATCCAGCTAAAATATCTCAGCACTTGTTTTTTTGGCGTGCGGTTTTTTACGTCGGTCGGCCGTCGGCCCAGGAAAACAACGTGCATAAGAAACGAATAAGGGGTCTTTTACTGTATTAGACTTTTGGAACGCTGTCAACCCTCATCTGAGCGGCCCTAAGGCAGGCAATGGGTCAGTCACCGCCAGAGGGGTTGTGCGCGCTCGACGCCGCCACTGCCACCCTTCCATGCGGACGCGCTGCCCCTCCCCTTTGCCAGCGACCTTCGCGAGGTCGGCCCAGGTCGTTCCCGCCTTTCAGTCTCTCTCCCTCCCCATTCATAACACAGGGGCCCGCTTAGGGTGGGCTGGCGCCTGGCGCGGCGCCCCCGCGAGGAAGGATAAGCGGAGCGCGCCAGTTCGCGGGTTCAAGCACCGGGCAGTGGCCTTTTTTTTATGCCCTCACGTATGGGCTGGCGGCGGTGCCTCCTGGCGGTCGGCGGTCTTCCTGACGGACAAACCGGCGTTCGGATCGGAGTCTACACCACCGATGTTTCAAGCCAGCAGCCAGCCCTTGCAAAAACTGCGCACTTGCGAGGCGGCCAAGCGGAAGGCCCGCCTGGGGGAAAGGGGGGGAGGGGGGGGGCTGCGTTTTGCTGGGGTACAGGAGGGCAGCGTCCGCGGCCTAGCCGGCCCCCCGGTGGGTCTACAGGGGGCGTGGGGCCGTCGTGAGGCGGCACGGCGGCACGGGGTGGACGTCAATGACTCTCTGGTGGTCCTCAACCCCGGGAGGGGCAGGACGGCAGGACGCGGGACTCTACTCGCGAGAGTCAGCCGGGCGACGCCGAAGGCACACAACATTCTATTTGGCGTGAGAGTGAGAGATGGTGAGAGCAGGACACGGGCCGGTCGAAGGCCGTACATGGACTGCTGTAGATGGAGGCTGCAGGCGCGAGGCCCGTACTTGTTGGTTCTATAGTGTTTCCGTCCATTTGGGCGGCGGAAGGGCGTCGCGGGTGATGTCACCGCTCCTTTGGCACACCGCGTGCCTTCCTGATAGCGCTTCGTCCTTCTATCAGCGCGTTGGTGTGAAACCTGCGGCAGCCGATCGCCGCGATAGCGGTTCGAGGCTCAGCCGTCGCGCGCGGCGTCGTGAACACTCTCTCGCACGTGCCGTACACCCCGTCACAGCGAGAGAGACAGAGCGACGAAAGCAACTGAAGGACTTTCCGCTGGTTCGAAACGGGCTCCTGAATGCAATGTCGGAATGGACTAATTTCAATTTCGCGGGTTTGAACTCTGCCAGGGAACTACTTTTCCCGAGTCAACTCGACACTGACCTCCGGCAGGAAGCAGCCCACCCTCACCCCGCCCCGCCCCCGCACCTCAACGTTCACGAGCCGCGACTTTCTCCAGGACGTGGTCCGGAGCCGACGACTGCTCCCGGAGACCTTGAGCCTGGAGCCGACAGCCAGCGCAGGCATTTCGTAACGCCCTGCGTCCCCGTGACCGTAACCCAGTCTGAGGAGTCAGCGTGCGGCCGGTCCGTGCGGGGCGGGGTCGGCGTAGGCACGCCGGAGCGCACGCCTCGTCCGCCCGAGTCCCAGAATGCCGTAGGAAGGACCACTTCCATCCTGTTTCAGCGGCTGGCCAGTCAGTGACGTTTGTCCAGAGGGTGATTCCGGGCGTTCCGGACCGAGTTGGCTAATCCTCGGGGGCAGGGACAGCGGGGCCTCCACTTCACTTTGGTGTCCGTGCGTCCGGCCAGCAGGCTGGTTTCGTCGCTCTGTTGTTGTCACGTCCCTGCGGACCGCCCGTGAGTGCGAGAGAGACAGAGCCACGGAAACACTGATCGCGCTCAGAAGTACAGCAGATCGGGCGGCCACTACTTGTGTTGGCCGGCCACGCATTGGCCGCGGCAGCCGAGTCACGGCGGCGCCGTCCTACTCTGAAGCGGTCGCCGCGCCTCGGACACGCAAGGCTCTGACGGCCAGATGGCGGCCCAGGACACTTACGTAAGGCGAGCACGCCGCCAAAGGGCCGGCCGCCAGTGTGCCAGCGAGTGGGGCGGGCCCGGACAGGCCGCCATGGCTGCAGGGCTCGGGGCCGCGGCCAGGCGCCTTCGAGGCCTCCCGCAGCACCGTGCCAACGTCGCCCTTCCAACCCGAGCAAGGCATTGATGGTGGGTGCCCTCGCAGCGCGCACGCGGTGTAAGTCGCGAGCAGCGTGATTTGGCGCGAGCTCAGCTCGTGATGTAACGGCACGAGGCCCTCGCCGCCCTTGCTCGCCGCGGCCGCCTTGACCTAGCCCACCGCCGGCACGGCCGGCACGGCCTTGGCCGCCAGGGCCCGTCCAGCAGGTCCACGAGGTAGCCCCGCCTCGCTTCCCACCCGCCTACCGCGGTACGGCTGCACGGCGCACGGGCGCTGAAAGCTGCCGTGTCGTCCTCGACGGTGGTCTCGGCCAAGTCCTCCTTGACGGCGACCCCGAGCGCCGGGCCGGCCCAGGGCCTTGGCCGCACGCGCACGAATCATAATCCCTAATGGCAAGTGCGTACGGTATGGTCCATGCAACTGGAGAGGCGCGTTTGAAAACACATCGGACGCCCGGCGGCCGCTACTGCGCCTCGAGGACGAGAGGGGCGTCACTTCGGGCACATGAGGCACTGACGTGTCTGCTCTAGTTGTTTGTCAGACTAATTTTCTGGCTCGAGACTCTGCGTTATGTGATGAGAGGGTCCAGCCAGCCTCGCGCAGCTCTTCCTCGGCGCCGCGTCCGCCGCGTCCTTGCCCGCGCCTTGCCTACTGGCCGCGGCGCCGCGACGCTGACATTGGCCTAGGTCATGCGGCGGCCGACCGGACGTCCTGCCAAACGTTATTCATAAGAGTCGTTTCGTCGCTCGGTCTCTGTCGCACTCATGGGGCTCTCCGTAAGGGCGTCAAACCGATCCTATCACCACGGCGTTTGGAGACGGCCCCTGGAGAGCATTATCTGGGTGTGGATGTGGGCTGGCCGGCGTGCTGTAGCGGCGGAGCGGCGTCGCACAGGCGGGTGGCGGCGGCGCGCCACTCAGCGGCTCGGCACGGCCAGGCACGGCTCCGCAGGGAATCCCCTCGCGGTGCCCCATTCGCCCTTCCCCCCTCCCATCCAATTGGTGTGTTTTGGTGCGGTCCGCTGTGGCCTGGCTTCGCGTCGCCGCGCTCTTCCAGAGACCCTGCCGGCCCCCGGCCCTCCCCCACCTTGGGCCTCCGGACTCCTTGCCGGGCCCCACGGGGGAAGGACCTGGTGACCTGGCGGGGAACACAAAGCAAGCTGATCGCATCGCGCTCTAGGCGAGCTGGCCTGAATGCTTGCCAAAACACGCCGAAAGCAACCACAAAGCAACAACAACGCACTCGGCCAGGTCGTGGTTGTTACGTGTCGCGCCCTGTACCAAGTACCCCGAGCATATGCCGTGGCCGCGTGCCACGGCGTTCGCGCCGCGGTTCGCGCTCGGCCCAGGCTGAAGCATCGGGAAGTCAGGTGACGGACAGGCTGTTACTGCGAACGCGCGGGTTCAAAATAAGTCTGCTTGTCAGCTTACAGCGGCTCGGCTGTGCTGCTGGCTGCAGGTTGTTCCAAAACTCTGCCCTCGCCGCTCTGTCTCTCTCGCACCCATGCGGGACGCCCCATTGAGTGCGAGCAAAGCAGAGCGACGAAAGGACTTTTCGGAACCAGCCTCCTGTGTGGCCGCGGGGGCCGCCGTCGAGCCGGTCCCGACTTGCGCGCCACTGCCGCCGCTACCTGACGAGTCTCAACCTGTCCGCGGGGATCAGTGCTCCCCGCGCCAGAGGCATCGCGCGTGCGGTTACGGCAAAGGGTGCTTTTTTTTGGGGGGGGGGAGGACGACGGGGGGTGGCTTCAAAACTTCCCCGGAGTGACCCTCGCGCCCCGCTCCAAGGTCATCATCGCGCGGGGGTGTGATTTCACCCCTGGTACATGCACGCAATTTCCGCCAAAACACTATCGATCGACACGTGGTTCGAATCCCGCGCGGGCCTCCGTCTTTTGTCTGCTCCGTCCTTCTGTCTGGCGGCCGGCGGCGGCCCCAAGGCCTTGGGGGGCGCCTCGCCGACGGGCTGTTCGTTCGGGCTGTTACACCGCGGGCGACTTACATTCTCGGGCTATGGCTCGCGGCGTTGGTCGTAAATGGGGCAGACACAGCGCCGTCGCCGTCCTCGTGTCGTCTGGCAAAGCCCGCGTCTGTGCGGAGCTGTGGAGCGGCAAGGGGCGTGCGACGTGCTGCGGGGCCGGGTGCTGCTCGAGGAGTGCTCGGTGGCGGTCAGGGGGACCTCGGGGGATGCAAGCTGTATTGAAGACACTCAGGGTTGGTATTCAAGGTACACAGTCCGCGCTGGTGGCCGCCCCGTCGCTGACTAACTCAGGCCCTGGCGATGGGAGACCCCGTGCTCGTCGTGCAAACGTCGCACAGTGTGACGCGCGCCCCGCCGGCCCGGCCTCTTTGTTTGTCAGTGCTGCCAACCGCGGGGCCGCGGGGAATGCCTGGCCCGGCCTAGCCACGGCCGCGCGTTGGGTTGGCAGCACCGAGGCGCGCGTCGCTGGAACCGGCAACGGGACGACCTCCCCGTCAGCGAGGCTGACGTGGCCCAGGCGCTGCACTGGGCGTTCCCTGCCCCTGTCTTTGCCTGCACACCCTGCAGCTCCATGCCGACTCTGTCTCTCTCGCACTCCCAGGCGTCGACCCATGATGAGTGCGAGAGAGACAGTGCGACGAAGGGCTGTTCGGAATCAAACTGTTGCACTGGCCTGGTCGGTCTGCTAGCCATGTGACTTACGTAAGGGGGACGTGCGCACGGCGTCTTACGGAGGGCTGGCACGAGACCTGCACGATCGGAGGGGGATCTTAGCGAGTCGCACTTCCAGGCCCCGTCCTGCCGTAAGAATGGCTTGGCGGTTCGGCTACAGGCAGCGCCTCGCAGCGAGCGAGGGCCTATGGAGGCAGTGACTTGCTGTCCCGACAGTGGGTGCCCGCCGGCGGGCGGATCTATTCGCGGCGCTGGCGCAGAGTGCGTCGAGCACGTGGGTCGTCGCCTGCAGAGCGATTCCGAACATAGCTTTCGTCTCTGTCTCTCTCGCACTCGTGGAGCGCTGCGAATGGGTGCGAGAGAGACAGCGATGTGGCGGGTCGGCCTGGTCGGCCCGCAGGAGGTGTGGGCCGCCGTGTGCTTGGTGGGGCGGGGTGGCGGCGCGGCGGCGCGGCTGGAGTCGCACCGTCATCCGCGGCCGGCGGCCAGGCTGGACAGTTAGGTTTCGGGATACGAGATTCCAACGCCAAGTTGCATCAGCCATCAGCCGCACGGCCCCAGAGCCACGGCCCCCTCTCCTTCCACTTCCCCGCCGTGGGTGGGGCCGGGGGGCCGGGGGGCCGGGGGGCCGGCACTCTGGTGGCGCAGGGGGAAGGGGTGCAGCGGGGGCTGAGGGGCTCGGCGCCGGGGGGGCGTGGCAGGCGCGTCGGCCTCGGCCCCGCGGGCCCCGCGAGGCATGCACCGCCCGGATCCGGACATGTCCGCTCTGAGCGACCCTTGCGGATGCTTGACGGCCCTTTCGAACCGGGGCCCTCGGTCGGAACTCACGGTCCGGCCGAAGTCGATTGAGATGCCGATGGCCGCTCGCTGCCGGGATGTGAGAGGCCAGCGACCAGCCCGCAAAGTCAACAAGGAAAGAATGACGGGTGGGGGGGATTCGGGAGGAGGCGAGTTTTTTAAGCATACAGCGTGCACCAAAAACACTGCAGGTGGCAGGCTTCGAACCTCGGCCCACGCTGCCACGGACGTCACGGGGCGCGTAGTGTATTCGTATTCCCCTCATCTCTCCCTCCGCGGTCCATTTCTCCAGCCTCCCCCCCCCTTCCCCCTCAGCCCAGCTGATGTCGCTGAGTCACCGTCCAAAGTGCGGCGGCCGGCGAGCGGACAGGCGGCGAGCAGGCGGACGGACCGAGACCGCGACCGCGGGACGGCGGCACGGCGGGGAAACGAATCTCCTGGATAATTTGGGCGTCCTTGACAAGGGCGGCCGCGAGAAGCGAAGTGCCCATACATTGTTTGAAGCCGCGCACCGACAGTGTACCGACGGGGCCGGTCATTTTCATCAGCCGATGGAAATCGGGCGGGGCGGTCGAGGAAATGATCTAGAGCGAAATATAGTCCATAAAAGAAGAGAAGGGGGCGAAGGGAAGAGAGAGGAGAGAAAGGGAAGGGCGGGGGAGTTCGCGGAACTGTATGAGTCACTCGGGCGGGCGTGGGGGCGTGTGGAAGAGGAGAGGAGGCGTTCATGTGACCTTCCCCCTTCTCCGCCCCTCTCCGCCCTCGCCCTTAACACGCCGCCGCACCTGATTCGCGACTGTTCGCGACCCTCATCACTGAGGCGGACAGCGCCTGTGTGTGTGAGTCTGTTTGTTCTCCTGCTGTCTAAAAAGTACGTCTGCATTCGCCGAAGGCCGCTTGATGGTCACGGCGTTTTTCAAGTTCGCCTGGACGCTTTCATTTCGGGAACTCGCCTCGTTGATCCCAAGAGGTGGCTCGGCTCGCCGGGCCTCTCATTAGCGGATGGCCGCCGCGGTCGCTGTCCCACTGTGCTGTCCCCCGCGACGACGCGACGCCGCAATATGCGTGCGGCGGCACCGGTGTGAGCGCGGGCCCGCCGCGTCCTGCCGTCACGTCACACCAACAGCTGCGGCGGCCGGCAGGCCGGCACCGAGCCGGATGGGTGGCCTACCCTGCGGGCGGGCCCGACACGTCGTCGTCGTGCGGCGGCGGGACACCCCCAGTGCGAGAGAGAGAGAGAGAAGTGGCAGCCCGACCCCGCCTCGGCAGCTTCAACGGCCGATATGATGCCCGCGGATCGATAAATGGGACCGGCGTGACGCAAGTCGGCACTCCTAGCTGACTGGCCGCCGGACGTCTGGCCGGCACGACCAGGAAGCCGTGGTTGGGGACCTGCTCTGCCCGCCCTCGACGGCAACGCCAGGGCAAGCGCGTCGTCCAGGTTTTCGACCAATCCACACGAAAATGTCGATTTGGCCAAAGGTCGATACTCTTTGTACTCGAAAAGATTTAGCGCAAGCGGCGTTGGGGGAAAACCCAACCCCCCAGGCTCCTCGAAGGAAGCTGGACTCGTCGGGCAGTAGCCGGTGCGTGCGGCGTCGCGGCGGCAGGTTGTTGGCTGGCGCACCTGTGCGTTGCCCGTTGCCGTGCGCCCCGTGCGCCGGGCCCTTGATGCCGTCACCACGCGCCCATTGGCGGGCCATGCGGTCACACGGCGCGGTCCTGCGCGCTGGTTGGCTGTCGCGGCCCGCCTGGCACCGTCGCATCAAGCCGCCCAAATCCTGCTCATCCCGCAGACTCCCGCGTGCAACCAGCTGCCTTATTCCGAGAGATCGTTTGGTCGCTCTGATGTCCCGCTCGCACTCCTACGGGGAGCCCTTATGAGCGCGACAGAGACAGAGCGATCCTTCGGAATCAGGCGGCCGCGCATGCCGGTCGGGAGATTCTCTGAATTGACGAAATCGGTACGAAATACCAACGGCGATGTGGCGATAGCGCGGTCAAGTCAACGCAGGGAGGGAGGGAGGGAGGGGCGGGGCCGAGAGGCCGCTAAGCCAACGCTGCCAGCTGCATCCGTCGATCCGTCTCGATTCCCGATGGCACTGCGAGAGATGCGCCCCGGCGACGGCAACGACCGACTGGCAAACGGGCCTCAAAGTTGTGGCCACCAACAGGGTCGTGCGCTGAGGCCGGCCGAGGCCCGCTCGCGTGCTGGGCGGGCCTGCCTACGTCAGCCTGCCGCCGCCCCGCCCGCCATTCCGTCGTCATCGCCACTGCAAGTGCTTTCCAAAGGCCACCCTTGTCCCTCCGCGGCCTTCGCGGGGCCGCCCGGCCGTTTCATGCATTTCTGGTGCAGTGCTGCCGCCCAGCTATTTCACCCCAAGGCTGCACGCCCTGGCCGTGGATGCACTGTAAGCCGCGAACGCGCGAGACGCCACGCCGGAACCGGGTATTTATTATTTTTACTGTTGAATCGTTTTATGCGACCCCGACGTGGAGCCCCAGACTCCAGACAAGCGATAAAGCCCGGCGACGATGCACCCAGACAACGGGCGCGGACAGAGGCACAGCTACACATCGAAACATCGTGACTCTCGCGCGTCTGTCGGAGAAGGATTCTAATGAACTCGCCAAGCAAGAGCAAGGCGTGAACCAAGGTGCCGCCACTCACCTGGCCGTCACCGTCCCCGGTCCGTCTTGAACCGCCGCAAGCCCCGCAAGTACCCCCGGGACGAGCCCCGGTGGCGGTGGCGCCCCCTGCCCCTCCAAAGCATCTTGGCGCGAGGGGTGCGTCGGGTCCGCTCTCCTTGCTGGCTGGGGGTGGGGTGGCTCCAGTGGCGTCGACGGAGACCCCGCTTCCCCCGACGGCTCCCCACCGGACTCGCTCTGCACGACGACCTCGACGACCGCGATCACGATGGCCACGACGGTTCGGCTCGACGAGCAGCCCCTCTCCCGCACCACCCCCTGCCTGCCCTGCCTCTACTCGCCGGCCGCGGATGCCGTCAGCGCATCATAGGGTGGACAGACAGCCCGGCACGCACACGCACACACAGAGACTCGCAACTGACAACCGTTGACGACAATGTCACTGACTGCTCAGAGGGCGCAACGCGGACAGACCACAGACCGGGATTGTGTGGCAGATGAGCATCGTTGGCACGCCCCCCCCCCTTTCTTTTTCCAAGCCCAGCCCGCGTTATCACCGTTTCCTTGTTTTCCCTCATCTTCGTCCGTGAGCCTCCACGTCGGCGGGGGAGACAAAGAACAAACAATATAGGGAAGTCCCCACCCCGTCCTATGATTTTGGTTGTCACTTTAGGAAAAATTTCGGTTTCGAGTTGCCCCCGCAGAACCGTGGCTGGAAATCTACTAGGAATACAAATACACAGCAAGTATTTGAACCGAGCGACCGGTCACTACGGGGCGCCAGGCGCTTCACCGGTCGTGGGGCGGTGCGTGGACGCCCTCGTGATCGTGGGGCGCCCTGCCATCAGCCTGTGTTCCTTTGGCTTTCGTCTTCCCGCGGTCCTCGGGGTGCCGCGGTTTGAGGTTTCCGTGCTTCGGCGACATAATCCACGCCAAACTTAGATAAGGCTGCAGCCTTCGCGGCGCACCTACCTGACGCGGCATTGTCTGCCATTGCTTGTCAAAGATACCGCTTTCTAGTTTTGAGGGTCTCGGGACAAGCGCGGCTGCCCTCCCCCGTCTTACTGCAATTAAATTGAAATGCTTAGCACTGGGGAACTGAAGCCGTAAGCTGGGCCTTGTTCGGCCTTGCCAAGGGAAGGCGGACCCTCGGCACCGAGCCTGCCCGCGTCTACGGCTGGCCGAGGAGGCCGCCGGCAGCCGCCAGCCGCCAGCCGCCCCAACGCCGAGGTCGTCCTGGATTCTGCATGCAGCCCTGGCTAGGCTCTGGCCTGGCGCGGGCAAGGGGGTAGGGGGTGGCGAGGCTGGGGGGCGGCTTCTGGCCCCTTTTCAGGCCCGGCGGCTTTACGGTGTCGCCGAGTAGGAACCTGACCTTCGACTCTTCCAGAGTCCTGCACCCCGCCGGCGCCTGCCCCCCGCCCACCCTCGCGCCCCCCCGCAAAATCGATGCGCGGGGGAGGTGAGAGGAGGGGGCGCACGAGAATGAAAACAACGCCAGCCGGCGTGTACAGTGCGACTCCGACCCTGACCATTGGGGCGGGGCCTAGTGGCCTCAGAATAAATGGAAACCAGCCCCTTTCACAGAGAGGGGGCGAGGTGCGGATCCAGCATGAAGTGGCGTCAGCCTCTCAGTAGGATTGAGAAACACTTTTGACCTGCCTTGTCTTTCTAAAATTCATTACTTTATTGTAATTTACTGTGGTGACATTCATTCATGTAACAAGCAATTTTTCACCCCATCTGGGAGCCCTTCCCCCAAACATAAATCTTTAACACTCCTTACATTTTCAATAACAAATATCATATAATTTCAAAACCTATCACATTTCATAGTCTAATGCAAGCATACTCCTGTATTGTATTTATTGCATTGTATACTTAAACATCAGGCTTAGGATAGCAGGAACATAATTATTACTCCGCAGTATTTCAAATTATGAAACCAGTTTGGATAGCTAATTTCAGGATGATCACAGAAAAGCCAAAGTCATCATGCTATTACTTGAAATCCAACATACACAATAACATCAATATCAAGAGGGATTAATAATTTATCATAATACTTCTCACTAGGTAAGGGTTTGACTATAGTTTCCAGAAATGCAAATGATGACAAGGATTGTAATGTAAATATGAAATACATTGTTTTCACTTCTAGCTGTGTAAAAAGCACAATAATCACATTATTTATTATTATTATTTTTATTATTATTGTGGATTGAAAATGCTACGGAAATCTGCATGTTTAGAGTGCAGATGACATATCACAGACCAATCTAATTGCTGCAAGCAAAATTAGAGTAAATATTGTTCCTTAAGACCCAGTCCAGCCTGGCAAAGGGAGGTAACTGCCCCATCCGCGACCTGAAGTATTGCCTTGGGAAGCTCCTGAAAAAAGAAAGAAAGAAAATCTATTGTTAAAACAGCTTATAAGTATCAAAGTTTGAAAAATCAATGGAAAAAAGGGACGCCAATACAAACCTTTTGCAACAGTAGCAACTAAATTGGCTTCCTCAGGGCTTAGTTTCAATATTGTGTTGAGTACAGGAACTAATCGTTGACGTTCATCTCCACTTTGAAGGGTGATAAACTGAAAATGAAATGGCACCATAAATCAGTAAAGACTACACTTTTCGACAACAAGAGATAAGAGATAAAGAAACACTTTAAAGCAAAATGGTTTTAACCTTCACAACTATATTCTTCAAATACTCTAAGTTGTGAGCGTGCTGCGCTCTTTCTTCACTGCGCTGCTGTCTCCTGATTTCTTCTTTCAAAACAGCATTTAATTGAGATAATCGAGCAGCATCACTTTCAGCCTCACTCAGTAGGGCAGTCAAATGAGATGCTCTTGATTCACACGCAAAAAGTTTAGACTGAAGCAGATCGACATCTAATTCAGAGGAATTGGTTCGAATCATTTCTGTAAAAGATAGACATGTTAGAAGGAGATGCAATATCCTTTACTTGACACAAGATTGCTGATATTTGTTGTACCGGTAGAATCATCTTCAGGATAAGTTGAAGATGAGAGGAGCTTATCTAAGGGCACCAGCTCATGTCTTCTTTCTTGAGTTGTAACAGAAATCCGACGTGATGGGAAAGATTCAACACTTTCAGATCCCTAAAAATAGAGGGATGATTTTTTATTTTTTTTTAAATAACAAGTTGCAAATGAGCAATTTTAATTTTTGGAAATTATGAAATATTTGCCAACCTCGCCTTCTTCCCGCTGCAAGGAGGATAAACGCAGAGCCAAATCAGGGTCCGAAACAGCAGTATTTGACAAGTTAACAGCCCATTCAGCAACCGGGGAAGGACCACTATGGACACTAGATGCTTGATCACTTTCAACTCGCTGCAAAACTGGGTTGGTGATGGATGCTTGAAGATTTTCTATTTGATCTGTGAGGCTTGCAATTTTCTTCTGATGAGTTGCTTTTAAATCATCAAGTTGTTGCTGTTGTAAACATGATATTTTATTTTAGTTCATGAAGGATAGAAAATGTAATTCCAGGATATTAGAACTGAATAAGATCAAAATTTGAAACTTTGTACGATAACCAACCTTGTAACATTGAAGCAGCATGTCTGAGTGAAGTTTAGCCTGTTTTGACTCCTCAAGTACAACAGAAACACGCTCTTCAGCAGCATGCTGTCGCTCAATTGCCTGAGTGTACAATTCTTTTGATGCCTGAGCTTGCTTTATAGCACATATTTTCTCTTCTCTCTCAACACCAACATCTTGCAGTGCTGCTTGCAGCTGAGAGCTAATAGACAATGTTTTGATAATGATAATGATGATTAGTAAGAAGAGAAAACTACTAATAGCAAAAGGAATGTTTTTGAAAACCGAGCTTTCGTGAACTTACGTTGTTAGCTTTAAGTTTTCCTTTAAGTTGCTGACATTGACACGAAGACGTTCTACTTCCACTTCTAGCTCTTCAGCATTATGAAAAGTACTTGAAGAAATCATTCGATCCTCTTGTTTGGTTGATTGACGCAGCACACTTTGAGCACGTACTTTATAGTTTTCAAACTCTGTTTTTACTGAGGCAAGTTCATCTTCTAGGGTCTTATAAGAGCCTTTCAGAGCTGAGGAGTGCTCTTCTAACTGGAATACCTATGTAGAAAGATAGATTACAGTGACACATTTACAAGAGTGTGATGTTCAAACAAGGTAAGTTGCCTCCTATCTTACCTGCCGACTTAGACAATCAATCTGATGTCTGGCATGTTCTTCAGCTTGCACTTGTTTTGCAGCAAGATTGGCACATTGTATATTGAGTTCTTCCACAAGAGCCCGCTGCTTTTCCAACTCATTGGAGAGTTGTGCAACAAATGTCTCTTTTTCTTTTAATTTGGTGTGCAAGTTTTCACTTTCTTCTTTGGCGAAAGACAGTTTTTCATGCAGCTTCTTATTTTCAATTTCTTTATCTACAAGGCTGTTTTCTATTTTATTTAACTGGTCCTCCAGAGAAGAGAGTGACACTCGTCCTTGTTGCACTTCATTTTCAGAACTTTTCAAACGATCTCGTTCAGAGGAAAGCTGACGATTTAGCTCAGATACAGATTTCTACAAAAAATTAAGTGACAGATAAAACAATACTTATGACAATTTGATGTTTGTTTGTTTGTTTGTTTGTTTGTTTGTTTTTTTTAATCAAAAAATTCATATTATACTGACCTCCATATCAGCCATTTCTAGGCTCAAGACACTTTTCTTCTTAGCATCAACACATACTTTTTCTAGCTGTTTGGATAATGATCGCTTTTCTTCTTTAAAGCTTTCTATAGTGAGGTCCTTTTCCTTCAATTCCTTTTTAAGTGAGTCAATTTCACTTTGGAGCCCATCAGCTTGTTTGAGAGAAGACTCCAAACTGGACAATGATACTTCCAAGCTGTTGCATACACAAATAAGGTATAGTATAAGTAACTGTACAAAATGTGAGTTGTGTTGTTTTGTTGGCTGAAAAAGTGGTATTACTTTTTTTTCTCATTTGCAGTGCGGTGAAGTTCTTCTTGGACTGAGATAAGTTCAAATTTTTTTGAAGCAGATTCCTTCACAGCCAATTCAAGGTCCTTGGAGAGTTGCTGATGTTGTTTTTTCTGCTCCTCAACCAAGTCTTGCAAGCGGTCTACTTCATTTTGCAGTGTCTATCAACAACAATAGAAAATAGTTTAGTTTTGGGTGTTCATTTAACTGGCTGGTGAAGCATAACACAAGTAGCTACCTGTACAGTTTTAGCATGTGATGCTATTTGAGCTAATTTAGCTTGCAGGTCTAACTTTTCTGTTCCCATTTTGGAACGTTCCATCTCAAGTGTTTGAGTAAGCTCTGTGACTCTCTTCTTCAGCTTCACAGCTACAACCCTGAGCTAGGATAAGAAAACAAAACCATAGTTAAAATTACTAATATGGACTCTCTCTCTTATCGGACAAATTGAAGTGAGATACAAACTTACCTTCGTATATTTGTCTTCAAAAGAGTCCTCAAAATCTTTCATTCGTGATAGTTCCTCCGCACGACTCAAAGAGAATGTACTTGACACTTCAGTGTTTGTTGATTCATTGGCAGCTGAAGAGAACACATTTCACAAAATGTTTGTTAAGATAAAAAAAATCTTCAAGGCAAAACAGAAACTAAGTGGAATGTAGATTCATAAAATTGGTTGAACTTACCATAATCTTTAAGCTTTGACACCTCTAGTTCAAGGTCTTGGATTGATTTGTCTTTACCAGATAAAATAGCCTGAAGAGAAGTTATCTGTTCACGCAATTCCTGCTCAATCTGCAAGCTAGACGAGTGTCTAGCCTCGTAGCTTTTTATTTGATCTTCACTTTCTCTAAGCTGTTCTTTAATTTTGTCCACTACATGAATCAAATCTGACCTCTCATGACTGAAAGCACTTAACTCATTCTCCAACTCTGAAACTTGTAATGATAAATTGGAATTTTCCTCACACTTCTTTTGCATTGCTTCATCTCTTTGATGGACATCATTTTGAAGTTCCTCATTTGATCTTTTCAATGCTTCAATACATTTTGTGTGGTCTTCTACTACTGTGGTAAAATGTTCTACTTGAGATTCAAGGAGAACTTTACTTTCTTTGTTACTTTCCAACAATTTATTCTTCTCTGATATTTCCTCTTGAAGTTTTCCAACTTGTGTCTCCAACTCAAATGTTCTCTGATTCTCTTCCTCCTCCGATCGGTTATTTTTCATATCTGCATGTTCCCTTTCAAGAGTAGCTATCTTATCAGCAAAAGTACCTTTCTCCAATTCAAGCAAATCTACTTTAGACAAAAGCTCTGAAGACAGCTGTTCGAATTTGGCTAAATTTTCTTTGGTATTTTGTAGTTCAATTGACAGTTCCATTATGGTGTTCTCTGCTGTACATAATTCTTGATCTTTTCTTGAAATTTCTTTTCTTAAATGGTCTATTGTTTTATTATTTTCAATCTCCTGGCTTTCACTCTTGCAGGACTTTTCATCAAGCACCACTTTGTAAGCTTCAACTTGGTTTTCAAGCCATTTAATTTTGCTATTAAAGCAGTCAAGGGTATCCTGTTTATCATTAAGTTCCTTTTGAATTGTTTCTACATGCATATTCATCTCGGAAATGTATTCTTCTTGTTCTTTTTCTCGTCCATTGCTTGTCTGCAAGTTTATATAAACCAAAATGAGTTGAAGTAAGCACTTACTATCTTTGTAAAGGACCTTTTAGTTTTAATCTATGGAAGGAGACAAAATATACATACCCTATTAATCCTCATGGATTCAATTGTTTCGTTTGCATGTTTGAGCTCATGCTCTAAGCCAGCTCTTAAACCAGCCTCCTGCAAGAAGAAAAACAAATGATGTATCCTATTGGTCCTTTTAATTAAAATTTTGTAGCAATGTGATTTTACACACGAAAATCTGCACCTTAGTTTTCTCATCTTCACATTTCTGTAGCCTCTCTTCCAGAGATTGGACAACCTTTTCCTTCTCAGAATATTGTTTAATCAGTTCTGAAAAATAAACATTGATCAGGAACTACAGTTTCCTCTGGGTATAAAAAAATTAAGTTTTGAAGGAAAACAATAAACATAGATTTCGGTTTTCCCAAACCTTCAACTAACCCCCTTTCGATTCCTTTGCCTTTTGAGCAATTATAATGGCTTGCCGGTACTTTCTGATGAGGTCCTCTTTGGTCAACGATTCAATAGGTATTTTTCGGTTAGCTTGAAGCTCTTCCTGATTTGTAAGATAAAAATAAATTTAATAGAAACTTTAATAGAAAATAGCCCAAAACGAAGATATGTGGTGTCATCAAGAATGGTGTTACAAAACAACACACATTGATGTACTGTCACAAAATACATAAAGCACCCAGTAAAATTATTCAAGTGAAACATGAAAAATTTTACTCACCGATCCTTGGCCATCCATGATTGGTGTTCAAAGGCTGGCTGCTATGATCAGAACATCATGAAGGTTATCTCGTGTCTGACAGGCGCAATGATCTCACGCCCATCAGTTGAAGTAACCGACAGCTGTTTTGCGACTAGCCAAAGGAAAACACAGGATCTGATAACTTTCCTGCGTAGCAATGGCAGTGGCTGAGACAAGGCGAAAATACTGAATCTATCAAACGTCAAATCCGTGTCATCGTGAACGTCTTGACTTTTATCAACATTCAACATCACCATCAGAGCCCTCTACAAGCTACAAGTCCTGTCACCCGTACAGCCGAGCTCTCTGATTGGCTGCGAGGCCAACGATACCTTCAGTATCGCCAGCATTTGCGCGGAGGTGATTTTTATTCACGTATAATCTAAGGTCAGATGATTAAAAAAAAAAAAAAAAAAAAAAAAAATTCTTATGATCTGATTTCTGGGCTAAGGTTGTGGCAATCAATTGTGCCTGCTCCCCTACTAACCAAGTTCTCGGTTTGTGTGTTGTTTTTTTAAACCTCGTGTTTCCTATAATGTTTGCCGTGGAAGGGGGAGGGGAATACCTTTTTTACCTGTCCTAAGAGCTTCAGTACTTAGATAGCGCTAGTTCCGATAGCGTCGACGTTAACACCATTCAAGCTCGATTTGTGACGGATTCCGTCCAACTTAGAGAAATGAATTCCCGCAATGTGAGTCCTTGGACACCGCCTCAACACGGAGTTGTAAACCGAAGCACTGCTGCTGGTGCTGCGGCTGTGACTTCTGCTGGGCCTAGGCCAAGTCCTCGGCGCTTATACACGGCTTCCAGCTCTGGGGACAGTCTCGGTGGATCATCCTCAGCAACTGATGCCAGGGCAGCTCAAGAAAGAGCCCACGAGGCTCGAGTGGCTATTTATGAGGAGAAACTGGCGGAAGTAAGTAGTAAAACTGGTGTTTGAGAATGTAGCTTTACTTATTGATGTAACGGATAAAGCTCATTCTTGTGCTGTTGTGTCTTTGAACTTCCAGAAGCGAAAGAAGAAACTTGAAGAAAAAATGGCCAAATATCATTATTTAATCGGAAATACTCTAGGGAAGTCTAATGGGTTGACCATGCAGCAGGTCAGAGAGTTGCAAGATCAACAAAACTCTCAGATTGCGGCCGCTTCGCTGAAACTTCGAGAAATTCAGGTACCAATAACGCCTTGGAAGCAGCATGACTTTTATGAAAAGGAGCTCTATAACTTTATTTCAACATGTGTTGTCCATGCAGCAGGATGAAAGCAGAAAATATCCTCTAGAATTGCATAACGAACCAGGGCAAGAAGTTGGTGCAAACCTTGGTAAGACCTCAACTGAGTTCAGTTCTCCTTACCATAGTGAACATAACAAATGATGAAGCTGTATTCCTTGCAGTGAAGTCCATGCAAGAAATTCGGATGCAGCAGCAGGCTAAGTACAACACCACGTTGCAGAAGAAACCATCATCTTGAAGTTCGAAGTGATACCTCCAACTGTTGTCTTTAAGGAAGCCACCTTTACCCAGCCATGCCTTCTGAGTCCAACACTCTTCACCATGATTGCTCTAGTTTTCTTGCATTTTTGTTGCCTAAGCGCTAAAAATACTTCAAATTTAAATAAACCATTCATAGAAAGTTTATCCTGTAAATTTTTTTTATTTAAATAGTCACTTTTTAACATATGTAACAAGTCATTCCAACACAACTCAGTGCATGACTGACACCTCAGTCTCAGCTCAAGAAAGGAATGATTAATGAAGGAAACCTTCATCATACACCAGTTAAGTGTTCAATAGTTATAAAACATGATTGATTAATCTAGTGATGTTATGTTAATAAAATCAGGTGAAAACAGCAAGCTTAGTTGTTGACATAAGCACACAGATTAGGTTGCAACCAAATTTCTGCTTGGTAACAAATACAACAAAAAGATGTGATAACAAAATGAACAAAATTTTAAGATGAATTAACAGAACAAATAACACCATAAAACTGAGATTATAATTAATTTATTACTAGACCTTCTTACTTCTTTCCACAACCTCCTCCAGGACATCCTCTCTTTGGTGGCCGATATCCACTGGAGCTTCCAGCCCCCATTAATGGGTTATACTCTTAACAGAAGAAAAAAAAAAGTCAATTAGCAACCACAGGTTACTTTGGAAAGATAACGGGAACTATAGTCAGAGAGAGGATATTCCTTTACCTGGCCTAAAACTTGAATCCTTTTTTTTGCTTGGACCTGGCACAGCCTCACTGGATTTAGATGACTCACTACCAAGTCGCCGGCCACTCGTTCCTGCTTGACGATCAATCCATTCTTGTCGCTTCTGTTCCTCAAGCTAAAGCAGTAAAAAAGGGTGTCATAAGATGACACTTAAAGGAAAACGCTAATAGGTAATGCAACTCACTTGTTGTGCTCTCTCAGCCTTGATTTTAGCTTGGCGGTCATGCTCTTCCTGCATTCGTTGCCTGGCTGCAACAATGGCTTCTTGCCTCGCTCTAAACAAATCTGGGTCTGAGAAAGAAAATGTTTACAGAACAATAATAAGTAAAATACGAGTCCACAAAATCGTTTCAAAAATGAAACAGAGTAGTACATACTCTTGTGTACTTGAGCAGCATATTCATCCTCTTCTCGCTTCTTTCTCCATGCTTCATAGGAAGGCTTAATCTTACTCCACAAATACAGGGAGAGAAGGATGAGAGCCAATATATACCATCCAAAGGTGGCATAAATGTACACAACTGAAAAGAAAAAACCGCACGTCAGAGTCAGAAATCTTAAATTATTTAGCAGGAAATCAAATAAAATGTTTACCAAGTGAAATGATGTCAGAGAGAAGCGCTGGAGTCGGCTGCTCCAGAGTCTCCGGATGGTGCGAGTCCTTTTGCTCCTCCATAATAGTCCCTCTAGCAAAACTACTCTTGAAACTTAATCAACCCTGACTCGACAACTGTTGACAAATACTGATTGTACTTTTGAGGTTAAAGACTTCTTGTGATGACAGCAGCCGCAGCCTTCTAGAAGCGTCCGTCTGCTTCATCACTGTGACCACCTTGAGCGATATTATAAACGCCGAATATGCCAATTTTTTGTACTTTTCAGGTACAATAGACATAAAATAAGTATATTCGCACGATGAAATATATTTTTAGTTCATTAAATACTGAAACTTTCAGAGAAAGAAAGCTTAAAATATAAGCTGTTGATTTTGTTTTCCAGAGGGAGACACTGGAGTTAAAACGAAAAGTTCGTTGGGTTTGAAAGTTCTCACTGCGTTTGCATGCGGTGGTCTGTGCAATATTCTAAGTTATTTTTCACCATTTATTAGCAGTGATTAGTACAACAATTGCATGTACGATCAAACAAATATTCGTCTTTGATCGAAGGCAACAAAAGCATCACAATGAAGGCTGTGTAAGTAGTTCTTCGTCCTTAGCAAAGGGTAACGTTCTGGGAAGCCGGCTAACCAATCTTTCAATTTTCGTTTTGTTTTTCTCCTGTAATATTGATGTGATGAAATTACTTTACATCTTCCTGTTACTCTATTCCCGCCGATATGTATACTCAATTGGACGGCGAGAATTTCCAATAGGATCTACATCAATTCTTGCTCTACCTTACCATTGCCTAAAGTGTCTCTGTTATATGTTGGTTGGATTAATTAACTAAATCTTCTCATCCAAATCTGTGCAGGAGGACGAGAGCTGCACCCAAGAAACCACCCGCTAAGTTAAAAAGTTTCACCAAAGACCCAGTGCAAGTTTACTGTCGGCTCCGACCGATGCATAATGAATCCGATGAATCGTGCATGAAGATATTATCAGAACAGTCCATCCAAGTAACCCCTCCAGATACCTCTGCTAACTATCGCGCAGGAACAGCGAAAGATGTTATTTACTCATTTAATAGAGTATTTGACGAAACTATTAGTCAAAAAGAGGTCTTTGAAACTGTGGGGTTGCCTTTGGTCAAGTCTCTCCTTGAGGGTCGTAATGGTCTTCTGTTTGCCTATGGAGTAACTGGGAGTGGAAAGACTTATACCATGAATGGTGAACCTCAAGATGGAGGTATTATGCCCCGTTCCCTAGATGTTATATTCAACAGCATTGCACATTACCAGGTATAATTCCAAATAATTTTATTCTAAGTATCTCTGGTTTGATTTTGTAACTCCTGCTAATCATTTAAGTTGTTTATTCAGGCCAAGAAGTACACATTCAAAGCAGACAGGATGAATGGCTTTGAAATACAAAGTGATGTTGATGCTCTCCAAGAAAGGCAGCATGAGTTGATGAGAAACTTAGAGTCAAAACCAATCAAAACACCAAGAAAGTTAGTATAATATCCATTATTCTTCTGTCACAGCTTAAAATGCATCCAATTTTTGTGTGTTGTAATCCGGGTCTTCTTCTTTAGGAATTCTGATCCAGATCTACATTTTCGCCAGCCAGATACAACAACACTAGATGTTGTCTGTGAAGACAATACCTTTGCTGTCTTTGTCACCTATGTTGAAATCTACAACAATAGTGTCTTTGATCTACTAGAGGAAGTAACTGAAGACATGCTTCGGACCAAGTGCGTTTCACACTATGGTTTTTGGTTGCCTTTGTATAGTTAAAATTTTATACATCTAAATTTCTCTAATGATTTTCCAGGTCAATGCAAATGAAAATACTCAGGGAAGATGCCTTGAAAAACATGTATGTGCATGGAGTGACGGAGATAGAAGTAAAGTCACCAGAAGAAGCTTTTGAAGCCTTTTACAGAGGACAAAGAAAGAAACGAATGGCCCATACTACGCTAAATGCTGAGTCCAGTCGGAGTCATTCTGTTTTCTCTATTAGGCTGGTTCAGGTAAGGTGTAGAATTAGAGTTGCTTTTTATCCTTGCAACTACCCCCAAATGGTTTAGCCATTACAATTGACCATCTCTTTCAGGCTCCACTTGATCACCATGGTGAAAACGTTCTTCAGGAAAAGGGTGGGATGTTGATCAGTCAGCTCTCCCTTGTTGATCTGGCAGGGTGTGAGCGAACCAACCGTACCAAGAACAGTGGTCAGCGGCTCAGGGAAGCAGGTATGCCCTTTTTCCCTTGTTCTCTACCAACTGTTGCAACTTTTATTATATGGACCTCAATTTCATAGGAAATATCAATAATTCATTGATGACACTACGCTCATGTCTTGAAATGCTGAGGGAAAACCAGCTGACAGGAACCAATAAAATAGTGCCATACAGAGACTCTAAGCTCACCCATCTGTTTAAGAGCTACCTAGACGGAGAAGGCGAAGTGCGTATGATAATTTGTGCTAATCCTCGAGCTGAAGATTATGATGAGACAATGGTTTGTTGGTTTGCTTGTTTGACACTCATACTTTGACATAGATGCATTTGTGTGTGTGTGTTAGACCTATAATGAAACTGATATGTCATTGATGTCATTGTTTTGCAGCAAGTCATGAAATTTGCTGAAATGAGCCAGGAAGTACAGATAGCTAGGCCAACGCCTGTGCGTGTGGACTTTGGATTCACCCCTGGCCGAAGGAAAGCTAATCAGGTATATATATCTTGTGTACCTTGAATGCAATAATTTTTTCTTCCTTTTTCAGTTTTTGTAGACTAGTTAGTTTTTGAAATAATATCAATTTCAATCTGTCTGCTCTAAATAGAAGATGTATAATAAACTTTTTGGGGCTCAGGTGTTTCGGTCAGCTGTTCGCCAACTACAAGAAGATGGTATCAATTCAAACATTCCTGTGGATGTGGATATTGTATATAGGTAAGTTTTGAAGAAATCCCATTGCCTCATTGCAAGAGACCAAATTTTTTGTGCTATGTCCAGGTTTACTCCCAATACTCTTTATTGCAGCTTGGCTACCGATTTACCTTCCCTGGACATTCTCGGACCAGATGGTGCTAAGGTTATATCGGAACTCAAAGAGTTCTTGCAGGAACGGATGAAACATCGAACCATGCTTCAGAAAAACCTGATTTCAAAACAAGAACAGTTCAGAGCGTTGCTGGCTGAAGTAGAGCGTGAAAATGTTCTTTCAAAGCAAGAAGTTTTATCCATACAAGCTCAACTTGACCAAGAACGCAGCAGAGTGAGTTGTTAAACAATCAATTCTGATTTATGTGCCTCAGTATTAGTATCACAATTTGTCCGCGCTCATTTGTTCATTTAGATGCGTGCTGTTCAAACAAAATTGGGCTCGATGGAGAGGCAGTATTCAACACTACAGCGCCGATATGATGAGCAAGAGCAGCAAAATCAGATTTTGAGACAAGAGAAGGCAGATCTTGAAATGGCTTTATCCCAGAGCGCTATTGATAAACAGAAAGTTAAACATAGATACAATGCTAAGGTTGCTGTTGAAAAAGAAAAAATTTCTTATGAGTATGAGAAGAAGTTGGAGAGGGACAGAGAGGCCCTTCGTGTAAGTGTACCTCCTCCCTGCTCAGAAATCACATAATAAAACATTTTTAACAGTTTATTTCCTCTCAGAATCAAGTTCGTGAGAAAGATGAGAAAATTCGTCGTGTCCAGCGGGCTCTGAAGGAGGATGCCCATGTTCCAAGCACTGCCTCTTCAACCAACAGTGCTGCTAATGTCACATCCAAGTCTGATGGCAGCACGACCCAGTCTTCCAATGCATTTTTGTTGAGGACGCCTGGAGCTGATTCAAGACGGGTAATTTAACCGTGTAATTACGTTATCCAAATGACCTTTAATTTTGTTGAAACTTGCTGACATTGAACACATCTTAGATGGGTATGGCCCTGAGAAACCCTCGTCACCGTCGTTCACGTTCTGCTGAGGGAACCGGGAAATGGTTGGACCACTGTCCTGCCACACCGGTGCCTCTGAACACTGTGTTCCAGCCGAACATGAGGAAACGCAAGTCTGTTACCAAGCTTACAGATGTCAAGGACATCACAAAAGGCACTGAACGCTACTGCCTCACCACTCAAGAGCAAGATACTGATGGAGAGTTAGAAACCCGTCTGTACAAGGTGGGCCTTTTTTACTGTTGATGTAGCAGTTTTTGTTTTTTATCTAATGAACTCAGTCTTTGATGAATGTTTAATTTCGAACTTGTTCCAGGGTGACGTTGTGCCGACGTGCTCTGGTGGAGCTCAAGTGATCTTCAGTGATGTTGAACTTCTGAAGCAGTCCTCTCCTACCGGCAATGCCTCCGGACCTGTCACTCGCAAAAGAAGTGCTCAAATGTCTGGTGCTGATGTTTCTGCAAGATGTTCGACTGCAGTGGAAGGTCATGGAAAGCGACCTCACCTTCTACCCAAGCCTTAATCAGTATCTTTTGGACAGACACTAGGTCCTCATGCCTGCTAATTACACATAACTTACAACTTTGTCTTTATGTTGCTTGTTCTTACCTTTAATTTATCTCAATATTCTCAGCTTTAAATATTTAACAAACTTAACTAATTTTTATTAATTTTTTAAAGAAGAATTTAACATTACTTTTCTTCTAATGTAGGGTTGACACTTTGATTTTCTAATGCCCTACTCATTATATTGTTGCGTGACAATATTCTTAGTGCTGTGGGGATTATTGATTATCCCAGTGGTTGTGGTTGCTTTATATAATGCTTTCTCTGCTGGTTTTTGACACAACTTTTTTCTTTTTCCAATCAATTTCCATGATTTGTTATTTTGTCAAATCCTGTCTGCAACTGTGATCAAGCATGCTGTCTTCTGAATTTTATTTTTAGCATCTTGTGTATCACAATAAATATTGTATGAATGAGGAAGGCTTTTGTTTTCCATCGTTCCTAAATATCCTTGTCCATGTCACATTTTTTAAACTGACCACTTCTTTCACAGTGGACTAATTTATCTTTCCATGCCTCTCAACCAAACAAGTTAAAATGTCTCATGACATTAAAATCGCAATGCTGCGATGTGGACACCGCGGACGTTCGAATGATGCGAGCGGTTTCGCACAGAACCATATACTACTAAGCACACAAGGGAAAAGTAGAGTTGTCCTTACTTCAGGGAAGACCGCCAACGACCGGTGCGTTTATTGACAGCACTCATCTGATGTCCGGTCGAACGCAGAAAACCCCTTTCCATGATGGACCACCGGAGCCAAATTGTACTTTCGCGTAGATTCGAAGGCAGCTGACTGAAAAATTACCCCTGGGTGTCGAACGTCGGGTCCATGGTTTGAGATTTGCGCCTCTACATTCCGGTCACATTGACCGGGCTCCGTGGTAGCGACCCGGGTTCTTCGCGACAAGTCGTGATGTGCAATGCTGAGCGCACTGTCATGCAAATCGCCATTAGGGCACACTCGTGCCGTGCCGGCGATTGGCTGGCAGTGACGTCGAAGCTGGCAAGGACGGCGTTTTGGCGGTGCCCGGTGCGGCCTAAATACACGCATGAGCGCGATGCCCATTGGCTGTTCCCGGGGCGGGTGGGGGTGAGGACTGCTAACTGCGAGCCTGCCGCGCGAGGGGGCGGGGCCGTGGTGTGGCGGGCGTGCCGACGGGCGTGCAGACGGGCCCCGGGACTGGGACCGCCCTCCGCCTGCCTCCACCCTACTCCACCCCCGAGACGTCGCCGAGCCTGGCCGAGTCCTCCCTGCCGCCCGGCGGGACCTGGGCTGGGACCCCGACCACCACCACGACCGGGGTCCGGGGTCTTTAGTCCATCCTCCGCCCCCGTCGCGTCGACCACACCCCGGTGCCGTGCCGCGTTGGGAGGCTGGAGCGGCGGCGCGTGCGTGCGTGCATGCGTGTGTGTGCGTGAGCGGAGTGTGTCTTGGCAGCACACCACCGCGGCCGTTATTTGCTCAAGCCGTCACCAACGTGTCGTGGCCGGCGTGCCACTGCCGCGGTGACCGTAACAACCGTCTACTTTATCGGCGGGCTGCGCCCCCGCTGCCCCCGCGTGTTGTCGTGGCCGGGCTTTAACGGCGTCGTGAGGTGCACGAGGAGGCCGCGTGGTGGCCAGAGAGGCGCGGCGATGCGCAGCGCGAGGGGGCCTCGGTGACCGCGCCAACCGAGCCAGCGTCCCGCCACTGACGACGACCCGACTCCAGGCTCCAGGACGGCTGAGGCGGTCCAGGGCATGATGACGTTGGCACTGCAGCAGCAGCAGCAGCAGGCCAGCTGTCGCTTCAGCAGCAGCAACAGGTTCGCCCCCGGCTCCCCGCTGCACGGCAGCATGAGCAGCAGCAGCAGTTGCAGCAGCAGCAGCGGCTGCAGTGGTCGCGGCGCTTCCAGACACGGCGGCAACCCTTGCACACGGAGGTACGAGGAGGGGATTGGATTGTCTTTGTCCACGGGGTGGAATAAGCGGGAGTCTCAAGTGTTGGGGGCGGGCCGTCTGCCTCGCGTCGCGGTAGCGGACTGACTCCACTCCGGACATAGCTGTCTGCTGTCCTCGCACCCTTCTAGGTGCGAGAGGGATAGACGATGTGCGGAGTCAGTCTGCTGCCTCGCTACTGTCCCACTGCGTTTAGGGGCTTGGTGTGCTGTCGAGTCAAAATTGAGGCATTGCGGAAACGGACCGGCGCCAGTGGAGAGGGAGAACCCCTCGGTGATAAATCCCAGGCGAATAATGCTCCCTGAGTGCATCTCCTCGTCATGTCGAGCCGCTTCCTCGGGTTTAAAGCCCTGTTCCCTTCTCACGCTCCCCATCGCCCCATGTCGCGCCGTTTAGGAGGGGCCGGCGGGGCGGGGGGCTGAACGACACGGCAGGGGCCGCTCAGCCGCTGCAGCCGCTGCAGAGGGCGAGGGGGCTCGGACGTGCCGTTCCTGTTTTGTTTCTCGCTCCAGAAGGCGATGTAGCGTGTCATGGCTGAGGGCGTGTCGCGCTGTCGTGCGCCCCGACCGCACGACTCGGATCCGTTTCCGCCCACTTTGCCAACGGCATCCCCGACCAGGCCGCGTACCGTGTCCTCGTCGAGAGGGCGGAAGCGTCGCGGTGATTTGTCGGGCGTGGCGGGGGCGAGGAGATCAAAGGGGCCGAACCGGGCCGAACTGCATTCCATCCGATCTAGGATCTAGTGATCTAGGAGGGCGCGCTCGGACCGCCGTGACCGCTACGGCCGCCGCGACCCGGTGCCTCGTCTATTCGTCGCCGGTTCCGCCGCGCCGATCCGGTCACCGGCAGAGCACACAGACATGGCACACAGAGGGCCCATTGTGTAGAAACCACGACCGTTACGCGCGCGGGGGAAGACGAGGACGCCAGCACCGCGACTGTCGTGGGGTGCAGGGGTTCAAATACCCGCTCTGTTTTTGTTTCTGCGCGACACACTGAGTATCGCCTTGTTGTAAATGTGTGCGGTGGCGGTCTTGCTGCAGGTGCAAAGACGACGACGACGTGGACGAGGACGGCGACGTGGACGACGATGACGATAGCCAGTCGTCCGGGTCGGACAGCGAGCAGCACGTGCCGCACATCCTGGCGCCCCTCAGCCCGGCCTCCATCGTGAGTACAGCTCCACCTTCCAGGGTCCTGGATGTGTCAGAAAAACGCAGGGCGTGTCCCCTTGGAAGGGTGTAGTAAGCGAGCCGACTGCAGGTCTCTAGAATCGGCTCGTTCACGATAGCCCTCTAGCTTCAGCCAGTTGGAGGCGAACTTGGGGCAACCCTGCGTTTGTCTAACACAACTCGGACTGTCCAGCCATCTGGCCGTGTTCGTGCGCCCATCATCGTGTTCCTCGCAGGAGGCGGGTGCTGGCGCCCAGCGTGTCCCCCTGGGTGGTGCGGGGGCGGCGGCGGGCGGCGGCAGCGCCCACGGATCCCGTCGGTGCCTGCTGTGGGCGTGCAAGGCGTGCAAGAAGAAGACCGTCACCGTGGACCGCAGGAAGGCCGCCACCCTCAGGGAGCGGCGCCGCCTACGGAAGGTACAGGCGACGGATGTACAGCGGTGTACGCCTATTGAAAAAAAAATTAATTTAACGTGTGACAAAAAAAAATGGCGCGTGTTGCAGGTGAACGAGGCCTTCGAGGTGCTGAAGAGGCGCACGTCGACCAACCCCAACCAGAGGCTGCCGAAGGTGGAGATCCTGCGCAACGCCATCGAGTACATAGAAAGCCTGGAGGACCTGCTGCAGGGCGCACAGAGCGGCCAGGGCAGCGCCCCGCAGCACGACCCGGCGGTGAGGATCCAACCCAACCCCAATTCCACGTCATCTCTTCTCTAGATTTGGGGTGTCCTCGCGTCCCCTGCTTGGCACCACCGTCACCTTTTTGCACCACTTCTTCCTTTGGGCATGTGTGACAGGGGAGGGCGGGGGGCAGGGGAGGCATGGGCGGCCGTGACTTCTTTGCGGTTGTGATGAGTAATCAGGGGCCAGTGCGCACTGCGGCAACACGCCGCGTGACTCACCATGTATTTTCTTTTCTCCATCGTCGGTTCGCTGCTCGCAGAATGTCGTGCCGCGTCTTTTTTTTTTCTTTTTTTTTTTGCTGTTAATGGCGTCAGTTGGTGTCGGCGCACGGCGTCCGTGGGTTTGACGTCGGCGTCCTCGCGGCGTGCCGCTGTGCTCTGCGTTTGGAGGCGTCGCGGCGTCGCGGCGTCGCGGCGCAGCGGGGCAGGGCATGGCCAGGCAGGGCGCGCCGCGGTGCCTTTGCCCGGGGAACTGGGTGGTGATTTCGGCTGTCCAAACACGGCCAGGTAATGGATGACGCCGTGGCCGAGCCCCTCCCCGCCCGCCGACGCCCGGCGACGCTTTGCCGCACCAACGCACCAAGGGCACAACACACTCGGCGCTCCACGCCGCCACTGCATTCCTAGCACGCCTCCACTGCCATTATGACAAACTAGAGGCACCCCTGATGGCGATGGCTCTGCGTCGTCGTGCATCCCTTGCCCAAGTACAGGAACATGCGGTGTCCGCTGCCCCCCGCCCTTTTCCACCCAGGTAGGGCGCAGCGCAGAGCCTAGCAGCGTTGATGAGGCCTTTACGGCGCCGTGATGGCTGCTGGTGTTGGTGGTCGCCCGGTCGCGGCGCGGTTGGAGTCCTTGGCGATCCCTGCCCGTGCCAGCGCCCGCCCCGTCGTGTAGCGTGGTGCGGCTCTCTCTCCCGAAGCTCATCCCGGCCCAGAATACCACGTCGAATTAATCGGCGTGTCACCGTGTTCCCTGCGACTTGGGACCCCTGTCCCCCCTCCTCCCCTCTCCGCTCGGGCCGGGCGGGAAACGCCTCCGTCATCGGGGACAATCGAGGCTCGCGGGGCGAGGCGGGGCGTTGGCCCGCCACTTGTCTGGGGCCCACGACGACGCGAGGGAAGTCGAAGAGCCGCCCTGGAGGCGCCCTGGAGCCGCGGTCCGAGCCGCAGAGGGCGCATGCGGACGCCCCTATTCCATGTGTTGGTGCGTGGGCCGTCCGAAAACATGTGGAACAAGCCGTCTCCTCGCGCGGTAGCGGCGGCACCGTGCTTGTCACACTCTTGCGCGCGCGTCGCACTGATCGCTCCATTTGTCTCCACCGTCGCTCTGCTGCTCCGCTCCACCGCGGCGGGTCTTTTTGCTGGTTTAGCACTGCCGAGCTGCGCGGTGCTGCGCTGCGCGCCATCCGCGTCCGCCCCCGGTCCGGCCCCTCCGCGACGTGAAATAAATTTCGCCAGCGGCCGCGCCAAAAGTGTGTGTTGCAGTCCGCGCCTTCGCCCCGCGAGGTTTTGACGACGCCCCACGCGACTCCCTAATGAAGACGGCATACCTCGCGCCCGGCCAGCGGGACGCGGCGGGACCCAGCCTTGAGGACCGCGTCGAGGGCCGTGTCGAGGACCGCGACGTTGACTAGTACCTCCACACCTCTCTGATAGGCGTCTATTAGGCGGTCTGGGGCCGGGCCAGAGCGACGGCCGTCATGACCCGCTCCCGCGCCGCTCCTCGTGTCCCCCGTTATGCCGGTGGGCTGCAAATGAGCGGCGCCTCGGCGGACAAGGGCGCCGACAGCGCCGACAGCGCCGCTTCCGAAGCTCGTCTCTCGGGAGGCGCCGCCGCCTCTCTTCGGGCGTCGCTCTAATAAGCCCCTGCTGACGGACGACGCGCGGCACAGCGGAGTGTGATTGGCGCGAAACACGGATTCTGCAGCAAAATGCAGGGGGACGGGAAATTGTGCACGTGTGAGAGACGCGTATGAGACACGCGGCACACTGTGTGCAGTAGCAGGCAGCAGGCCCCACGCACGTGTGTGTGAGTGTTTAGAGTGCGTGTGTGTGAACCAATGCGGAAAACGACGCACGTCCCACCAACTTGATGGCGGGGGCGTTGCAGCTCTGGGCGAGCAGCGCAGGGCGAGCAGCAAGGGGAGCGCGTCGACGTTTGTAAGACACGTTTCGTCGACCGAATGTCAACTTACTCTGTTAGCAAAAGAATGAGCGGCGTAATGAACAGTAAATGAATGTACTATATCTTTTTCAGGCCACCACACCTCTCTACGTGTCCGACAGAGGGGCTAACTGCGTGGGCTCCTTCACAGACTCCATTCACCGATTCACCCCCTTGTCCGGTGAGTACACGTCTCGACTCTCAGGAAGAAGGGGATAAGCGTGCGGCCCTGTCTTCCGGCTTTTTACGTCGTGGAGCATCCGAAGTCTCTCCGGTCGGAATGAGCTCACCCTTCCCCATCCCTCATTGCGCAGCACACCCACGGCACGCGCGGCAGGTCGTCGTTTTGGCGCGATTCTCACACGTGTGTTAAACCGCACGCACGATTACTGCATGCTGCAAGATCAAAGCGGCGCCAGGCTCGCCAGGCTTGCCATCTCTCTTTGGCAGAAAATGACTGCTGGCGCGCGCTGGCCGCGGCCCTTCACTGCCCTGCCGGTCTAACAGCCAATTAGAGGCCGCTTCCTGGCCCGCCATCCCGCCCTGCCGCCCGATTCCGTCTCGCTCGCTCTCACGGGGCGTTCCGTCGGGGTGCGGGCGAACGGCGCGACGAAGCACCGCCTTGGCCTGCCTTGCCCGCGGCCCTCGCCGCCGTTCATCAAACGGCGCGGCGGCGGGGCTAACAGCGCCGATGTAAAAGTGTAGCGCCGCAGCGTCGCAGCGGCACACTTTTACTTCTAGGAGACGTCCTTTGCCGTGATCACGCCGATGGCTTCCGACACGGCGGCACGGCACCTGCCTCGTCCTGTGTCTCCAGCCTCGGCGTCGCGGCGCAAGTCTATTTCCGCGTCGCGTCGGTCTGCGGTATCGGGGCGTTTGGCGCGGTCCGTCTGAATTGAGGCGGACGCCGCGTCCTTAGTCCCTCGCGCCGCGCCGACGGGACGCCGTCGGGACGCCGTCGGGACGCCGACGGGACGTGACACGGAGCGAAGGCCGGCGCGGCGACAGCCCTCAGCCCTCCCTCTATAAATACGCCGGCAGATACAAGCCATTTATCGCAGGTAAAGCGAGCCTTGTGCCGACGATCCCGCGCCGCGTTTCGCTCCGTCTCTCTCGCACCTCTTCGGGACGCCCCATGCGCGCGAGGGAGACAGAGCGAGGACAGCGACCTGCGGGATGAGTCGACAGGCCGCGGTGGCGCGCTCCAGGCGGCACAGTGCGCCTGCGGATCGACGGGTAGGCCGGCCCGCCGCGCACGGCTGTGTCGCAGCACCGCGCCACGCAGGCGCCCTGGACACGCACACGCAGCGGACCAGCGGACGGCAGGCAGCGCGCCGTCAGGTGGTGGAGGCGGACGGACAGACAGACCGACAGACAGACACGCAGGGCGCACGTGTCCCCTCTCCGGAAGTCTTGTCCCTCGTCCCTCTGGCGCGCGGTGCCTTCTTTCTATCTCCTTCTGTTTCACAGCCCATCAACTACTGAGGCAGATCATTCTCGACTCCTCCACCCTACGCGCCTTGCAGGACTCCAAATAGCGCTCTCGTCGGTCCATCTCTATCGCACCCTTACGGGACGTCTCATGAGTGCGAGAGAGAGAGCGACCTCCTACCCGTAGTGAGTCGGCTGCTTCCCTTGGCTTGACCGCGCTCTGCGTCTGTGTGCGCACCCACATCGTGCATGGCGCGCATGTGTGGCCGTGAGCCGCCGCACCGCCGCCCAAAGAAGAGGCGTCAGGAAAAAACTAGGGCAGATTTCTTTCCATCCCCCCCCCTTCCCTGCCCCAATTTTGGCCCGGTACGGCGTGTCCGCGGCCCGGCCCGCGTAGGGACCCTCGCCCTGCTCGAGGCCCTGGCTGCCCTGGCTGCCCTGGTGCTGCCGCGGTGCTGCAGGCTGTCTCTCCCGCATTGCCCGCGTGGCTGCGAGAGAGACTCTTGGGAGTGGCTCCGCTGGTGGTGCTGGTGCCGGTCACCCAGGCCGTGTTCTAGATGGTGGCGGCGCGACACGCCCGCCTTGATTTAGCGGGGCGTTCTGCAGTTGCCGCTGCCCGTCATAGTATTGCCTTGGTGTGGCGTGGCGGTGCGGGGTGGGGCGGGGCGGGGCGGGGCGGGGCACTAGACGACACATACTGCACCGACACCGCTATGGACCCTGCTCATGAATCATGATTTAGTACAAACCGCCAAAAGACCTAAAAAAATTAAAAATATAGAAAACATCAGCAAATTATTTTGAAACAAACGCTTGCGCTTTTTCGTTGGGCGCAAGGCTTGCGAGCCGCAGCCGCGTTTAGTGACCCTGTTTGTGGGACAGTGTGGCGCTAGCCCCGCGTCGCTCCGCCCATCCTCGAGCCATCAAGCCATCAAGGGAGCGTCGCGCTTCTTCTATACTCCCCGGTGGACCTCCGTTCCCTCCCCTCTTTACACCACTTTCCGTTTTACAGCCGTAAGCTAGCCCAGGTCGTATACCGCGCGCTAACAGGCCTGCACATGGAGGAGGCGCTCCGCCTAGGACGCCTAGGAGGCTTAGGCAGTCTAGAAATAGGCTCGGATCTATCGCGTCCTCGGCCGGCGACTTTCGCTCTGTCGATCCCCGATCCGATCCCAGTGATAATGAACGATCACCTCTGGGATGACGAATGGGGCTGCTCCGCCAGGCCGCCAGCCATAATAATCCACGATTCGTTCCGGATCAAAACGGAAAGAACAACAATTTGGGAGTCTAGATCCCGTGGATGATGCACGACCTGACGAAGGGCGGGAAGGCGCGAGGCAAGGACCGAGAAGGAGGGGAGGGGGAGGGGGATGGAGAGCACCGTGAGTGCAACGCGATATGGATTTACACTCGGGGCCGCTATAACATTTCATCGCATCGAGCAAAATTTAAAAATACATAATTTTTCTTTTTTTTTTGTGGGGCGCAAATGAGCAAGAGAGCGCCGAGGTGACGATCATGGGCAGAATGGGGCGTGGTCGGGGCGGGGGTGAGGGGGCCGACGCGGTGCGCGACGCACGGGGAAAGATTTATTGGTGGTGTGCAGTTTGTTCGCATGCCGGCCGATGCCGCCAAGGCGGTATTTAGCGGTCCGTGTCGCCTGCGTCACACAACACGGATGAAAGCCCGCAGGCCGCCGCTGCGCAGGGCCAGGCAGGGCCGCCGGCCCGGCAGGATTATTTATATAAGGCGCCGTCGTATTGAGACATGGAGACGCCGCCTGCCAGCTTTTTTTGTGCGGTGTCACACAGGCACACTGGAAAAACAGATTCATCCGCAGTGCGGGCAGTGCGTTCAGGTTTCTGCGACATGCGGACGCAAATGACCAACGCCAATGGGTGTTTTTTTTTTTTGTTTGTATTTTTTTGGGGGGTTGGTCGATTTGCATGCCAGAGCAACATAATCGATAATTTTTGTGCGCGCCCCCTCACAAATGGCAGTGTTGTGTTTCGGCGACAGCGAGGCGTTGCTGTTTCGCTGGCGCGCTGTGCCTGGCCCTCGGCCTGGCCTGGCCTGGCTTGGCGGACGCGCGGACCGAGAGGCAAAAGACCCCGTGTAGTCTACTTATTAAGGGAGTTGCCGTGCGTGAAAGTCGGGAAACGACCTCAAAACTGCCCCGTAAAAAATCTGAGCGTGTTTTAGGACCCTTTGGACGTGACACCGGACGGCACCCACGCCCCGCGCCCTCCCCACCCCTCTCCTCCCGGCCGCGCCTAGCCGCGCCGCAGCCCGGCAGGTTGATGAGCCGGCCCGGCATGCCGTAAATTAAATCCCCCGCCAAAAAAAGGGTGAAAAAAAGAAGAAACCGGTTTGGCCAGCGCGGGCGGGCAGAGACGCCCACAATGCTTGAAATTTATGTTCAATTCTGAGCGCGCGCCACGACGCACCACCCAATTATTTGGAAATATTTTTAGGCGGTGTTAATTGTGTTGGCAACGCCTCCCCCCCCCCCCATGCACGCGGTGTCGGAGGGGGAAAAGAGGAACAGGGGGAAAGGGGGGGATAATAAGGCGTTTTGTTCTGCTTTTTTTTCATCATTTCTTTTTTTTTTTTTTTTTTTGAGGAAAATAAATCGGCACCGATTTTGTCGAGTTCTCTCGACGCATGGGCGTAATGGAAATTTTTTCAGTCCCCGGTGGCGCCTCCCCCGTGACCTCCTGATCTTCCCTGCGCTCCCCGGGGACTCCCGCAACAACCCAACAACTTCCGTCTCGGGCTGCGCGTCTGCGCTGCACGTCTGCGCTGCACGTCTGCGCTGCACGTCTGCGCTGCACGTCTGCGATGCACGTCTGCCATGCGCGTCCCCGCAGGTCCCTCGGCGCCCCAGTGACTGGGGCCAGTCCATGCGGTCCATTCTCACGCCCCGGTCCGCCCATTCACACCTTGGCGTCTAGCGGCACCTGCATATCCAAAGCGTCCGCGGTGGCACGTGGAAGCAGTCCGAGCGGTCGATGCGATGCAGTCTCGCAGGGAGACTCGGAGAGACTCGTCGTGCCACGTGCTGTGTCTTTACGGCGCCCAAGTTAATGCGCTGAAACTGACGACGACTGCACGCAGCACAACATTTCTGCCGCCGTGCCACGATACGCGTGCGTCGTGACGGCGATGGAGGTCGGAGGTCTCTCGGCCGGCGGCGGTATTTAGACAACGAGGCAGCCAAGTGGCGTCTTGTGTAAGCCCCGGCCCGCATGTGCGGAAAATGCTGAAGAAAAAAGGCCCAAGTTATGTCGCTGGGGCATGCAGCGTGTGGCGGCCGGGGCGCGGGGGCGCGGGGGCGGGGGCGGGGGCCTCGCCCGGCTTTTAGCGGCCGGGGGCATAACCGTATGTCGTGCAGTGTTAGTTGTTGTCACTCCCCGCGCGCGCCGTGCGCGACTCCGTTCTATTACCCCCGCCTTCCTCTTTTCTACGCGGCCCGATGCATGGCGGATCGTGGAGCAGTTACCGCCGTAAATTCATTGCCCTCGTGCTCGACCAATCTCATTTTCGACCAATTTATTGTATTTTTCCGACCCGCTTTTTAACGGGTGCTTCTGTCTCTTGCGAGAACAACGCGGATGCAAAGATGCGGCCGAAGAATGCGCTCTGAGGACTGAGATAGTGCAGCACACGGCGGCACGGCGCGGACACGGCTATGTATAAGCGCAAATGCGAGGACAGGAGTGAGGCCCCCCCCCCCCAAGCCCCTCCATCGCGGCCCGACAGCGGCTCCTAAATCAGATCTCGCATTAATACTTGTGCCGCACGTAGACGACGTCCACCAGTCGACCCGGGCCGCGGGGGTGAAGGGGGAGGAGGGGCGGCAGCATCGGCCCCGACCGCATCGAGGAACGCGGGGAGCAGGGACCACCTACGAGCCGGCGTGCTGCGACATCAAATAAATATAAACCTATTAAACCCCGCCAGACAGGGCACCGCGACGGCCGGCACGACGCCCAGGCCGCGCCGCGCGAGCCTCACGGGTCCAGTGTGATAACGATGCCGCGTCTGTGTTTCCAGGCTGCGCCGCGGGCGCCGACGAGGACCCCCAGACGACGCCCTCGTCCAACGGCCGCGGCTCCGAGGCGGCGTCAGGCGGCGCGGCGTCGACCTCTAGTCTGGACTGCCTGTCCCTCATCGTGCAGAGCCTGGCGAGCCACTCCTAGCCCCTGGCACGGCGGCGGCCTCGGACGCGACGGCGCCACGCCCACCGCGCTCACCGCGCCTCTGTGGATGGCGTGTGTTCACCCTGGGACTTGGTGAAGCTCTGCAAGCTCTCCCCGTCGACGCTGCGGGGCCCCGGCGCGCCCTGCGCTTCGCCCTGTGTCTGTTGGGTGGCCTAGCCGTGAGGCCGACGGGCGGGCCCCTTCAGCACCAGTCCCCTTCAACCTAGTCAGGCCGCCTTCCCGGGCCGAGGCGGCGCTTCCTGTTTTGTAGCAAGTAGTTTGTGCTGTCACTACTGCGTGGATCGACGGTCGACGATCGAAATTTTAAAGGAATACTGCTGTGATATGGAAAGAGGGAGCACGGAGGGATTTATATTTTCAGCACTGGAAAAGCCTGGGTTCTGGCTGTAGCAGCTTCTCTGGTTTCAAGGAGCTCTGGATGATTGTGCATTTAGATGCTCTGCATTTTTGTCTCTGACATATCGCTTATTTAACACTTTGAGGTTCGTTTATTTTGCTGAACATAGATATGTTCTTGTTCAGATTGTTAGAGAATGAGTCTGATTTACTGTAAAATAATGAGCGCTTGCATGTGATGTTAAAACTAAGAAATACATAGTTTGTAAGTAAATAATATTTTATCACCAATAAAGTTCTCCCTAAAACGTGGTATTTTCCTTTGTGCATTTTGAACACTCTTGAATGAGTGAGTCCTGAGTGGGTCTTTATAGATGTCTGTAAACGAAAGTTTTTATGTCCTGTTCTATCTTTGCCTGCGAAACCTTTTCGAAAATAAAATTTGTACACTTGCCCTCGTAACAACAATTGAGGTGCGGTTCAAAGTCGTGCTTTCGCTCTTGTTGACCCGCCGTGAGTGGCCGCGCGCGCCGTGCGGGCATTCCCCCGACCGAGCGGGAGGAGGGGAGGGAAGATCTGACGAGCGCTTACCGCCGGTTTACCGCAGTCGCAGCGCTCCAAGCGCCCACTCGGGGAACTAGGCACGGCCTGGTACATACAACGTTATTCGCAGTCCCAGACAAGCCAGGCAGCGCAGCGTCGTCATTCGTCATTGAGTCGCCGATCTGCACAACAACGGGACGGCAGGCTTTTACGTAAGTTAAGTCTCTCGGATTGTGTCACTGCGTCATTCGAACTCAGCCGCGTGGTTTTAAAACCACCGTGCTGATTGGACTGATTACCTTAAAGTGAGTGCTTTACGGTGCCAGTAGTCCCGATCAGTTATTACGGCACTCTCTTCCCTTTGTTGTGGGCCATGGGTGGTTTTGGGCCTAACCACCAGGCCCGTGGCGACCCGTGGATGCTTTATCATGATGAAGTTGCACTTGGTAATCGTCAAGTCGATTACTAGTTTATTTTATTTCATCATATGACATTGCTGTGTTTGTTGGACGATTTGTTCTGTTCTACCAGTGCTTCCTTTCCAACTTGATTTGTGCTTTCCTTGTTATGTGATCAGTTTTGGATGAATTCTGTGAAGGTCACATTAATTTTTGTTTTTTGTCAGATTTTTGATGATTTTACCTGACAGTAGAAGTTTACTGGAGCTCATAATTGGTTTCATTTTCAGGATGCGTTTTGCCATTGTGGGGCTGGTGCTCTTAGCGCTGGTGATAGGTGACAATCTTGCTGATGCTCGCCGCAAAGGTGAAGAAAATTGGAAGCAGCGGTATCGAAACTGGAAGGATTCCGAAGAACAGTCTCGTCATCATCATGCTCTGATTGGAACTGATGAAGCTGCCGCTGCAAGGCCACACAGAGAAGAAGAACCTCGTCAACCTGGTGCTCTGATTGGAACTGATGAAGCTGCTGCTGCTAGGCTGCACAGAGAAGTATGGTTCAAATATTTAATTTACTCTTTCAGTTTAAGTTGGTTTGAGTCATTTACAATATGTATTTGTATCCAGGAACAGAATTCAGTGTATGATACTCCTACTGAGGAAGAACTATGGAGGCAGAAAATTGAGGAAAAGAAAAGGCGTTTGAGTGCAAAGAAATCCGATGTGGGTGCTCAGATCAAGCCAGCCAGTGAAATAACTGCTTGGCACGAGGAGAAATGGAGGAGGAAGCAGGAACATCGTCTCCAGGCAGTTCCCTATGAACTCCAGCGCCAGAAGAGGCGTCAACCACGTGACTACAGACCTGATGCAGAACAAGTTCGGAGTAATCCTCCTCCTCACACCAAAGTAGCAGAAATGGCTCGTTACATTGTCCACCATTCTGGTGAGTATTTTTTCAAGTTGCGTGTTTAATTTTAGTGTCATGCGTGCAATCCACTAATACCAGTTTTCTTCGTCTTCAGATTGGGCAGCCGTTGCGTATTCCTCAAAGCAGCCAGGCACTTATGGACTACCTATGGCTGATATTTTTTCAGTCAGTGATGGTTTCCAGGACAATAGCACCGGCATCCCTTACATGTATATTTCACCCAAGGATTTGGGGGTCCAAGACTTGATTAAAGACAGCAGGTGCTCTCTCGCTATGACATTGGCCCAGGGTGACTACTGCCAAAGGGAAGGCCTGGACCCAGAAGATCCTCGCTGTGCTCATGTTTTCCTTACCGGAAAAATTAAATCGGTAATAATACAAGACTCTCCTTTGAAAGAGACAATCACCATTCTTCCACTTTCTCTGAAATCTGATTTCTGACTTTTTCAGTTGAAAAATGGATCTGAGGAACAAATCCGAGCTGAGAAGTTCTTCTTCGATCGCCATCCTCACCTTCGCAATATGCCCAAAGGTATGACAGTATTATTATCACAGGAAACCAATTTCTATAGATTATAATAATAAAAAATGTTCCTGCTTCACAGATCATAAATTCAGGTTTGTCAAGCTGAAGATCAGTCAGATCCTCGTTCAAGATTATTTTGGTGGCCCAGCTCAACCTTCTCTGGCAGAATACTTTGCTGCCAAGCCTGAAGATGTTAAGCCTGTCCCAAAGAAGCCAGCTGAGGATCCTGCCCGCGAAACGGAAGCAGAGCTCCTCCCAGGAGCATCCGATGACATTTACAAGTGGGCAAGGCCAGTCGAGTAAGCTTCTGTTGGAAGCTGCCGATAACTATTGGATAACTTGCTTTATTGCATACAATGTAATTTCTGCTCTCTATATACTCCTTTTTTTAGTTTTTATCTCTTAAAAATGAGCATTTATTCTCCAAGACAAGGATGTGTCCCAATCTTTCAGCTCGTGACATTTGCTGTGATTTTGTTGTTATTTAGATTATAGTGAGCCAAAGAATTTATTTTAAAACTCTCACATTTTTGTACCTAGCGAGTACTTCATCAATTTTTATAGGCCTGTTCTTTTTAGTACCTCTGTTTAGTGCCTTTTTCTCTTTTCTTGTAACTGATTTGTACAAATATGTTAGTTTTATTAACAATTAAAGAAATGTTTCCAAAGCAAAAATGAATTTGCCACTCCTTTGCCTGCCCCGCCATGATTCTTCAGAATCGAATCTAATTGCCATGACCTCCGTGGCCCCGTGGCCGGCCGCAGTATTTGGGGTGCCCCGCCCCCCGCCACTTGAGAGGCACTCGTGCGGAAGCGTGGAGGCGCTGTACAGTGCGGCACCGGCCACGGCGGCCACGGCCAGGGCGGCAGGGACTCAATGAAGCACGACGCGGGCAAGGATGCCGCTGGACCGGGGCAGGCCGGCAGGCCAGGCCAGGGCAGGCAGAGAGAGCGGCCTTGTGGCCCGCCAGCGGTCCTGCGGGCGTGCCTACCCACGTGTCCGCGGGCCCCGGACTGCTGCCCCGAAGCGCCGGCGCTGCTTCGCGCATTTTCCAAAAATCGAAAACGGCACAGAGAGTGGGCGGCACGCGGACTCTTGTCATCGTCAGCAGCCGGGCGATCCCGAAGAGTCGTTTCGTTGCTGTCTCTGTTCCACCCGGGGCGACAGCGGCTGACAGCGCCGATACAAGATAGTGCGCTGGACAGCTAGGGCACCGGCCGGCACCGGCACAGCCCCACAGTGCGTGTCGTTGCCCTAGCACGACCGCGGACAGGGGCAGTGACAGCATCGCGGCAGCACGACGGCGGGGGGTGTCACTCGGCGACGTGGGGCCCAGGCACAGCACCCCCTTGGGTGGTCGAGGGCCCCACGGGGACCTCTAGGCCAAATGGTCACGCAGGGCCGCCCCCCCCCCCCTCCCCCACCGAACGGCCACTCCGCGAGTCACCGCCTGGAGAGCGCAGGCATCGCCAGGCTCCTGTCACATTTCGTTTTCCTGCCCAAACGTCCAAAGAAAACAACAAAATGCCAGAGGGAAGCTGGTTCGCGCAGCTGCGACCATGTCGCTGGGTCCTCTTGGCCATGCAGGTGTGGCCACTTTGCGAGAGAGATGGTAAGCTGCCGTCACAACGACCGCTCCTCGAGTGGACTTCCCTGGCGCCTAACGCTGCTGCGCTGCTGTCCCTCCGGCAGGGCGGGTGGTGTTCCGGAAGCGCTCGCCGCAGTCCCTGTACGCCGTCGTGGCCTGGACCGCAACCGCCGCCATCGCCCTCCCAGGCCTGCTGCACTGGACGCAGGTCAACTCCCCCACCGCGCGCTTCACGCAAGCTGCTCCTGCTGAGCCGACAAACTCAATTCCGCTGTTCTGCCAGGTGATGCACGCGGCCGGCTACTTCAGCCTCAAGGCCTACTACGCCTTCTTCGTCATTTTCGGCCACGCCCCCCTGCTCGTTCCCTTGCTGAACTGGCCCGCCCTGCACCACGTCGCCCGCGCCTTCAACTACTCCCACCGGTTCCAGGTATGTTCACTGGGGACGGGGCGTCGCCACGAGCACGCCGACGACCCGACCCGGACGACATCTTAGCTATATTTAGTTAAGAGACGCCCGTGGCGAAGCCAGTCCAGAGGCTTCACTTTCAAGCTCTTAACTAAATATAGCTCTTTTCCAGGCCAACTTCCAGCGGGCGTTCCGCGCGGCGCCGCGCCTCGGCATGCGCCGCAGGGCGCTGGTGACGGGCGTCGTATCGCCGCTGTTCGGCGTGGCAATCACCCTCTGGGCGCACTTCTACGGCTACCTGCCCTGGCGGCAATTCCCCATCTACGAGCTCAGCTCCACGTACCTCGCCATCCTGCCGGGCACCTGGACCGTGGCGGCCCTGGGACTGCAGACGGCGGCGCAGCAATTGCTGCACCAGCTGACACAGGCTGGTCCCTTCCCCCGCCGCGGTTGTTGCGAACCCTTAAAGCGCGGTCGCCGGTACTACAACCCGTGGCTGTGCAGGTGCTGGGCGGTGAGCCCCGGACCGCGAGGCTCCGCGCGGTCCGCTGGCTGTGGCTGCAGCTGGACAGCTCGGCCACGTTGTGGGCGCGCGCCTGGACCTACGCCCTGGCGCACTTCCTCATCTTCTCCATGACCACGGTCCTGCTGTCCACCTTCGGGGTCATGCTGCCCCTGCTCCGCGCGCAAGCGATCGGCGACCAGCAGATCGCCATGATAATCGCCATCGGCCACAACTGTTACAGCATCTACACCGTGTGCACAGCGGGCTACAGGGTGCGGACGCAGGTAAGAGAGAGGGGTGGGGAGGATGTTGACCTGCCCACTACTAGTGACGCCAAGGCAGGGTAACGAGGCCGCAGTGATGGGTAACCTGCCTTTCTTAGTTTTGACTGGTATACTGCAACACTGGTTGCGCGGATAGGGCGAAAATCGCTAACCCTTTGAACTGCAGGTGCGAGATACCGTCATCAAAGAATTACTGAAAGTTAAGTTCCCCAGCTCTGAGACTGCAGAGTACGAAGAGGTAACTAACAAGATCATATCTCAATGAAAATCAACTGAAGGCCTCATGTCTATCAACAGTTGCAATTCTAGGTACTAAAATTCACGAGGGCCGTCAACATGCAGGACACAAAAATCTCCTTGAGGGGCTTTGTCACCCTCGATAGAACTCTAATAATAAGGGTAAGAAAAATTTGACCAATAATGGTGCTACTTTAGGGAAGACAAATATGGATTGTTTGTTCCAGTGTGCAGCTGTACTGCTGACCTATATTATAGTGTTGCTTCAGTTTGCATATGCTAAAGGTGCTCAATAAAATTAAAGGTTAAAGCACAAAACAAAATACTGGATTTTAATTTTTTTATTATAAGGATAACCCCTCAAACACTCTCCTGAACTGGGGGCTCATAACCCTCAGGCCTCTCAACCTTAGCACCAGGCTCCTCAGAAGTGGTGGTCTTGCCACCGTCACCGTGAAGCTCAAGCAACTTGCTAAGTTCAAAGCGGGGCTTCTTCAGGACCTTGACCTGAAGATAAGAAACCAATAAGTTAGCTCTAGGAACAGCCAAACTGCTCAGACACAATCAATTATGAAATATAAATGCTCAATAGCAAGACAGCCTACCTTGCGGATGTACACATCATGAAGAGGGTAGATTCCCTGGCAAGCCTTTTCAATGTCCTTAGCAATGGAATCTGGGAGAAGCTTGTTCACAACCTCCTTCAGGTCACTGGAGGTAACATCCCTGGTGATGATTTCAACCATCTTCTTGCGGATAGCCCTCACCTAAAGCAGAGAAAGATGATTATTAATAATATGCAAATGCAAAGATGGGATGCAGCATAACACAAGGGGTCAATAAATAGCTGATATCAGACTAAAATCTCGGTGTGACCTCACAGTCTTCAGAGTTGGATCTGCTTAATCATCATCTCAGCCAATGAGAAAAAAAATATATAAAAAATTACTAATGACTTGATAGAAGCAACATTGGCCAAAATATAGTAAAATCTAAACAAGGCATTGAGTTCAAGTCAGCTGATGTCAGATACAAGTGTAAGTGACTTCATGGAAGTCAGGGTTGGATCTGCTATAATCATCCTACATCAGCTGTTCAAAATAATAGTTAGTGAGTCTAACCTGAGTGTGCTGAGCGTAGCAAGTTTTCCTGTGTGACATCTGGTGGTCCTTGTTGGTGAAACCAATGCAGAACACCCGCAGAAGGTAGTTGTCAGTGGTCTTGACATCAATACTGGCCTCAATGAGGGTCTGGGAACAAAAATAAAAAGATATAGAACGCCAAACAAATCATAACTGTTTGCAAATAAAAAGTACAGACCCAAAGGCATAGCTTACCTGCCACTTCTTCACCATACTCCTGAGCTTGTCAGTAGTAAGGTCCATGCCGTGGAAGTTGGTCAAGACATTGCGGCCCTGGACATCCTCAGCGATGAGGCGGAACTTGCGGAAAGACCTCTCAGCATCATTGTCGTTCTGAAGATCAGCCAGGGAAACTTCGAAGACACGGTGCTTCAGGCCCTCTGAGGCAATCTTGGTACCCTGAGTCCTGTTGACCAAGGTCTTGCCGACCTGGCGGGTGGTGAACATAGACGGTGCCTTGACATCGTACCAGTCCTTCCTTGTGAAAGGGTCGACACTGAAACAAGAGAAAAGGATTAAGCACCAGATCACCAGTCCGGATTGAGCGACACGGGACACGCGGGTAGGTGTACGAAGTAAAGGATAAATGACGAGCCGCGGAGGGTCCATAGCACACAGGGCCTTAAGTTGACTCGGCAAAGAGTTAACGAATTTCTCACGCGCCCAAGCACGGCGAAACCACCGGGTGACATAACCCTACTGAATCATACGCCCGGCACAGACATACAACAAACAAGACAATCTAGCGCATTGATAACAATCTAGTTACACTACTTTAGAGAGCCGTAAGAATTGTGGAACGATTCCGGATAGTTGGGAAGCTTAGATATGGGCAAAATCAACCACGTCAACACACCGTCCCATGCAGTGCCATGTTGAGAGGCCGTAGTTTATCCGTGATCATCCCGCTTTATTCGGGACTAGGGGTGAAAGTAAGAATGAAATAGGAGAGATTGACGTTCAAAAGTTGATCAGAATAAGTTTGACTTACATCTTCTTCTTGACACCCTTCTTGCCGCCCTTCGAAAGCCCCTTATTTTTGCCTACCGCCATGTCTGTGTAACAAGATTCAGGACAGAAAGACTGTCGGCGGAAAGGTAAACCAACAGTCCAACTTCCTGCTAGTTCTCAACCGGATGTCGGGTGGTCGGTCATGGTCGTGTGTTCGACCACACAAAATGATGCAAAATCCAGCCACTCAGAAAAGGTTAAATAAGATTAAGTAAAATATTTTTCTGGGTATGTTCATACAAAAGTAACATTATTGAAAATTTAATTTTACCTAGAAAAATTTTACAAAGGTCATTTAGCATTTTCATTTCGACGAAGGAAAGCACCTGCCCCAAAGACCGCCTTTCACTTAAATGTAAACACTTGTTTAGTTATTGTTTTTATGTGTTTACAGTGGTGACAAGAGGCGTTTTTTCAAATTGGCCCTCGGATTTCATTCAATTCCCTCTCCGTTTTATTATAAACTATCAACATGCCAATTCTCTTAACAGCGGACTGGTGTCCCGTGGGGAGAGATGAGTATTATCGGTGCGACATTCATAGAATATTGTTCAATTTTCTTGTGACATAACCTTATTATTTTAGTTTTGCCTTATCTTGTTGCTCTTTCTTTGAACAGGAAATTTGAAGTCTATAACATGGAATGGACAGACGCCTTTAACATGGAAAATGTCATCGTTGCGTCTTGTTCTTTTGGTGGCCCCCTTGCAGTGCGTCGAGACCCTAAGAAAATTGTCAAGGTACAGGGAAGTGGCAAGCCTACAATATACATTTACACTGCAGCTGGAGAGCTTGTTTCATCAATTGTGGTGAGTGAAACAGTTTATATTCATTTTTCACCTGTGTCTTTGTATGTTTGAAGATAATTTTACAACTTTGTTACCACACTATTCATTGATCAGTTATCACGACCAGTAATCCATGTGGGCTGGTCAATAGCAGATGATTTACTCTGCATAGAAGATGATGGATCAGTTCTGAGGTACGATATGTTTGGAAATCACCAACATACATTCTCCGTTTGTGAAGTAAGTTGGTCTCTTTTTATATTTTGCTCTAAGTCATTCGGAATGGAATTCATGTAATTATTTTGTTGACATTTTTTCAGGAGGCCAAAATAACAAAAGTTATTGAAGCCAATGTGTTCAATAGTAGTGTCCATGGCACAGGTGTTGCTATTTTGACCTCTTCGTACCGGTTCTTCTTAGTCAACAATGTTAAGGATCCGAAAACTCATCCAATGCCAGAAATTCCAGGTAAGTTAGTGCAATCCTTTCATTTATTTTTCTCCTATAATTGAGTGAAAAAACATTATTATTTTTCAGGGCTTAATGCTCCACCAAGCAGTTGGGCAGTGATTGCCAAAGATAAGCAGGCAAAAATTCTGGTTGCCAAAGAAAGGGAACTGTATTTTCTGTCTTATAATGAAGAGCATCCTGTTCATGTCGTAAGTGCATGTTTTGAATGTAACATTCTACTTAGATTATTGACCTAAGGCTTTGTTGATTTCATTTTGATTTGTCTTTAAAGGTACTAAGCTTTGCTGACCGTTTGAGTTCTGTGGTAGAAATGGCAGTATCAGTAGACAACCGTCGAATTGGACTTTTCACTGATAAGGGACGATTATGGATTGGATCATCTGATCTGCAAGGGAAGGGTTGTGAAATTGATACTTCACATGCTTGCAGGCCATTTCAGTTGGCATGGTATGTTTTATTAATGAGATCAATTGTGAATGTGAATCATATTCTAACTGAAGTGAATAATTTCATTTTTATGTTGTCTCTTCCCTAGGTGTGGAAGTGATGGAGTTGTTGGTGTCTGGGATGGAACATTATTGTTGGTCACAATAAATGGTGATATTCTTACATATCCATGTGACACCCGTGTGCATGTGGTTCCAGAAATAGACTGTGTTCGTGTTATTTCCACTTTAACACATGAAATTTTACAGTCAGTACCCTCAGTTGTGCAGAAAATTCTGAGAATAAACAGTGTGGACCCCGGAAATTATCTCCTGGAAGCTTCAAGGCAATTCCAGGTAGGAAAGATTAGAGTTGTAACAATAAGTGCCTTCATGCTACAGTTTTTTAAAATCTCAGTTTCAATTTACAGCGTCGAAGTCACAGCGCAGATGAGTACATCCGACTAGTTAAAGATCAACTACCCATAGCAGTAGCAAATTGTATTGAAGCAGCAGGCTATGAGTTCTCCCCAGAAAATCAGAAGATGTTTATAAGGGTATGTACTTTCCATAGAAATAATTCTTTTATATCAACAAGTGTAATGTGATAATAATTAATACGTTGCTTGTTACTCACCAGGCGGCTCAGTTTGGGAAAGGCTTTGTCCCTAATTTAGATCCCGAGCCATATGTTACAATGTGTCGTGTACTTCGTGTGCTCAATGCAGTTCGTAACTTCAAAGTCTGCCTTCCCATCACTAATGTGCAGTATCCTTTAGGCTAGATACTTTTATGTACTTTTTTTTTTTTTTTTTAAAATTTGTGATTTTTGTGAATTTAATTTGTAATTTTAACTTGTTATTTTGGTGATCAGTTTTATGCATTTCACCTTAACTTCCTTCTTCAGATACATCAAAATGTCTGAAAGTGGGTTACTTGACAGGTTAATAAGGAGGAGACACTATTACATGGCAATACAAATATGTAAGCATCTCAAGCTACCTCCAGCTAAGGGCTCAAGCCGTATCTTAGCTGAGTGGGCTTTCTACAAGGCAAGTCAATTTCTTGAAATTTCTTGGGATTTCTGAAGTATCTTAAATATGTCAGTGCTATTGACGTGGAAGAAAAATCATTAATTTAGTTTCTGCGTTTTACATGATAGGTTTCTCAAGCAAAGCAAGACAGAGAACAGGTTGCAAAAGAAATTGCCGACAAACTTGGGAAGGCTCCAGGAATTTCGTTTAAGGATATTGCTCTACGAGCCAACAATTTTGGCCACACACAGCTTGCAATACGTGTAAGCTTCACATCATCATTTTCTGCTTGGGTTCATCAGCCATTAGTTCGTGGACTGCCTAATCATTATCTTTTCCTTTTCAGTTAATGGACTATGAACCTCGCGCAAGAGAACAAGTTCCCCTGCTTTTGAATTTGGGGCAAGAAGTCCCTGCATTGTTGAAGGCAATGGAAAGTGGGGATACAGATTTGATCTATACAGTGTTGTTGAGAATGCATGCAAAGATGCCCCTTGCTGATTTCTATGTATGTTCTCTGTTCATCGATGGATTAATGGGCTTATCTTTTGCCTCTCCTAACACAAAATGAGTGATCTTATCTTATGTACTGATTCCAGTTGAAAATGAGAAACTATCCTTTGGCTCATTCACTGTACATTAAGTACAGTTATGAAAACAACAACAAAGAGCTCCATGATATCTATTCTCAAGAGTCAGATTTCAATGCCCAAGCTGCCCTTCATTTGAAGGAGGCCTACCTGCCCAAAGTATTTATGCATTATTATCACGTTCTTGTTTCAATAGTCCTGTAAAGCCTGCAGTTTTTAAAGAGGTGTTTGTCTTTCTTCAGAATTCTGGAACTAGAGAAACATCATTAGCGGCTGCCAGGCAAAGCTACAAAAATGCACGAAATGAATTTTTAGCTGTGGCATGTGATGAGCAGCTAAAATTATTGAAGTTTCAACGAGACTTAGAGGCCAAATTCAGAAGAGAATTTTTTGGTCGGTCTTTGCATGATACAGTAGAGATACTTTTGTCTTTGAAGGAGCTGAAACTAGCTGATTCTTTACGCACCGAATTTAAAGTTCCTGATCGCAGGTATAGCTGTGGATTAGTTGTGTCTTTGTCTAGTTCAAGAATTATGTTTTAATTTGGTAAATTTTTAGGTATTGGTGGCTTCGTATCCTGGCCCATGCACAGAATGATGAGTGGGAGCAGCTAGAGAAGTTCTCTAAAGATAAAAAGTCGCCCATTGGATATGAGGTGAGAACAACTTTTCACCCTCCTTCTCCTTCTGTCTTGTGAAAGTGGCATCCTAACTCCTAGTTTTATTTTGTCCTCTGTTTTTCTTCTTAGCCCTTCGTTGATGTCTGCTTGGAGAAGAACAAAAAACTGGAGGCTCAAAAATACATGAGTAGAGTGAAGGATGACCTGAAAGTCAAGTACTACGCTAAGATTGGGTTAGTATGTGTGCTTGCTGTGGTTTTGCTAACAGCTAGAGTAGCAGTGCCTTACTGTTTCCTTTGTCCTGCAGTATGTTGGAGAAAGCTGCTCAAACTGCTTTTGAGCAAAAGGATGTACAAGCTCTCAATGTTGTTCAGACCAGGTGTGGCGCTCAAGATCGTCATGTTGTGGAGCAAATTAATACTTACTTAGCTCAGCTAAGGAGCAAGAAGTAAAACCCTCTTTCTTTCCTCGTAAATGAAATGGGTAGCCTCTGTTGCTTTGTTACCTGGGTGCAATTTTCCCTGTAGCCTGCTAGTCTTAATGTTTGGACAAGGTTGGTGTTCATTTAATATGTAAGAAAGAATATTGTGATACCCTTTCATTTAATATGTGCATACAGAGGCTTCCAGTTTATATTTCTGTATAATCTCCTGTGATATTTTGTTGTCTGTTTATGTTACATAATATATTCAAATCAAAAGAAATTCACTTATCTCCATTTATTTTGTGGCACCGTTCCTTACAGACCTGACATGAATACACCAAACTTTGAAACAATCAAACATGCAGCCATTTGCAAAGGTATCCTAACACAAATGAAACAAAAAGGTACACATCCATATGATATTTATGTTTTTCTTTTTGAATTTAACACAAATATTTCAGTCATCACATCAGTCAACAGCACAGCACTTGAAGAATATTCCTCATTCGCAGTTATTCATTTACTAAGTTTGTGAAGTGCTGTAACATTCTCTATTTAGCATAGTCCAAAAGATATTCTGGAAATCATTATACCTGCAGTAGTGCTTAAGCTCCGAAGTATATTTAACAAATTTTTTGACTATACAGTTAGTGAGTTGCAGCATTGTCAATCCTTATGCATATACTAGAGATATAACACAAAGGATAGCTTTAATATGTGGCAGAGTAAAAGTTTCTCAAACTGAAACAAACTAAATATAATGTTTATAACCAGATAGTACTCAACTTCCGTAATATTCTTTAGTTATTCAAATAAATTGAAAGAGTTTTGCAAACTCCTTACAAGTGAAAATGAAAGCTTCTTGTAAGTACCATTCACAGTATTAACTCTTATTCAATTGAACACAATCAGTCAAGAAAGGGTTACTTCGATAAAACTACATCATAATCATTCCGAACAGATGTTTGGTAACAGCCATATATTTATCACAAATTAGCTGGTAGTCGGAATTTGTGAGGGCAAAACGGGTGATGGATGACATTGCTCTTTTAAAAAAATCCCTTTTTCACTCCTTTTTTTTGTAACAAGTTACCTTGAGTTACCTCAAAGAAAAGGAGAAAACTGAGATACATGGAGTCTCTGTCCCCAATAGCTCATAGCCAGATCTAAAAAAAATCTTGTAGCAAAACATTTAAAAAAAGGAAAGAGTGTGTAACTTAAAGCTTAAGGCATCTCAAGACTTGAGTGTTAAGTTAACGCACTAACAACAAACAAACATACTAAATTTCTCTATGCTTTATACGCTTTTGAAGAGAAAACCACTCACAATACCTGAATCTTCTATACATATGTGAATACACACATTACCACTATCACAGTTTACAAATAGAAAGCACACACACTATGTCCAGTTCAAATAATTTACATTCTCACTAGTAGAACATATGCGCTGGAAATTAAAAATGCGCTCATTAACTTGTTTCTCCCACAAACATGCATTATGATCTTGTTACTGTGCAATTTTATGCCTAAAAATAAAGTTATATTGACAACAGGAGCCTTACATAATGAGGCATGAGAATAGGAAATGAAAACTGAGTATTCTTTGACGGATAGTAGAGTTTATTATGAGATTTCTGTGATGCATTCATGTAGAAATAAGCCTCATTCTATGTTACTTTTCTCAGCACCTCTTTGCTGAATCTACAGGGTACACGAGATAATACTACTACGCAAAAAATTGAATGTCTAGAAGTGCATATAGAGAAACAGCATCATGAATTTTAACAAGTGAATTTCTTCACAATCAGAATAGAAGCTAAAACATTGCACTGGAGTTCTTGAAAGAACTTACTGTTTCAGTCTACATCTGTTCATCACTTGCATGTATGACTGGTATATTAATTCTAACTTTCATGAATTTATATTGACTATGATGATGATACAAAGATGTGTTTCTTCATGAACCTAGACTTGAAATATGCAGTACCTTTGGTTTAAAAAATACCGTGATAGTAAGGTAGAGGGTAGCATAACAACAATGCCGACAAGGGACTACGGAAGTGATCTTTAAGAGATGATGAGGGGCAAAGAATAATCTGCACGAAGGTGTCCACACAATTATTCATATACGATCATCATGATGATGGAAACTGATTATAGGCCCACCTTGAGTGATAAGAAACACTAAAAACATATAAATACAAAGACATACCATGGGCTAGATATTTTTGCATTCTGTATTTTTGAAAGAAGGCAGTAAAATAAGATGCCATAGTGGCCCAAAGGCAAGCACCTGCTGAGCCTCAGTCACACCTTTACATATGTTCAACTCAAACATCAACACTTACATGAATAATACCTATAACAGGGCACAAACTGATTAAACAACGAACAAAAAAGATAGTAAGAAAAAAATCAAAGACACAATAACTTAACAATAATTCTGTGAACACAATCTCGGTAATAAGATTGTTTCAATATTGAAGCCCAGCAAGATAAACTTGTAACAGGTTGAGATTTCTTATGCAATAAGAATTATTCTTTGTTTTAAAAAACAGATTTATTAAAAAAAAAAAAGTTTAAAAAAAATTTGGAACACATAAACACATAACAGAGAGAAAAAGTCTCTCCTCATTTGGTAGCTGTAAAAAAAATGACTAGAACTACTCACAATACACACTGAATACTATAAACTTATATCACAAATCATAAATTTATATTGAACAAAACAAGAAAGTTTCTCAAATTAAGGGAAAGAAAAAAAAGGACTTTGCTGTGGTCTGACTAAGCTCATATAAAATACAATGCAATTTTTCTTTTGTCATTTTTCATCTTTTTTTTTTTTAAATTTCAAAGGCACATAAGATCTAATGGCTGCCATAATAATGTCAGCCCAAAACAAATGATAACGGTGGATGGTAATTTAGAGGCTTTTGATACCCAAGTTGGGCAAATAAGAAATTATATACAATTAATCATATTGTAACAGCATTACCTCATTCCTCTCTAGAAATAAATATGAACAAAAACAATAATCAACAAGGACATTAAATTAATTGTTTCCAAAACCTACTGTCACTTTCACAGACAGAAAACCACATATAACTAAGCTGATTATCGAGACAGTGTAGAAGGTGAAGAGTGACAGAGAAATCGCACATTGTTGGTAAGTATTGGTCAGGTACTTATCCTTGATTCCTTCGTTATTAGCTTTCCTTAAGGTTCAAGCAGTCTAGTAAACATATGCTTATTCATTTCTTGTTTTGTCTTGCAGCAAGATTCAGAAATTTGAATTACCCTGCTCAGTGATTGCACTTTGCCCCAAAAGAAACTTCATTCTATGTTCTCAACACTTTCCAAGCCCTCTACACTTTCAAGGCCAAGAGGAGGAGTAGTGGCTGGGCTGACGGGTGTTAATGGTAGGGTAACAGTTTGTTGTGATGGCAGAGACATAATAAGCTTGGTTGTACTTTGGCTGTCCGGTGTCAAAGGAGGAGTATGCGGTGATGTCGCAGGAGTGAGTATGCCTGGTGTTGTTGACTCACCAACTGCACATATTTTGTTGGGAGTGAGGTTGATGGTGTTAATAAGCAGTCCACTTGGTTTGGTCGAAGATATGCCAGACTGATGTCTGCTGATTGCCTGGCTGACACCTGAAACCTTTTTTGTTGCTAGGGCTGCAGCTAAGTTGAAGCCATTGGTGTCAATCACAGTTCCTTTCAGCTGTGCTGTATGCTGGGCGGATTTTGCAGACAAAACAACACTCTGAAAATAATTAGAAAATTATAAAACATCACCAATTTTAAAAGATATTTTAATACAGAAACAAAAAAAAAAAAAAAGACAAAAAAGGAAGATTGTTATGAAATCACCTGCAGAGTTTTCACTGGCAGTCCTAGCGCACCACTAAGAGCACCAAGCCCAGAGGTAGCTACAAGAGGTTTTAAAGTTACAGTTCTCAAAGGGCTCAATGCAGCAGCAACCTCCCTGCTAGGAATCTGCAATATTTCTCCCATTTGAGTAGTGATTGTTGTGAGGTTGGTCCCAGTATGATGTGAGGCTGTGTGCATTTTCAGTCCTTGAGTAGTTTTGTAGCTTTTCCCACAATGGCATTTGAATGCCTTACGAATTCTTCACAATTAAAAAATAAATTGATAAGCATTAGAAACAGTAGAACATTTCACACAGCTTACATCGGTTTTTCCAAAAGGTAAAGTGCACATACTTTCCATCATTTTTGTGTCCGTTCTTTGAGTGGTACTTGATACCATTTACATTCTTATATCTTTTCTTGCATCCAGGTACTGGGCAAGCGAACGGTTTCTCTGGCATTTGGTTAGGATTTGTGGGACTTGAGGTGATGCATCTGGAGGCAAGAATTTAGTTGAAAACAACCCAAAGTGTGTTTGTCAACATAAATCATGAAGTCATTAAAAAGAAAGTCCCAAGACAATACCTGCTGCCATATCGAAGAATATATTCTGAGCTAAACTCTTCAGATGTTGTCCACGAATCATTGCTGTCAGAATCCGTCAACACCTCATCTTCTTCAACATCACTCCCTAGAAAGTAAAACATTTTCGTAACATAGATACTCAGATCTGCATGATTTGAGGCAACATCTGCACTCCTGTCTACTTTACCTGCAGGTGAGAAGTTCCGTTGCACTGCAGTGGTGGAAAGTGGTTTGTTCATAGGTGGATGTGCTACTCTTTGGCCCTGACTTTGGTTAGGGGTGGTTTGTGCAACTGATTTAATTTTTGGCTTGACATCTGGGAATTCCTTACGAGCTGCATCGGTGAAAAAGCGCAGCACATAACTCAATGGGAGACTGACTGGATGCTGCTCTTCCTGTCTCTCTATGACAATTGGATCATCATCTGAAACACCATAAAAAGCAAGGCAAATCAGAGAAAGTGAACTGTTACCGGCATTTATTTAGTGATTAATTAAGAGAAAAACAACATCGGCAGAAACAGCAAGTAAATTTTGGTCAGAAATAATGTTCAATAGAATATTAATTATGGTAAAAGTAAATATTTGGAAACAAAAAGTTTACAGAGAATGATCTTACTAATCAACTGTTTGAATATTGCTATTTGACACATTCCTCAGTGACATCAAGATGAGAAATGGTATTATCAACATGATATTATTTATCTTTGTTCTCCTCTTCAGACATTTTATGTCAATGGTTGATGAGGACTTATTGCTTTTATGAATTCAATCAGGGCTTGTGCATCTTCTAACAAAATACAACATTTATTCAAGGACTTGGGCGAAGCGAGCATTTCAAATTTGCCGCAAGAGTAGGCGTGGACAGGAAGGGGAGGGGAGGGAAGTGTAGCAGTGTAGCAGAAGCTTTTACAATCCATAACCTCACTACAATGACCTTCACAAAAAAAGCTATAGCAAATAAAAAGGATTGCGAAATAAAAGAAAAGCTGTCAAAAATTTAATCGAATAATTGAATTCATGGCAAAAAACGATTACAAAAGAATAGGATCACAATCAAACAATAAAACCGTGCAGGGCGTCGCACTCTTGATTGCGACTGTACTGGATCAGCTCAACACATCTCAAACAGCCACAAAGAATGATAGAATCTACTATTTCAGTTCAGTTACCAATGTGGGATTCTTCTATATGCTGAATGAGATCTCCCAACCCTTGAAAAATAATTCCGCAACCATCGAATTTACAGATGTTTACCATGAAGACGGCCATCATCCACCACCTACAATGTCAAAGTCCCCCTTCCCCCCTCCCAAACCATCTCTCGCCCCTTTCTGTCCATTCGGCGCCGCTTAATAACAGTTGTAAGCTTTGTAGCGAGTAATAAATAAGCTTGTAAACTAGAAAACTGATAAAAACAAATTATTTTCGGTTCTTAAGGGCGTAAAGTGCCTACAATAGTTTAATAATTAATATTTCGATTGTAAGTTGGTTCACGTAGTAACAATTTTCTGCTGGTCGATAAAAGGAAGGGGTGGAACGTGGCATGTGGAAAACCTGAAGCGCCCTCTGCACGGAACAGCCTCTACGAAGAGACGGTTGACTACGGTGGTGCCGAGTTTCGCTCCACGGTCACTTGCGTTTTACACATTCCCAAGGACGGGTCGCCTCCTCCTCTCATCTGTTCTTCGGTGAGTTCGAGATTGTCTAGGAAGGTACGACTTAATCCAGCTCCCCGTCGTAATTTCGGGCTCATCCGCCTTCGAAACCGACTCATTGTTGTAGTTAAATATTCGCGATTTCGTCTCGTCTGTATATATTTGTGTGTCGTACCTTGATTGATCCCCTGCCCACAGTTTTCTCGCGGGGCCCTGCCTTAGTACCCGGTCAGCCATTTTCACCTCTATAGTTACTAGGGACAGAGCCGGTGAATGAATGGGGGTACCGCTTGATTTCTGTCGCATTACGTTCTCTGACACTGCATGAGCGTATTCTCGTTGAATGGACTTGTAGGTCGGTGTTCTGTGGCGTGTCCTCTATCTCCTTGATTTGCGGGCCGGAGCTATACGGAGTACCTCTACGTACTGAGTCCCTTCCTTGTAGCAGTCCGCGGGCCGCTCTTGTGTCGGTCTGTTGACGGCAGTGAGCTGGAATCCGGCCGTGACAACCCTTTGGAATGACAAATCCTGGCCTCATCCTTCTATTTTTCACTTTTGGTCGCGCTCAGGGACACGCAGGACAGTATTCGACCTATGCCGTTCGCCATCTTTTCTGGTCATACTAGAATTCACCGCCTCACGTGATTTGCTGGCTGACTACAGAGTTCGGGACACTAGACTCAGCTTGTCGTGTTTTTAACCTGTTTCAAACTAAATGTTAATTTTGCTGAATCGATTGGTGGCCTCCCTCTACGGAAGTTCTAACCTTTTGACCTTAATGAGGTGCGCAAGTGTCATTGAAGTATTTGGCTTGGAAGTTACTTCTCGCATTGTTCAGTTCGCATCACTTGTCCAGCCGCTGTTCTTTTTGTCCTCAACCGTGACCGGGAGTCGATTGGGGTTAACTTGGCCTCGATAGGAATCCTGGATTCAAACCTAACCTTACATAGACGCTCGTTTGTTTTTTCCTTGTGGGGTGTCCCGGATACTTATAGACGCTGCACCAATTGCTAGCTCACACCCATTGACTGTCGTTTATCTAGTTGTCACGGCCGTGTTTTGCCTGGATCACCTAATTTTTAAAGGTGTTAACTCAAGATGTTAAGGTGTCCTTCACTTGCAACTAATGCCTTTCATCTTGTTTTCAGGTAACAAACCAATTCCACAAACACCACCATGTTTGCCTGTGCCCGTATCACCCCCGCCGCCAAGAGCGCAGTAAGTCTTGACTTCATTGCTGAATGATACCCACTGCCGTTTTCTACTTAAGGTTTTTCTTATAAGGGTTTTTTGTTTTACAGCTCGTTGCCAGCTCAAGGGCATACCTCCGACCCCTGGTCAGCGCAGTTAACTCTGCGAGCCCCCTGAGCCAGGTGCAGACTCCCGTCATCCCCAGCCAGTCCCTGCTCCCCCTTGTCCGAAGCTTCCAGACTTCATCTGTGTCCAACGACATTGACTCCGCCGCCAAGTTCATTGGGGCCGGCGCTGCCACCGTTGGAGTTGCTGGCTCTGGTCAGTTTCAATCTTGTTGTCCTGTCTCCGCCTCGAGATTCATTTTTGTTCATCCATTACTGTTTTGCTGTTACAGGAGCTGGTATTGGATCAGTCTTCGGTTCCCTCATCATTGGTTATGCCAGGAACCCCTCCCTCAAGCAGCAGCTTTTCTCTTATGCCATTCTTGGTTTCGCCTTGTCTGAGGCCATGGGTCTCTTCTGTCTTATGATGGCTTTCCTGCTCTTGTTCGCTTTCTAAGCGGATTAGTTCATGTTCACATTATACCTCATGCTGTTTTCTTTCTTATGGGAAGGGAGTAGTTGGGGTTTAAATTGGGAGATTCGCCATTTTCCATCTAAACTCTAAGGGGCAATTTGGGAATGGCACAGTGTAGTCACTGCCAAGTATTAAATTTTATGATGTTTTAAACTTTTTGGTATAATATCCTGGTTTTCCTCCATAAGGAGGCAACCTTCAATCATGTTGAACTTGGGTGTTATCTCACAAAGGAGGCTACCTCAAATCCTTGTATGTGTATGGAAATTGCAGTCCCCCTTATGGTGAATTTCCCATTTGTAGCTGTTAAAGTGAGCTGGGTGATAAGAGGTACAAGCAATAAGACAGTAATGTCTTGAGTAAATGCAAATCATTTTCTACCATGTACAAATTGCTGAAAATACAACATAATGACAAAGATTTGTTATTGTTACTCTTGGAGCTCCTCCGTGAAATTTACTGCCTCATTGCTCAGTGATGGGGCAATTGTTTATGTTAAACCCCATCAAGATCTTGCCTGAACAGGATACTCTACCACCAATCCTTGTACAGCTTTAGAAGAAAATAAATTAGTGGCTGTCCACAGGACAGACTCTCACAAGCTCAGACTTTTCCTCTGCCTTCTGAGGACCGCCTCACTCAATACATTACACCTAAGTGATTCGCACTGTTAAATGGTCTCTGACCTGTGGCCTTTTCACACTCGAACTCTGGCACCCGAGGGGTTGCACGCATGGCGAACAGCTCATCAGCAACCAACCACAGGGGTGTGGCAGGATTCAATTTCAGCGCCTAAGCCGCTAGTCATCCGTACCAACAGCGAAAGTTGAATCTGACGTCTTTTCATCTTAGAATAAGGTACTGACAGCGTACGCGCTGATTATAACTGGATGGCAACGTAGAAAGTTATCCCTTTGCTCCCGCCTAAAATGTAAGTTTGCTGGAATCTGGTTTTACGATGCAATTAGCCTCGTGCGCAATGTTGGCACTGCAGTAGTCAGCTGTTTTCTCAATTGCTGCGTGATTCATATCTACATTCACAACATTCGTCTCTACATATTGCATTTCGTCGTTTCGTTCAGAATATCCCAGGCAAAACTTGTTTATATACATTGGCTGCATCATGAAAAAGGACCGTCACTTTTTGAAGTCATAACATCTAAACTTACTGGAAATGTTCAGGGACATTGGCTGAAAGAAACGGAGTTTCTGTAATCGAGGAAAATGAATCTCCAAACGCTTTTTCAAGACTTCAATCCCAGGTGATTGGTTTTGTTGGTCTATAAACTGGAATTCAGTCAGAAAGGTTTTCAACTGTTTTGTATGTCAATGAAGGGAGAACTAGAGTGGATGTCGGGGTGCACTAACTCAAATTGTTCTATTTTACCACTGTCTTTGTAATTTTATGTTTCCCATAAAATATTTTTAATCTCTAACCTAAGCTCCCATAATGGCCTGGTTTTAGGTGTATCTTTGTCAAAGTGCAGTGTCTACATTAACATATCACGGTTCTCTTATTTCCTTCTATAACCCTGTTTTGTATCTTGCAGTAAATTCCTTGTGCATTCATGTCTCATGCTTTTCACTGCTTTGTTTGCATTGAGACTGGATGACACAATCAATTGGAGCTATTGGACGGTATTTGCCCCAATATGGTTCTGGAAATTGATGGTTGTGGCAGGAGCCACTGTAGGAAGCTATGTGTGGTCAAGATACCCACTGTCAAGGTAAACCATGTAAACTTTCAGAAAGTTTTAAAATATTTTAAACTTTTTTATTTTGTTTGTGCTCATCATCTTTTTTATCCACTTTTTACCAGGCTGGAAGGCGAAGCATATGTTCATTACAAAGCTATGCTCATCAGCTTAGCACTTCATCTAGTTCTGCTTATGTTTGAGCTTTTGGTTTGTGACAAACTGGAAACTGGACGTCATCTTTGGATCCTTGTTTTCATCCCTCTGATATTTATCTCTATTGTTTCAATTGCTGTTTGTATATGGGCTGCCAAACATGACCGTTCATTTGAGGTGTGTATGCAGCAATAACTTTATGGGACATGTCTCATATATGTCTCTTGTCTCATATTCACATCTCTCATTACTTTTCAGTTGGAGCTGTTTTGTGCAGTGAACATACTCCAATTTATATTTCTTGCTCTACGTCTTGATGGTTTCATATCATGGAGCTGGGAAGTCGTGTTTGTTCCCCTGTGGATCGTTATGTGCTTATCATTAGTAGGAGTGTTGTACTCCATCATTTTTGCCAGCATTTTACTCAGAACTCCTGAGGTCAATGCTCAACAACGACGATCGTCATTTAATTCTGCTCTTAGCTACACTTGCCTGGTGTTGCCAATCCTCATATTTCAGGTATTACTTCATGTTTTTTTCCTCAATTCAAATAATTTTATGAATCATTTATTTAACTAATAATTCACCATTATTCCTTCTTAATCAGGTTTTGTTAACTAATAAGTTAGATGAGGACATATCCTTAAGTTTTCTGGCTGTAGTGTCACCTTTATTCATAACTTTTATCACACTCATTCTCATGTCATTTGGATCCAAAGGAGGAAACAAATGTAAGTTTTGAGAAAAACAAAACAAAAAAACTATGCCAGTACTGTTGATTTGATCACTAACTTGTATTTGTGGAAAAATTGCAGGGTGGTTTGGAATTCGAAAGGACTTCTGTGCTTTTCTTCTGGGCCTTTGTCCATTTTTGCAAGAGTACGCCAACATAGCATACAGTGTTCATCATGTGGATGAAAATCGGGACCGATCAAGTGGAACAGGGGATTCAACTACTCCATTGCCAACTCCGGCACCTACTCCTCCAGCATATGAGCTACGTGACAAGGCGCAAAAACGACCAAATAAAAAAAATGACTTGATGAAACCTGTCGTGCCATTTATATCAATAGACATGCCTGATTGACCATGTAAGCTAAAATTTATCCAAGTGCCTCAATTGAATTTTGTTCCTTAAAATTCTTTATTTTAATGAAAAAAGTACAATGCTGGTGCAAACTGTGCCAATTGTGATTAGCTGCTAATTCTAGGTTTGGAATCATTTCTATGTGATAAATTGCAGTTCAATGGTTCCTTTGGGTACAAATTGGAAACCAGCTTAGAGAGTATTGTTTGGAGTGTAGGTTTGAGTTTTCCAGACCTGTAGTCTTGTGACAAGTGTATGATCCAGTGGATTATAAATACTATTTTTCACTTGAGTTATGTCCAGCCTTATCAATTCACTCTATCAAAGGCATTTGATTCTTGAGGCTTATTTTATGAAATTTTAAGTGTAGGCCAGTTTCTGTGCGGGCATAATTGTACAATGTTAGGTGCTCCTAAAAGGCTGCTGTTATCGGGGTGACCTTAGCCATGACCATTTTGTTTTGTCATGTGCGTTAATGTGTACATAATTCAATTTTAGTTTTGTGTTTCTTTGTTAAGTTGATCACAGATTTAGCTATCAATTTGAAATTTTATCTGTCATTATGAATGCAAGTGCTCTATGTGTGTATTTAGCTTTACTGTATGTTATATTGTTACATACTGTATGTTATATTGTTACAAGGGATGCATGCAAAATCCTTCAAAGACTGGTTAACTTGAATGTTTATTATTAAAACTAACTTCGAAATGATCCAACTGACATGTTTGTAATGTGGACATTTGTTTTCTCTTTGTTGATGTTGAAGGGTGGAAAAAAAGCTGTCTATACTTGGCTCTCAACATTTTTGTTGAGAAAAGGTGTTAATCAATAAATCTTGATTTGTCTTTAGATTTAAATATTAAGTTGACTGTACTAGGCATTCTGGCCCCAGTACAGTTAAGGGGCTAGATCACCCTCCCGGAGGTGCGGCGTTGGGGCCGCGCGGGTCCGGCCCCCGCACGGGGTATAGCGTGGGCTGTTCCGGTCAATACTCCGTGCACATTTCCTTTCCTAAAAGTGTACGCATTCCCCGAGAGATAGCGCTCTTAGCGGTACTCTGTCAAAAGCACCTTGTCTTTTTTCTCTCCTTGCAAAAGCATAGGCCACCGCGTCCCTTTTCCTATTTTCTTTCATAAGTTTACAGCGTACTTGTCAGCTGTCCTGCAGCGAGTGGAGGCTAGTGCAGGCCTGGGCGAAGCCCCCCAACCCCTCCCCTCCTCCCCTTCGCACCTCGGGCGCGGGGCGGCTCGGCAAGCAGGCGGCCGGGTCGGGCCAGCCAGACTCCTACCAGACGACCGGCGGACGACTCCTGTCAGTCACACAATTGGAGTGCATTGCCTCCGTGCGGACCTGCCAATCGAGGGCAGCCGCGCGAGCAGAGGCCCTATGCATGACAAAATAACTTCATGGAAATTCGTAATTTTCAAAAATTGGTCATTGGAATACAGTACATTGATTAGGATGCAGTGAACCGGCAGGCAGTCGTTGCGCGGCGGCCGCCCGGTGGAAGTCCCAGCCGAGCGCGCGCAAAGCTGCGCCACCTCAGCGGCAGAGTCTCAGATTTTGCATCCGAAAGTAGTGGCCGTCCGTCTCCCTCGCGCCCGTAGCCAGCAAGTGAGTGCGAGTGAGGCGACGCCGCCGCGCCGCCGCGCTCCGCACGCAGCGGCAGCCAGCTGGCCCGGCCCGGCCCGCGCGCCGGCACCGAAAATCGAGATATGACTTTCATTCTTTTTTGTAATCTGGTTGAAATTTTCTGCTCAGCCCATTTTTGAAAACAGACTGGATAAATTTTAGGTCAATCAAGTTGTTCTAAATACGAGCTACTCGGCGCTCAATACAAAAGCAGTGTCAATGAAAAGGGACACAGACCCTTCCCGGCGGAGTCCGGCCCGGGCTGCCACCCTCGGCAGCAGGTAGTGGCCCTGCCACGGCCGCGAGCATCGCCAGGCTTCTTCCGAGCTGAGACCCAGCAGCTCCAGCTCCGTGCGGGGGGGAAGGGAGGAAGGGAGGCGCACGCAGGCTGGCCGGCAGGCAGAGACAATACCCGACAAGCTGCACTTGCAGTCCGTCATAAATCTGTCGCGCCGCCGCCACCAGCCTGCACGTAGTTCCGAAATCTTCCGCCGCGCCACATCTCAGAGCACCACGAATCGACCGCCAAATTCAAAACGAGTAAAAGTATGGGAAAACAGTACTTTACTTGTGCAGCTCACCCTCAGAAAGTATCGATACCACAACAAATCTGGAGGTATATTTGTGTAGGGGAAAGACGTGCGCAGATCTTGCGGTATCTCAGGGAGCGAAATTCCATGTGCATGTCTGCCAAATCTGGAGTCAAACTTTGGCCAAATTTTGGCCCAACTTTGACCAGCTTTTTGAACTACAAAAAGCTTTGCAACGAACTTCGGAGGTACCGCAATGCCTGGGCGCTCAATTTTACTGCAGGAATATGTTTTTAGTTTTGGTCTACGTTTCGTACTTTGGCCGGGTGAGCTGCACGAAGTTTGAACACTTCAATGCTCAATAACTTTGTTCAAATTTGAACCAGCTCCAAAAAAATTTGTGGTGTGCATCAAAATTGTGTTCCGAATACGTGTTCAAAATTTTAGCCCAATCCGTTGACTTGAGTTTTAGGTGATCTAGCACCTTAAGGTCCTCCTTTCAGATATATTAAGTGTAATCATAGTTTGATTCATTTTGTATTTTGGGCATTGTTATGTATTTGAAATTAGAAATTATTTTTCATATAAGAGCTCACATACCTAATATTTTGTATTTTCTTCAAGAGTTAAATTTGGGACTTGTTATTGTGATGAAATGCTTGCAAAGGTGAGAATGTATCCCTTTAAAACAGATTTGGACATTAATTTGAAGCTTTCTGTGGTGTGTTAACAGTGCTTCCTCAATAATTCATAGACTAAACTTGCTTGTCTCCATTAGAACACAATTGTGCACTTTTTCTTTGATTAGCGCACAATAATAGTGTTATGAGTTGAATGTAGTATCTGAGTAACTATTGTCACTCATATTGCTTGATCTCCCAAATTGATTTATCTTAAGATAGCAGGCCAATTAATGAATAAAACACAACTTCAGTACAAATTTATTTCATTCTGTAATGGACACCATTTTTTATTAGTCATGAATCTCATCCTGATAAAATTGTGATTGTTGCAGCATCTAATGATCGTATTTATTTATCCACCCATTTACAATTTCAACCGAAAGAGAGCGAGAGCAGTGCAAACAGTAAACATTCTGTACTTCATGAGAAACTTGTAGAATCAATCGTCACAGAAGGAAGTTGGTTATTTAATCTCCATTGGGGTGGTTGCCTCGAAATTCTCACGGAATTCCGGGTCGGAGGGTGCCGGTCAGGGTAGGCAACCCAACTAACACCGGAGCCCGGTAGTCAGCAGGATGCCCGCCCGAGCGCGCCGCAGGATAGGCAACCCAACCAACCTCACTGTTGCACTGGTGCGGGCGTGTCGAACTTCGAATGAAAATTTGAAATTTTGGTGGAACCGCAATGGCAATGCTGGTCGTCACAGGCACAGCGTGGAGCATCCCTTTCCCTCTACTCGCGCGTTGCGGTAACGGCAGCAAAACAGGCCGCCAGCAGCCAGCACAAAGCAGGGCTAAAAGAGGCGAACGAACGTAAAGCGCGGTGCGGGACATTCGCGAGTTCTGATAGTTTTGTCGGAAAAGGGGGGAAGTGAATCGTCGCCGCGAGGGGAGGGGAGTGTGTTTTTATATGGCAGGTTAATGAGCAGGCGCTGCGCCAGCGCCCCGCACACATTCTGCGGATTGTATTTGACAAGCTTTTATGGGCATCGCCCTCGTCGCCAACGCCGCCACCCCGACGGGCCGACGCCCCAGCCCCCACCTGTGTGGCGCGGACGGACGGAAACTCGTAAAGATGGCGTGTTTACCGCAGTCTGCTTTTTCTGCAATTGCTCGGAAAAAAAAGCAGTAAAAACCGGTAGCATTTTCCGGTGAATCTTCGTGTCTTTGGTGGGTTACGCGATGACGTTCTCGCCAGACGAACTGCATCTTGGAATGGGCCGCTGTCCCGGCTGCAGTGGGAGTGGCTAGAGGCCGCCCCCACGCCCCTAAAACGGGGAACTGCTCAACGATCCTTTCCCACGAAGAGACGAAACCACACTTGCTGCTCGTTGGAGCAACCGCGTTCTCTCTTGGATCAGAAATACGTCGTATATGAAAGAGGACGGCACCTGCCAAACAAACTCCGTGAGACAAGCGAGAGGGCGCCCTGGCGGCTGGGCCAGCTTGCGTCTGGGAACGGCGTTGGTCCGTCGGTCCAGTCGGCGGCGGAGCGGATCCGTCACCTCCTGCCCTCGCTGTGCCGCGCTGCTGTGCTGCTGCGCTGCCGCGCCCTGTCGGGGCATTGGTCACACACCGGCCGCGACGACATCATCGCAACGCAAAAATAATAATAAAAAAAAACACACGAAAAAATAAAGTGCGCTAAAAAAACTAAAACCTGCGGATTATGTCCACACGGGCTTCCCACAAAAATGAGGTGTTGCGAAAGGCGACAACGCTAAGTCAGATTTGATTGGGTTGAATCGCGGTGGCGCGGCGTCCTGCTGTTGCTGTTTTGGGGGGAAAAAAAGAAAAGAATCGGCGACGAGATTTGACGCGGTGCGGTGCGCGGTCGTCACGCCGCGGTGTGTTTTTAACCACATTGACGCGCCAGAATAAACATCCCCTCAAAAAGCGGGATTCGATTCTCTTTACTCCCTGTTGTGCGCTAAAGGATAAACTTGGCGGAAATGTCGAAAAAGGGGAAGGGCCGGGCTAAAAAGCGGCGCGAATCTCCTTTACCTTTACACGGACGGTCCCGCTGTGCTATTATTTTGCACTCCTTCGTTTAGCTAAACTGGATGACTCGATCACGGGGTGGAACCCCCGAGATGCTCTCTCTGCAAAGCTGAAGAATTTGAGGTGTTACACCTGCGGTATGATCAAACTAAGTGTTTTTTTTGTTTTATTTTTTGCGCGTACTGATATGGGATGGTAATTTGTCCCTTCGATGGGATGCACTGGGCTGCACGCGGGTCGCAGGAGCACAATCAAACGAGGTCCTGTCGTCCTGTCTTGGTGTCCTCCAGGGTTCAAATCATTGAAAAATGGCCGCTCGGCCGAGGGTTCGCCGCGCCGCCCTTTGCATATCGCACGCACTCGGCCGCCACGCTAATTCCAGTGTTGGCGCATCAGGCTTCCGGAGTCTTCTTTGCGGGTCCTCGCCGCGCCGCCGAGGGCGAGAGGGAGAGAGAGCGCGCGCTATCTTGATGCGGCGGCGGTCCTCTCTGGTCCTCCTGCTCGGCCGCCCCGCCGCCCCGCCCCGCCGTCTGCATACGCATCAGAGTCCTATTTGGCTGCCTTTTGGGGGATGCTCATTGTGCCTCGCGCGGGCTGGGGGCCGGTGACGACACTGACAATTAAATGGGATTTAAACGGCACTCGCACAACGCCAAGACGTCATTAATTCTCTAAGGCCGCGACGGTGACACCGCCACTGCCGGGCAGGGACGTCCGACGCGGCGATCCATTACAATTCGCAATGACGGTGACGGCAGCGGCGGGCGGAGCGAAGCACGAGGCGAAGACGGTGCCTCTCATCGTCGGCCGCGAGACTCTCCAAGTCCAGCAGGCGGCCCCTGCGCCTGCGGGGTAGGCACTGCGGCCGCGCGCACGCAGAGCGGGACGACCCGCTGCAGGCTGAGCCCACTGCGCCGAGCTGCCGCGCGAGCCGCTCCGTCGCTCTGTCTCTCTCACCAGACGGCCCAGCGCGGGAGACACTCCAGTTGCGCCGTCGTGGCACGCGTGACAGGACCAGGACACGACGGAGGTCGTAAAGCACGCGCCGCCGCCTTTTGGCCTCTCTTGGCATTCTTGGGGGCACGGGCACGCGCCCAGCAGACCGATGCCGAGAGCCGTTTTCGGCGCTCCTTCTCTCTCGCAATCACAGGGCGTTCCGTGAAGATGAGAGAGAGATGGAGCGACGGAATCAGCCTGCTGCTCCTTGGCTATGGTTTACGGCCTCGGATGCATATCGTTTGCCGCAGCCAGCGACACGAGCGACACGCGGCTGGGCCGTCAAATGGGGACATCTGTCCGGCCGGGCCGCTGGGCCGCTGGGCCGGGCCGCCGGGCCGCTGGCCGCCACCATAAACATGACCCATATAAACTATTTGAATACGAGGGCGGAGCGCGTAGAAGCGAGGAGGTGTCGGCTGTCCCGTCCGAGGATCGCACGAAAGGTTATGGGAGCGAGAAAAGAGGAATGGGTCGTAATGAATGGATAGACGCATCGCGTATCACTGCCAGGAAAACCTGAGCTGAAAGTGTTGGTCAAACGCTGCGGCTGTGCCAATGGTGGTGGTATTGTAGGTCCACCCGCGGCAACGGTTTCCTGTTGCACCCGTTTGAAACAAAATGAAAGCAGGCAAGAATAATTACGGAATGAATGAACCAGCTCGTGGATTTCAAAAAAAGTATCGGGGAAAAAATACTTGGATAGATACCAAGATAGAAGGATGGGGGGAGATGCACCACGAGGATAGGGGCGAGACCAAAGGGGGGGGGGGGAGCAAGGGGGAGGCCCCCCGAGTCGCACCTGGACGCCTCGGCACGCGCAACGCGGCGAAGAAGGAGACCCTGTGGCACTGGAGGGCCGCGCAGCCCTGTGACAATGCGTTGTACCCTGTTAAAAATATTGCCCGCAGGTTGCATCTTCTGTGCGCTGGGTATCTACGTGTTGCCTTCGTTCAGCGGCGCTGTTCGGGCCTCAGTGAGTGGACGTTCAGCGTTGTACTGTTGACTTATTGGCCTTGTGGACAGCAGCCAGCTTGGAGGATGCACGCGGGCTTGAAGCATCAGGCAGGGTGGCCGGCCGGTCCAGGTGCACCGCGGTGCCGTCCGTGGAGGTCATGCGCACCACGGGCCGTGGCCGCGCTGCAGCGCCTCGCTCGGCCTCGGCTTTGTTGCCTCGCCCCGGCCTCGGCCGTGCGGTGCGTGCGTGGCCCCGCTGCAGCGCTGTGCCGATTGCGCGCTTTCCCGCCAACAAAGGACCGAATTAGCGAATTGGAGCAAATGGCCGCAGGCAGCCGAGGAGAAAAGTCCCCATTGTGGGTGCCACTGCAGCCACGCATAGGCACTGCAGGCATTCGGACCGTCTCCCCGCGCCGCGTCACAGTTTGTTGTGAGCGTTTTTGTGCTCGTCTTGAAACGAGTGCAACTTTGCGGCCTCCCTGCTCCGCCGAGGTTCTACCGAGCAGCGCAGCTGATCCGCCCTCCGTGCGCGCGACTGCATGGACTGCACAACGCCTGCGGCCCAAACAACACAGAAAAAATATGGAGAGCAAACATAAAATGGAAAACAGTGCCTTTGGGGAGCGTCGCTCGCTCTACATCTGCATCCCAACACAAGGGCCGCGTGCCACGCGTGCAGCGTAGTGCAAGGCCTCTGACAGATTCGCGTGAATGGCGCTGTTGGGCAGCGACGTTTTTACGACTCGGCTAGAAGCGTCTCAGCGGAAATCATATCGATATGATGAGACACACACGTTACCTCCGCCGTCTTTTGTCGGCGTGCCTAAACAGACAGACACAGTCTCTCTCTTATACACAAATTCGCGACACGCCTCCTTGTGCCAACGACTCCCATTGACACAAAGATGCCTCTCAGGCGTAAATGAACGCGCCGTGTGTGTGTGTTTGTGTGCGCGCGCGCAGTCAGAGGGTGCCGCGCGGAGTGGGTGCAGGGGTAGGCCCGCGACGGGCCCCGCACTACTTGTGGAGTCAGCTGGGCGGAACGCGGCGACAACAACACCAAACTTTACGACACATTCACGTTGCGCAACATGGATTGTGTCACCGCGTCACCACGCTCCGCAGCTCCGCCTTGGCGACAGCCCTCCAACTCGGTGGGCGTGGCGGGCCAAGGGCTCACGGCGACGCTTCGACGGCCCGGGATCGAATCCCCACAAAGGATACTAATTTTCGAACAGTGCTGTGGTTAATGATGGCCACCGCATGGACTTCCAAAGGACTCACAGCCACCGTGACCGGCTCATGGATGCTGTTAGGTGAAGCAGTGTGTTTGAAGCCAGGCTTGATTCGCAGAAAAAAAGCAAAGAAATGGCGGGTTTCGAACACCGATCTTTGACGTTTGGAGAAAATGCCTCTAGGCACTCGGCCGTCATAACACAAGTTCCTTGGGGTGGGTCAATGTGGGTACTTGACGGCATTTGTTCCGAATTTTGTCGACGCCTGGTCCTGGTGGTACAAGTGTGTGTGTATATGCAAACAAACTCGGTGTTTTCGGATCAGCGTACTTATTCGTTGCGAAAAACGAAACGGTGACGTGGTGACGCAGCCTGTGCTGCAGCCGGCAGCAGGAACCACGGCAGGGCCGCAAGGCGAGCCGCAAGGCAGGCGGAGCGTGGAAAATGCCAAATCAGGCTGCGTAAGTGGCCGGCCGGCCGCGCGCCCACCACCAGGTGACTGATGATGTCCCGTCCGCGTCCTGGCCTCGCACCACCTGCCCGGCCGGCCTCTTGGACGCGATGACACCGCTCCCGAAAAGCGAGGCGGCGCGTGAAAAATGTGCTCGCCGGTTGCGTGGCGTTGCGTCCCGGCGAAGAATGCCTCTATCAGGAGAGGGGCATTGACGGCCTCTCTGGCCGCCATGACGCGTGCGTCTACGCGTGCGGCAGCAGGGCGCGCACCCCCGCGGCGAGCGTCCTCGAGGCGATGCAGGCCGGCGGGGCGGCGGGGCGGCGGGGCGGCCGCGAGCCCGGCTGGGCGGAGCGGGCAGCAGGCTCAGGGCAGCAGGCAGGGCGTCAGAGTGGAAGCGATTGTTGCACTCCTTCCTCCCCCGGGGGCCGCTCTCGGGGTAGTGGCGCAGATGTCGGTCTTGACTGAATAACCCGACTCCGGGACGGAATGATCCGGTCATTGTCGTAGCCCCGCGCCTTTCCGAGTCATTCGTGCCAGTACAGTGTGTAAATCAGGGTAACAAACCCCGGTAGAAAATACGCGGTGTCAATCTCTCGACCTGCACACGCAAGACATGCTCATCGACGGGGTCTCTGAGTCAATGGCCAGCAGGAGGTATCTTCGGTAGGCAACCCTACCTAACGTCCCGCCCTCTTGGAATCAAGCCCCCTGTACTTTAGTCCAGGGGGAAACAACCGGCCAAATACATGTACACCAAAAATTTAAATGTCAAAAATTTTGAAAATTTTTATTGAAAAATTTGTAAATTTTTATTGAAATTCTTTTAGAAATTTTAAAGGTTTTTTTTTGTAAAAAAAAAATATGAAAAATGCATTTTTACTGCCCTCCCTAGTGTGCTTCAAAGCCACAGCAATGCGCAATGTTCATCATGTGCCGTGGTGGCTGGACGTATCGACGCGTCGGTTTCCTGTCACGGGGATCGTTGGTTCAAATCTTATAATTTAAATTTTTTTTTCTCTGATCGCTGCTCATTGTCACGTCAAGAGCCCGCTTCAATCGGCCTCAGACATGAGCCGTGGTGGCTGAGGGCGGAAAGGTGTCCGACCCCGTCCATAAGGTCCGGGGATCGAATCCCATTAATGCCTTTCATTTTTCGACTGGCTTCCTCCCACTGCGACTCAAACCCGTCGTCCGACACTCGGCAGACGTGCAAGTCAGGGTGGTGTAGTGGTCTAGGCTCAATCCAGGCCATTACACCCGGGTGTCTAAAAAGCAGTCCGCTTCGGCGGATTGGCCTCGGCACTGGTTCGATCCCCGATCGAGCCAGCCACTCGAGATTGGTCGCGAGTGGGTCCATTCCGATTCGTCGGATGGAGTTGATAAGTCCTTTGAAGCTGGCCCACTGACTGCATGTTCGGGTCTGGGAGCGCCGGACAGCGGGTGTACCATTTGGGTACCGACCAGCCTGCGCAAACAAAAGCTCCCAAAACTACTCTCTCTCTTTCTTTCTTTCTCTGTCTCTCTATCGTCTCTGCCTTACTCTACTCTGCCCATGTTTGAGGCGTGTCGGCGTCCTCGGGTCCTACTGGGTCCCCCGGCGTACGATATCGAAGTCGCTGGATCGGATTAACCCCAGTTACCTGATAGCACCGGTTCCCATCCCGAACACCGAAGTAAAGCAGGAGGCCTCCCCATTAAGACTGGGGAGGGGGTGTAGAGTTCCATTTTTAAAAATTTATTTTTAGTTAAACATGATCGTCAGCGCCTGGGTAAACCGTTTCCCACATCCAAACAATAGTAAATTTGTAAAAAAATGAGAAATTTGAAGAAATTTAAAAAAATCTTTAATGTTGGCAATTTTTGAAAAAATTTACAATTTAAAAAAAAAAATAAAAAATTTCTAAAAATTAGAAAATTTTTAAAAATTTTAAAAATTAAACAAAAAATTCAAGAAATTTTGTAAAACGTACACAAAAATTTTGAGTTGCTTCCCCCTCGACTTTAGTACCTGAACCACTGAGCAAACCAATGATCAATTTCAGCCCCTGGACCAATGGACACGATCACGTAGATCAATAAATGAACCGGTGCAAGAAAAGTAAACCAACAAACGTAACGTGAGCCATCAATCGGTCCCCCCTTCTGTCTTCCCTCGGCCCCCCGTCCCTCTGGTCCTCAATCCCCGACGGCCCCACTTCCTTCCCGGAGCGCGCGCTCCACTCGTCGTCATACAAGGCCGCTGGTCAATGATAGAAAAGACTTTGCAGCCGAGCGCTCAGCGCGCTCAGCGTGTGTGCCTTGTACTACCCTTCCGACCGCTTCCGACCGGCATGCCGTCAGGCCGTCATGGTGGGCTGGGTCGTAAACATCCACGGCGGGCGCGTTGGGAGCGCATCCCCGCTGGAGCAGAGCGGATCGCCATTGCGGGCTTGATTTGCATCACCGCCTTGTGTGATTCCGTGATTGGCACCCCGGCCCGCGCGGTGCGTGCGGCAGAGCGGCGGCAGAGCGGCGGCGCGGCTCGAACCGCGGCATTGGCTGCGCTTCATAAAGTGTCCCTCGCGGACGTTTCCTGCTCAAGGAAGTCGCGTTACGTTGGTCACGGCTGCCGTTTTGGGTTTGGGCCGGCAGCAGGCGTGCCAACAGGCTGCCAACAGGCCGGGCGCTAAAAATATGAGCCGCACGTGGATTTAGCCGGTAAAGTCTTACAGTACTGTATTCCCGATTCGCGCTTCTCTCGCCAACAGGCGCGGTGAATGCATATTTATCGTTATGGCTGCTGGCATGCTGCGAGCTTGCGTCACGTTGCAGCAGGCATATCGGCTAAATCGAGACCCAAAAGTAAGGGATGGTTTCCCTCTACAGAATAACCCGCCTCTGGGTGAAACAATTGCGTGGTTCTGTCTCTTTCTGACATGACAGCAAATGTAATAAAATGGGGGAAAACCCTAATGCGCGACCAGTGTCAGATGAATCCAAATGAATCACAATAAAGCGGCTAAAAAAAACAAAAACAAAAAAAAAAACAAAAAAAAAAACGCATCACTGACCGCAGACGGTTTGAGTAGTACGCGAATTTCAGTGGAGTGTAGGAGTGACATTTTCTCAAATCAAAACACAAATCAAAGATGATAAAAAAGTAGCAAGACGTGCAAAAAAACGTGTCAGCTTGATAGAGACTCCTAGTTTACTGCGCACCCAGCGGCGTGCCATCGCGTCCGTCAAGAGCGTCCAAGACCAAGACCCCCTCGCGGCGACGCCTGCGACGCCCATCGCCATTCAATGGAGACGTCCTACTTTACGGCGACACGCTGCGTCTCCAGCAGGCGGACTCCGAAAAAGCGATTCGTCGCTCTGTCTCTCTCTCTCTCACTCACTCACTCACTCACTCACTCACTCACTCACTCACTCACTCACTCACTCACTCACTCACTCACTCACTCACTCACTCTCTCGCACTCCCACTTGGGTGCGAAAGAGACGGAGCACCGTTCCGACATCGGCCGGCAGGAAGGAAGTCCACGCGGTCGGCAGCGTCCGTGTCCGTCCGCAGATTTGAGCAACGCTTCAAGGGATTAGCGGCTCGGCTCGCCACGGTCCGGCCGGCCAAGTCCCGTTCCCGGCCCGCTCGCTCGCCCGATAGGCTCAGTCATTTGGCCGATTTCTGATAAAGGGAATTGGACCGGGAGTATTGGCCGCGGACAATGGGCGAGACAAAGACGGCCCCCTTGGCCGTGGCGGCGGCGACGGCGGGGACGGCGGGGACCAGACAGGCCACGGCCCGGCGGAGTTAATGATGTTCGACTGTCGATGCATCGGGGGGCGCCAGGACTGCCGGCCCGGGATCACATCCTTTCTCCTCCGGCTGTCCTGGCATGTTTACGGCCGCGGCGCTGCCAGGCCCGCGCTGCCCCGCCTGTTCCGGTAGCCCCGCGGCGATACCCCGCGCGCCGGGGGGTTGGCTTTGAGCGGCTCCCGAGCCGGGCCGCGCCGGGCCGCGCCAGGCCGGGGTGAGGGCCGCGGGCCGCAGGGCCGGGGTATTAGCCGCCCCATTCTCTTTACGGCAGGGAAATGAATGGCTCTGCCGGCCGTCATTGTTGTCCGAGGTTCATCGATATCGGTCGAACGGTTCCACGCGATCGAAGCGCATCGCCAATCTCACGCGATCCGCTGGGAATGTAGTCAGCTTTCAGTATATTAATTATTTTTTTTTATTTTTCGGAAAATGAAATACCGTTTAGGACTAACTTAGGGTGTGTGTCGAAGGTGGTTAGTATCCTTGTGCTGTCGTCACAAGTTTGAGAGGCAGGTGCCCGACGTTGGAAATCGGTGGCTCATTTGGATAAGACGCCGGCCGCCAGCTGTCGGGTGCCTCTCCGGCTTGGCTTCAACGCGCCACTATTGCGTTGTCGCGTGATGAGCAACGTCCTCTATTTTCTCTTCACCATCCACCGACAATTGTAGCCAACTTAAGATGCCGTTTAGGACCAACGTAGGGCATACTGTCAGCCATAAGGAGCCCCTTATTAAAATATTAAGTAGAATTGGGCTTAATTTTTATCGGGTTCCAAAACAGTTTGCATCCGCTGGATACGGTGACCCGGATGCGACCAGCAGACATGTGCCACGGATGGCTTCACGAATCGCGATGGATCACCGCCAGAGTTTTTCGCGAGAAAATGGTCGATTGAGACAAATTATGCATTGGCGGCGACACCGGGCAACACGGCCCGCATGGGAATCCACGGCGCGGAGGCGCACTGCAGCGATATGCACGGGGAAGTGATTGACGACGCATTCATCACTCGTCGGCACTGCTGAGAGAGTCGGCTGCTCCTTCCGTCCGGAACGAGGCAGTCATGGAGTCGATGGAGTCGTCGCGAGGTCAGAGGTCGAAACACTCTCGCGGTTCGATATTGTCAGCTTTCCTCGCGGCTGTTTGGCATGCAAGCATGTTTACGACGGCGACGTCGCGGCGACAGTTTTCGGAAAGGAGCAAAGTCGTAAACAGCGCGGGCCGCCCCGCGTACTGCAGTGGAAGTGGGAAGGAAAATGAAGCGATTCGGTGCCGACTGGTCGACTGCATCGGCCGTTGAAGTTGAATAATCAACGCGATTCCGTTATTTGTGAATAAAACTCGCAATTGCTCTGACGAACAGCATCATCCTTCGATCTTCGATGCGCCGAAACCAATCGTGGCCGAAACGCGGCGTAGTTGCTTCCGTGCTCGAGTTGCAGCGGGTGGGGCCGCTGGGCTGCTACAGCACGAAGGGAAGGACCGGCGGCACGGGTGAGGTCCTCGGCGGCCTCCGCCAGCGCCGCCGCGACGCCACGAGACGCGCCCACAGCGGCCCTGACAGCGCCACCACCACCTCCAGCGTGTACATGACGAGCTGCACCACGCTCATCAGGCTCACGCCCAGCACCAAGTTCATGGCGACGGCGTACGTCACTGCAACACACTCCAGTCAGCCTGTCTGTCTGTCTGTCTGTCAACCCCGTGAGCCCGTCATACGCACCGACGGCCTCGAAGGGATTCTTGCCGCGGCGTTCCGTGTACTTGATGGCGCTGTGCAGGTCGCGATAGAACACGTTGAAGAAGCCGGCCGAGGAGTTGGTCAACTTGTTCGGCGCAGGGTAAGTGTCGAAGTCGGCCTCGTAGATGGACAGCGAGCACATGGGCAGACAGGGCCGGCAGTCCGGCCACAGGCTGTGGTTGCTCTCCTCGGGGGTGGAGCCTACTTCCTCTGGCAGCCTCACCCAGAACAGGCGCTCTAGGCAGAGAATGTGTGTAAGGTGTCGTACCGGCGACGGTGTTATTCAAGTGAATTCGACTAACCGTTCAAATCAATGAGGCACTTGTACTGTTCAAGCGTGCACTGGTTGTCTGAGAGGCCCGGTAAAAGAAGGATCAAATGGATTAGATACGCAGGTGGAAATAGGGTGCAGCCGGTGCGTATGGCCCTGCTTACCTTGCTTGAGGATCAAGTACGGGTAGCAGCCGCAGCGACGGACGAGGAAGTCCAGCCTGCAGGCGAACATGCACGTCTCCTGGGTGTACCAGGAGGTGGCGATGTGGTCGAACAGCTCCTTGGGCCTCTCTTCCTCGAACAGGCAGCCCCGCTGCTCCGGCAACAAGCTGGCCATCCAGGGGTCCATCGTGGTCTCGGAGTACGTCACCTTGACCGTCGTTATGGTACCCGGCTTCCCGGCAAACGACACGCCCTTGTCCATGTCGGTGTTCTCGTTGGCGGACTGCACGGATATCTCGAACCCCATGCTGTGGTCGTGCACGCCCACGCTGTCCAGCGGGTCCAATGGGCGCAAAAAGAACTGGCAACAACTTACGGTTACCATTTTCCTTGTTCGCAGAAACTTTTTTCCGAACCCTTCACCTTAATTAATTGGCTGACAGCGCAGACCCTGTGGCGTCTGGAGGGACGCGCGCCAGGCTCACCTCCAGCCCGGAGCCGCTGCCCGTGCCGCCGCTCCTGGCCAGCGTGCACTCGGCCTTGTTGGGCCGGTGGAAGTACCAGATGCCGGAGCCGCTCCCCGTTGGCCGCTCGTCCGCGGGGATCAGCGGGCTGAGGGTAAGCGAAGCTGGTGTCTGCCGGCCGGCACCCGGCCGAACAATCAGTTGGAACAAAGCGTTCCGGTTGGGGTTAGCTCTGCCCTTCCGGTGCGGTCGCAGTGCCACGACGCTGGCTCACCAGTCGGCCCTGGCGTCGCGGGTGGTGTACGAGTTGAAGGCGTAGCAGACTCCCACGTTGGAAATGGTGCGCCTGAAAATTCTGCAGCAGTCCAGGATCGAGCCGGACCACAAGCAGTCGGCGAAGACGGCCTCGCAGTCGGGAGCAACCTGCACACGAAATGGCTTTCTACAGAGAGAGAGAGAGAGAGAGAGAGAGAGAGAGAGAGAGAGAGAGAGAGAGAGAGAGAGAGAGAGAGAGAGAGAGAGAGAGAGAGAGAGAGAGAGAGAGAGAGAGAGAGAGAGAGAGAGAGAGAGAGGGGCACTGACGTGGTCCATGAAGTCACGCAGGTCGATGGCGTCGAACTGCCGCAGCACGCTGCGATCGATGGCGGGGGCGCTCCTCTCATCGAGCCAGTAGGGCAGGCGGTACTGCTGCAGCAGCCGCAGCGCCGGCAGCAGCAACGTCTCGTTCGGCGGCACCATCCTGTTGGCCCTGTGCCGTCGGCCCCACAGAGCAACATAAAGCCTCTGCTTGCCTTGCGGTCTGCGCGCACTGCACACCCACCTCGTGATGTACTCGACGGCCGCCCGCTTGCGGATCTTATTCTTGGGGCAGACGACGACGGCGGGGAAGGGGAAGGAGTGCACCTCCAGGGACGTGCTCAGCACCGCCACGGTGGAGGGGTGCTCGTACAGCCTCTTGTAGGTCGCGGACGACTCCCAAATCACCAAGGCGAGTGCCACCAGCACGATGGACACCCAAAACAACCTGAAGCAGACATCATTTACAACTTTTCAAGATTTGTCGTCGCGGGGAAAAACTCCGAGGTGGCTTCACAGATAAAACAGTTTCGCTGCTCGTGTCTTTCTTGATTTGGATACAAGACGTCGGCGAATCTGTTATTTTACTGTGCATCACCTGTCCCACAGCGGGATGTTGGTCCTGCCGGCCAGGGACACCCCGGAGAAGTACGCGTTGTCCACGAAGTCCCGCAGGATGCCAAGGACGCGTTGGCGGGTCGTGGCGGTCGCGGCCACGCGAGGCGGCACCGGCGTGGACGGCGCCTCCTCCACGCCCTGCTGCTCGGCAGCCTTCCCCGCCCCGGCCAGGCCGAACTCCCGCACCCAGAAGATGGAGGGCCGCTTCTGCAAGCACCAAAATGATAGCAGTCTCAACAACAGTTTGACAGAGGCCGCAGGCAAAGTGCAAGGTGGATCGTGAAATTGGAGGGGTCCTCCATCCCCAAAACTTTGACTTTATCTAACCTGCCAAGGTTCTGAGGGTTTTGTGGAGGTAACTCCTGCCAATCGGGCAGAGACCCAATTCCAAAATCCGGCCATATTTAACGCGTGGCTGATGGAGAACTTTGACGGTTGGTGGTTGGCGTTGGCGTTCCGGGAACCGTTGGCCACAAGCGACGGAGCGGGGCGCTTTCGCAAAGGCACAGCAACGGTAACTTAGCGCCCGCGAGGACGCCGAGGACGCCGAGGACGTGGCACGGCGCGGCGCGAACTCAGCGACAGGTCAAAGGGGTTGTTATCAAATTATGAGGCGGAATAATCGGCGGAGTATTGACAGGGCGCGCTGCGTGGCAAAGGGTTGGCCAACGCACCGCCTTGCTCGGCCGTGCCCGAGCGGCACCACCGATTTGCTCAATCTTGCAGCCGTCTGTTTGCGAGCACCGTTTGGCCGTTAATCGAAATTATTGTTCACTTAAAAATAAAAGCCTAAATGGAAAAATTTGGTAGGTATTTGGTCTGAATTTTAAATATTCCTGGGTCGGAGTCATTGGTTTGTTCTCGTAATCCATGAACTGCAAATAAAATGCGCCCAATTAAAAAAAAAAAACAAAAAGAAAAACCGTTGCCTACTGCAGTTTAAGTTCGGCTTGTCACGTCACATCCTTCCCGACACTTAATTCTACGCGACGGAGGACCTTTCTAACGCGGATTCGCGACTCGTAAACCATAGGGGCCCTTTGCCGCGCCCAAGACTGAAAGGTACAAAAAATGGGAAGAAAGGAACGGCGGGGATGAGCCTCTCTCGTGTTTACCCTTTTGCTCGCTCTATTAGCCAACCCAGACGGCGTGCCGGCACTAGCACTGCAAGTTCCGGCGGCACTTAGTGTCATCACCCTAAAGGGTGAAATCGATGGGTCGTCTCTCTCTCCTCTCTCTCTCTCTCTCTCTCTCTCTCTCTCTCTCTCTCTCTCTCTCTCTCTCTCTCTCTCTCTCTCTCTCTCTCTCTCTCTCTCTCTCTCTCTCCGCGCCTCTTATTAAATCGATGACGGCGTGGGCCGTGTCATTGTGTCCGGGCCGTAACTCTGGCGACGACGACCCGCGGCGACGCGCGGCGACCCCCCAAGCACAAAGCGAGGCACGCATTTCGCACACTCTTTATTCGCGCTGTTGTCTCGGACTAGGACGACGCGCATCTTGGGCTGGGCTGGGCGCTGGCACGGTGGCACCGCGGCGCAGTAACTTACACCCTGAACTGAAAGCCTTATGTATGGTGAAGATTCTTGACGTAAAGGTAAAACTTCTCTGTACATTATGTTCAGCTGGTAACTCTGAAAATTCATCCTACGATGTACCTTATCGAACAACAATTCATGAACACCAAGTTCCGTTTGCGGAAATATTCTCGTCGTCCTCGTGGCCGTTTTGCGGCCATCACCATCGCCACGCACGTCGACAGGGGCTGATTTAAGAATGTCCCGCGCTTTCGCGCGAGAAAAGGACTGGCGCGGCCCGCCGGGAAGGCCGATGCCGGCGTCGCGGCCCTCGCGGGGTCCTGGAGGACGAGAGGAGCAGGGAAGCTGGGGGGTCGAGTCGTAAATCGCGACCTGCTTCGGTGTTTTGGGAGAGGACAGGTAGGGGCGCGTTCGAGTGTGCTCCCTCATTGTCTCATGCCCCACAAGCTGCGGACACCTTCGCACGCGGCCGGCCCGTCGCGGTCGGCCGCTTCTAATCGCCAAGTTTGTGGCGCGACCGCTGCGACGCGCTGCGACGCGCTGCTCGCTTTCAGCGCCGCTCGATGTCGCGAAACGGCGAGGCTCTCGGCCGGCCGATGAGTTACGTGGGAAGTGGGAGTGCAACCGGAACGGAATCAACCGTCTCCTGGATTGCGGGGTTGCAGTCGCGAAATTTTGAGATTGGTTCCATTTCCACTCCAACAGTTTGACGACTGTCCGAGCACTGGGCCGTGCCCGAGTCCATCTCCCTCATTACCGGAACCTTGTTGCAATGACTGACCGGACAAAAGTGGGACGAACCCTACCGCCATCCCTTTGCACCGCCTTGGCGATATGGCGCGCATTCAGGTGGCCGAGCTCCTCAGCGAGGGACTCTCCGCGAAGACAAAGCCGAGGGAGCCATCTGGCGGTCAATCAGGGAGGAGTTGATTGCAGCATGCAGTGCTTGCAGCGCGGCGCCGCGCGGTGCCGCCCGGTCCACGGGGAGTCCAGCGCGTCCAGCCAGGGGTGCAGTCGGCGCGCGGCGGGGAGCCCTCGGCCACCCTCGGCCCTCGCGGGAACTTCCTGCACGCTGACCGCCGCCGCGCCACCCTACCTGCGCCCGGCCGAGGCCGCGGCGTCGCGGGACGCGGGGGGCACCACACTGGCAGGCACCGCTGTCCGTCCGCCCTGACCCTTATTTATCGTATCGAGTGTCCACTGTCCGAGCGGCCCAGGCGCCCGGCCCGTATGTATCGGGTCACTCTAAACGGCCACTTTGCATTTTAATCCCGTCTCTATGGCCAAGTATTATGTTCTCAAGTAAACACTCTTGCCTCTCGGAGAGTGATTTGAATACCCCGGGGAAGTCGAGGCCACGTTGCTTTTGTGCGACGCTGCTCGTGCGCAGGCATGCGTTCAGTGCCTGTGCGCTCAGGAGACGCAAAGGCAGCGCTGTGGCCGGCCAGGGGTAGTTCCATCATTTTGAAAGCATTTCCCCCGCTCATTACACGGGATTTTCGACCTAGCCAGACAGTGTAGTAGAGTCTCAGTGAAGGGTCAGCGGGTCCAGTCCAACATGCTACTCTTACCCACCCTAATGTCTTCATTGCAGAGAAAATCGAAACCGATATCCCCGCCAATACGCCTCGCTCTGCCAGCGATGCCGGCCATCGCGCCCTCCTGGTTTACGACCGCCTCAACGGCCTGGATGGCCGCCTGACTTGGGAACAGCGGCTTGATTCCGGCGGCTGTCTCGGCGCCCCGTCTCTCTCCCACTCGTAGGGCGTCCCCTAAGGGTGCGAGAGAGGCAGAACGACTCTTCGCACGGCAGTGGCGACGCACGCGTGAAGGCGGCCGCGCCCCGGAAACGCACGCAATGTCACGGAAAGGCAAATGGAGCGAGGCGACCACCGGGGGCGTGATGTGAGGTTGAGGAACGAGCGGAAAAAATCGCTCCACGATCGCTAACTCTGCTCCATGGAGCGCACGTAACGGGCGCTGTGCGATTGAACAGCATTTTTATGCCCCGGTGTGTCTTACCCCAAATAAATATAGCATTTATTTGAGCGAAACGAGAGGTGAAAAAAATAATGTCGTGCTCAAGAGTGGCACGTTGTGTACACTCCCTCGGGCACTCCTTGAGGTCCTGAGGATAAAAAAATCAATAAATTGTCGAGGAAGGAGGCAGGGCTCCATGGAGCTCTTCCCACATCTGTAGGGGCTTTTCAACCACCGACACGATATTGCGTGTCCAGAAAGCCGAAGATCTATGTTGCGTGTTGAATTATTTGATATTAACTAAAATTAAGAATAGCAGTCAGCTGCCTTGGCTCACACCTGGAGCTCGCTCGTAGTGCTTGGCAGAACACTGTCGCCCTTGTCTGTTACTAGAGTTGTCGCATTTTCCTGAAACGGCCACCCTATGCGGTCTGAATACGGCAACGGGCGGGCGCGCCAAATCCTCCTCCTCCTCCTTTTTTGCGACATAAAGACACCGCGATTTCGCGACCACGACGCCACTCCTCCCGCGCCCTGGCCGTGCCGAATTCCTCGCAGCTGCGAAAAGGCGGAAAAGACGGAAAAGAGAGTGAGATTTTCGGCGCGACAATGCCACCGCGTCACTACATTTTGACACATTGCTCCTCGCCAACGCGCAACAATGCGACGCGCGGCCGGTTTTACTTTTAAATGCGAAATAATGGCTGCGGTGGCCGGGCTCGCGCATCTTGCGTATCTTTGTCCTGCCTGCCAGCGCCGCCACTGTCGGCGAGCATATTTATGTTTTCACGCGGATCTGCAGGGCTCTCTGTCTCTCTCGCGCCCCCACGGGACGCGCCAATGCGAGCGAGACAGAGCGACTTCAGTCTGCAGGCGTGGTGTGTGGCCAGCGGGGCACAGTAGCGGGGCGCCCGTCTGGTGCGCGGCCGCGTCATCAGAATTTTTAGTTGAGGGAGAGAGGGGCGGGAAAAGGGGGATGGGGACGATGTTCCTTGAATGACTTTCCTGTCTCGAAGGGCAGTCAATAATATTCTGAGTCGGCGACCTCAGATCCCAGTCGACGTACTGGTCGACGGTCCGAGTCGCTCAGCCCCAGCCCTGCTGCATTTGCGTGACAAAAGTGTCCGGCGCGCGAAGCGAACCCCTTCACCGCGAACCAGTTCATCCCGAATCGGCTGACGTCATCATTTTCGCGATCGCCGATATGGCACAAAGGAAGTAAGACGCATTCACAGGACTGCAGGGCGCACGCCTCCGAAGCATGACTTGCGTAGCGTGGCGCACCGAGACCATGGTAATGAATATTCCGAGAAGGAATGGTCAAAGGGTTGGAATGGCTGCTCTGCTGCAAATGCTAGCTGGCACCACTGTCGCCCGGAGTGACACTGAAAAAAAAGGCACTATTTCAATTCGGAGACACGAACACGCACTCGTATCCTCCTAACCCTAATTTCGTTAACGCTTCAATAGTTTCTCTCCTCCGGGCATTGGAAAGCTGAGCGCGACATATTTTTTCTTCGCCCCCTTCTTCCGATCTGCCCCGAATCGTGTTATCTCTTTTTTTTCCTTCAAGACGAGGTGAAAACTGCGCTGGAAGACAATGCCGCCGCGACGCGCGTGTGGCGATAAATCTCGCGGATGAACCCTTTGCATTCCCACACAGTGTAATTGCACAGTCCTCGGCCAGCCTCGGCGAGCCAGCCAAAGGCGGAGCCGCGTCTTTTGGGGGAGAAATGGCCGCGTTTCGGAACCACAAATCACGCTGCTCGTTCACACCGCGGCGGCGGCAGTCCGATGTGACCGAGTGGAGTGGCCGCACGGCAGCCGCAGCGTGGTTGTGTTTCTTCAAATTTTTCAGTTTGCGCTATTACCATGTTTCATGAAAACAAATAAAAATTTAGGGCGAGGCGTGGATCTGAACCCGCGGCTTTGCTCTGTCAATGAAACCATGACGCCTCTCGACAGTCGCTGGGACGCCAGTGGGCCAGACCGACTGCTTCCTCCGGCGTTCGAAGCCACCCTTCCTTTGCGGTGCCGAGGCTCGCTGCACTGCAAGCAGCCCCGGGGGGTGGCGGTGGCCGGCTGGACGGCGGTCACCTTCCCGGCGTCGCCTCGGGGCCCACCAGCGGGAACACAGCCGCAAGTGGTCATTCCCAGCAGCGAACGCAGAGGGCCGATTCCACGGAGTGGTCCCTCTCTGTCGCACCCGAAGGAGGCGGCCCAGGAGAGCGCGAGGGAGTCGTCAGGACCTAGAGGGCACTGTTCGGAAGCAGCCCGCAGTGCGTGCGTGTGATCGCCAACTAGAGGAGCAAGGACCGCAAAAACCTGCCGCGCCACTCCGGGCCGCCGGCTAGACACTCAGGTAGCGGAAGCGATCAGATAGCGACGCGGAAGACGCTCATGAGAGTGCGAGTTAGTGCGAGCGGCTGAGAGAGTGACGGCGATGTTATCGGCCGGCTGTCCTGCCAGGGCGACTCGGATTAGGTGGCGCTACCGGTTGCGGCGAGCAAAAAGAGCGCCCCTCGAGACGCCTCAACGAGCGCAGTCCAGGCAATGTCCAGCCCAGCAAGCACAGGACTCGCGGCTTCGAATTCAGGGCAAAGCAAAACCAGAGGGCTGTTGGCAGGTGTACTGTCAATGGCTCCGCTGAGGGATCACTTAGTGCAGCGCGCAGTTTGGTTCCCATACGACTCTTTCGCAAGAGTCCCGTGCAGTATTGGCTGCAGGTCCGCGGTGTAACGGCACATGACGGCTGGCGGGCGAACGGTGGGCCACAGCGACCGCCCTTGGGGTGTAGCCCTTAGCCCCTCGGGTGTGGCAGAAGGGCGTGGCCGTGCGGCCTGTGAAAGCACTCCGCGGAAGGAAGGGGTGACGTCGGCCACCTTCGGTCTCTCCAGGCGCCGCGGGAGACTGTTCGATTTCGCGCACCAAAAGCGCTGACGACTGCGCCAAAGTGCGACTCCACGCGTCGACGGCCGTCACAATGACGGGCCGCCCCGCCTGGCCCCGCCCCGTGCGCGCACCTCTTAATAGGTTGGTAATTGTGTTTAATAGAATAATGGGTTAGCACCCCTGCCTGGGCGCCGCGGGACCGCCCCGCCCCGCCCCGCCCCGCCCCGCCCCGCCCCCCGTGCCCCCGCTGCGTGTCCTCGCGGCGCAGGAGGGACGCGCGCTGGGCCCCACGGGACGACCCCACCCCACGGCATCCCCGCCGGGACTGTGAGGAGCAGGACATGCCAGGGGCGGTAGGAGGGCGGATCACAGCTGGATGAGCGCCTACCCACGAGGCGTTGTTTTCTTTGGTACATCGAGATCATATCGGCCCTTCAGTGGGTGTGCACATGTTCAAACATGCACGCCTGCTCTTTCCCCCTCTCTCACGACCAACGCGCACTGTGGTGGACGTATTCGAACGGGTCCGCGCCGGGTCTCTCTTTGCTTTGCAGTGTAGGTGACCAGGTTAGCCAGTGCGGGGCAAGAAAGCGAGCAGGCGACGCAGTCGAGTCGTACATCACATATCGGTTCCCACAGATTTCACGCGCAGGACAACCCCCTCCCTTCCTTCCCGCACCCTTGGGCAGCCCCCCTGCCCCTCCCTCGCCCCGGGACGCAGCCCTACGCAGCCCTACGCAGCGCGACGCACCCAAGGGCAACGCGGGCACGGCGCGCACCGCGGGACGGGGTAGGGTCCCCTCCTTTCATATCCATTTGGGATGATTTCCGAAACAATGCAAAGTCGGAACCGAGTTCTCCCCAGAGTTACAGTCGCCTGCCCAACAGGTGGGTGCAGTGCGAGTGTGTGAGAGAGAGAGAGAGAGAGAGAGAGAGAGAGAGAGAGAGAGAGAGAGAGAGAGAGAGAGAGAGAAATAAAGAGAGGGAAAGGGGGGGGGGAAAGAGGTGGAACTAGACTGCGGTGGCCCGTTCTGGGAACGCCACTTAACGGTGTGATCGCATGTCCAGCCCAAACTGGAATGCAATCATTTGCCGATTAGCGAGTGTGAAACGGCCCGGCGAGAGAGGCGAAAGGGTGGTTCGTTAACCACAAGATCAATGGAGTTGTTTTTGTGACGAATGTTAGGCCTGCTAGTCTGCGGCTGTCGAGGCGAAACCAAACACCACACACAACATTCTTCCAAATTTGCAAGGAGCAGACCGCCTGATCAGCAAGGATGCATCCATCTGGCAAAAATGGGAAAACTCGACCCACGGGCATGTGACAGTGTGCTTGCAGCAGGTGGTTTGTCCCGGCCGTGACGGGGGACCGGAACGGGCAACCGGGACGGGGAGGAGACGCACCTCTTTTCTCCATCCACGCATCTCTCTCGATCTGACAGCGCGCGTCGAAAAGTGTCACAGTTTTGACGCGCGCTGCACTGGCAAGGCCAAGGCACGGCGAGGCGCGGTGTCACTGCACCTTTTACATCCCTAATCCCTTTTAGATTTGCCCGGCGGCCCGGCCAGCCAGACAAAGCACCAGGAAGAAGACAGTGTCCATCCCGCACTGCATCTTCGCGTTCTGCTTCTATTCGGCAAAAAAAAACAAGAAGAGAGAAGAAAGGAGAGAGTTTGGAACGAGTTAGTCTGTCAGAGTGGGTTCTTGCGGCGGACGCACAATGCACTGCGGCGTTACTGGTGTCTGGTTTTGCGTCATTGTTTCGCTGTTATGCGGAAACAGTGTCACAGAGCAGTGCGACTGGCCGGCAATTTTGTTTTTTATAAAGTCCCAAGGCTGCACGGTTAAAAGTGCAGCTGGACTGATTATATACATGCATCGATTGATCCACCAATCCACATTTTCGTTTGATGAAAATGGAGAGTTACTGTCGATTCCCATTGGTTTTTTTCAGCAGTGTGATTGTGAAGCGAAAGACACACGTCGAGCGCGTGGGGCAAAGATATCCCCCCAAGCAGGATCATCCCTCCTAGATTAGTGTCAATGCATCGCGCAAAATTAAAAATGGCGTACAAGTGCACAGCCCCGAACAACAAATGACATCTTCACTAAAGCATCCCAAATGACATGTGTCTACCAAAGGGGTATTTTTTTCCATTCTGCACGCCACTCCAGACAGGAAGTGCGATTTCTTGCAGTGACTTCATCATCGCAAAGCACATTGTAACCATTTACAGGACGCTGCAGCAAGGCCCCGTGATAAATGGCGATCGGAACACGGCGGGATGGAAGGGGTGAGTCTGACGGTGGATTGCAAATCATCAATCTTGACGGTATCGCGAAAGCGCAGCCCTCTGCCGGCAACGCACTGTCTTCTTGTCACTCTTCCTTCAATTTATTTTATTCTTTGGAGGGTCCTCTGAGACTTGCTCCTCTTTTTGTAAAGGGTGGGTAATCCAAAATACTCCACAAAACATCATAATCTAAATGAGTAGCGACTGACAGGGCGATCAGGATATTTGCTTGAGAGTTGCGACGGGCGGTGAAAGCATGCCAGTCATCTCTTGGAGATTTCAACGCATGGGGCAGGAGCAAGAGCCTTATCGTCCGACCGTTTTACTCCCTCGCTGTACATCTCCTTCCTTCCTACTGACGTGATGGACGCGCTTTATATCGTTAGTCTTCAAATAGAGCGTAGGCTAGAAATTATCCAATTCATTCAGATGGGGGAGATCTTGGCGGATGAGCCCGATACGCTTGATTTCAAGCGTAAACTGATAACGCTTGGAAACAGGGTAATTCTACGCTTTAATTTTCCCGGTGCTGCAATATCGTTCCACGCAGGCACGCCGTAGCGCTACTGCACGCCACAGCGCGGCCGCCGAACTCATGTAAAGGGGTTCGATGAGGTCGATGACGCGAGCGGGGGTCGTGCATATTCGATCGGGAATCGCAGCAGGGAGGGTGTCATCGGTGTCATCGCGACATTGTGTCATGAGGGAGGCAGCGTCGAGGAGGCCAATTTCGCGGTGTCCTCGTAGGCAAATGCCAGACAACATCCTCACCCCTTTCCACGATAGATGAGTCCGCCGCGAAGAAGACGACAGACACAGACGGGGACGCATTCCTACATTGTAATTGTGTAGTTCGATACCATGATGCGCGCCGTCCCGGACCGTGCGTGTCTTTCGCATCATCTGCATTCCCAGGACAAGCCTCAAGTAGTAAAGGGATGGGAGGGGGAAGAACATGCGAAAAATGAGGCGTTTGTCTTGATCTCACGTTGAAAAAAAAAATACTTTAATTTACCATATGCTAAACACAACGAGTCAATCGCATTCTGTCAGTGTGTTGGTGGTCTTAAGTAAGACCTTTCAAAGTTGCGTGAGAATCGCATCAAAAGAGAGAAGGAGCCACCCGAAAAAAATATGACAAAACACTGTAAACTTCTCATTCCCGCCGTCATCTTGTTCACATGACAAACGCACATCAAGTCAATCAAAACTTACAATGAAGTATCACGAGCACTTTCTTGGTTGGTCCACACGGTGTCGCATTTCATGCGTGTAGTTGGCTTCCTCCGGGAGTCTGGATGAGGGAATACTCATCGTCTTACTGGTGACTTTACCTTTGTTGCACTTACACTCGCACGACGCGTCGAAACAAAAGCCGTCAAAATGGGAGACAGCGGCGTGAAGGACCACCGGGTCAGCCGCCAGCCAGCCGCCAGCCAGCCGCCAACCAGTCGGGGCGCCTCTCCAGAAAAATCATGCAAATAGGGTGCTCTGCCGGAGTGCTGTGGCGAGAACAGAAAACAATCACTTCATAAACAGACGATACCTGTCAGTGAGCACATAACCGTAAAGCCGAAAGTTATCACTGTCACACCGGAAACATTTCAGAGCCGCACTCCACGTCGTTCGAAAGGTGTGCCGCGCGTCCTCTTGGGAGGCACCTAAAAACTTAATGAATGTTCGGGGTAAGAGATCGCAGGCTCCTTCTTCTAGGACCGCGCTGGTGGGTTTTGATAACATGTTTTGACTGACGTTGATCACGCCGAGTACTTACACCGACAGGCGAAAGAAAAGACTTCAATTACACCGCACGCACATGCAAGGTACAGGCACTCGGATGTGGCCCCTTTTTGACACATCCTTTTCTTTCAGACGGTCGCTAGCTTTTACTGATGAACTTTTCCTCCATTTTGCCTGTCCTGGCTTCTTTCCCAGAGTCTTGCCGCATGCAGACGCAGCCGTAACGCACACTCTCACTTCGCCCCAGACCGGACGCCGCCGCCGCTCCTCCAATTACGCGGCCAAACGAGCCTCTATCCAACAATTTAAATGCAAAGTCGATCGACTTGTGCGTGCGATTTGTCGCCGCGCGGCGTACAGCCTCGCGCACAGCGCATGATCACGGATCACCGCCGCTGCACCTTTTCATGAGGTGCATCTCGCTGGCTGCGCTGCTTAGCATATCAAGGAAATGTGAAGAAGGTGATTTGTGACCCCAAGCCGGGCCGATTATTACCCTGGAAATCATAATCCTGCCATAATACGGTCGTCAAACAGGCCGGCCTGGGGGTGGGGGAAGAGAGCAGCAGGCGTCTCCGTCACTCATCAAGGCGCGCGCCCGCCCGGTCAGATGCGTTCCGGAAGCAGGGCGGCGGGTTGGCGGGGCCGCGGGATGAGGCGGCTTTTGTCCAGCCTCCCTCGGCACAGCCTTGCGCCTCGCAGCACGGCTTTGTCTCAGAGGACGCCAAAATTTCGTAGAAGTTTGGATCTTTTCAAATCTTGCTGCCCCCTCCCGCCTCCTTTTCTTGTTTTTCCCTCGATCGCCTCGGCTCTGTTTGGGGTAAGGGATAATTCGCTCTCGAATGGTTCAAGTCGGCTGCGAAAACCTAAATAGCGGTCGACTGCGTGCCTTGGTTCAGCGTCGCACTGCTCGAGGACGTCACGTTCATGGTGCTCTCTACGCGGGTCCAAAGTCCAAGGTAAAGGCCGTTCGCGCCTTCAAGGCCCAACGGATTATCCTTTTCGTGCACGGTTTGGCGCTGCCGCTCGCGGAGGCAGCGGGCTCGGCGAACGCATCGGTGCGTTTTAATTACAAGACGGCAGTCCGCAGAAAAACAAGATGGGAGGAGAAAAACGCGGGGCAAGAAAGAAAGAGAGAATGGTCTGGGTGGCACGTCGCGCGGCGGCCGGATAGGGGTGGGTCACCTCGGGGTCCCGGGGTGCAGAGCGCGCCGCGGCGGGGGAAAAAAAACAGGCTAGTCCAGCCACCATAAAGCCAATCACGATTTTTTTCTTCTTCAATCCAGCAAGTCTGCTATTTTTTTCCCTTTTCTCACTTAGCGTGAGTCGCATCCTTTTGGAGAAAGGGGGTGAAGGGAAAGGGATGATGAGAAAATCACCGAAGGGCTGGCGAAAGGAAGGCGAGAGTGTTGGCAGAAGAAAAATGTAAAGCTGAACAGGAGCAAAATCCAACGGAGGGCACACTATTTTTTTTTAATTTTTTAAAAGCATGGAATGGTAAAGAAAGTGAAAAATCAGGATCGGAATACGGAAGACGTGAATAATTGTTCCGACACAACCCATCTAAACACGCCATTCGTCTTTGTGTCTCTATTTGCAGGGCGTTGCGCCCGCTCAAAACAAAGCATAATATTGAAAAATAGACGTCGTGACTTGAGGTCACAAGGCATCGGCGGCCCGCCTTCGCTTAACGAAAGGGGTGTGTTCTCATACTTGGAGGCTTACCACACATTGTCAACGTGCCGACGTCACCCAGCCTTTCACGTCACCGTCTTGGAAAAAAAAAAAGAGTGAGCAGGCCAATGTATGGCATTGGCCCACGGCCAGAAAGCGCGTTTTGAAAAAAAAATCTGAATAAAAAACGGGTAATTTAATGAAAAAACAAGGGGTGGCGACGCACTTCTTGCTTTGTCTTCGCGTCCCATAACTTATTATGCAAGCGACTGCGCTCAAGAAGATGGGACTGGGTGCGGAAAAAAGTTTTGTGTGTGTCACCCAAAGCACACTCACAACTCAAATTGTGAGGAAAAAAGTGCGACTTGGGCAACGCGCTGCCTTTGCTGGTCGGCCTTGTTGTGCCAATGCATGTTCCAAACAAATCCTTCAACCCTTTCCCTTCGGGCCACACGGAGCGTCGCGCACCTTGCCGTTCCCATGATGAGTTACGCGAGCAACGCGGACAGGTACGCACTACCGGGGGGCGACAGTTTTTATGCTGGGCCTCCCCGGCGAATCCTTACTGTTGGGACCTCAGCCCCCTGGCAGCTCTACGTTTTGTCAGCGCCTCCCAACGTCGGGGTTGAACGGCATGTTTATCACAGCCCGGCGGATAAGCAACCTCTTAAAATTAGCCGCGACCGGACCCCTCAGCTTCAATATTTATTTTGACTAATTTGCCATCTTGACGCGGTTATTCTTGTGAATTGGCGAATATTATTTCTTAAAATATTTTTTTTGTTTGTTTTTATTAAGTTTTATGACAGCACAATTCTATCAAAAAAGCACCAAATAACCAGTCATTTCCTCATTGTTACAGGTTCCCTTGATACAGATGCCGCTCTCTGCTGCGGAAACTGTAATCGACAAATAACACAGAGGAGAAGGTCGCCCTCTCCCGTGTGCAACCGTCGCCTTGTCCCCTGTTACTTGTTGCGCGGCCACGGGAAACTCCTCCAAAAAACCGCAGCCGCCTAGAAGGTCCTCTCTGGCCGCCGGTGACCATGACGCGGCGTAAACAGACACCTTTTGCGGCAAAAAACCGCGACCATGTATTCCCACGCGATGACGCGCAATCATAAAGTCATTAGCCGCGGACACAAAGGCGGTCGAAGGCGGCGCGGCGAATCGCCAAATTTCGGAGACGCGACAAGTTCTCCCGGCGGCCGGTACCGCTTTTTACTCCGAGCCTCACATTAGCGCGGGAACAAAGTGACCTCGCGGCGGTCAAGAGGTGGCGCGCATCCAGCGGGGAAGGGAACGGCGGGCGGCGGCGCGGTGGTAGTCCCACTCAAAGTCGGTGGAAGAGTGTCTGCCCGGATTTGGCCGGTCATCCAGCCAAAACTTGCTTCCTCATCCTTCCTTTTGCAGCTGTTTTTTTTTTTTTCAACAAATCTCTTGAGGTCTTCTTTTTTATAAAGTCCTTATGTGCTTAAAGTGCTTTCTTGCATCCACTCGTGGCGCGACTTCCTTATATTCTCGTATTGTATTCACTTTCTCAACTAGGCGATGTTCGAGAACTGATAAAACGCGAAACAGTAGTCGGGCAGCGGCATAGAATAATGTAATGAATTTATTTCCACATTCGTCCTGTCATAATCTGCGGCCATCAGGGCGCCGACGTAACGCGAGAAGCACCGACTGAAGGGCCCTGGGAACGCGCGTTTCTGCCGTGATCCAATACTTCGATAAAATTTCCACGCTATCGCGTTACCCTTGCTTCGCGCCTTGACCGTTGGCCGCACTGGTCAGCGCCCTCCGTGCGCTACGCGGAGATACGCGAGGCACTGTCTCTATCGCCTCACGGGGCGTCCCGTAGAGGTGCGAGGGAGACGGCTTGATGAAGGACGGCGGGACTCGGCGGTCACCACGTGTCCGCGGCCAAGTCCCACCCCTCGCTAATGAGCTAATGGAGGCAATTAAAAGCACGCCCCGGCCGAGAGCGCCGCATCCCGTGCCATTGTGTGTACCTACTGCCCGGGCCGCTGACCTACCAGCGTCCTGCTTCCATCAAAGTGTGTGCGCGCTCGCTTGTGTGTGTGTGTGTGTGTGTGTGTGTGTGTGTAAATAATTATAACGTGAAATTTTTTAAAAATATAAATAGCTGATTTTAGATTTATAATGATCCATCCTGCGCAACGTCCGGGCCCACTGTATTAGGGCAACGTCCGATCTTGGCGCTGAAATTGTTGATCAAGTTTCACTGAACCACAAGAAAATGCCTAAACAAATCACATGTCCTATTCAACCAAATCAATAAAATGGTTGCGCTGACCTTCCCTCAGGCAGTGCACCGAGGGCTATAATAGTATTCAACGGCTCCAGAACACTCTTGCGGCCACCGGTCCACTTCGTCCAGCCGCGCACGTCCGTCGAGAAAACCACCAGCATCCGTCCCCTCGGCCCACACGATGCGCGTTATTGACTCTGAACGCAATTATGTCTGGAATCCCTAAACTCATTCATGGACGGACCGCACACAAGCAGTCCGGAGTGGGGCCGGCAGCCCGCATCCCCAACGAAACAAGGAAACTCGCGGTCAAGTGGCCGCGGCGGCCGCGGCGGCCGAGGTGCCAAAACCGCCGCCAGCCACAATGACAAGGCTGGCGCATTGTGCTTGCGTAAACACGAGTGGACCGCCAAGCTTTGCCGCCAGGCCCGCCCCTATGCTTGCATAATTTCGCGGAACGGATATCGAAAACAAACAAACGATTTTCTTGGCTCCCGCCAATGAGGGCCCTCTCCCAGGCCTGGAGGCACACGACCCACGCACGCACACACACACACACACACACACACACACACACACAGAGAGAGAGAGAGAGAGAGAGAGAGAGAGAGAGAGAGAGAGAGAGAGAGAGAGAGAGAGAGAGGGAGAGAGAGAGAGAGAAAATCAATCAATCCGTCGCACCGGGTGACGGAAATGATGGGCGCGGCCAAGAAAAATTAAAGCTGCATAGAATATTGACAGCTTCCGTCAAACATACACGCACACACACGCAGACGGCGTCCACACTCACGTACAGCCGCACCGCGTGAATAGTATGAATTTAAATCGGCTGCTTACCGCCTCGATGAGGCCCCATTATTTACAATGGTGGAGGCAAAATAGAAACATTACTGAAAATGCAAATATGGCGCGGCACCGCGGCCTACACCGCCGGCCGCTGCGGCCATAAAAAAATGAGCAGACGATTTGCATTTCACGAACAATATTAACACTAATTTGGAACGCGCTGCTGCCTTTGTGTATCGAACTCCATCTAATAAGATGGGCCGTTCGCGCGGCCGCCTCTCTCGCCCCGTCGGCATGCCGTGCACGGCGCGCAGCATCCCGCGAGGCCAAAGGATTAAAAATGCGCGCGCCGCGGCTTGGCTCACATTATGCCGTATCATTTGGGAGATTTATTTTGACAGACCGCGCGGCGGCGTTCGAAGGCAGGCCGCCCCGGCCCCTCGGGCCGACGCCCCGGACGCGGCCTCAGTCGTCGGCCCCATTACTTCACGCTCGAGTAGCGCCGATGCGCTTTTGTTGCGCGGCGGTTTTTAGCGGCGGCTCATCGCGGCCTCATTCGCACTGCGGCTGGCAAACAACGGAGCCGTGAAATTGCCGGCGTGTCATACCTACTTGTGTTTCGATTGGCGCGCACCGCACGGCCCCCTGCCCTCCTCTCGCTCCGCCGCTCGCGGTGCGTAGCATGTGCCGCGGTGACAATAATTTCCAAACGGATTTATTTTTGTCGTCCGCGGCTGCGAAAATATTTTCCACCCCAGCACGCATTTTAAACAAAAAGATCCGGAGGGGGCGGCGTATGCGTCGCGGCGGTCACAACAAAAACCCTTTGCCTCCTTCCGAGGATTCGACTTGGGCTGCGGTTTGCGAAACGAAACAAAGACGATAGTTGATGGACGATAGCCCTGCAACAGTTCTCAGGAGCGGGGCGGTTCGTCGTTAGGTTGAATAAATCCGACTCAAGTATGATGCGTTTCCAAGCCAGTCCGATTGTAGTTCCAAAAGGATCATGTGTCCCACGCTCGGTGTACGTATCCTTCTACTCCCTTGCCGCTGCTTGCGAACGCCCCCCACCTAACAAGGCGCTGACAAGACACACACTGCCACGTAACGGCTCTGGAAAGGAGCCACTTCACCCGAACAGTAAAGTCAACTGAATGCAATCTGTAATTGGGGCGATGCGGCCTCTGCGGGGCGCGCAGCTGTCCGGCGAGGCGCCGCCGGCGGCGCGACGACGATACTGCCGGCACACGCAGCGCGCACCTGGGGGAGGCTGTGGAGCACCGCGGCCTGCACACCGGCCCTGCAGGCCCTGTCGTCACTGTTCGTGGAGACAATGATTCCAATCATGACAACAGCTGGACGACGTGCCGACAGAGTGTCGGCCGGCCGGGCCTCCCAGTGCAGAGGCGTAAGCGGGGCAAGGAGGTTGGATGACCTCAGAGGAGGGTGAAATGAAATAATGAGGACTTTGTTTCCTTGTTCTGCGCCCGCGTCTTGCGCGTTCGAACAAGCACAGTCGTCCGCGACAGGCGTGCCGGCCTTGTCCGCGACTCTGTCATCGCGCCTTATCGACGCACCAATCGGCACAACAAACATGGCGGCTTTAATTGCGCGGTCATTACTCGCTACAAAGCCGCATGCGGTCGAGTCGCGTCTAGCAAGAGGAGAAAGCGTTTAGGGTTTTTTGTGTGTGTGTGTGTGTGTGTGTGTGCATGCAGACGAGGGGCGGGTCCAGGGCGGCGGGCCGAGGGGGTGGCTGTGATTGCCGAGATTTTGGTGGCGCGCGCTGGTCAAGGAGCGGCGGGCTGCATGCCGCGACACTGCTACCCCGTAATTAGGGATCCTGATACACCGGAAGAGGGCCGCGCCTTAGCCCGGCACACCCCTTCGCCGCGGCAACACGTTTTTCGCGCGGAGGAGGGACAGTCCGCTCCAAAACCGACCGCTGTGGTCCCGCCAGACACAGCGACCGGGGCGCCCCTTACATCGTCACTTCGCACCCAACATTCCACTGTGACCTCACACATAGAGCTCTTTCTTCAATCATGTCCAGCCGAAAACTTCCATTGGACCTATAAACCCTCTGACGCACGCGCACCATGCGAGCACAATTCCCGCAAGGACTGTACCCTCCCCAAAAGAAGCTAGACCCGCGGCTGGCCGGCGGCGTGGGGGTGGGCGTGCATGGCAAGGTAATTGTCGCTGTGCTCACAGATCAAATTACCCCCGCTGCAGTTGAGTTGCTTAAGACATCCTCATGCCGGCTGTCACGGCGAGCAAGACAACAAGGAGCTCTGCTGCGGCAGCAGTAGCGATTCCAACGGACTCAGATTCTAATCGTGCCACACTTTGCGCGCGTGCTGCGACTCTGTGTTTGTTTCTAGAAATGCATGTGTCATTGCACAGCTAAACGCGGCACACACTGCCTCAGCCTTCGGGTTGGGCCCGCCCGCGATACTGTGTAATTACCGAGTATCGCGGCCGCTTCCGTGTGGCCGTTACAAGCAGAGACGTTCACCAATCACGTAACGCAATTTCGAGGAGGTGAAGTTACCCAAACGTCATCCGAAATCATCTCATAGTCCATTCCCAGCACTTGTCGAAGCACTTCGGCCGCGCACTTCGGCCCGCTTCGGCCCGCTTCGGCCCGCTTCGGCGCACGTACGCGCATGCAGCAGGCCAGGCCGCGCAACGGAAGGAAGTTAATTGAAAGGTCCGGGTGATATGCACGAACACGTCTACGACCGAATCAAAGACGAAAAAACGGGATAAGAAAAAACGGCGAAGAGCGAAATGCAGCACAAACGGCACGGCGCGGCACGGCACAAAGGCAAGACGTCGTGACCACAAAGCCAGAAATTACCGCCACCCCTGCACGGCCTGTCGCCTGGCTCCGAAAGGTTGTCTCTCTCGCACCCCCGAGGATGCCCACTAGTGAGAGAGAGACAAGGCGATCCTTCCGAACCAGGCGGCTGCGCGGCACAGGGCGGGGCCGCGGGGACCGCGGGAGCAGTTACGGCGTCCGCAGCATCCGGAGGGAGGGGGGGGGGGAGTGCTAGCGCTGCCCGCCCAGGCCGGCAGGGTCGCTGCTGCCGCTGCGGTCGCCGCCTCCGTGCGAAAATTACACACACGTCACGGCGAAAGGAGGCTGGCGAAAGGGGAGACGAGACGAGCCGCCTCTCGCGCATTCAGCGAACGCGGTGCGGCCTGTCGACTCGGATCCTGCTCCTTGACTGACTGACGCTGGCGCGGACAGTTCCTTGGAGAGTACGGCCGGCCTCTCGTGGCCTTTTGCCCCAGTCCCATTATCGGATCCTTGTTTTACTGCGGTCGGACACCGCCGTGACAGCACGCACCAACGGTGACTGCATGTCCATTTTCGACAGCATGACATTTACAGCACGCACCAGATCACGCCAACCTGCAAGAAGGTAAAATGTGTGGCAAAGACAGCGGGAGTCTCGCACACATTCCGTGCTGCCCTCCCCCTCGGTGGCGGGGGTGCCGGTCAGAGCGGCCGGATGGGGCGAGTGGCAGCCGAGGGCGGAGACTGTGGCAAGGCCTGTGGCAAGGCCAGCTTCCAGAGGGCATGTGCGAATTTTGCGGCTCGCCAAAGGAGTGCCAGCCAGAGGAGTGCCCGGGTGTGACGCAGGGACGCGACACACAAAGCCCGCCATTATGCAAATGGACCTCGCGGGGCACGCGGCAGCGGCACGGCGATGACAGGCTGCATCCTCCGGCAGATTTTAATCTTCTCTCTCTCTCTCTCTCTCTCTCTCTCTCTCTCTCTCTCTCTCTCTCTCTCTCTCTCTCTCTCTCTCTCTCTCTCTCTCTCTCTCTCTCTTATCACGGCGTGGAAGAAACGCATGGCACATTTTGCTAAGAGCCGACCAAATTTAACGGGCCGAGTGTTTTAAGTGTTACCTTAGAGCAGATGCAAATGCAAATTCGTAAGTGAGAGGAGGCGGTTTCCCAGATGCGCTCTGCTCTGTGTACTGCTTCACCTGTTGTGTGATATCGAGACCGCTCGGTTCTCACTCGAACACTGCAGCGATGTGCTCCCACACGTCGCCGTTCCCAACGCTATTCGCAGGAAACGCACAGAGCAACGGCCCCGCGTCGTGGGATAGCCTGCATCGCGGATGTGCACAATTTTCGTGAAGACGACAAAAAAGGGCGATGCATCTCGAGAAGCAGAAGCAGGGCGTCGGCTGTGGACCGGTGGAAACACCTTCCCGCAAGAAGCAGCGGCATATCACCAGCCTCACCTGTTCCCTTTCCCAGGCCCCCGATAATGATACGGTGTTTACACCCGATGCCAGGGGGAATGCCTGCTGACCGGAAACAACGGACCTCCCACGCACACACACGCACCCACACCCACGCATGCGCTGCATGCGGGTCCTAACGCCATCCGGGGTTTCTCGTTCTCCCGACTGGACAGTCAGGTTGACATCCCCGCCGACGCGCATTGTGCGTGCCGAGCTGCTTCTCGATCCGCTTTTTTTTTCATTCTCGTGTTTGACAAGCACGCCGGGGAGCGGGGGTGTTGGGAAAGGAAGTGGTAACGCTGCCCCTCCAAGCGAGTGGTGATCGCCTCGCTGCAGCGCCTGCAGCGCCTGCAGTGCGTGTGACAAAGACAGCGCGAGGACAGCGCGCTTTCATCCCCCGCTACTCTCGTCTTCGTTCCATTTGCGGGCGGTGGAGTGGCCGCCTCGGGACAACGCCCGCTGTTTTCCCAGAGCGTGTGCTCCAGGTACACAGCCAACTGCATTAGACCAAATCGAATTTGAATCTTGTTTGAAAAATTATAAGGGTTATTAATTGGCAGGGATTCGATGATGTGCACTGCAAAAATAAGTGGTGCAAGATTTTTTATTGGACCCCAGAGCACAAATGATGCTGACGCCAAGGAGTGGCTGGAGTGCACATTTTTTGGCGCTGATCATCCGGGATGAATATGAATCCCATAGACTCAACACGATCGTAAATGAAACATAAATGCCAGAACATGGTTGCAGAAATTTATAGCCTTTCACGCGCATAACTCATCCCTGTGCCACTGTGTCTTATTTCTCTCCCTCCCTCCGCGGTCACTTTCGTTTCCTGACACATTTTTTCCTCTCTCTCTCTCTCGGTTTTTGACACAGCACCTCGTCGTCCAGCGCGGAAAAGCGATGACGCCTTCCACCCCATAAAGCCGCGGCGCTAGGGCGGCGCGGCTCCATCTGCATCACGCATGCGACCCGCTGCCCATGAAACTGTTTTCTCCTGCTTGTTTAGCGTAAATGGCCTGCGATGACCCGCGGGGCGCCCCTTGGCCGCAGGGGCCATTGTGCCTCCGCCGCGGTGAATGAACGCGGTAATGAACACCATGATCGGTCAAGTTGGTTACCGCGTGCTGCCCGGCCGCGTCGCGGCAAACTGCCCGCCGAGTGGCCTTTGGTGGTCGGACGGAAAAGAAGCGTTCTGTGGGTCTTTGCATGCCGTCATATTACCTCCTTGGAGGCCAGTCGCCGGGCCTTGGCGGTGTCTTCACATTCACATGACCACAACAGAAAGGGGCCAACCGAAAATGTACCTTCAAAATTCATGCCATCAGAGATTTGTGTGTAACTTACAAAGTTTGTACATTGATCTCTGTAGCCCTCCACCACTTGCAGGCCTGAAATTTTACTTCAGGTCTAAATCTATTTTTAATTTATTCGACGCAAACGCGGTATAAACAGGCCGGGCAGTGTACCTTCGTGGAGGCTGCGGCATGACGCCCCGACCACACAGCTTGGTGACGTCGTGACGAGCGTGACCTCTGACCCGGTGCCATTGACGCGCGGTAACGGACACGGTCACCGAGACCGCGACGGCGGCAGGACAGGACCGCGCAGCCCGTCCTCGTCGCTCCCAAGGCCGTCGGGCAGCGTGCGACGGAGTCGTACTCACCTCTTCCAAACGGGGCGTGGTCGCCGGACGCACGGCCGCGCCGGGCCGCGCCGCCTCGGGCGACAAGCGAAAGTGAAGCGAGCGAGGGGTGGCGGCGCGGCGTGGACCAGACCGCGCACCGAGAGCTCAGTCGTCTGGAAACAGGCAGTATCGGACCGGAATGTTGGCATGATTGCCAGTGGCGACTATTTGGGATGCATTGCGAGGGTTCCGAGTCGCCTACCAGAAACGCTACACGAAGCTCATTCTTACAAGATGTCACTTGCACTTTCGGTCCGCCATCGTTTGTACGGATAGACGAGGCGATCCAGGACAAGGCTTGATTTATCCCGAGGTCCTACCGTTCGTGTTTGGTGTTTGGCGATAATGCTCGGCGCACATATTTGCCAAAATCGTTTGTACAGCGTTTGGGGTGTGTTCCTGAGGGTCGCGTCCGGCCCATCGCACGGCTCCATTGTAATTGAGATGCAGACCGGCCGGCCGGCCGGGCGGCGTGCGGTCACTTCCGGTCAAACTATGCCGCCTGCGTCGACCTCGTTTCGTGGGTCGCCCGATCGGCCAAGACGAATTCACTTTGGCCCTTTCATAGAGCCATTGGGCCGCCCGCAAGCTGTTGTAAAGGGGGACGCATAGAAACGACACTCTCGCCTCTTCCCTACTTTGCGTCTTTGCTAAAACTTCGTGCGTCTGAATAAACGAGATCCCATGGATTTATCTACGAATGAATTGCATACGTTAGGTGAGCAAACGGCGAGAGTGGCGGACGTGCGGGGCGCGGCCGTGTGCATCGGTGCACCGGCGGGGAGGCTAGACCCCTCCGTCGCGACACCTGTCCGGCCGGCCCCGAGGCCTGGGCCCTTCCTGGGCACCTCGCTCTGAGCAATACGGGTCGCCGGAAACCAAACGCCCGCTCCATCGTCGGCCTCTTGTATACGTGCGCAGCGCGTGTGGGTCATTAAAGTGCGAATAACGGTAGAAAAGATGACAACACGTACATCGTGTGGGCATAAAGCCCCGGAAACCCAGTGAAATTTCAAGTCCCTGCGGAACTCCCACCTCGACTGGGGGTCCTCGGCTCAAAGAAGAGCGCCGCGGGCACACGTGTCTGATTGGCGGCCTGACGACTCTATCGACGTAGGACCCTCTGATTTGTAGTCGGCCCGGCCCAATTAATAGACGCGGGGATCTGAATAAGAAGGGGACGCACAGCAAACTGCCACGCGCGCCGGCTGGGCGAGGGCCGGGGGCAGGGCCGGGGGCAGGCGGGGCGCGGAGGCGGGGACGTGCCGTATTATAGGGGCCGATCAGGTGCCTCCCTTGACACCTGCAAGGTGCCGACGAGGGGAGCGGCCGGAAGTAGACAAACGGCAAGTCCAGCCCCGAAGACGGAAAAAACGACACAGGTAGTTGCACGCCTTGTTCGAACAGGACAACTGCCTTCCTGGTCTCTGCAGGGCGGGCACCTCAATAGTAAGGGCCCCCCACCATTCCCACCTGTCGGCGCGAGCGCACACATTCTTCGAGGCTAGGGGGACCCCACCGATGACACTCGAATCATTCTCATGCTAACCGCGCCCCCCGCTCGGCCGCTCGCGCTGCTTTTTTTCCAATTCAACTCTTTCTCTAGCCTCCCCATCCTCTGCGAAACGGGCAGTGCGCGCGTCCCGGCTGCACCACGCGCGCGGCTTAGCCTCCTCCCCTGCCTGTGGTGTTTGTTATTTCGCATCGCATGCAGGCAAAATAGACAGGGAGGCATGCAAATCCGCGCACTGCGCCGCTTGGCGGTGGGCCCCCTGCACTGCCGCGCGCTGCAGCCGCCCACACGTGCTGGGATGCACCTCGGGATGCACCCAAGCGACGCGTCCATCGTTTGCAAAGCAAGGGGAGAGTGAAGGGACTGCCTCTCTAATCCGCGCCGTGTAGTGTCCGGCCGCACACCGCGCACACCTTGCACTATTTGATGAGAGGGGAGCGCGGCAGGCAGGCCGCTCGCAGCGTGCGCGGCGCTGACGTGGCCGCGTCAAAGTCCGTCGCGTGTCGCGCTGGACCGGCCGGCCCGTCCTCCCACCCCGCTTTTTAATTATCCTCCCCGTCAACGTAATCTCGCCCTCCACCGTAATCCCATCCCGATATGAAAACAGACGCGGCCGCGCATCATCGAGAGGCTGGCGGACAAAAAGAAGGCAAAGCGCGCGAAACAACTCATTGCGAGGGTGGGAGGAGAGGAGTGGAGTGGAGGGAAAAAAACGGTCAAGTGTGATGTCCTTCTTGATGGGCTTCTTCGCGGCCTCTTTGACGGTGTGTTGACACGTCGCGGCGTCACAGACGCGCACGGGGGTGGACATGAAAGGTGCGGGCTTACAATGACACTCAGCGGAAGGATTACGGTAGGACGCTAAAGGGAGCGGCCGCGCGGGGCACTCTGCATATCAAAGCCCGTCCAATAACTCAGCCTTAGCGCCCAGCACGCGCCCAGCGAGGTTGAAAAAATAAAATAAAAATTGGCGCGGCACTACTTTTTGGAAGAGCTGCAGGTCAGCGGGGACCGCGGATCTTCATCCATCATCGGGGGCGTGCGTGTCGTCGAGGTGCGCGCACGGGCGTGCTCATTGTCCGCCGCAGACTCACATCGTCACGCTCGGCTCCAGCCGAGGCTCTAGTCTGGCCCCAGCTGCACGCGGCCGCGGCGCTGGCTGGACCAGGGATGCTGGGCGGTCATCTCGGCACTGCTCCAGTTAACCGGTCCTCCCCCAACCTTTCACCCAAGCCATCCCCTCGCCGCCACGGCGGCCACCCTTCCTGACCCTCGTCGTTTTATTTCCAATTGGCGGCCGCACCGGGTTGGCGGTCTGGGACGCCCCCGGGCCGAAACCATGCGGGGTCAAGGGCCACCCCCCGGGATGGCTAGAAAAGTGGCTTGAGCCACTCATTGCTAACCAACCCAAAGTCTATTTTTCGCTTTCCGAAAACTCAGTCAATTGAGATTTTTTGTCACTCACTGCATACTTGCCACCAGAGTGGAACTCCGTGAATTATTTGTAAGCTTGTTGCTCGACAATTTTTTCATCGTCTGCTGTCAAACCAATAACGGTTGTGCGGTTCATAAGCCCGTCGACTTTTTTGCACAACACTGCCCCTATGCTTCTGACGGCAACACGGTCACAATGAGCCCACATTGCATATGCACAGTGTGTCTAGAAAAAAGAAAGAAGGTAAAAGTTTTTTCTTTGCAATATTTGAGAGCTCTTTGTGGTGGCGCAATGTACATTGATTGATTCCTTCAAAGTAGCCATGGAACTTTCCGTCTCCTTCGCCGAATGACAGTCCCGTCATTTTTATAATGATTCAATCGAGGCGAGCAGAGGACTCCCCGAGAGTCAGTCACTCGTGTTGCTGACCGGGACCACCCCGTCGGACACGACGCGTCGTCGATAAACAATGCCGCTTTGGGGGAAAGCCTCCGCGGATTGAAGCTGCACGCAAGCTTGCGAGGCAGGCCATGGCAGGCCCTGACGTGTGAATGTGTGCCTCAAATAATGGATGGGCGAAATGGGATCGGCGATCCTAATTCCAGAGGAGCTCTGCCCAGCCATGGCCCAGTGAGGACTCCGGGGGACCTCTTATACGGGGTCAGTACACACGCTGGCCCGTTTCTTGACACAGATTCAGACAATGCGGCCGCCCGGGCGGTCTTCATGCAAAACCGAAAAAGGGAAGAAAATGAGAATAAGGAGAAATTTTGCGAGGCAGGAAGATAGATGGGGGGCACGGAAAAAGCGTCTGTTTTGACTATGGTTCCGCCCATGTCTCTACACGCACACGCACGGTAAAAAGTCGTTATTCAAGGTCTTACTTTCGCAAAACTTTTGAAAATGTTAAGAGGACTATCAACACATTTGAGAGGTTTCCACCAAAACATAAGAATTCAGACGCACATAAGAAAGAAAACAAGTTAAGACTATACCCTCACTTTTATTACACGGCTATAATGACGCTATATACGATGAAACATAAAATATCGCAAAAGTTAGTAATAAAAATGCAAAAAAAAACAGCTTTTGCCGTCATCGTAAATTTTTTGACTCCAAAACACAACGTTTTCTTTCTTTTTTTTTCGAAAAATCGCGGGATTAAATGCAAAGGGGCATGTCACTGCAACGCAAAAAATGATCCGTAACTGTGCATATTCTTTTTCCCGCATTCCGTAGTATTAAAACACCATTGCGCTGTGTGGTCCGGCGGGCCTGGCTTTCGATGTGGTTTATCGAATAACGCATTATGCATAAAGCAAAGGCGCGAGTTGACCCCCACCTTTCTTCGGCGAGGCAATAATTCTTGGAAATGTTCTCTTTGCGCTGTGGGAGCAGACGCCGGTGACCTGTCGACCTATTTCCACGCACTTGAAGAGGGGATGAAGGGAAAGGAGGGGTATGGACCGCTTGTACAGGGCCCAGATTTGTAGATTTTACCTCTATTTTTTTTCTAAGTGGATTTATGAACCACAAAAAATTCTCAAAATAGGCTTAAAATACTTCCTTATAAGGAGTACCCCAGTAGCAAATTGTCACAGCTGTGCGAACAACTTTTTCATTCCGATGTTGTTACTTCTAGTCATGGCGAAACCTTATCCGATCAGGAGATGTTTGGAAGAAATCCAAGAAAACCAAACATTTCTTCTGTATTTACACAAAAAAATGGACCGAGAAAGAAAAATAAGAAATCATTTATTTGATTTGAAGCAGAAAAGCTGGTCAGACAGACAGCGATATTTGTGCTGGGACCCCTCCGTGACGTTACTGGCGCACCTTTGCAACAATACCCTTAGAAGTGTGCGTGGCGCGGTCCTTGCCCACCGAAATGGGTCGACAGCCCCTTGCTTTCGCCTCTGGCTTACTTCCGCCTCGCAGCCTTCATACACATTCAGATCAGGGACACTGGAATGGGGAAAAAATTAGTTTGTGCATATTTGGCTGCGTGTAGGTTGCTGTAGGTCCAGGAGGGTGACGCTGCCGGGTCCGCAAAAGGCACATATGTAAACACGGCGCAAAAAAGATTCTGGCTTCGATAGCAAGACGATTTGATTTTGATTACAACCCGGGGGATGAGGGGGCAAGTCAAGGTGTCACAAGGAGGCACCCTATAGGGATCTACCAGTCGGCGGTCACGTTATGAGAAAAATCAGATTCAGATAACTTCGTTTTACTTAATAGACGGACTACCGGGTACCATTTTGTGCCATTGTTTGCGCTCATACCATCCAGCGCAAATAAATCTGGTAACCCTTTCCAAAATCCAGTACTTTAAAGTTTCCTTTTACAGTCCCCTTGTCACCACACTCACACGTCATCACATGTTTCTTCCACTGCACAATCAGTGCAGAGTGGTCGTTACACGCGAAACAAGGCGAAAATATGTCCGTCGCATGATGCCCGGCATCATATATCACGCTGTTAGCCAATAATTCGACCCCCAAAGGCGCCGAGGCACGGAACGGAATGCGGCTGAAACCAGGAAAATGTGCTTAGGCAGCGCACACGATTGGCCACGGCTGGGTGTCGAACTCGGGCCGTCACTGTTTTGAGTGTTTACTGATTGATCCGATCCGGTATCGGCTGCCTTTTTGATGATTAATGATATGTATGTATTATATAAGGGATGGTGAGAAATGTTGCGCGATGTGCGATCGAATGGAGCGTCAGTGAGCGTGAGCAGAGTCACTCCATGAAGGAAACACCTTGGTGCCGCAACGAGCGCAGTATGCACGTAACTCTTCATTGCAGCCTGGCCCTGCATTGAGGCAGGAATTCCTTTTGGCACCCCAACCGACACCAAAGACCTCCCCGGACAATGTATGGTGTTGTTTTAGGACGAAAGCTCCAGAAACCTTTTACAAACAACACGGAAGTGCGTGAACTCCGATTCGCAGATCCGTTTTGAGAAAGAGGTGAGTCCCCCAGCGCCCCAAAGGCGCTTGTTTATCAGAGACTGCCGGAGGACAGCGCTTGCGGGCACGCTGCCGGGGGCTCTAAAATAATATCCTGTCGGAGATTGCCAAGACGTACCGCTAAGGAGGAAAAGAATAAGACAACGTTTTGTTCCATCGGCCACCGCCGTGACCCCACACCAAACGGCGGGTCGGAGGCGACAGCAACCGAAACCAGAATATGCAAATTGGGAGTGCAAGTCGACTGCTCGAGAAAAGGAGGCCCGGACGTTACAATCTGTATCGCATCGGCAGGCCGCGGAGGTGGCATCCGAGGTTGCAGAGCGGACGCGGCCCAATAGGGGTGCCATCTGAGGGCGCATTGCCGAAGTCGGTGAGAAGAAGCAGTTACAGTATAGTCCATTCACCTGAAACCAAGTTGCAAATATGGCCCAAGTGTTCCACGCCGTTGCCGGTGTAGCAGCTTTCCTAACCAGTACGAAGCAAAAAGCAGTAGACTGAAGTTTAATTTAAGATTGCTGTTATGAAAGATTTTATGCAGGGTTAGATGCCCTCAGTTTTTTAATGTTTCTTACGTGGTTCACTAATCCTAGGCTTTGCGGTTCCAAAAGTTTCACAACACAATTTTATGCCTCATTCTTTGACCTCTTAAAGCCGTGAGAGAAAAAAAAATAGCCTCCATCGAAGCCCGCTGAAGGAGGATTTAATTGAAAAACCAGGTTCATATTTATTACTACAAGGTTGGCTTTGCCTGCAGCCAGTCTCCTGATCCCCTTCTCTCCTATCCGCGGATGTACGTTTCCTTCAGGATGGAAAGTTGAACTTGAAACGCAACGCACCTCGCGCGTACACACACAGACACACACTCACGTAACCTGCTCCACTCACCCATTCCTCCGCTCCGAATTTTAAATGCGACTTATTTTGCGTCATAAATCTGGGATTACAATGATGTTGTATGTCAAGGCGTCGGCCACCCAGATTTTTATCGCCTTCACCACAAAAGGGAATGGTCTAAATCTCTCGGTAATGGCGCAATAAAGGCAGTAATAACTCCATATCGGCGTCACCAAGGAGCAAGCAGGTTCGCCAACAGGCCTTGTCTTAGGGGTGGTATTCCGTTTCGTGACCCAGCCCCGTGCACCAAGACGTGACCACGTGTCTCATCTAGAGAGCAGGTTGAATAGAGTCTATTTTTAATTTATAACAGACTGAGCTCAACTTGATTCAAATCCTCATAAAACGTGCAATCGCAGAAAGAAGGCGCTAGTGACTTGAAACGTTGTATCACTCCTACTTTCAAAGTCATCACGGTGGAAAAAAAAATTAAACATCCGTGATGTCGATTTTGCAGTCCTCTGGCACACTTTATACACAGCGAAACGTCACAGGGAAAAAAGCCATTACAAGTCATCCAAGAGCAAATTGACTTTTTTCGTTACTTTTTTCTCTTAAATTTCTTGTTGGATGTGAGCCATACTGCCACTTCTTGCCAGTCGCTTTCCTTCTGATCGAATTGAGACGTCCCGCCGGTCGTTACAAATTAATTACCGCCTCCCCCGCGTGCAGTGCCGAGCACTCGCGGTTTCGTCCGCAAGGACACAAAGGGCGCGTTTTTTTTAAACCCCGATGGGCCTCCACCTGACCGCGGCGGGGAAGGACTGGAGGAAGGCACCCCCATTAGCTGTACCTGTTCTGGTCGAACGGCGGCGAGCAAAAGCATGGCTAGCCCATATGGCACCTTCGTTGCCTCCCTGGCTTTCACACCTCTGTGGGAACGCGGGTGCTACTCGTACGGGAGCAAAAAAGCAACTCAAATGGGGGCAGCCGTTGCCACAAGTGATGTGTGAGATTCATTTCAAAGACTACGTATGAAGAGAACCTGGTTTCCCTGCCCTTCAGGCAAATTGTATGAGTAAACACCAACTTTCAGTAACATTATTGTGATGGAGTTGTTGCAAACATTCACTCTGTTGATTACGCTACGTTCAGGTGACGTGTCCACGTCACCGCCGCACTGCTACACGCTAAAGAAAGGATAGAAAACCAACTAGGAGCAGCCCACCCCTCCACGCTGAACCGCGAGCAAGGTAAGGTCAGTTTGAAATCTAATATTTCCAGTCGTCGACCACGTCGATGCATCGACTTGGTGACTCCCTGTCTCTCGCACACACGGACACACCTCTACAAACACTCGGCACCCTCTACCCTCCGCGAGTGAAGGGAGGCAAGGGGAAGGGCGAGCGAGGCGGAGCAGGGCCGGGCATCGCTCACCAAAGACAAACAAAATGCCGCCTTCTTCGCGACAAAACACGGCGACAATGAAACCCGGTGGCGTGCGGGTGACGGCTCCCCCGACGTTCACGACGACAAAGTCAACGGATTGAGGTGACACGAGGAGAAAACAAGTCGGGCAGCACGCTGTTATAAAACTGCGCCGCCTCGGAAATATATATATGGTAAACGTTGCATAATTACATGCGCAGAATGCTGAATGCCGCAATAGAAAAACATAAGGCGACGAAAATGACTGCAACGAGTATTTTTGAACCACGGAGTGTGTTTCGCAAAGGCGAATTTGGGGCAGCATTTATTTAGCGTCCACTGTCCCGCGACTGGTTTGTCCCACTAACTTGAAGACCGTGCCGCAGAACAGACGGAGCAACGGCCAGACGGCCGAGGAAGTGCACACAAAGTGCATCCTGCAACTCATCTTTGTCACTGCTAGCCCGGCAGTTAGTAGTATGGTAAAAATGGTCCGGAGATGTAGTGGGCTGCAGCCAACGGACCAATCTCCGCTCGCCTCCGCGACTAAAAAGCCCCGCCCAGGGACCGGTCCGCGCAGAGCAGCACCGCGCAGCCGCGCAGCCGCGCAGCCCCAGGCTGAGGATGCTCACTTTCACTTGCCGAAAATCCAGCCAGCCAAATGCACCTTCTACATTGCAAATTGCAAAGCGCTCTGCTGGATCAGTCAGTCGGGATAACCTGGCCGTCACCACCTGGGCCTGGGAGAGGGTTGGGGCAGGGCTGGGCAGGCCGCGGCAAGCGTGTCCGAGAGAACGAGATTACCGTAACGGGCGCAGGACAGTTTTTCATCGATTCAGCGCACCGAGCCCAGCCAACATGCGGCAAGGCAAGTTCTGTAAGGCAGCAGCGAATCCAACGAAAACTGTTCACAAAACGTTATGCATAACTAGCAGGTGCACGCCTGCACTATTTCTGCGGGGATGTGTCGTTCACGTAGCGTGGCTGTTATTGTCCCGGCCACGCCTCTTCGTGCTTTCCTCGTTAATAGAGTTGTCAGGTGTCCATCAGGCGAATGACCCCGCCACAGTCCCCAAGTGGCCATCGGTTACACCTCGTATCATATCCCCACCCACCCATGTATGACTTTGCACTTGGGGTGCCGGCCAAGGAGGATTCCGTCACGCGATGCGGTTTTCAGCCCTGCCTCCCTCTAAGGGGTGCCAACGCGCCGACGCATCAAGCTCTGGCCATGGTCAAGGAGCCGCTGCTGACGCAATGCAGTCAGGTGACTTACCAAAAAAGGAGCACGCATGCCTTTACGGATTGTTCAAAACAGAATTGTTCGCAAAGTAATGTTTGCGTTTCAAAAACAAAATAAGCGGGTCGACACCACCGGTGCGATACCGTCGACGGTATCCGGCTCCCCGGACGGGCCACTTGAACATGAGAAAAGACCAAAACTAATTACCAGAACGTGGTCACTTCACACCTGATAAATAGGCGCACATGGCGCGGGGTGGGAACACCGGTTGGAGCTAATTACCCAGCCGTCGCTCCCGCAGCAGAAACTTTACGACATTGTCGCCAACCCGCCGCGCGTATTTCCTTTAACCGCAGTGCACCACGGTGCAGATTTACGGCTGCTTCCTCATGCTGCTCTCGCTTTATTTCACTCTCGCCTTTCCCGTAATTGAATCGTCAGTGTCAGGTGGAAGAACGCAGAACGCGGTCCGTCAACCAGACGCCATGCAGATCAACCGGAACGAGCGGCCATATGGATGGCATCGACACCCGATAGCGTGAAATACAACGATCCTTCGACGAGGAAACTAAAAAAAACGTACAGGCTTGTATTAGAACCACCGGCCAGGACTATTCAGCTCATGGTCGCACCTGACAGGCAGTGACAAATGGCGGCGCGGTTTCCTCTAATTAGCTGCCCTGCTCGTCTAATCCAACCGGCCGGCCGATTTAGTCTCGATCGATACGCACAGCGTTTCAAAATCCACAGCAAAACGTGACGTTTGGTTAAAAGGCTCGCGTGAGGCGGGCGGCCGGGCCCGCCTGCTGGGACTGAGTGGCACATTCAGATGAGATTTCACGATACGCGACCATCTGGAACTGGTTCACAGCTACGCAGCGCTACACTCCGGCCGCCCTCGCAGCAACGTCACGCGAGGGCCGCGAGGCCAGGCGCTTCCCAAACTGTTTTGGCTGCTCTGGAGGGCCGAGCTGAGAAAACGTTTCAATGGCCACTCGCGCGTCGGGTGAGCACTCTGTGAATAAGCGTGAGTAGTAGACCTAGGGGACAGTCCAAGAAGTGCGCGCGCAGTCCCTTTGCCACCGTCCCTTTGATGTAGAAGCGTTTGGCAAGCTCAGCTGGGCCCTGCTCGCGAGCGATCCGCACGCGGCTGCCCGAAACAAATTGGATTATCTCTGTCCACTACAGGCCGGGTAGAGGCCACAGAGGGTGGCTGTGGCCCGCGGCCATGCTGCCCCTCTTCTCCGGCTGCTGGAGAGGCAGTACAAATGCGCGCCACAACTCACTTTTGAACAAACGCGACCACTCCATCCCCCCCCCCCTTTCGTCCACGACTGCTTTATACGAGTGTTTTGACACGGCATCGCGTCTCCGCGGACAGTCCGGACAGTCGCAGACACCGGCATAGCTCGTATTTTCCCTTCCAAACAACGCAAACGTCGCAGTGCGCGTCATCCTTGCTACGGCTGATGGGGTCTAAGGGGCCAGGGGGAGCTCCGGCCGATTGTCCGCTCCGCACCCGCTGGGGTCATCTTGGCGGTCAAGCAGCACCGTCAGATGTATCGATCGAACCGAATCGGGAGCGCGGCCGCAGCGCTCTGGGCATCGTCTCGGCATCTTGATGCGCCTCATTTAGCCGCTAACCGCGAACCGGCGCATTGCTGTCCTGGCCGAGCTGCTCGTTGACTGGGAAGAGCGTAGAAAGTGGCAGCCAGCCGCAGGCCATATTTTCATATGTCAATTGTTCTCGCTTGCTACGGGCACGGTGAACAAAAAAGTGAAACAAGTGGATATTTTTGATTAATTTTTTAAAGAATGCCTCAATTTGTTACTGCCGTGGACTCAGATCTTTCTGCCAACTGACAATTCGTGTTCTCAAGCCGACAGCACTAGTGCAGAGTAAACCGCTGGGCAGCGCTACGGCCGGGCAAGGGGTAGCGGCGCCGGGCCTGCTGGTGCTGCTGGTCACGGGGCGGCGGCCAAGCCTGACCGGCGGAGACGCGGACCAGACCGGCGCGTCTGACCACACGCAGCGGGGGGTGCCAATTAGTGCTGTTTAAGCCTTTAGTGTCACCATATGGCTCGTCGCTCCTCGTATTTTTCGTTTATTCTCGGAATTTTTTCTCTAGGCATCGCCGCAAAAAAAAACATAGGACAGCCAATTTCGTCGAGTCAGGGAATGCAGTCGTAATGCGTCTGGAACTGCCGCAGTGCGAGCACGGTATGGTAAAGGCCAGGCCGGCCACTACTTCATGCACCACAGGTTTGACGAATTTAGAGAAACCAGACTACCCTTTACTGGACTACTCCGCTAAGGGACCGTTTGTAAACCACTTGGAAGATTCTGGGCCACCTTTTCACTTATGAGTGCGGGTTCAAAGTTACCCAACCCGTGATCCTATGCAACAAACCTTCATAAAGGTGAAAAGGAGGGCTGAGGTAAAACGTGAACACAAATATTATCACCAAAAGGACTCTGTTACTCACCCCTTCCCGCGCGATGGTCCGCTCGCGTCGTCCCGCGGGAACTCCCGTGGCGCCCGAACAATGGCGGCCGGATGAAGCGCTCCCCACCGCGCGCTGTGGGCCGGGAGAGCGCTCGGCAGGACAGCGGTGCGCAGGGAGCCGTGCGCCCTCTTATCGGCCAAGGAGTCCCTGGCGGTCCCGGACCAGTCCTGTGGGACGCGACGGGCATCGATTGAACCATCATTGCGGCAGACAGCCACTCGGCCTGCGTCAACGTCAGTCCCCGTGCGTCAGCCGCGTTGCCGCTTTGCCTTGGCGCTGCAACCAGGTGCGCGACGAACAACCCGCGTTCTCTAATTAAACTCGGTGAAGTAATCCCGAGCCACTGGTCCGCTGCGGGCAGCACTTGAGCCTCAGCCGCCTTTTCAGCGATAATTGAAAACAATTGTTATCGTGCGGCGCATCGCGCGGCGGGGGCCATATGCACCGCCAGCCACGCCCCCCGCGGCGCACTCTTGCTCTTTTCGTTCATCATTCGATTGTGTCTTTTTATTTCCCTTTCGCCCCCTTTTGCATCTCATTCAATTACACCGCGTGTTCCTATCGAAATCCTTGGAGCAGAAAGAAAGGGGTGAGGGGGGCGGTGATAAGACGATAAGGCGCTCGGCGCGCGCGGTTATTGTTTTCGAATGACAAGCCGCCTCACCTTGGTCACCCATGGCTACTTGTGGGTGTCCATGGTCGATACCAGACCAGGCCACCGCCATGGACCGGTGAGTACGTACCCGTCCACGTCGCAACAGCAATTGATAGTGTGGATGGTTTGATGCATGACCGTGTATTGTATGCTCCGGAAAGCGTGTAACTGAGTCATCCCTTTGTTGGTTTTAAATAAGAAAGAGGAGGGAGCTAAAACTGGACAAACTCCTGACCCGTGAGCGTTCATACCGCAGCCCGGTGCCCTTGGCATTGGACAACCCGTGGGATATTGGGACAAAGCCCCACGGGACCCCTTGTTAGGCGTACGTCTGGACGAGCTTCTGGGAAAGAGTGGACCGATTCGTCGCCGGCCAGGAATGCCTCCCGCCGGGCTTCACGACACACACACGCACAGCCGCTTTTTGCGGACGAAAAACGAAAACGCGCGCACCACCTTCGCTCACTCACAAGAAAGGCGCTCTCGTATAATTAAGCTGCCCGAAAGACAGGGGCGGAATCGCCTATTCTCGCCTGCCGAACCAGAATCGGAGATGATATCCCATCGTGCCGGTCCCGTCCCCCTTCACTGAGTGGCCCAGTGTGAGGCCGGAGCGGCCAGTGCCTGTATGCAAACACGGCATTACGGCCAAACAAAGGGTGAGGCTCGGCGACGCCGATTCCCAGGTTCGACCGTAAATATGAACCGCGGGGACAAATAAGACAAAAGGCGGCGGAGGCGTGTTTGCGCCGTGGCCACGCGGTGGGCACTCTGTGGGCTGTCTGCGCTGTCCGTGGGACGAACTGCCTGTGGGAGAGCAAGTGGGGATCTCTCCGCACACCGAGGAAAGCGGTACCGAGGTGGTGATGTGAACGTCACAGAATGTTTGGATATTTTTTCCTTCAAAAACATACATTTTTATGTGAGAAATGTTCAGGCTACATTTTCAGGGGGAAAGTAGCATAAATATACATTTATCGTCTTCCTTCGCCTATTGATATCTTCTCTGCGGCTGGTTCGCGACAGGGACCGTAGAAAATCAACCAAGGTTTCCTTCACAGGGTCTTTCCTCAACCAGGTGGGTATCTCCTCCGCCCCTCTCGTCCGTTGCCCCGTTCCCGCGCAGCGCAGCGCGCACGCCGTGCGTCGGCACTGCTCAATGGGCCTAGACAATACTTTGCGGGCCACGCCGCTACCGCCGCGCCGCCGCCCCAGTCAACGAGCTCCATTACGCTTGCCTAGAACAATCCTAGAGTCTGGCCTCCCTGCGGGGCCGCGCCGCATTCATCCACCCCTTCTGGAGTGGCCGCACTCAGTGGCCGCGGCACGCCGGCGGCACGCGGCCGATCGTCATTTGTTTCAAGCGCGCCTTTCGCTTTTCAGTTTGAATTGGCCGCGCGGCACTCGGTCCGGCACCAGCGCTCAAGTCTCCAGGCGCCGCCCCGGCAGGGCAGGCCGAGCGGCTGCCAGTCCTCTCTACGCTGCAAACAAGGGTCATTATTTTTGGACGTCCAGCTGCAAGACTTTCTGCAGACGAGCAGAGGCTGTGGTTCGTTCAGAAAAACGCCTCGGAACCAGACGAGAGCCACGTGTGGTTTGGGTTGGAGCGGGTCGGACGCGTGTCTGCCTCAGTGCGTTTCCTCCCGCAGGAAAAGTGTTGGCGAAAACCGGACATCCACCTAAAAAGCAGACGCGACGCGTCAGAAACACGTTGTAAAAAGCAGGTAGGAAAAAACGACAAGATAGCGCTTGGAGCGCACATGGCTTCGCGCACGTGTGGGAGTGAGTGAGAGAGCTAATCTACGAGGTGCCGCCCCAGGCACGAGGCTGGACGCTAAGGCCGCGCGGGGGTGGGGGTGGCGTGCAGTAGTCTGAATAAATTTCAAGAGCTCCGCCCCGCCCTTCCCACCCCTTCGCTCCGTGCTTTACTGCACACGTGCCTTTGTCTCTGCTGACCACACGCCGCCGCAACCGCCGCTGTAATGAGTGGCCGCGGCAACGCAACGCGCAGCAACGCGCAGTAACGCGCTGCAGGTCAGCACTTCCGGTGGTGCACCGCCACCACATTGCCTATACTGTGCAAAGTCCAAGCCGCGGACGATGAACGCACTGCTGCCGCCCCTGAGGAATCGTTTTTCAGCCGACCAACATACGTAAAACCCTTTTTATTATTTTTTTTCTTGTGGTGGCAAATCAAGTGTTCCGACCGTTCCGATGTGACCGAGGCACGCGACCGCGGACAGCTGGACCGCCGCTGGACCTCGCCCCCGGCCGCGGCGCGGAGTGCTTATTACCCGCCGGCCGCGGCGCTGCGCTGTGCCACTGAACTGCCGGCGACTGGCCGGAGGCACGCGCGTGCGCGACAAGTTAATACACTATTTAATTGAATTACCCAGCCCTTTTGTCGTGGTTTCAACGATTGCGTTGTTTGCGGTCTGCGTCGTCGTTACAGCAGCGCGACACCGCGACCACGCCCACGCCGCGGCGCGCGCAGCCGGCTGTTGCGTATTGACAGAATCCACCTTCATTTCCAGTATCGGAAATTTTCAAGTATGTGGCTGACGGAAGGGGTCATTGCGAGGGGAGCACTAACTCCCTGGAAAGAACCTCTTCGGCAGTAGACCGGCCCATCGCCTTGTCCACTGTGGCATTCCGTTTTTGGCGGTGTACTGGTCAGGACGCTCCACAACACTCCAACTTCCTGTTGGAACTCGAGGGCCCTCCTCATGGACCGCATGCCTACGTGTGGCCTGGATTACTTTGCCAGTCAAACAATGAAACAAAACGCAAAAGTGTTTCCCGCAGCAGTGCCGGACCTTTCATTTGTTTCTTATGAGGTCATTCAATTTTTCCGCTACAGTCGCGCGTTCCAACTTTCACCTGCAAACACTAACATTATACTAAGCTTGCAGGAAAATAAAAACCACCAAGCCAATGACGCTAAAACCTGATGCGCCCCTGTGTGAACCTGTTGGCGCGCTGGTGGGGTCCGGCTGCGCGACTCGGCACAGTGTGCCGGCAGACGGCCTAAAGGGTTGCATATGGCGCGTGCCGCACATCCTCGTTACCAGCCTTATCTCAAGCGCCAATCGGGAGTACGTACCGGTGCGGTGCTGCCGAGCGGAAAGCGCCTTGAGTGTCGTCAAGGGGTTACACTCCTTATTTCCATATTTGGCGCGCGTGGCTGTCACGCCACGCCCCGTCACACCCCTCCTCCTTGGCCGCCTCCTCGCGCACGCCCTCGCACGCATCTCGGCGTGGCCCGCACGACACGCGGGACAAATTATTCAATCAATTTCGTCACGCGGAGGAGGCGAAAGGTTGTTAGTGGTATTCTTCCTTGGGCATGTTTCACTTTGTTTGAACGCAATTTGAACTGGAGTTTCTGTGAGGGAATTCTCAATGTCGCATGCAGGAAGAGCTGTCTCAAGCGATAATCGATTACTATATCGATTAATCGATCAGGCGCGTGCCATCTTCCAAATTCCGTATTTTGACGCTGAACCTGACAACACACAGTCGGATGTTCATCCGAGCATACCCTCGGTTGACAACTGTTGTGCAGCAGCACTGCGAGCCGCAGCAGCAGCGTGGCGAGTAAAGTGGTGGGGGGTGCCATAGAAAAAGGGTTCGGTTAAAAAGAGAGAGGCGGGTACGTTCATGCAAATGGATACCACTCTACGTAACAGTCAAAACACTTAACTTGAGCGTGGCTCGCAAGCGGTCCGATATGGATCTGCATCCCGCACACATGCTGCTGCGCCAGGCCGCGGACGCCCCGCCCCGCCCCGCCCCGCCTCGGACAGATGCCCCGCGCGATGTTCATGTCGCACGCGCCGCAACACGGCCGTGAAATCGTCGCGCAGTTTGAACACGCCGTTACAACAAGTTTAATTCTGCTGCATGGAATAAATAATTGAAGCCGCGGCGGCACTGCAGCCCTGGCGGATGCCCGGTGCGTTGCGGTTGCGAGGCCGCGGCACTGGTGGGGCGGTTACCGCCGGTAAGCTGCCGACACACAATCCTGGCCACAGAGTGAGCTTTGGCCCAGAAGGTTCGAGGACCCTGACCCAGTGCTTTACTTCCCGGGCTTGAAATCTGGAAGCCATTTAGCATGCAAAGTGAAGAAAAAACCGCAACTCGAGTCTCGGATTCGAACCCGCTACCTTCCAAGCCATACGGTACCGCCGAACCGGAAGTGTGTTTAGGAATGACAGAGTGACGCCAGTGACACGCGCCTGCCTGCCATGACAAAAAGCCATTTACCTTATAGCGAGGGAGGGGGCGAAGGAAACAAATGAGAAAAGGGGAGACAGTGTCCGGTTGCGAGTCAACCAACAAAATCTGGGATCAATGTGGGCCGCCCGCGCAATACACTACACCTATCTCGGCCCCGGATCGCATCAAGGGCCGGGAGCGCAATCAGTGCACTGCGATGGTCGTCCTGCGTGTGGGGAAAGACTAATTCGATTAATGGAAAGCCTACCACTCTCTGATTCTCATCATATTTTTTTCCAACACCGAAGTAGAGGGGCTGCTCTGCGAACTCCTAATCGATTCACGTTTAAGTTTGTTTGCTGCTAGGTCACTGTTCGCGGTGCGCCAGTCATTGTTTTCGCGTGCCAATAAGCTGCCTGCTCTCGCCGCGCTAATGTCACTTTGTCACGCGCGACTCGCCCCGCGGCCCGTGACGGACACGAGACGAGACGTGACGAACGCGGGGGCGCGTGCCGCCGGAGCCTGCCGCCGGTGACATTAATTTCGGCTAATGTCGAATTTCACCCCCGCACGGCCGCACCCGGCGGGCCGCTGTTCTGCTGGTCAGCGGCGTATTCATTAGGGGACCACTGGGCATTAACAATAATTACACTTATTTCCACGCGCGCGTTTGTTGGCCCACAGAAAGCAGCAATAACACACTGACCGCGCGTGCAGCAGCTGGACACAGCTAAAGATGTGGCCAATCGGAATATGCATGTAAATCGGCCAACCGGCCTAAACAATTAAACTCACATTCACATTGGGAGCGATCGGTGACGACTCGGCATGAAATTGCCCCCCGAAAGTCGTGCAGCGCGGTGCGGGCCGAGCCTTCATATTTCACGCGCTGCCCCATCCATCAGCCGCCAACCTGACGGCCTTGACGGCCACCTGGGCGGCACCGCGCTGGCCGTCGCGCTGCTGGCGGTGGGGGCGCCGCGACGCGCCGCGACCAGGACGGACGCACGGGACTTCCGACGACGAGTGTGCGGCATGGCGGCTGTCGTGCCGGTTGTCGCGGGGCAGGTGACACCAACAAGCCTCGGGCTGCGCTTCACCAATAACAACAAAACCGAACGCGCGCGCACACGCACACCATTTTACGACGCAGGACACTCTCAAAACGCCGTAAAAATCAGTCCGCAATTGGTGGTGTGCCGTGCCCCCGCCGCGCCGCCCGCCGCGCACGAAGCGTCGAGTTTTATTCCTTGTTCGCGGTCACCTCAATTGTAACGACTGGGGGAAGCGATGTGGGAATCGAACCGACGCGACGCCCCAACGACCTGTCTCCTCGTCACCGTCTTCGTGCGCTCTATGAGCACCGGGTGGGGTTGCCGAGATAGTTGACCGTTGCGAAGGCGAACTGATTGAAAGTTCGTTCCGATATTCCATGAGCAACTGCCTTCGTTTTCCGGAAAGTAAAAGTCCGTTTAAAAGCAGGTCGTGCGTGCTCGCGTGCAGTACCGCTCGGGGCGCCGGTCCACCGGTCCGCCGCGCCTCCCCGACACTCTGTCTGTCACCTGTCCGGGCGGAGTGCGACGCGGAGCCGCAGATCGCCACACGGCCGGTCAAAGACGCCCATCAGCAGATAGCCATCTTGTCCGCGCGGCGCGTGTGCGTTCGCACAGCAGCTGTCCCGCCCTGTCCCGACAAGACGGGCCGACTCAACTTACACGGAGAACCGATACCGAACCAGACACGCTAGAGACTCTTTCAGAAAACCGAGGCCGCATGTCAGTTCGCGTTCTCGGCTATACGGAAGCGGTCATCTGCCTCGGTATTGATACTCGAAAGTCTTGGCTTCGCTTTGTTTGGGGGTCATTTTGGTGTGCTTTGTGGATTCGAAGGGCAAATCTAGCCCACCATTTCCCCTTGGGAGCTGCGCGCATTTTAACTGCCGCCGTATCGTTTCCTTCGGAATTTTCATTCCAACCTGGGCCGGAAGAGCCTATTCGACAGGTAGACTGCTATAAACCAGCCGCGTGCCGCCATCCACGGAGCCGCCTTCCCAAATGCAAATAAGTCGTCTCAATTATTTGGTCAGTCATTAGCCCGCCTTTACGACGCCAGCTGCTGCCGAGAAGATTTCCAAGAGTGCTTTCGACGCTCTGTTTCTCCCGGAACCCTATGCAACGCTTCATGAGTACGAGAAAGACCGAACACACTAAGCAGCCACTGCCATAGCGCGCCGCGACGCCGCGATGCCGCCGTCCGTTGGTCCACGAGAGATGCCTCCGGCGACGCAAGGCGCAAGCCTGCAGCCTCGCACTCGTCGTAAAGAAATCAAAGCCAATCGGATGGAGGCCCCAGGCTTCTGGCGGATGGCACCCCTATCCTCTCCAACTTTATGGCACCCGCAGCCAGCCCTGCGCCGCCGCGCCGCCGCGCCGCCGGCAAGGGAGTCCGTCGCGCGTCAAAGTTCAGGTCCGTTTGACAGACTGAATGGAAAACGTCGTAAACGTCAGTCAGGAAGAGGCGGTGCCAATCAGAAACGCGGAAAGGGTTTGCTTGGGTGCGCCACGCCACGCCCTAAAGGGGTGCGCTCTGATAATGAGCGATTTGATTGGAACTCTTTTTTTTCCTCTCCTCCTGTTCCTTCGGCCTTTCTTTAAGTCGATACGGAGCGAGCGAACCTCCAGCGCTTTCCCACCGAATTTCGGGAAAAGTGTCGTACAACATTAGTCGGTGATTGTTGTGGGAAGTCCTCGGCTAAACTGCAGAAAATAAAGGGGGCGGGGTGAAGGGTGGACGAGACAGAAAGGGGTGGGAGTCGCAAGGCAACCACCAAATGGGAACCCCCGGCGCGGCAATCCAGTGCAGTTGCTTCAGCTAGCAGCTCCACCGAACATACTAAAGCTCATCAGCAATGCTTGAAAAAAAAAAAGAAGAAAAAAAAAAGAACTTGTAGAATAGTATTTTGTTAAAGTTAAGGTCGGACTCTCACTCTAACTGAAGTGCCCCTGTGACACGCGGAAGTATTCCTTCCGAGGTCCGGGCCGAGGCCAGCCCCAGAGCCACCCCAACCCCTTCCAGCTACAAATCACCGAGGCACAAAGACGAGCGTCGCGGCCTTAGATATGCATGTATGCGGACGAATATGATCCACCCACAATATCACATGATGCCCTCCACTCTATCAAAGGGAGGGGGCGGCTCGGAAGAAGACGACACATGGAACGAGTGCAAAAAACATGAGGTTATTGAAATACTTCCAAAATGTTGATGATATTTGAATATCAAAGATGGCTTGTGCCGACGATCAAGCGACAACAAACTGACTACATACATTTAAATGCGGCCGTGAGTGGGCGGCAATTTGTCGCTCGATAAAAATGATGAACAGTATGAATCGCCAAGCAGGGAGGCCGGATATGGAAGGAATAAATGCCCCGTCGCTGGACAGTGCCATTTTTTTTCTCTTCGAGAGGCAAGTAGCAGTTGGAGCAGCGGGGGTCCAATCGAGGGGAAAACAACTTTGAATTTTGATACACACATCGTGTGCTTTCAAAAACACATGTTGAGGATTTAGTGAATACGATTGAGCTATTATTGCCTTTGGATTCTGACCAGAGTCGACGATAGGCCGGTATGTAAAGGATATCATGCTCCGCGCAATGGCCTTGGGGGGTTCAACTAGCACGCGTGAATGGCAACCCCTAAAGACTGCAATTGGGAGTCTCAGACAGAAGTTGAATAATCAGTATTTTCTCGACCCCCTGGTCAATGGGAGGGCCTTAGAAGGTATGAGTTCCTGGACAGCCCTTCCCTCCTATGTAAGAACTGTTCAGCTGCTTCCTACAACACAAGTTTTCACTTTCAGGATGTTTACAAAATCGCACCGCCGCGGGCCGGCGGCATCGCCACAGTTTGCAGCCGTCTTGTTGCGCGCCTTGCCTGAATGCCTCAGAGGAGGGGGTAGCAGGGGGTTGAGGGTGCCCTGGGAAGGAGGAGGGGGCCATATATAACGGAGAGTTCGATCACCCATCGGCTCCCATCCCAGTCTCGTGCTCCACATAGCAACCTTTGCCTTGGCTTCTGGCTCCCCCCCCCCCGCTTCGTCCACCGCGCCACACATTGCCTTAGGTTGGGGACACCCCCTCCCCTCCGTCTTACCTCACCTTGATTTTTTTTCCTTCCCTTTTGCCGCTCCTTTGGCCGTCCTTCTCCCTTTGTACACCTTTAGGCGTCCAGTCCAGGTAGAGCACGGCAAGAGACAGAGCGAGAGAACGTGTATGGTCCGGCTCTCTCGCTCCCCCCTCTCTGGGTCCACGCACCGGGCCGCGGCCGCTCTGCTCCGCGTAGCTCCGCGGCGTGGATGCCGGCCGGCCGCCGTGCCGCCGCGCCGCCGCCGGGGGGAGAGGGAACGGAACACGCCTCAGTGTGCTGTTGGGCGTCGAGCAGGGCGGAGCAGTGCGTGTCGCCGCGACGCGAGCTACTGACGACGCGAGTTCCTGGACGTCGTGCGTGTGCGTGCGTCAATGAGTGCGTGTGTGTGCGTGTCAGTGCTTCGCCTGCTGCTTCTGCCACTGGATTAAACGGACTTAGCCATAACCGCCATCGCTCCGACAGTGCGTAAAGGATTTTCGAACAGGGATTGTCAAAAAGTGATGCCGCCGGCACGTTGAAGCGAGGTTCCGTGACAGTGACTGTGTGAGTGTGACCGTGCGCGCGTTGTGGATAACTTCGGGACTTCGCCCTGCCTCAATGCTGCGACCTGGACCATAGCTGTCGCTCCGAGCGAGCTCCAACTACAGGTAACGTCCGTCGTCGCGACGCTGCGTTGTAGGGGCGGTTTCTGGGAACGCGGTGCAGTCGCAAGTAGGCATGCATACAGTGACACATCGAGGCAGGGCACCATATTATTGCCAGCTGGGGGTCTTCTTCGAACGCCTCAATGAGCGTCCCTGCCACGCGGCGTGTGTAGGTGGGGTCACCGCCGAGGGCACAGCTACGCCACTGGTCAGGTGCTGCCGTTGGGGAGGTCGCGTCGCGCTGCGGGGTGCGGGGCGGCGCGGGGCGGCGCGGGGCGGCGCGGGGCGGCGCGGGGCGGCGCGGGGCGGCGCGGGGCGGCGCGGGGCGCACATGCGGGTGGGACAAAGCGCGACTCATGCCGGAGCAGCGATCTGCTGGATCTGGAGCGCGCAGTCACATTGTCCAGCGCCGCCTCGTTTTTACAGATGCGCTTCTTCTCCTTCGTCTTGACGTGCTGTCCTCCTCCTTTTGCGACGATTAGCTCGCCTTGCTGACGAGGCTTTCGGCGTCGCGGCGAGATGAGCTCCTCCTCCTTGAGGCCATCCTCCACGCTGCCCTTGCCGAGCCTCCACTTTTCACTTTTTGACTGCGCATAGAATGCCCCCGGGCCGCCCTTTGCAGCGAGGGCTGCTGATCCGGCGAGGGGCAGGGGGCGGGGAGGGGCACCGGCCGCGGTATTTGCCGAGTCTCAAAAGAAAAAGGGTTGGCGAGCTGCTGGTGGCGGTGGAGGGGGTGGCCAACATGTGGGCACATTCGCAATAAGCTCCCTGTGTGAGTGCGTCTGTGTGAGTGCGTGTACGCGAATGTGATGTTCTGTCTGGCTGCCCCAGGTGCGCGCTGCCGCGTCGTGTGAACTAAAGCGTTGCCGTAAAACTCGCGAGCGTCATTAAAACTCGTTCTCATTGCAAACTGCAACCAGCAGTAGTAGTAAAATACGCGCATTATTTTCCGAGTTTCGCTCGACTCACTTTTTTGACGTGCTGCGGTGTCGGCGCGGCGGCCCTCGATGTAAGGTCGCTCTAAGCCCCTCTCCATTGTATGCGGCTGCGGGGGCGTACCTGGCGGCCCCGCCAAGGGCCGGGGGCCGAGGGTCTGGCTGTGGGGCCCAGGACCACCCAGAGCAATTCGTCGCGCGCACCCAAACAAGCAGACGACCCGCCACGCCCGCCGACACGTATTGGCTAAGTGACGGTCTCACGCCGGCTAAGCCCACCGCAGAGATTTACGCCCGGCCATTCACGCAGAACAACAGTTACGTGGATATATATATATATATATATATATATATATATATATATATATATTTATATATATATATATATATATATATATATATATATATATATATATATATATATATATATATATATATATATATATAAAGATCGAACGAAAAAAAAGCGAGCAAAAAAGAGTAGCGAGGAAAAGAGCAAGCGGGTCAGCAGGCTCGGTGTGAAGCATAGTGCAGCGGGGCGAGGAGAATGGCAGAGCAAATATGAATCGGACTGGTAGCGCCGCAGGAATGCTGAGAAGTCGATTTTCATTCGAGGGGGTTCCATGTTCCAGCACCCCCTCCCTGGGCGGCGTCTGGAGGGGGAGTACCCGGAGGAGCCACCTGCTTCTTCCTGTCGTCATCAGACTGACTTACAGACCCCCCCCCTCTCTTTTGCCTCTCTCTTTCTCCGTCTCTCTGTATTTCTTACCTTCAAACCTCAAATGTCTCTGCTGGAATGCCATGCGATGATCTTGTCTCGGGGTGTCGCGGCCGTCACTGCCGCAGCAGTTATGTCACAAGTTCCCCTAAGCGTGTTCATGTTTTACGGATTTTTTTTCGCCTTAACAGTAGCCGCTCTATGTTAGGTTAACAAAAAAATAAAGAAAAGATACAGAACTAGCCGCAAGAAAAGAGCATTATGTTGGCCTCTGTGGACGAATGGTCAGAAAAAAATTGAGAGTGTGATGTCGTTTGTGTTTAGCAGACGCCAAGTCACTCCCCCAAGAGCAACTTGTCAGAATCGGGGCCGGTTTCTGAAATAGCTTCATCTCAGATACTTTTAAACAAAAGCTGTGGTTTTTTTCCCTCCTTTCTCCAATCTGCCTCGTTTTTCGTGTGCAACGAACGACGGGCCGAACTTGCCGCCGAGCCGAACACACGCTGACACCGCGGGGACCGTAAGGCCGTGTTCCCTAAGTCTTTGTGCCACCTGTTCCGATCTGCCGTCGCCCGCACTCTTGCTGCTGTAATTACGACTCCTATCGCGGGTCAGCATCAAGCCGCTGAGGTGCGTGAACGTGTGGAGGGAAAAGGGAGACAGGGGGAGGGGGGGGGGGGTGAAAGGATCTGGCCTTGTCCTTCGCGCACTGTATTCCGCCATGACCCCCCCCCCCCTCCCCCCCCCCCGCCAGACGCGTCGCGGTTTGAGAGCCACCGCCGCCGCGATGGGAAGAAATGAGAAGGATTCAGGAGGATTTGTTCCAGAAGGGAAAAAAAGATGGAGGAATATAGGCACGTTTGTGGTCAGAAGGTCCAACACAAAGTCCAGAAAACAAAAGAACAATGCGACAGTATATAATCTCCCTTTGTTGGACCGTTCGCAATAATTGCATAAGTGACTTACCGACAAAAAATAAAGTCAGGAAAAAAAAACACGTCCCGATGAGTTACTGGCATCCAGCGAGCCGTGTCCACCCGCTGGCTGCGATGTTTCCCACAAACCCAGCCACTGTCGCCGGAACTATTTCAATTTAAAAAGGTAGTAAGTCGCAACGTTCCTGAACTTTAGAACCGTCACGATACAACCCTGGCTTACTGCTAAAAATCAAACAGCCGGGGGTTGCAGTTACTTTCCTGTTTCGAACGGCGTGCGGGGGTGTTTTTCCGTTGCACTGCGTGCCACTGATCAACCCCATAATTTCCGCACGAAAATCAGATACGCCGCCGGTAAACGGAAATCTTTTATCTGCATGTGCGTGGCACTAGTGGCGTGCCACTGCCAGAACGGTACGGCGCGCGGTTGGTACGTAGGCACCACTCTGGACCTGCTCGTGCGTTTGAATATGCATGCGCTACCCGTTCGCGTGGGGGAGGGGTGGGGGAAGGGGCGCCATATGGCCACTTGACCGTTCCGATGGGCCATTTGACGACCAATTTAGTCTAATTGCTCTTCGACTGCGATGCGCACGCACGGCGCACGCACCGCTTCACCAGCGTTTGCAATTAGTCCCACTTATTGCAATACTGTTTGCACTGCCAGCGAGGCGGCGTGGTGTCGCACTGCCAGCCGTCGAGCCCGGCAGTTGTTTGTGTTCATCGTGTTTTTTTTTTTTTTTTTTTTTTTTTTGGTCATTAAAAAAAATATTTGCTGCCCCTGCTTTTTGTTCCAAAAAAAAAAATGCAGGACTCAAAAAAATGTCTCACCCTAGGCTGCATCAAATTCTCAATTAACGTTTTCGTTAAATCCGGGCCGCCTAATTAAAATGCTAGCCGATACTTCCCCCTCCCCTTTCCTCCGTGTTCACACCCCCCGCACCACCCTCACTGTTTGCCATGCGATCCTGTTGCACGGCGAGAGCCATGCCGCAGCGCACGGAGCGCACGCATGTGGGAGCAGAGTCAACAAGGCGGCCGGCCCGCACCACCGACGTGGCGCGTCACGACAATAATCATAATAATATAATATAGGGGCAAAAAGAGGAAGCCGCGAACGGACGTTGATTTTTGAATCTCGGCGTTTTTGCGATGAAATAAGGCGCTCGCTCCGCGGCACCCCTTTTCACTCAGGATCGCCCGTTCGACGCCCCGCTGCGCCCCGCCATTCTGCCCTCCCTTCCTTTTTCCTCTCGGCTTTAACCTTTTGACGCACGGAAAGGTATACTTCTACACTGTACGGCACGTCGTCACCGCCGCCGCCCCGCCTCAACTCGCGAAAATTCCGCAAAAGTCTTCCTGCCTTTTTTGTCCTCTTTTGTTATCCGCGGCCAGCACAAGGAGGCCCCTCGGGGTGGCGCGGTGGGGAGGGGGCGTGGTGGGGCACCTCCGTCTGTGTGTGTGTGTGTGTGTGTGTGTGTGTGTGTGTGTGTGTGTGTGTGTGTGTGTGTGTGTGTGTGTGTCCGTCCGAGGAATGCGACGGAAGTTTCACACGGCCAGTCTTGGAAGTCCGTGACGGTCGAGGCGCGCCTGTCCGTCAGACTCCCGATCGATCGGGTCCACGGCAGGTCGTTCCGTTGCGTTGTGCAATGCAATGCAAGGTGGGAGGGGCTGGGCCCGGAGGTGCGAAGGTGCCGTTTTACGACCGGCGAGTGCTGCATTGTCGGCGAATGGACGCCTTTGACACTTGTTAGCGTGGCGAAAAGCGAGGCCGAACTTCACTGCTGCGCACATTGCAACTTACTGCAGCGGCGCAAGGTGAGCCAGCGTCCCGCCCCCGAGGGTCCCGGCCGTCCAGGCCGTCCAGGCCGTCGAAGCCGTCAGGAGCGTGGTTGCGACATGCGGTAGCCGCAGAGCGACTTGGGTCTCAACGCGGTTTCGGCTTCGACCGGACCCCACCTGGGGCTGCTGGCATTTAATTCTTCCGGGGGCGACTGGTCGTCTGAAAGCGCTTCCGCTGCACACGAATAATTGCGCACCCCCGCCCCGCTCCGCCCCGCCCCACCCCGCCTCACCCCACCCCGCCCCGCCCAACTTGGCTGAATGGCCGTCCCGAGTGTAAACAGCGCGCTGCCCCACAAAGGCGACAGGCACGCCGGCCGGCCGGACATCGAAATCACTTCCTCGATGAGCTTCACTTTTTCACCGCGATTTTCCTGATATTTATGGCCCGGTTGGCACAGGAAAGGAGAGATTAATCTAACCTCGTTGGATAAAGGTTTTGCCTTCCCTGGCATTTTGTTTGAACGTGTCGAGTCGGCGGAGTCTGGGGGCCGGCCTATCCGCCGTGACGTGGGCCTCCGGGTGTAGGCGCACCCCGCAAGGTCGCAAACCCCCTCTGCCGCCCAGGGGCTGCGGAGGAAGACTCGCACTGCAGTACCTGCACCGCGCTGTGTGGCCGCCGCGGGGGCCTCTGCCCCTTTCTCTCTCTCTCTCTCTCTCTCTCTCTCTCTCTCTCTCTCTCTCTCTCTCTCTCTCTCTCTCTCTCTCTCTCTCTCTCTCTCTCTCTCTCTCTCTCTCTCTCGCACGACCATGTGCATGCAAAACACGGCGCCGCAATCGTGTCGCTCACTTTTAGTCTGCAATGTGCTTTCTTGTACTGCAACAAGACCAAAACGGCCGTTACTAGAGCACGCATTCCCGCAGCCGAACCGACAAGACAGAAAAAAATAATAAGAAAACAAAACTTCGGCTCGGACTGCGTGTATGATTTTTGTCGTGAAATCCGCGCACCGTCATTGAAGGACGCACAAAGGAAGCATTGTGCGTACGTATCGCTCCTGTTGCATATATTTGTCTGAGACGCTCGCCTCGCCGCCATTTCTACAAATATCTCGACGGATTACCCCATTGTGGTGGTTTGGGAGTCGCCGCGGCGCAAACCTTTTTTTCTCGTTCCTCTTTTTCTCGCAACGGGTTTGAGCAGTGATCGGTCGAGGCTACGCCTTCCAATACCGAGATTTATGTATATTCATAGGGAAATACAAGACGGCGCGCAACTAATAAGTCATGTTTGTGCCGTACTCGGACACTGTATAAGAGCATTGTGATTCAAACCCGTTCCTCGAAATGCGTACTGCGTCGCTTTGTGCGTGCTTTAAGAATTCACCCTCCTTCCTCGACAAGTCCCTCCAGATCAGCTCCAGATTCCAACAAAGGCGACCGGTCTAGTCGGCCGCGAGGTCAAGGCGCAGCGCAGCGCGGCACTCAAGGCGCGCACCGATACAGTTTCGCGTCCTTCCCTCTTCTTCGCTCACCAAAAGCAAAAAAAATCAAGCAAATTTTTTTTTAAAAAAAGTAGGCAGCAGAAACCTCCAGTGGTCACTGCAGAACCACCTGGATTCTGCACCCTTTCTTGTGCTCGCATAGGTCGTCCCTTTTGTCCGGATCGGCCGATCCGGTTTCGCTTCGCCAATGCCAAACTTGGTGACGGAGGTTGGGGACGTTGAGGTGGTCGAGGCGTCCTTGTCCTTCCGACCGACGGAGGCAGCTTTCGAGCCAGCGGCAGCAGTTGAGATTCCCAGGTGCTCCAGCTTCCAAGCAACATGTAGGGCAGCCCTCCAGCCATCACTGAGGCAGCTTCCAAGCAACATGTAGGGCAGCCCTCCAGCCATCACTGAGGCAGCTTCCAAGCAACTTTGGGGCATCTTCCACGCAGCTCGCTGCTGGCCGCGTGAGAGTGCGTCTGCGGGTTCAATTCGTTTGCCCTCTCCTCGTTGTCGCGGTTGTGGCGAGCCAGGCCCGCGGCCAGACCGCCAGGCTGCAGGGCGAGTTTACCCCAAACAGGTCCGCGGCGCGTAAGCCACCATCTCGACGCCATGCTATCCAATTCTCTGCTGCACTTCACGAGAAAAGGACTGCCTCCAGTTTCCCAGGTTGGCCGCCGAGTGTTTTGGGTATCAGTCTCGCCTCGGCGTTATCTTTCCGGAGGCTGCGGTCCATCCAGGACGTTTCCGGGGCCACTCCGGTATCCACACTTAGGACCGTTTAGTCCTGTCTCCGTTTATCAGATCCAGAGCAGGACCGCGTCCTCGATTCCTATCTGACAGGGGAGCTTCTTATGGGCGGCTACACACACGCACGCACGCACACGCACGCACACACACACATGAAGGTACACCGTAACGAGAAAGGAAGTGGGAGCGTCGCTACACTTTCTTCTGCTAGGGGTTCAAAATTTATGCGACACTTATTTGATTTTCATTTCCATAGCCTTCGTCGGTCCGCAGGGTGAGAATTCATGGGACACGATATCTACGCGAAATCGCCCCTCGGTTCACGTTGTCCTTTTTTTTCTGTCGCTCCTTGTTTTATGCAGAAAGCGACGCGGCGCATTACGAGAAGGCAGTGGAGCTGTCGCGGCCATCAAACTTGACAGAATCGCATATTCTTCCCCACCGCCTTCGGGTGGCCCGCAAAGTAACCACGCATAAAAAATCGCGTTCCCCCGGGAACTAAGAAAAAAGTTATAAGCATTCCAAAGGCCTCCAACGACGAGGGGATGAAGAAAACAGAAAACAAATACGTTTCTCGAAGCCATCGCAAATATTTTTACGGATTAAGCTATTTGGAGCAGTAACTTCCCTTCGGCCGAGTGACCTGCTATGACCTTGTGGGAAAATGGCTCCATCGCAGGCATAACAGTTTTTTTTTTCACTAAATCGTTTTCGTAAACAGCGTTTGCATGACGAGGCACGGCTTTTAATACTTTTCACCAACAACAAAAAAACTCTAACGGGATGATAAGATTCTGACTCCGCTCGCGACGTGTCGGCTAGACACGAGTCAGACGCGTAAAAGCGAACGGGTTGCCAACAGGTGTGCCGGCCAACAGGTGACGATAACCCTCTCGGTGATATAAAAAAATCCAAACAGAAACCGCCACTTTATGGTTTTGCGTGAGGCGGATCCTTATGGCGAGATGACAATAAAAACATTTTACGTCGCCGCCACGACTGACATCATCATCATCCTCGTCCTCGTCTAGGAGGCAGCGCCGTCGTAAAAGTCCGCGGCCGGTGGCAGTAGAGGGGGGAAGTTGGGGGGGTGGGGGGCACCCGAGACCTCGCGGCGTCGAACCGCGGACTCCAAAAAGTCAACGAAGTGTCCGAGCCATGGCACAACAGCGCGGGCAGTGTCGCCATCCCACTGCACACAGTCCGCTGCATAAAACATAAGACAGAGACAATGGTCCTCCGCGACGGCATTAGCCGCAATTCAAACAAAACACAGAGCGCGCTTTTCGAGGAGTCGCTCTTGTTCTTGTTGTTGTTGCTGGCCGGGCGCGCAGCGCGCAGGGCGGTAACCACCGTCCGCTCCGCCCAGCTGTTGTTCCTCTTCCTGTTTTTGTTGTTGTTTTGTCGTTTTCCTCGTAATTTAAATCGCCCGCCCATTCAGCCGGCGCGGCGCTGCCCCGCTGCACTACAAATAGCGGCGCTGTCGCTGTCACCCACACTGATAAGAGACCCCGGCCGTTTCGCGGAGGCGCTGCTGAAGCTCTCTCTCTCTCTCTCTCTCTCTCTCTCTCTCTCTCTCTCTCTCTCTCTCTCTCTCTCTCTCTCTCTCTCTCTCTCTCACGGACGCACGCGCGGCCGATCACGCCCACATCCGTCGCTGCGCCCGCGATCGGCAGTAATCTGTGGGGCTCCCTGCGCCCCGCCCCGCCCCGCCCCGCCCCGGCACGCGCCACCCGGCCCCGGGTCGGCGGCTCGTCATCGTGCTCCGGTGGGAGGAGTCGGGGTGGGGGAGCGTAGCGTCTTGGCGCGCGCCGCAGTCTTCGAGACGGTCCTCCCCGAGCACCTGGCCCTCCCCGCGGCCGCGCCGCGCCGCGCCGCCAGCACCCCTCGGCCGGCCCCAACCACAGGGTGCTCCCAATGCACGCAACATTTTATTCCCGTGTTTACGTTGTCAAACGGAGGCACCGGGTGGCCCTCAAGGTGGCCCTCAAGGTGCGAGGACGCTGCGACGCCGCGAGTCCCGCCGAGGTGCGCGTTCCAGGTTCCAGGGACTCTGTACTCTCAAAGGCGCATCGCGAGGGGGAGGTCTCTCCTCTCCCTCGCACTCGCGGCACGTCCCGAAGCGGTGGAGAGAGACAGACCGACGGCGCCCCCGCTCGACGTCAGCCCCCCCGGCGCCGCCGCCAGAATGCGGCCCCAACCAACAGCTGACGCGTCCTGTGACAGCTCGCCTCGGATTGCTGCAAGCCGAGTCGCTTCCCGGTAGCAATTACTATATACCTGGCCAGCAGGGCTGCATCCGAACAGCGCGCTCGCGTCGCTCCGTCCGGCTCTCCCTGCCGCACTCGGCGCCGTGGGGGCCGAGAGAGAGGGCGGCCGCCGGACTTGGGCCGCCGGTCAGCTGGGCCCACGCGGAGCTGCGGAGCGTGTCGTTCCGCGTACCCATGACATCACTTCTTTTTGGCGGTCCTTCTTCGGCATGCAGGCAGAGCGGGGCGGCGCGAGGCGGGGCGGGAGGCGGGGTGCGGGGCGGGGTGCGGGGCGGGGCGGGAGGCGGCAGGCCGATGACCGGAACCTGTCGCCAACGCACGGCGAGCAATGCCAGCCGCCTGCAGCCGCTTCTGCAGAGTCACTATGCCAGGGTCGGCCAAGCCAGGCCCGCCAGGCCCCAGGCCGCCAGGCCGGCTGCCGAGGCGCCTTCTTGATAGCCGAAACGGGAGCGAGGAGGCGGAGACGACCGGAGACCCAAACGCACGCGGCGGTGTGAAGTGATTTCGGAGGGAACCCCTTGTTTCGTTTTGGCGCAGCTGGGCCAGGCTGCCGCGCTGCCGCTACCAGCCAGGTGGAGCAGTGCCGCCCCGCTCCGCGTTGCGTGGGATTAATCCGGCCCTACGGTACGCGGCCATCTACCTGACCATCGCGGTGGTGGTGCCTGGCTGCCGGGACGAGCCGCAAACACAAAGTTCACTCCAGTTCCTCAGGCCTAGTCGCTAAATCCTAATTAATCCGTGCGGCGAGGGCTGCCTGCCAGGCCGCACCCTCGGCGCCAAGACAATGGAGGCCGGTCCGCGGCTGGTCTCTCTTAGTGACCCTCCCGTGAGAGATGCGCCAGAACTGGCCCTGGTGTAAAGTGGTCTGCGCGCACGCCGTGCGAGGCTAGGTATGAGAATCAAAACCGTGAGGAGTTCGGGACGGAATGTGACGTAGACGTAGGCAGGAGCGACTGAGCAGTGGATGTGGAAATCGAACGGATGGAAGATTATACTATTTTTTTTTTGTTTTTCAAGAATAAGAAGTAAGTAAAGGTATTTGATTGTTTTAATTGTCTGCTCAACGTTCACAACACGACTACTCCGCAGACCACTGTTCTCATACCGTAGCCTCGCACAGGGTCATTCTCGAGGGTCGGCCGAGCGGTTTACACCTGACCAATCACAGCGCTGGATTTTCGATGGTCTGGCGCATCTCTCACGGGAGGGTCACTAGTCTCTCTCACGGTGACCAGCGAGCCACTGCGCCGACCGCCCCGATGGCGATGACCCGCCGAACAATTAGTAACCAACACCCCTTCGCGTGCTTTCATTAGCAAACAACCAGATTAGTTTTTAATTATTTTTTTTCGCTTTGAAAATTTTTTTAGCATGCCGGTTGGGCATCGTGGTGCTGTCATCATGGCACAGCCTAATGGCTGCCGTAATTAAAACCGGCGGGGCTGACTGACCAGCCTCAGCGGCCAGTCGAGGCTGGCAGCTAAGGCGCTGGCTACTTACCTGAATGGATCAGCGGGGTATCTGGAGTAAGGTCGCGGTGCGCGCGCAGGCGGGCAGCCCGAGCCGCCAGCCCAAGCCGCCAGCCCGAGCCGCCAACAGGAGGGTCTGTCCAATTTCACAAAGGCAAATACTGTAGTGAGAAAAAGGAGAGCGAAGAAGAAGAAGCAGGGACGAGAGGGGTGGTGGGGGATGGTTTCCCAGACAGGACGTCCCGTGCGGGAACCTCCAAGGGGAGTCGGCGCGCACCCCGCCGCCCAAGCCCGCCGGTGTCAAGAAGACAAATCTCGCATGCAACCCGTGGAATCGAATCTTTCATGAAAAGTGGGGCAATATTTCAATATCAGGTCGGAGGCATCGCGGAGCCGCGGAGGCTCAGCCGAGGCTGTGCGCGGTCGGGTTGGGTCGAAGAGCCGAGCACAATGGCCGCGCCGAGCCGCCTGCTCTGATTAGACAAAGGGATCATACATGTGGGAAAGGAAGGCCAAGGTACCAGGAAGAAGGGATGAGCCCTTGCCCTTGACCTCCCATCTGATAAGCGAAGGGCTGCTAGTACACTGTGCTCACACCGCGCTGTTGCCGCCGCGCCGCCTTTCGCGTTTTTGTTTTAACATTCGTCCGTCAACGCTGCGAAAAATATAAAAATAAAAAATTAAAAAAAAAAAAAAAACTGGTGCAAAAGGAAAATACAAAAAGAGGAACGGCGAGGGTTTGAAGAAGGCGCGACTCGTTGAAAGCAGGAGCGGGGCTCCACCGCCTCACTTGCGCTGCCTTGCTCCCCTCCGAAAAACCTTCTTTGCGAAAACACAATCGCGGCGCGGCGTGGCGGCCCCCGCCTCGCTGGCATTCATTCCAGATACACGGCCAAGCCGAAACGGATAATTATATTATTTGCAGTGCGGTCACAACGCGCTCGCACCTTCCAGTAATGCGTGAATGCCCTGAATGAAATTCGGCCGTTGGCGCTTTGCAGCGCAGTGCAGGCCTCCTGTGTGCATGCACCGGGGTGTCAGTCCAACTGACGTGACGCCGGCAGACCGGCAGGCCGGCAGCCTGACTCCGAACAGCGCGCCTCTCGCGGGGGACACGCGGTGCCGCTCGGGGAGGGAGGGAGGGGTGAAAGGCGGTGGTGGCGTCGAGCGGAAGGAAATCAAGCTGGCCGCCCACTGATCTGGAAGGGCGCGTCACTGGCGCGTCACTCAGGCCGCCATGTGTCATAATCACGGAGGGAGGGGCAGGGGCGGGGTGGAGGCAGCCAAATCAGCGCAGCGCCAGTGTGTCATTACATTTTTCAAGCAACCTGCGCGGCCGCCCCAATTCGAGGCTAATGGTCGTCGCCGTCGTCGCCAGGTAACGGGTTCGATCCCGAGTCCGTCATCATCACCACCACGGCCTCGGCGAGCACCTCGCCGTCGAGCACCACCGCCGCGTCACGCCGCGTCCTTTCGCTAATTTTTGACCAATTCCCCGCCGCGCCGGCGGTGCTGTGGCGGTACACTGGCGGTACAAATGGGACGTGACCCGCACGTCGGGACTCGTCATCAATCTCCGGTACGCCTCCTTGCGCGAGGGGAGGGAGAGAGAGAGAGAGAGAGAGAGAGAGAGAGAGAGAGAGAGAGAGAGAGAGAGAGAGAGAGAGAGAGAGGAGTTTTTTTTTTTTAAGAAAGGAAGACGGAGGAGCACGGAGGAGGAAGAAGGCGCTGAGCGACATGTCGCGGCGTGTATCACGTCCACCAATTTTTCACTTGACGTGCGAGCGGGCTTTTCGGGACGACACGGACCGCGGCGGGGCGGACCACCCGGCCGGCAAGGCCATCATGCAAATGCCGTTTAATTGCAGCCCGCGACGCAACGCCGGCGATGAAAATACCGACACCGGGGGGGAAAAAAGCAGAAAAAAGGCCTAGTTTTGCTTGTCACATCGCGATGCGTGCGATGCGAAAATTCGTTTCGCCGAAAATGCGCCGGGGTTGCGGGGCTGCGGCCTGATGCACCGCAACGCCTCCAATAAAACGCTAAAACCAACACGCACCTCATCAAACGCCGCGGCGCAGCGCGGTGCGCTCCCCTATGCAAAATAAGTCATTGCGCAGTAAAATCCACCATCGTATTCGGCACACACCATTCGCCGCGCCTTCTATTTTTTTCGCTTGCGGGTCGAGGTCGTCCGCGATGCGCGTCCTCAGAGCGTCGCGGCGTCGCGGCAGCGCGGCCTGACTACCGGCTACCAGTACCTGACGTAACGACCAGGTGCTCCAGTCACACGCACGCACACACGCGGTACTGAACTGCTTTGTATTGAGTTTCTTCGTCTGGGAGGTCGCAACCGACATCACAGCTGAGCATCGGATTAGCCCGGGTTCGCCTCCCTCTTTCTTGTCCCTTTTTTCCTCGCGTCTTCCATCCTTCTCTCCAAACGGACAGTCGCAGCAGCACCGCCGCGCACCCCTCTGCGGAGCACACACACACACACGCACACCAGAACTGGCCCGCCTTTCCTACCAGAAGACACCCTTGCGAGCGAGCCGACCGAGCCAACAAAGAGGACGACTCGTGGATCAAGAGAGAGAAAGACGAAATAAATAGCAGATAAATTTCAAGTGCGTTGCTTGCGCTCCTCCCCGACGGGCCGACAGAAAAAAAAGTGGTAAAACAAAGAGCGGGCCGGACTAAGACAATGCTCTCATGTGTCTAATGCCGCAATCCCCACGCAAGACAAGCAGAAGGCTCCGCGCGACGCCTTGTTTTTATGTTTTCGCCGCCGCCTCCTATCAATTTTATTTGTTTGAGGTGGTGCCGCTTATCGCGCTTTAATTCTGTGTGCGAGTCGCGACAAAGGGAAGCAACTGCTACTTCCGACAATGACCAAAACAGACCGCCCAATTGGGCGACGCTAGCCGCGCTGCACTAGCCGCGCTAGCCGCAAGTCGGATCTATTGAGACAATAAGAGCGAGACGCGTAATGGTGCATCGTGCTCGGTCACTCTCGCTTCCCGTCTGGGATGCTGACCACAGCGTGACTCACTGGCCGTGGCGTGGCGTGGCGTGGCGTGGCGTGGCGTGCTCGCCGTGCAGTGGGGGGCGTGGCCGCGGCCAGGCACGGTCCACCTTGCGGTCGCCGTCCTAATTGCAGTGTGGATGTCCAACCCTTTCCCGGCCTCCTCTTCCTCCTCCTTCTTCTTCTCCGCGTTCTATTCTTCTTATGCTTATTATTCTTTTTCTGCTGTTGCTGCTTCATCTTCTTCGTCCCGCCGTCGTCGCTGTCGTGCTCGTCTGCTTCGTCTTCTTCGTCAACTTCTCCTCCTTCCGGTCCCCGCCGACACCTCGGTCCGGCCCCGAGGCGCTTATCCCCAAATATTTGCCGAACAAATCCCTTCAGCCCATCTCTATCCGCCTGGCCACCTCGCCGGCCACCTCGCCGGCCACCTCGCCGGCCACCTCGCCGGCCGGACGCCAGCGGTGCACCCCTTTGCCTTCCAAGCTGGCCGCCGAGTCCGGCAGGCCGGCGGCAGGCAGGGCATGGCACTCTCCTCGCGGATTACATCTGTCAGGTGACACACTTAATTGACCGACGTGGACATATTGCCCGCTGTCGCAGCGACACTCCCTTGCGTGGTGTGTCCGCGTCCGCTGGTTGCGCGGGTTCGAATCCCCGCGCCGCCAACCGTCCGTCCGTCCGTCCGTCCGTCCCAGAGCGCGCGGCCCCACTGGCCGGGCTCGGCTCGGCGGTGTGTCGTCGCGCTGTCAGCGGCCCGAAATTAATTAAGAACGAAGGCTGCCTTTCCTTTCCTTTCCCACGACTGCGGTTTGGCGAGGCGGCCCTTGTCACGTAATCGCCGCCACAGCGAAGGGCGCCCCGTCGGCTCCTCCGGCCGCCTCGCTGACCCTCGGACACGCGTCGCCGCCTCTCGCCGCCCACCTCCTCAAAGTGGCCCTCTAATGACCCTCTGGTCCATCCGCGAGACCTTCGCCTGTCGTTTGGTCGTCGTCGACGACGTGGAGATTTCAATCTCTGTAAGTACGTGAAGCGTCAGGTGTGCAGTGCAAGCGTTTGGCCAGGTCGCCGTCGTCAACGGTCTTGCCCCGCCCCGCCCCAGGTGTCATCCGCTCACTTCCTCAATAAAGAAAAAAAGCACCAACAAAACAAAACAAAAAAACAAATAATGCAGTCGTTGACTTATGTGCAGTTGTATCCCGTTTTTATTCCAGTGCTTGGAGGGCTTTAATTGCTCGTCGTCTCGTCCGTCATCTCTTTTCCTCCCTGTTTCCGATCTAGTCAGCGTGATGCTGGCAGGGCCTGCCTAGTCTCTCTCTCCGAGTGGTCTCCCTCTACGGGGGCGCCCCATAGTGAGGCAGCGCGGGGCCTTGTCCGCGGCGGGGCGCCGTCCCGCCCTGCCCTTCGTCCTTCGTCCTGGCGTCCCGAGTCGCGTCGACAGCAGGTGGTTACGGCGTGCATTGCGCCGAGCTAATGTGTCTATCGGCCGCGGTGCTGGCGGTGCTGGCGGTGCCGCAGGCCCTGTCCGCCCTGTCTCTCTCCCCAGGGAATGCCCCGCGAGTGCGACGGAGTCGGCGCCACGGAACGACTCTTCGGAATCTGGCCGTGCTGGCTGCGTGGGCCCGGCGGCGCGCCGCGCGATTACAGGGGCGTCGCGTGCGCGCCACTGCAAGGCGAGCGAGGCCCGTGGCCAACACGCGGCCCTTCGCTTCGGCCCATCGGCCTGGGGGCGGAGCCGTGGTGCACGTGGAGGCCGTGCGCACGGTAGCCACGGCACGCCCCGCCGCGCCCCGCCCGGCCACGCACGCTGGAATCCGGCGCGCGGTCCAGCCACGCCGCCGTCCAGGCCGTCCATAGGCCGCGGGGCCCAAATTCTTGTTCTGGAGCGTGCCCCCGGGGCGCGAGCCTCGGCGGCTCCGGCCGGGCGCCCACCCGACCACACACATGTGCCTCGTCAGGAGCGCCGCGCCCCGCCGCGCCCCGCGCATGCGCTCGTTTTATTATTCCTTGAAATCAGTCATTTGGTAATGCGGCTAGGCGGCCCTCCGGCACGAGAGCGTGCGTCATCAGGCCCTCCAGGCCTCGGCTGGGCCCTTCGACGCGCTGCCCACTCGATCGACACGCACGCCTTTGTGGGCTCCCTTTAAACTCAATTACGCACCGCATTCCGGTGCAGCTTCTTTGTCTATGAGGAGAATTATGGAAATTCGATGCCTTTCTCATTCATGGGCCGGTCGATCCCCGGTCGCCTCGCGACCCGCGCGGGCCAAGCCTTCCTGTTCCGGTCGCCGTTGTCTGGCGCCAAAGCCCTGCAGCCCGCCGGCCCGCCCAGCCTCCCCGACGACGCGCTTCGACAGCTGCCGGTCCTGGGGGCGGCCGTGGGGGCGGCTGTTGAGGCGGCCCTAGCCAAACACGGCCAACTTGACGCCCTGATTGGCACATGGCAGGAAGTGTCGTCGTCGGCGGGGATATCCGGCCTCTCATTACAAGCCTTTGCGCCGGCCAGCTGCACATGCAGGCCTCCGAGTCGCAGTGGCACCGCGCGCGGACTCCAAGCAGCGCGCTTGCCCCAAATATCATTTCGTTTTATTTATATATTTTTTTACCGTCCCGCGCGGAGACTGTCCTGGGTGTCCTGCCGCCGTCGTCCCCTGTCCGTCAACGCGCGCGGCCCGGCAGGCCCGGCAGGCCCGGCAGGCCCGCCGACCGGACGCGTGACGTGTTATTTATACACCTTTTGGCGCGCACTGATTCGTTTGACTGCGTCGTGACTGACACGGCAGTGACACGGCGGCGAGGCGACACGCAGCGTGACACGCACGGGACGCGCGCAGCCGTCAATCACATTCATATTGCCATTGCATTGCCGGACCGGCCGTAATTACAGCGTATTGGGGCCGCAGCGCCGCGGGCGAACAAGTTTCTTGCGATACCGATAATTATTACTTATCGATAACGGCCGACTTTCCTCTCGGCCGCGAGGACCTCCTCCTCCTCCTCTAACAGGATGTTTTCTTTTCTGCTCCACAGGTAAACCTTGCGAAGGGCGTGCCGGTGGCGAGCCGGCCGGCGGGTACACTGTGAGTACTATTACAAAGTCATTATGGCTGCGACGCGAAACTCGAGCGGCGACACACAGCCAGCATACCCGTGACGGCGGGAAAAAACTTGTGTGTAATTTTGATATATTCATGATTAGTTTCCGGTTGAGTGATTCCACGCAAACAAACTCTCAGCAGTGGCAGTGGCGGTAGCACCACGCACGCGATGGCACGACACATTGTTTCGTTTGTTGTTGTTTTTTTTTTCGTATCAATCAGAGCTCAACGAGACATCACCACCGCCACCCGCTTTGCTGAGGTTTGTCCATTTTTTTTTCTTTCTCTCTCTCTCCCCCGCTGGCCCGCTTGTTCCGGCTGTTATATGATTGTGAATTAATTCGAGATAACTGGAGCGTGGTACTCAGCTGGTCACATTTGCCTTGGCCAACCGTAACGAATCACAGTCGCGTTATTTCACGTCCAGGCTTTTGGAGAACCAAAAAAAAACACTCTTTGTTTCAGTAATTTTTTTAAATTGTTTTTTTTTTTTTTTTTTGTTTGTTTTTTTTTTTCTTTTTTTTAAGTCGAAACAGTGATAAGTGTATGAGGAGGACAGGGGATGGTCAGCGCGGCACAACACGGTCTCGATGCGCGGCCCGTTTGGTGCGCGATGACTCGAGTGTGGTATGAAACATTTGTAAGTGTCTCATTTTATAATAGGAACTGTTTCTTTATGGTTCACTAATGAAGTTTGCATCTGAAAAAATTCGGGACGTTTCAAACGGCTCCAATAGCTCAAAATATGAAATGTACAGCAATGGTTGGAGTGGTGGGGGTGTCGTGCGTGCATCGAGCGCAGACGCAGGTCTTATTTTGACACCCCCCCCCCCCCACACACACACACACTGCACGACGGTCGGGCTGGCCAACTCCGCGACGGCCAGTCGTCCTTCCAACGGCCTCCGCACGGGGGGCCCTGGCTGGCCCTGGCTGGCCCTGGAGTGGGCGCGGACGGACGGAGGCGTTCGGAATGATTCATTTACGTCACCTGACGCTCGGCGCACTGCGCTGGTGCTGCAGGAACCCCCCGTCATGGCCCCTAACGAGTGTTAAAACGGCGCCGCGCCGCCGGCCCGTTTTAGTTTGTTATGGCTTCGCCGGGCCGGTGATGGCGCGCGCGCAATTGGAGATGCGACCGATAAACCCGATAAAACATATCGACGAGAGGAAAAGGAAGACCGGCAGCGGCGGGACGGACGCAGGGGGGGGGGGGGGGGAGGCACCGGCAGCCGCAGAACACCCTTTGTCTTCGCGGAGCCTCCTCGCTTTGAATCCTCTTCCCCTTTCTTCTCGGGGTAATCACACCTATGTTTTAGACGAGTCTAGCACGCATAACGGCTTTCAAATGCCGGACGTGTGCTTGTCCTCTTCTTCTCCTCTGGGTTCTTCGACCCTGGACGGTCCCCCCACACAAGGCTGCTGATGTCTGTCCCACCTTCGGCCTGGCCGCGCAGCCATGGCCGTGGCCGACACTCACTCGCCGCCGTGTTCACGGCGCACCGGCGCGCCTCCCTGCTGCAGACGCGCCCCGTTTTCTAGCTCGGCCCTCGCAGCGCGCGCCGTTCGAATAACGTCGGTGCTCCACCTGTTGGCACCTGTGCGATGAGAGCGCGGGGCGCACGGTCGGAGGGGAGGGGGCGGAAGTTGACGAGGAAGGAAGCAACGGGGGGAGAGATAACAGGGGATACACACACACACAGACGAGGGAGACGGGGTACGCGCACGGGTAGCAGCACTGCGGGCACGTTGCACGTCACACACACAAACACACACACACACACACACACACACACACACACACAGCGACCTGCGTGCATGGCACGGCGGCGGTTGTCATTCGCGTTGCGTTCTTCCCCGTCCTTACGGCGCGTCGTCAGCAACAAGCCCGTCGTCGTCGCAACCAGAAGCGATGTCCAACAACGTGTTTACACCGTGTGCTCTCATTAGGCTTAGTGTGCTGGGTGGTCTTCGGCGTGCGGCCGTCCAGTCGCGGCGCGTCCAGCACGGCGATGCGCTGTCTCGCTCGCACTCACGGGGCGCGAGAGAGACAGAGCGACGAAGCGCCGTTCCTCATGAGACTGAAGGCGACCCTAATTGAATCGCAGAGGCGTTGGAGGTCGGGCGGCGCAATTTGGCGTCGTCGTCCCTGACGGCGTCCTGGCGTCGTCGGCAACCTGCTGCCCGTGCGTCCGTCCGTTGGGCCGCTTAGCCGCCGCTTAGCTGGCAATTAGCTCGGGCCGGCCATGTGGTTCGCGCGCCGTCCACTCGATATTCAACGACTCCCCGATTGCGCCATTGCGCCCCATCTTCCTGTAAATAAGAAACGGAAGCCATCGGTTGACTTCGCTCCCGCTCCGGTAATTCATTGCTTTCTATCCCCGCCACCCTGCCGGCAGGAAAAGTGCCCTCGTCGCTCTGTCTCTCTCGCACCCCCATGGAGCGCCTCGCGGGCACGAGAGAGACAGAGCTGCCGGCAGCGGCCCGACGTGTGAGGTGTGACCTAACCTAATTCCTCTCCACTTGCCGTCTGGCGCGGTCGCCGGCCTCGCGGCCCGGCCGCCCAGTGGGCCGCCCGGCAGGGGGCGCTAGCTGTGCAGTCAGGTGCTCATCGCCCTTTTCATGGATGCGCCTCTCCGTTCCTTTATTTTTTCTCCTTCCTTGATTGACTTTGAAGTGAACACTTTGCATCCAATCAGATAAACGGCTTCGCTCGTAATTACTAACTATACGGGCACCCACACATACACTCACACACTCTCTCTCTCTCTCTCACACACACACACACGAACTCACCGTTGATGACGCCGCGATGACACCTGGGCGACGCCGGGTGACACCTTGGCGCTTTCGGCGACGCCTCGGTGACACCTCGCTGTCCGTGCCGTCCTGACTGGCAGCGCGGTTTTACTGTCTGATCCATATTCAGGGCTCATTATAGCGATGCATCGCCACGCCGTGCCGCTGCGTGTCTCCCCGTGACGACTTGGTGCCGACTTGGTGTGAACCGCGGAATGCTTCCTCACCGCCAATTTCCAGCACCGCCGCCCGTAAAACTTGGGGGTTGGTGGTCGCATTTGGACCTGGGTCGCTCATCTGACGCGCGCAGCCTCCCCGAGGCTCATCCCCTTCCGTCGTATGGAGATCGCTCTCTCTCTCTCTCTCTCTCTCTCTCTCTCTCTCTCTCTCTCTCTCTCTCTCTCTCTCTCTCTCTCACACACACACACACACACACACACACACGGACACACAGAGTTCACCCGGCGAGCCAATAAAAAGCCAGAACGGAGCGGATCGAATAGCGACTCAATCGCGGACCAGCCGAATCTGCGTACATACGCCGCGCCCATGTCGTTTTATAGTGCCGCGATGAGATGGCGGGCGATTTGAATGGCCACGTCATCACCGATTCGCCACGCTTTTCGTCCGCGTCTGTCTGTCTGTCTGTCTGCCTGTCCGCCTGTCTGTCCGTCACCGCGGCAGCGCGTCGTCATGGCCGAGAAGAGGACGCGACGAACGCCTTGCTGTACATTGGACGCGTCCAGGTCCAAGGGCGTTCGGCCGGCCGGCCGTTCGGTCGGAGAGGCTGCATGGCGCTTGCTGACGCAGCGCTTCGCTAGCTTCGCTCGCTCTCCGCTCGCCGCGTTCCCGCGCCCCAGCCGCCCAGCGGCCCAGCGGCCGGCTCTGGGAACAGCGGTACCTGGAACAATGGGGCAGCGATATTAAAGCCCCTTATGCCGGACTGTGTCATCGCGGCCGGGCTTATTTATCCTGACATTGTTTTGCTCCTTTTGGCTGCTGGACCGGCGGACCGGGACGGGTCTCCGGTCCGTCTCTCTCGGCGGGACGAGAGAGGCACAGCGACGGAACCACTGTTTTGAATCCGCATGGTGGCGCTGAGCGTTGGAGCAACGGAGACTGACTCCGCACGCCCACTGCCCTCGCCAGTCACTCCAGTCGCTCCAGTGCGCCAATAGTGTAGTCGCACTCACAGGTGTAGCGGACGTTGGAGGGAAAACGGAATTCATTATGGGGAACGAAATTTTCGTACCTATAAGGGTGCATACTGATCAGGGTAGGCAGGGGTGCCCCGCCCCACCCCACCTACGAGTACGGCGGGGGGAGGGGGTGCGAGTCGCACACTACTTCACGTACGGCGCTGCTGCCACAACGATATAAATCATACCACTGTCGCTCATGAAACAAAAAACACCAAGCCCGCATATCCGTCCGAGCAATCTGTCCTAAAAATTTGTGCCCCAGTTTCGCGGCCGTGAAACGACCAACTGCATGTGGGAACGGCGCGCTGCTGCTGCTGCTGCTTCGGCAAACAAAGAAGAAAAAATCGTTAAAAAAACGGGAAGACAGTGTAGGGGTGTGAAAACGCCCCGCCCTGATAAAGTTTCAATTGCACGGTGGACTAATGGGCGCTGCAGCAAGGCTGATTCCGAAGAGGCCTTGCCGCGCCCTGCCTCTCTCGCACCCCTAGGGACCGGCCCCTGGGCGCGAGAGTGACGCAGCCCTCAGCGCCCGGACCGCGCCTTGTCGCGCAGCCTTTGTTTTCGGCGTGTTTGCACGGCTCCGCCAAGGCCCCGCCCCCCACTGTAATGAGGCTGAGGGGAGCGCCGTGGCGGACTCTGCGACGCCGGCATCGCGGAGCCGAATGCCTGGTTAGGCCGTTCCAGCCGTTCCCATCGGCCACCCGAGCCGGGCTGCCTTCGGGCCGGCCGGCTGGTCAAGCTGGTCAAATGATACGAAACAAAGGCACTCGGCCGCTCCGCTCAGCCCCGCTTGATGCGAGATGAAAGGGTCGGGCCGCCAAAGGCCCAGCGTTCTAATAGCGCCTCGCCCGGCGTGACTCAGCCTCCGGCGCCGATCAGAATCTGTCCTCCTTTATCGGAAAATAATTGATTTTTCTCGACAGGCCAAATTAAAAAGCTTCACTTTCTTTTCTAGTTGAAGCTGCACAGTGCGGCGGTGCGCCGCCGGCCGCGGCCTGGTAGTCGGCCCTGTGTCGGCGCGGCAGGCCCTCCGTGGAGGGAGGGGGTGGCTCCGGTAGCGTGACTGTGCAGCCACTCTTAATTACCATGCAAACGACAACCCCCGAAAATCCAAAAGCCGACTTTTTCCCACTTCGAAACTTTTTTCACGCGCGCCGTTTGGAAGTCAGATAAGCGAATGGCGTTTCACGGCGTTGCACAGTCCGTCGCGGCCCGTCCGGCCCGTCCGGCCAGATGGACTGACTCCGCTATCAGAGCTCCATCTGCGTCCCTGGCTTCGCGACGACGGGGACCGACGGGGACCGGACGGGGGTGGCCGCCCTGTCTGCGTGTGACGCGACTTGCATGGAGCGCCGCCGATAATTGAAATAATAGCTCGGCTGGCCACAGTCCTAGTGCGTTCGTGCGTGCGTGCGTGTGCGTGCGTGTGTGACTGCGAGTGTGAGTGTGTGTGTGGGTGGGTGTTTGTCCGAGAGTGTGTGAGTGAGCGGGTGTGTGAAGTGATTCACGAGGACAGCCCGGCCAGGTGCGCCACCACCGCCGCCGCGTCTGCCTGCCACTCATCGCGCACCCTTCGCTACGTTGAATGTGTGTGTGTGTGTGTGTGTGTGTGTGTCCACTATCCGAGAGGATATAGCAGAGCGTTTCTAATAAACCTCCCACGCAATGAACGTCGCGCGCCTATATCAGATTCAGTCACGTGACGCACGCACACACCCACGCACGCACGCCACTGGGGAACGGATTTGGCTCCACATCCTCCTCCTCCCCCGGAAATGCGTGCACTACAGTGGCGAAGCTAACGAGGCGTGTGTGCGTCTCAAAGGATTGTGATTGATTCGCGAGCGTCCTGCTCCGTGCAGTGGAGCGCGCCGCCTTGCCTCGCCGCCACGCGACACGGAGCAGCGCCGCGCACCCCGAGACCACCGCCGCCACCCCCGTCAAGACAGTGTCGCCAACCGAGTGGAAAATATCTATTATGAAGGCGGCGAGCAGCGAGCCACCGCAGTCAGTCAGGCGGCCCGACCGGACGCCCGGACGAGGTCGCTCGTCTAGTCGGCGGGGTCTTTTTTCCGTCGCGGTTCGCGGTTTTTGCCCCGCACCCCACTGCTAGACGCTGCAAAGCGCTGCAGAGCACTGCCAAGCGCTCTGGCCTTGTCGCCCCCGCAGTGTGGTTGTTGTTTTGGCCGGCCGCAGTGCGCGGGGTGGCCGCGACGGGGTGCATCCAGAGGGAGAGATAGCGACGTCGGGAGGAGGAGGAGGAGTAAAAAGAAATCAAAAGACAACACGCGCATGCGGCCGGCGGGGCCTGCGGCACGGTGTGCAAAAATGTGTCCGTTTTTGTGGTCAAACTGGCTCCGGTGGAGGATGGAGTCGGACGACGACGAGCGGCTTCGGAGAAAAGGTCCGGTCCGACATGACAGCGGCCCCGACCACCGCGCCGAGCCGCGCCGAGCCGCGCCGTGCCGGTCTGCGCATTGTCCGAGCCAGGCGGCGCGGAATTCCATTCTCATTTTTATTGATTGTGATATCGGAGGCGGCTGGCTGGGCTGCCCGCCGCGCTCGCCGCCCGGCTCCTCGGCGGACCATGCAGATTTCCGTTTCTGCGCGCTGGCGACGGCGACGCACGGCCGCGAGTCGGTGGGGCGAGACCGCCGAGTTATTTGAACCTGTTCGGCCCGGCCGGTCGGTCGGCCTACCCCCGACCGTTAGGCACGGCGGGGCTGGGGGCGGCGGCGTGGCCAGGGCCAGCCCCCGTGTAATGCATGCAGCGCACTGTATGGCCGCGGCGTGGCCAGCCGAGGGTGACGCCGTCTGCTCCAAGTAGAGCCACCGTGACGGGGAGCACGGTGTGGCTTACCGCGGCAGCGGACGCAGTAGACGCAGGCAAGCGTGGAGGAGCAGCACACCTCGCCCGCTCCTTGCCACCCAGCACCAAGCAGCACCTGACGACAGCCACCTGGCCTCAACTCATGCATGCCTCTCCTTCTCTCTGATTGCAGCGCCATGCTCAAGTGGACCGTGTGCCAGCAGAGGGCGGGCGCCATCGGTGCCGGGTCCTCGCGGACGCCGGGGCCGGGGCCGGGCCCGGGCACCAGCTCGGCGTCCCCCGGCCCGCCGCTGTCCCACATGATGGCGCGGAGGAGCTGCGGCGCCGCCATCGGGTTGCTGCTGGACCAGGACGCCGACGGCCACGCCACGGCGCGCGCGGCGCGGAGGGTGGCTGCCCGCAGGTCCAGCCGCCGCACGCTGGACGGCCTTGGCGACAAGGAGAACGCTGTAAGTCTGCGGCGGCGGGGCATGCACACCCAACACCTGTAACCCCACTATAACGTCTATTACGCTCTATAGTGACCTAACTTTTACGCGAGTGCATATCCCCCCGGTCTGTGGCCCGGATACGAATGCGAATCAGCGGCGGGGTCGAAGTGTTTCACACTGTGGCGCTTTGTGCAGGACACCCCGGAGAAGGCCTTCTCGCCGCGGAACGTGTTCCTGGCGCTGCGGGACGTCAGCAACCAGGCCACCCCCACGGAGCGCCTGTCCCTGGGCCTCAAGACGCCCGAGTCGGGCAAGAAGCGCAGCCGCAGCCAGTGCCGCGACATCACCAACATCGCCAACGCGGGCAGGACGTCCCTCGAGGCGCCGCGGAGTAGGTCTTCCGGGTCGGGGCGGCTGTCCATGCCGACGGCCGTCACGCCCGAGTCCAAGCGGTCGCGCAGCCGGCGGACCGTCACCATCCAGCCGTACGAGGACCAGGGCGACGAGGAGCCCATGCAGGCGTGGGCCGCGCAGCCCAGCCTCGAGGCGCAGGTCGCCACGCTCAAGTACCTGCCGCGGCAGCGGACCACCTCCAGCGGCGTGGCCAGGATCCGGCAGAGCCGCGAGCTGGCCAAGTCCGCCCCCAAGTCGCGCGGCGTCAAACAGTGCAGCCGGTCTGCGGGCCCGCTCGGCCGCCGCCACCGCCGCAGGAAGTCCTCCGGGCAGCACGCCGCCACGCCGAGGTTCGTGCGACCGTCCATCGAAACAGCTGGTGACGCGGCGCGCTGCGCCGTGGTCGTACCGCTGGGCACCACCAAGGAGGCCGTGGTCGACAGGCCGGCCGTGTCCCCCCAGACATGCCCGCCACCCAGCCCCGCGGCCACAGAGGAGCCCCCGTCCGCCGCCAGGGAGGAGGAGGAGGAAGACGCCTCGCCGGGGGAGACGCTGCTGAAAATGCTGGACCGAGTCGCCGCCGAACAGATGGACGCATCCTGCACCGCGTCGCCCGTGGCCATCGAGTACTCGCCGTGCCCGCTGCGGTCCACGCAGAGCCTGCTGGCGCTGCGTCGGCGCCTGTTCGACTCGAGCGTGCTGGAGCCCAGCGCGGACAAGGGCCGCCTCGTGCACACGGACCACCAGGACCACACGGACCGACAGCCGTCCGCGCTGCCACTCACCACGCCCCTCATTGCCGCCTTCAACCGCTGGCACCGCCTGCGCGACACGGCGCACCTCGCCGACATGGAGGGCTCGCCGGTCCCGCAGCACGCTGGCGTGGCGCGGACGCGGCGCAGCCTGGCCTCGCCGTCGGCAGTGTCGCCGCTGGCCTGCCGCCTCACGTGGCTGCGTCTGCAGGCGCAGCGCGACATGGACCCCACGCAGTGCCCCTTCCCACCCTTCGGCCACGACGGCCGCTACCTGTCCGTCGACGCCCCTCAGCCCTCGCCACTCCGGCACGCCTCTAGTCCGCAGCTGAACCACTGCCTCCTCACGGCCCGCCGACGACGCATGTCAGGCTCCGGCGTCTCTGACGACGCCCCTGCCTTCCGCGTGCCCTGCACGCCCACGCCAGGTGTCGCGGACACGAACAAGCGGTCGCGCTGCAGCGCCGCGTCCTCGTCGACACTCAGCCTGCTCAACCACGGCCCCGCGTCCACCGCGTCGCTGTGCTCTTCCTCGCTCAGCTCCCTGTTCCCTGGCTACCGCCCGCCCTCCATCGCCTGCTCGACGGCATCCAGCTTAAGTGACATCCCCGCGCTGTCCTCGCCGCTAACCGACCTGAACGCCTCCACGCTGCTGCGGCGCCAGCGCTGCGTGCGCCGACGCCGCCGGACGACTCTCAGCGACGCGGCGGGCATCGCCGAGGCCCTGGACTGCAGGTCCTCGTCGTCGCCACTGTCCGCGGCCGTGTCCTGCCCCAACATCCCCGGCGAGACCGACGACGCCGAGTCCATCTCCCCACCCGGACTCTCGTCATCGGGGTACTCGTCCTCCACCACGGCGACGTTAGGCAGGCCCACGTCGCCCACTTCCACGGTGTCGTCCCACGGCGTCGACGCCCCCTCCACCACAGCGTCGTCGGCGAGGTAGGCACCGCAAACTGTCGTTATCTTCTTTCCCGGCAGCTGCTCCTCAATCACACACTTAATTTTTTCCAGATCCAGGCGCTACGGCCTCACTCTCCCCACAGGCATCCCCAGCCCCGAGAGCCCCGAGGACCGCACCATAGGCTGTCGCCCCACCGACTCCTCCACGCTGCTTGACCCCAACTTCATGTGCTCCACGCCGCTGCTCCCGCGCTCCGCCCTCGCGTCGCTGCCCAACGCCAAGGCCATCTCCATGGCGGACAAGTACGCGGACCACGCCGACCTGGCCGACGCAGACTTCGCGAGTGCGTCCCTCCTGGTCAACCGGGGCTCCCCGCCGGCCGACGACACCTGGGACTCACACCGCGTGGAGAAGGTCGTGCGGACCCCCGTCGTCCGGGACGACTCTGACGACGACGACGACGACGGCGACTCCGACGAGTACGGTGAGTGGAGTCCCCAGGTCTTGAGTGGGGTGCGCTGCCGAGACACCCCGCGCTGCGGAGTCCCTCCCGGCAAGGGGTATGCCGGCGCTACCCCTCGCCTCGCGCGGCGCGCTTCCCGCCACAGCGCACAGAGCGCGCGGGCGTCGCCGCGTGTCAGCCCGACGCTAACTTCCTGTCTCAAAATGGAAATGTAAACCGCCAAAAAGTGAGCCTTGTTCCGATTCCCACAGCGGCGCCATCTCCGTACGCGCTGGTGGACAGGCGCTGCCGGTCCCGCAAGGGGCTGCTCTTCGCCTCGCCCGGCGCCAACGGGACCGTGTCGGCCGTGTCGCTCGACCTGGACCTCGGTGATGCCGCCTTCACGCCGTCCTCGGGGTCATCCTCGTCGTGCGCGTCTTCCACGTCGTCCTGCCGCAGCCGGCGCAAGTCGTGCAACTGGCGCAACCGGAGCGGCAAGGAGGTCGCCCTTCCCGGTAAGCAATCGAGCAGGCCGAGTGATCGATGGCGTGGTGCGTCCGTTGCAGTCAGATGGATGCAGCCGGGCGATTCCGAAGGGTCGCTTCGTCTCTCTCTCTCTCTCTCTCTCTCTCTCTCTCTCTCTCTCTCTCTCTCTCTCTCTCTCTCTCTCTCTCTCTCTCTCTCTCTCTCTCTCCCTGACCCTTCCGGGACGCACCGTGAGTGCGACCGAGACAGAGCGACGGAACTAACGACTCCCTTGAATCAGTCCGCAGCTTTGATGGCGACACGGCGGCCGCCCCCATTACGCCACCGCACCGTTCGCACCGCATTGCACCCAAAAGGGCCGCGCTAACAAATTCGCGACCAGACCGCGACCCGTTGTCGCAACATTACCCCACTAGCTGCGTGCGCGGCATTGTCGCAGCTTCTTGAGTGTCGCGGCGGCGGGCTCATTTCCGAGCACTCCTTCCGTCGCTCTGTCTCCCTCGCACCCCTACAGGACGGGCACGCCCCGTGAGTGCGAGAGAGACAGAGAGACCCAGCAGTGCCGCGCGGGCGGCGGGGCCGCGCTGTTGGAATCGCGCCGAACAAAATCATTATTTCTTTCCCACAAAGGAGGCTGGCGGGGCATGGAAGGCCGAAACGCGAGGATGTCTTGATTATAAAGAAACTATCGACTGACGCAGCGGCGCAGCGGCGCAGTCTTGCCTTCTGCACCGGCTTCCTGATCATGTGTCCACTCAGGTATCGCCGGTAATCGAATCACACGGGTCATTGGTTGCCTCTGTCTGTCCTTGCCCCCCTCCCCCTCCCTCCCTCCCTCCCTCCCTCGCGCGCTATTTCCCAACTCCCCCTCGCGGGCGCCCTCCGACGTCGCGCGCGAACCCACGAAAAAATGCTCGCCAAAAGAATGAAAAACGCAAAAGCGGGGGAAGCGGAGAATGGCGGGCAGACTGCAACGAGCGCAGCGCAGGCAGCGTAATGCTGCCCATTTGTTGACACTCGAGTGGTCCTCGTCGCCCCGCCGATACAAAGTCAATGAGTGCTTTGCGGCATGGCTGGCTGGCGGCATGCTGGCCGCGGGAACAAGCCGAGGTGCTTTCCCTGGCAAGTGATTTCCGTGTCGCCGGCCGGGCGCGTCTTCCATGCTCCGCGTTGCCGAGGGGAGGGGCGTTGGCGCCGAGACGAGTAGCCGAGCCGGGCCAAGGGCCAAGGGCCAAGCCGCGGCCCGCGCGCACTCCGTGCCAGAATCGGCCCTTTGTTAACGACTGTGTTGACGTTTGTCCCTTTTTCTGCCCCTTTCGCAGGCGAGTTGGAGCTCAACATCTGTGCCTGTGATGACCAGCTGACCGTCCACGGTAAGTAACGGCGAAGCGACCGTCTTGCAGCAGTTCGCGATAAATCTCGGGGCAGCTGGCTGGAACAGTGTCTTCTGCGGGGGACCCATTGGTCGGACCACTTTATTTCGCGACAAATCGCGACTCGCGAGGGAACTCTTAAAAAATTCCGATGAAGTAACAACCCCCGATTTCGAAAGTAGCCCCCGCGTCTCTGCTGCTTTTTATCGGGCAGTTGTTTAGCGGCGTGTCCGGCAAGTCGCGGCGCTTATTCGGCCTTTTTATTATTCATACCGGCGCGGCAGTAATGAGTGTAGGATTGGTCGGGACGAACAAAAAGTGGGACTCGCGAGTCGACAGGAGGGCCGACGAATTAATGGACTGAAAAATAATTTCGCACACCCCGTGAGCGCCGACATCGTCGGTGGCGACAAAGTTGCAGTCTCTCGTCGCTCACACACATACATACACACACACACACACACGCAAGCGCGCGCGCAGTCATGCCGGCACGGCCATTGTTCCGCGCCAGGGAGGCCTCATGAGAAATGAAGTTGTTTCGCGGAATGGGAGTTGCCCAAGGTTCGCCACCGGAAACCCATTTCGGGAGAGGCTCTGCGAAATTCATGCGTATTTCTGATTGGCGGTGCGGTACAGCACACTAGGGGGTGTAAGGGCGGGGAAAGGAGGGGGTAGAAAAGGGCGCGCAGCACCGCCGGGATTCGAACCCCTGGCCAGCCGGCCGTGGGGGGCTGTCCGGGACAGGACGTCCGTCCCTGTAATAAGTGACGGCGGCGGGGCACGGCCGCGTTGCATGCAGCGCGCTGACCGCGGTCAGGGCGGTCACGGGAGTGGGGGGGGCCAAGGCCGCCGCCATGCCGCCGCCCCTTAGCGGCGAGAATGGCTGTACTTCTTCAGCTGGGCCGCGCACCACGCACCGTGCGCAGTCCAGCCGTTATCAATGTTGCAGCCCCTCTGTCGTGGACCTGCGTGCGGACAGAGGCTGCTGCGCGCCTTCTTGCAGTCTGTAACGGCGCCCCGGGCTCCTCGCACGCCACCGCCTGAGTCGCGGCGCCCTGCGCGGGGGCGGCGCGGTTCGAGACGAAAAATGCTTCACCTTATTTACGACCAGATGTGGGCTTTTACTCGAGACCGCGGTGAAAAATGCACGAGCATAGCGGTTACCCTTTCCGCTGGCTGCTCTCCGTGGCTGCCCCACACACACTCATTAATATTGGGGCAAGGGGTGTGTGCGCGTCCGGGCCTCCTGGGCCGTGCCTCCTGGGCCGCGCCCTCCTGCTCCAGGTGCGTGCAGGTGGCGCCCCCGACACCGGGGCGCGGCGCCCAGCCGATTGCGCGGCCCGATTGCCCCAATCACCGGCCGCCGCGTTGGAATGCCGATGTCGCGATGGCCGAGGCGCCGAGCGGTTGCTCAGGTTGTAAGACCTTTTTTTTGTCCGACCTAGCGGAATTTCCCCCGACCTCACTTTGTTCGACCTAAGATTCTCTCGAACCTATTTTTTTTTTTTTTTTGTTATCTGACCAAGGTTTTCTTCGACCTGTGTTTCGATTTTCTGCGATGTCTGTTCGATTTCTCCGAGGTCACGAGACGCCGCGGGCCGCTGCCAGCCGCTGCGATCGTGGTGGCCGAGTGCCTGCTCGTCGCCGACGCCGCGGGCGGTGGGGCAAGTCGCCCCGCGATGGCACTCCACGAGTGTCCCGTGTCATTCCGGGATTTCCGGATTTCGTCCCGTGTGGGGCTGGCCGTTCGCTTTGCCCCGCGGAGGGGAGGGGGTGGTAGGGCGCCCTCTCATAAGTCATTCAGGCGCTGTGGGTCATGCTGGGCCGGGGGGAAAAGGGGGAGGGTCGAGTACGACAGACAACCGCCATCAACCGAGACTCAGATGGGTCCCGCATTCCTGACCAATTACGGCGATAAGGGGGCGGCGGCCTGCTCGTGCATGCGGGGCGTGCGGGGCGTGCGGGGCGTGCGGGGGCGGACGGCCCGGTGGCGTGCGCGCTGCGCGGCGGCGTGGCGGCGGAAGGCCCCGTGCTGCTGACCACGGCGAGCCGCGGCAGCCTTGCACGCTAACGACGCCGGCCGTCCAGTAACCGACATCGCCTCGCCGCGATCGCCTCGCGTCGTCAATAGCCCCACAGCCGACGGCCAGGCCCGAGGCGAGGCCTTGGCGCGCGACAGCCCCCGCGGCCTCGCCGTCGCCGTCCTGGCCGTCCCGATCCACCTACCTGTTACGCGCGAAAGAATAAAGACGCCGAAGGCTCCCTTGCAAGCGAATGAGCCCGACGGCTGACACCACCACCGGTGGCCGCCAGCCACAAGTGCGGGCCGACGCGCAGCCGCCGACATGGTGGCCGATATCGTCGCGGCCAGCCGTCGTGCCGCCGCGGCAGCCGCGGCCCGGCCCGGACCGCATCCTCGTGCTCGTCTTCACTTTCCGCTTCGATGTTGTTTCAGTGGTGCGCGGCAACGGCCTCCGGCGACCCGGCGGTGACTCCTGCAACGCTTACGTCAAGGTGAGTACTACAGCATATAGTATAGCCATAGCCAGCACTCCAGTGTATCTGAGTTTCTCGTTCCCACGGCTTATAGGCCCCTTGCGCGCCCTGCGCCCCGCCAAACCATTTCATACTTTCGTCATTTTCTTTGGCGCTGCGCCAAACTTGCCCCGTTGGTGGCACGTCGGCCAGGTCGGCCAGGTCGCGGTCGTGCGGTGGCCCATTACCGCCGCACCTGCGCGCCGAAGCGAACCGAGCGAGGCAAAGCGCGGGCGCCACGAGTAGTTGGCCCTTGCTCACACCCTTTCCGACCTTTTCCGCGAACTCCCCGGGGACAGTCAACTGGGCTCAGGGCTCGGGGCCCTGCAGTCAGTGCGTCCCTTCGGGTTCCTGCGAACTGCTTGGCGGTGGGCCAGCGAGGGTGGGGAGCATGTGCGCGGCGCGGTGGAGGCGCAAATCACGGCAGCAGGGCAGGCATCCTTCAATCTCCGGTAGTGCAGGCCGAGGCCGCCAGGGCGCCGCTCTGCCTCATTCATTCATCAAAAGTTTAACCCCCCGCGCGGCGCGCCGCCACCCACGGCCAATTTTTTCCCCTTTCTGTTCTCAGCGGCACCGCGCGGGGCGGGTGCACGGTAGGCACGGCGCGGACCTCGGTGTGGGGCGACAACAGGCAACAACTAACTTGCGCGCCAACTAAATGAAAACTGGGAGTGGGTGCAGGAAAGTTGGGGCTGGCCGAGAGGCCGAGGGCGCACCGGATGACACAGTGCGGAGAAGGCGGGAAAGGCGCGCAGGGGAGACCGGCCGAAACCATGCCCGATTGGCAACTCGGCAAACAGAGGATGGAGAGAATAAGGAGAGTCTGGAGAGAGAGAGAGAGTGGATAGAAGGAGACGGCGCTTCACAACTGCCCTGGGGTGGCGACGCAGCGAGGAGAGGGGGCGGGGCAGGGGGTGGGGGCGGCGGCGTGGGGGAGGGGCGTGGAAGCGCGCCTAAGCACTATCGATCGACGCAGAGCAGCGCTTGGCTCCGGGAGAGTCGGGAGAGGAGAGCTACCGGAGCAGCCAGAGCAGCCAGGGCGGACCCGGACCCGCCCGGAGCAGGGAGTGGGGTCCGCGGGGTGGGGACTGACGCGCAGCCACCAACCACCTATTGCTACCTCGTCCGCTGTCGCGCTGTCCGACTTACTCTCTCCTCACCCCGCGCGCTCTCCTCTCTCCCTGCCTGCGTGCTCTATGCTTTCTGCGCACGCACGCGCACACACGCACACACACGGCAGCATGCGCTGAGCGTGCGATAGCGTCGTCACCAAATTTATGACGCGATGGGGCGCACACACGCGGGGGTGTGGCTGCCTGCTCTGCCAGCCCCGCCCGGCCTGCTGACCGCGGAGCGACCACTACAACGCGTGGGCCTGCCTGGCTGCCTGCCCTGCCTGCCCGCCGCTCTCTTCCCCCTGGACCCACACGATCCCCAGGCGGGCCCCACACGGGCCCCACACGGGCCCCACTAGGGCCCCGCATAGGAGGACACTCGGCCGCCGGCAAAATCACGGCCCCGCCGCCCGCCCCCTCCCCGCGCCAAGCGGGCCTAGCGCGCCGCCTCCCAGACGAGGTCGTAAAGTACCTCGCGGCGCCGCATCATTGAATTGTGCGGGCTCGGCGGATTCCAGGATTCCAGGGGGCCGACCCTGGGGCCCTGGCGACGACCCGCGACGTGGGAACCATGAGTAACGGCTAACGGGTAGAGGGAGGGAGAGTCGGCGAGGGCGGACGTGACCGGGGCCGTGCCACCGCCGCCACCGCTCATCGCGTCTCGCACTACTTGCCGCCAAAACGGAGCACCGGGGCCACAGGGCTGGGCCAAAGAAAAGGGAAAACAATCCGCAAACACAATGCCAGCCTCACACAGGCGCGCGGCCCGACGGGCTGCAGCACTTGCTTGGCGAATACCGACCCCATACTCGTGCTTGCAGCTTTCTTGTTGTTTACAGGCAGCACATCCACACAACGCCAACTGACCGCGCCCCTCTTGTGTCTGCAGGTTAGCCTGGTGGCGGGCGCCACGGAGGAGAAGACGTTCCGCCGCACCTGCGTGCACCGGGACTCCAGCCAGCCCTTCTTCGACCACAAGTTCTCGTTCGAGGTGCACGAGGCCGACCTGGAGAAGCGCGTTCTCATCTCCGTGTGGCACCGGGACCGAGACAAGCGGTAAGTTGGCTAACGTAACAGGTAGCAGTGTATCGGGGCGCGGGCCGAGAGCCTGCCCGCCAGGCCCCGCCAGGCCCCGCCAGGGCCGCGAGGTGCTTCCTGCCTTCCCGATCGATTCAGCATTCGCCATTCGGCCGCCGTAAATATTTCCCGAGCAAAGAGCGACGCCCCCGTTGGGGCACCCAAGGGGCACCGGGCGGGCAGGGCACGGCGGCAGGGCGTCCTCGGTCCTCCCCGTCTCACCGTCGCGCACTCGCGCAGTCCGGCAGGGTCTCTATTTCACGCGCGTCTTCCCCGGCGCCGTCCTTCCACGTCGCTGCTGCTCTTCGTGGACGTTCTTCCCCTCCACCGGTATCTCCATTCCGCGCAGGTCTTCCTTCGACGCGGGCCCTACTCTTCTTCGCCGTCCTTCTCCCACCAGGGCCGTCGGCCCCGCGACGCAAGTACTTGCAGGAATTCCTCCTCCACCGCTGCGACATTTTCCTCCTCGCCGATGTACAGCCTCCCCCGGGCGACGGTGACGCGGTTCCATCGCCGTCTCCCCCGGCGGCCGCGCCGCCGCGCCGCCGCCCGACCTACTCCCGGCGGCTATATAATGTACCGGACAAGGCAACAAAGAATTTCGTTAACACGTTCACGCCGGTACGAGAACCATGTTCTCGTATTCTACAAAGCCCAAAGGCCGATACGAGAACGGGGTTCTCGTTGCGAGCTGTTTTCGTTCAAGACCTCTACACCAGATTTGGGTACTCGGACCAAAAAAGCGACCCCATATTCGGAATCTACGTAAAATTTCCTACATTTCGGCTAAAAATTTAGGTCTCTAGCGTGCGTTTTGGCACGAGAACCATGTTCTCGTACCGGCGGGAACGCCATGTCACCATGGTAAACATGAAAACAGGGTAATCGCACTTTTTTTGGCTTTTTACGAAGTTGGACATTTTTCTAAACAAATTCTAGTGGATTTTTGACCCCGTGCCGTACGACATAGGCACAAAGTAGGGGAGGAGAGGAGGGGAGAAGGGAGCAAAAATAAGCGCGAGAACCATGTTCTCGTACCGGCGGGAACGCCATTTCACCAACGTTCCCGTGTTTTCCATGTCTTTCCGGTACCAGAACGTGTTCCACAATGTAGTTTGAGTCTAAAATCGATTTTTTTCGGGGTGTGCATTGCTAATATTTTGAGCCCAAACCACCAATAAGGGTTTTGCATTTGGTACGAGAACATGGTTCTCGTACGGCGATGGCTCAGACGCCGATACGAGAACATGGTTCTCGTATAGGAAATTTTTGGCGCATGGTGTTTGGCCGGTCATGGCAAGTCCGAATATGCATGTGCCATGTGTTTGCGACGTATGGTTTGGTTTTTAGCACCTTCGGCATCTTGGCCTTTCCACCCCAAATCGCCTTCGGCGTGAACGTGTTAAAATTGCAACACATTAGGGGCGAGCAAAGCCGCCGCGACCGATGCGGCTGAGTGAAAATTAGCGCGGCCGTGCGGCAGGCGAGTTTGGCCCCGGGGGAAGACCACGGCGACGACTCGGCACGCCCATGCACCACGTACCATGCGCCTACACTACACGGGACTCGCCGCGGCGGTGTGTGGAGGGGTGGCCACATTCATTTCCGCTGTGCAAACTCTGGAGTGAAATTGGAGGCGACTCGCTTTATCGCCGGCGTGCAGCATGCCGTGCAGCATGTCGGCCTCTGCCGGGGACGGCTCGGCCAGCGCGCGGTCCTAAGTGGTGGATCGGAAGTAGTCCGGCGGACCGGAGGCCTATCAGCGCGCCTACTGCGAGCAGCGTTTCTTATCAACTGGGACCACTCAGCATTCCGGGTGCTGCACTGGAAAAAAAAAGAGTTCTTAATCTGATAACATTTGCATCACCATGATGGAATGCTCTCGGATTATCTGAGAGCATTCCATCATTGTGATGCAAATGTTCTCAGATTAAGAACTCACTTTTTCAGTGTGGCCGGCATGGCGCCTTCCGACGTCAGCATCGACCTTCTCTCTTCCAGCGGCCGTCGTCCGCCACCACGTCGGCCTAGCGTCTGGCCCAGAACGCGACGGCGCCGCCGAAATGGTGAAAACAAGTTGGAATCTTTGTCATTTATCCACGAGGGGACGCTGGCGGCCCCCAACCAGACGCCACATTTTCTCTCCCCGGTCCACGCGCGGCGCTGTGCGGTGAGGCTGCGTTGCGTGCTGCTGGACGGCGCCCGGCCCTTGCCCCCTCAAATATTTATTATCCCTCAAGGCTCGCCGACCCCCCGCCGGGGGGCTGGCCACGCTGGCCGCGCTCGGTTCTCGAAAACATGGCGTGGGCGGCGCTGCGGGTTAGCAGGCAGTCAGGCACTCCGCCGCGGACCCCTCCCCCCCCCCCTCCGCGCCCCGCCACGTCCGCTTTCTGGCGGGCCGCTGGGCCCACCGCCTCACGGCCCGCACGGCCCGCAACGCTGCAGGGACAAACAAGGCGAAAATTCGGGTCGCGAAACGGGGTGCCCCTTAAGGATCGCATTCCAGTGCCGCCTGCCAGCGGCGCGGGGCGGGCGGAGGGCCCTCTTTTGTGAAATGTAGGTTAGAGCGGGGGGAGTGGACAAGGAGGGGCGCGCAATGGATTCTTCAACCCCAACGCCCAGGATGCCGGCGTGGCCATCCTCGCCACATCGTTAGCCTGCCGTCCCGCGCGACACGACGAGCCTACAGGCCTAGCCCTGCGGTTCCCAACCTTGGGGTCGCGACCCCACCTTGGGTCGCGGAAAAATATTTTGGGGTCGCGGCTTGGTACTTGGGGTCGCCTAGGGTCGCCAGACCCCAAATTAAAAACACCGTCCGGAGACAAGATTATAAGGTTACTTCAATTCAAAAATAATGACGTAAATTTTTGCAAGAGAAAGGCGAGCCGAATAAGGTTGGGAACCGCTGGCCTAGCCGCCTCCAAAGCGAACAGCGGGAAAAGTGTGACGAGCCGGGGCGCGAACCCAGGGGCGGGGCGCACCCCACCCTGCTGCTGTCATGGCAGCAATGGGCATGACGCACGCGTGGCGTTTCTGCCGCGAGCCAGGCTGGGCAGACCGAGTCAGACTGCATTGCAGTTTCCAGTTCCAGGCCGAATCAATATTGCTGTAGCTGGAAACGCGCGAAGCCACAAAGCAAGCCGTTCTGCTGGACGTACCCGTGACGTCTTTAGGCCGAACAATGCACCTAGGATCGATGCGCAACGATTGGCCCGCGACCGCAGCGAGCTGAAGCCGCTCAGAGTGCAGCGGCTGTACTGCCGGGAGTTAATATTTCACCTGCAGCAACCGCTGCGCCAGCGCACGCACACCACCACCCAGCCGGAAATATGGGTCACCCAGGCCGAACCCCCTCCCCCTTCCCCCCGCGGCAACAACCGGGCTTCGCGCCGCGCGTCCGAGCAACCAGCAAAACGTTAAGCAATACCACGAGCAAAGCGATAAGCAGAGCTCATCTCAGGCTGCGTGTCCCCGCGCTACCCTTTGGGGCCCGCGTCGCGTCGCGTCGCGGCTGGGCCGGGCACCCCCACCCCGGCCCACCCCGCCCCCACAGCAAGCCAGGCCTGGCCTCGGCCTGCCTCCCTGGATGGCGGCGGTGGCGGCAGTGTGAGATGAGCCCTCGCAGCGCGCGGTGCCTGTGCTGCCCGGAGTGCCCGGCCGTCGGGACCACCGCCAGTGAGCATCCCCCTCCCCTCTCATGCCGCAGCCCGCCACGCGGTGTTGGCCCGCCGTGCATCCTGTGTGAACGTGACGACGCCGGCGCCCGCGTGCGTCCGAGTGCGCGGCGCGTGTCAGTGTGTGTGGCTGCGTGCGTGTGCGTGTGTGTGTGTGATCTAGCAGACTGCGGTGCTCTGGGCCGGTCGGAGGGCATCATGCTGGGGTGCTAGAGCAGACTGAAGGGACGAGGGCGCCTGGAGGATAGGCCATTCTTCCTCCGGCCGACACGACCGCCGAGCGGGTGGCCTAGGCCGCGCACCACAGGCGCGCCGAGGCGACGCGCAGCCGGCCGACAGTCGCGGCAATGCCCCGGACAGCGGCACGGCGGCACGGCTCGGCGCGTTCGCTGAGGAGTAGCTCGTCACGTGCCTGTCCCCATTGTTGGTGGCAGTACCGGGTAGCCCTGAGGGTAGCTAATAGGGTGGCCGGTAGCCGGCTCAGCGAGGGGCCAGCCCCGCACGCTAAAGACCTGTATAGTAAAAGACCCGCAACCGAGGTAGTCAGTTTTGATTGGCCGAGCGAGGTCACGTGCTCACGGGGTCCGCCATTTTGGGGGTGTAGGGTAGGCAACATATAATGAAAAAAAAATAACGTAAATATACTAAATAGTTTGATATCCGCAAATTGATATCATATTTCTATCAAAAAACTGAAATCAGAAAGCATAAAATTTGAGAAATAAGTTTCAAAGCTTCTGAAACGAAATGTACATGTCCATGTTTGAAGCTGTATGTTGGCATCATTGACGCGAAATGCAAGTCTATGCAGGCACCGGGGCGCGGGGTGTGGGGCAGAGGGAGGGGAAGCGTCGCCATTTTGGGGTGGCGGGCCGAGCCGTGGCGAGCCGAGCCGTGAGTCTGCGGGTCTTTTACTATACAGGTCTTTACCGTACGCCAGCGGCACGCCAGTGGCACGCCAGTGGGGTGCGGGGTATTGATCCGTGGGGAGGGGCTGTCGGGCGGCCCGAGCTCGCCGGGGGCAGGGGGGAGGGGGAGGGGCAGCAGGCCATGAGGGAGGCACCTCCAGCTGACGAGCGAGGTGTAGAGCATCGCAGTCATCAAGAAGTGGGTCACGAAGCGAATCAGCTGATTGGGGCGCATCCTCGCGTCCGCGTGTCCGCAAGCACGCGATGCCGCGCTGCAGCAGGCCAAGTCGCCTTTCTCCCGACACAGTCTGTCTTTGCAGCCGCGTCATGCTAGCGTAGCGCGCCGCACCGAGCCCCCTACAGGCCGCACTCCAGCATGTCGTCCAGCGAGGCCGCCTGCGGGCCCCTCGCCACCGCGGCGGCAGCGACGGCGTCCTCGAAGCCGCCGCATCACCCCGACTACCACAACCACGTCTTCCGCGGCGTCACCACCACGGCGCCGGTAGCTCCCCTGCCGTCGTCCGTGGTGGCCATGGTGGTCGGGGACATGGGCACGCCGACGCACCAGGCCGTGCCCGCCGCCGCGCCCGTGGCGGCGCCCAGGACGGTGGCCGTCGAAGCCTGACAGAACGGCGGTGGCCCCGGAGGCAGCGGAGACAGCCGGTGAGCAAGCTGCTGCTGTAGTCACGTGCGCTGTGGCGCCAGGTTTCCAGTCCACCAGTCTGTGGTTTCAATCTCGGTCCTAGACGGTGTTTCAGCGAAGGCCTAACTTGTTGCTCGCTTCGTCGCCCATCTCGGGCACACCTTTTCGATGCAGATGCCGACACGTCCTCGCCACCCCTCTCCGAGGGACTGCAGTGACGTAGTGACGTAGTGACGTCTGTGTGGCCGCGCGGTCCGTCCGCGCGGTCCGCAGGGCGCCACGGCCCAGCGGCCCTCAGTGCTCGGCCCGGCGACCACCAGGTGACAGGCGCCTATGGGGGCCACGGCGCCGCGCCCGCCATGACCAAGTTCTCGCTGCGGCCGCGTCGTCCGCGCGTCGCCCCCATCCCCGAGGAGGCTGTCCAGTCAGCGCGTTCTGCTAGGCCGAGGGCTGGGCCCAGGGCTGGGCCCGCGGAGACGGTCCTGGGCAGGCTGCGCAGGCAGAGCCGCCAGTACCAGCTGGGGGACGTGGCGTACCAGTGAGTTCAGGCCGCTCATTGCGGCGGTGCCGCCCTCGAACTGCGCGCCGCGTTCCGCCCCGAGGTGTCCAGCTCTCCGAAATCGCAGCGGCGTGGAGCGCCGCCGCCATTTTGTTTGCAGGGCCTGCGCCACCAGACCACAGGGCGCCCCATGAGTGCGAGAGAGACAAAGCGATGAGGGCAGTCTGCTGGCTGTGCGCTGCGCTGCGCCGGGCGGGCCGCGGGCGGGGAGGGAAGCCCTGCGGCGCTGTCTGGCCGTCAGCCCCGTGTACTCGCGGCGCGGTGGCGCGGTGTAGCGCAGCGACAACCCTACACTGCAGAGCACCACTCAATTCCTTCTTGTCTAACCAACTTCTTCTCGTTGTTGCAGGAGGAGCGAGTTCCTGGGATGCATGTCCTTCGCCGTCAAGCATGCCGTTAAGAAGGAGGTCAGCGGCACGTTCCGCCTGTTGCCCCAGGCCGCGGGACGGAGCCAGAACGCACCGGTAGAGACGCCATGCGCCGCCATCCAGGCCAATCAGTCGGCCAGCCAATCGGCCAGCCAGGCGGCCAGCCAGGCGGCCGTCCAGCCCGCCGATGCGTCGCACGGCCAGGAAAGAGCCGAGCGAAGGAGGGCCATGTTCTCGAGCAGGACGATGGAGTCCGTGGCAGTCAACACCTCAACCACCGCCTCAGGTGAGTGCGCCTGCCGACGGCGGCCTCGTCTCTGCGGCGCGGCGGGCGCGGCGGGCATTGCGCCTAACCCTGCCGTTGGCTCTGCAGTGGACCGCAGCGAGGACAGCACCTTCCTGCGTCACCTGGAGCTGGAGCCGACGGGCCCGGACGGCACGCTGCCGCCGCTACCGCCGCTGCCCCAGCTGCCCCAGGCGACGCCGCGGCCGCCGGGACGCACGCCCTTCACGGCCACGCGCCGGCTGCAGCGCACCAGCAAGGGTGGCTTCGGCTTCTCCGTGGCCTGGACGCAGCCGCCTCGCGTGGAGCGCGTCGAGCCGGGGCTGCCCGCCGAGCAGGCAGGCATCCGCCCCGGGGACTACATCATCTTCGTCGACAAGCACAACGTCGTCACCCTGCCGGAGGAGGACGTGCTGCAACTCATCAGGTAAACCCCGCCAACACCGACCAGACTTTATTCTGTTTCCGCCGCGTTCTAACAGTGGCGCCTCCTCCTTTGCAGGTCGTGCGGCAACCAGCTGACGCTGGAAGTCTACCGGCGCAACAGTCCCAACGGCATGGTCCCCCAGTCCAAGTCCACGCCGGCCGTGAGCTCGGCCGCCAAGGCCAGGCCCGTGCCGTCCTCCGCGTCCACCTCCTCCGCGCTGCTCTCCAAGGCCGTCACCGCCTCCGCCGTGGTCGCCCCCATCGCCCCCGTCACCGCCCCCGGCACCGCCCCCGGCACGCCGGGCAGCAGCCACCGCCTCCCCGAGCCGAGACCCTCCACCGCCTGCTCCGCCGCCACCGCGGGCACCGCGGCCTCCGACATGGGCAAGCGGAGACTCCACCTGCCGCAAGTCACCTTCTGCAGCGAGGTGGGTTCGGGCGTCCTCGTCTAGCGAGCGCAGTGATATCTAGGAGGTCTAGCCTCACGTTGTGATCCTCGTAGTCATTCGGCTCGCTGGCCTCGGAGTGGTGCAGATCGGATTACCTGCTCCTTAGCACGCTTACCTGTTGAGCCCGGCCTAGCCAAAGCGGACGCTCGACGCCCGCTGCAGTAGTTTTATTTATTTATTATGAATGATTATTTTATTTTTGTACATAATTTGCTATAGGCAATGACTTGAGGGTAGCTAAAATACCTGTTGTACTGACTTTGTTGTAAATTATATGCGTAGTTGTTTTTTTGTGTATGGAGGCCGTTAGAGGGACCAAAATTTTCCCAATTCAATGGTGCTGCTGAAATACATTTCTTTTTCATGTCTACACTTTTCATTGGCACTGTTTTCCATTTACTTTCTGATCAAATTGTTTATTTCTTTTGTAAATCATTTTCACTTTCCTACTGCGCGACAAGTATACGAGTCTTCGCACCGCATTCCTATAGTTTTAAGATTTTACACATTTTGTGTTATAAATATTGTTTATTAATCGCCGTTTTCTATTTGTTTATGTTTTGATGTTTATTACCCCCACCTTGAAGCACCTTTGTCTCGTACGCAGTCTGTCTGCGTGCCAGCTCCGACCCTATGTTTATTTACGTTTTGTATACGTTTTGTTCCTATGTTTGTTTACATGTTTGTTGTATGTTTAAGCGAGTTAAATGTTTTCCTCTTCCCTGGGAATAGAAACTTCCTTGTAGCCTTTTCTTTATTATTTATTCTAATTTCTGCCCTTCATAGTTGCGTCTCCTTATAACACTGTTGCAAGCTTGTGATTTGAACCCTATATTGCTTGAAACAGGAAGGAATTTGTTGTCATGTTTTCATTTATAAATAAATGTGATTTTTCAATAGACGTGCTCTGTTTTCGCATTTTTTTTTGTTTGACCCCGGCTGTACTTTATGCATGGCTTTTGCGCACGGCTCGCCTGTACTGCACATGTGCCGCCCGTAGCTGCTGTAGCATAGCATCGGGTGTACCGACTAACAATACGTGTCGCGTTGACTACGGAGTGCAAGAAAGCGTTATACCCCAATACTGCTTACCCAACTTCCGCTAGTTAATTCTGTTCGACCAAAGTTCAGCTTATTTCCATGTGATAAATTATATCAGGCGGCTCCAAGTCCCATAAAGTAAACATTTCACTAATCACATGCGTTCTCCGTGACATCGAAATACATTTTTAATCACTTTTCACGACCGAGGGATCTACTAACGGAGTGTGAACCTTACGTACGAGAACCATTCACTAATTCTTGACAAAATGGGTCGAAAACAGTGTGATATTTACACGAATCACTATGAAATAATATGGTCCGCAACCTGGCACAGACTTCCAGAGCTGGAGATTTTCGGGGTTTCTGGCCGACCGCGCCGGCCGACTCGGCCGCGAGTCAGTGTGCGAAAGAGAAAGACAACGTCGCCGTACGCACCGGGTGGCTTCGGGCTGCACCCGGCTGCACCCGACGCTATCGTCGGCTCACCGGCCGCTGTGGTCGCCACGGCTTCATCCTGGCCGACGGAGTCGATCGCCGGCCGGCTGAGTCCGGCCGGCACGCGATGGTTAGCAGACGACGCGAGGGTGAGAGAGGAAGGGAGGGGCCTGGAACGGGGATCGGCCTCATGCAGCCGCATCGGAGGCTGCGTCTAAAGAGCGGCCGCGTGCCGGCCAGGCGCGGTCAGTCGAAACAGTATCGCTGTCTGACGCCATCGTCATGCCCCACAGGCCGGCGCCGCCCAGGCCGGCGGGCAGCTCAGTAAGGAGGAGGCCCGCAAGCGCACCGTGTACCAGCTCCTGTCCAAGGAGCAGAGCTACTCGCTGGCGCTGCAGTTCGGGGTCAGCAGGTTCCTCGTCCCGCTGGCCGAGAGGAGGGACCTCATCACGCCCCCGGAGCACCAGACGCTCTTCCAGAACATCCAGGAGGTGAGTTAGAGAGACGACCCGGACCGGCGTCGGATCACACAAAACTAGAGACATTCGCACCTCGAAGCAGCTCGCAGCGCGGCGGCGTCACGGCACACACAAACCGTCCCTTGCCGGAAGCACTTTCATTCATCAAGTGCGCCTGAAAAGAAGTCTCCATCAGAGGCAGCGGCAGTTCCCAGCAGACGACGTCAAGTTATGAATTTCACATTAGAGGCGGGGCGCCACCGGGGGAGGGGAAAAGAAATGAAAAAAGAGAACAAGCGGACTGGCTCCTGTCTGTAGGGCTCCTCCTGACAGGTCGGCGGGAAAAGTGCTGGCGCCGCAAAGCACCGCGCCTCTCTGGGCGAGCCCCGATCAGGGAGATGGAAGGGGTGCGGCGGGGCGGTGGAGTGGTGTCGGTGATTATAGGGGAGAGTGGGGGAGGGTGGGGAGGGTGCCAAGGGGGTGAGCGGGTCTACGTTGTTCATGCAGGTCAAGACGTCATCAGCACCAACTTTCACTGACTGAGTGGAAGGGCATTTGCCCGCGACCAAGTCCATTGGCGACCCTGCTGAGGCGGACCGCGGGCTTGCTAGTCGATTGCGGCGCCCAGAAGCCCCATTGGGCCCCTGCACATCAAGGGCGTGGTCGCAACCCCCATGCACCGGGAGGGAAAGACAGCTGCAGGCTAGAAAATGACCTATAACTATGAATAAACGAAATGTACCTCGAGAAGCAAACTACTAATGGGTTGTTGCTTGAGGACACGCTATAGCGTGGGTTTGCATGAGCTGAGAACTCAAGGTAAACCTACCGATGGACTGACTGACCCTGCCACGCTCGACCGCTGTTTCTAGATCCTCCGCATCACCGAGGACGTCCTGGAGCGCCTGATTCACGAGGACGGCGAGCCGCTCGTCAACTCGGTGGCACAGGTGTACATGGCCGTGTGCCCCCAGATGACAGTGGCGTACCACCGCTACTGCTCGGGGCTCAAGGCGGCCGACGCCCTGCTCGTCAGCAAGACACGGAACCCCGAGTTCATGCGCACCCTCAACGACCCGCCGGTGCCGCGCCGCCGCCCGGACCTCACCGCCTTCCTGCACAAGCCCCTCGAAGTAGGTCCACCGGGATCGTCGCTGTCTCTCTCGCGCTTATGCGGGACGGAGTGCGAGAGAGACAGCGCCGTTCGGAATCCTCCAGCCATTGCAATAAATGCCCCACAAGCGACTTTTCGGTAAACCTTTGCCGTGAAACGCGTGCCCTCACTCGCAGCACTACCGGGAGATCCTCAAGCTGCTCCAGACCATCCACAACTTCACGCGGCATTCGGACGACGACTACCCGCTGCTCACCAAGGCGGTGCACGAGTTCCAGGTGCGCTCTCGGCCCGCTCCCTGATCCCCTCCTCTGCACTGCAACCTTCCGCTCACCTTGTCGTGTGGTTCCAGGCGGCGTACCGAGGCCTCACCACCTCCTCGGGCATCATGGAGCCGGAGGGTGAGGGCAGGCCCCTGCTCACCCTGCAGGACGTCGAGAGTAGACTCGTCTTCACCAAGTGCAAGGTACTTACAATGCAATGATCGGCAACACGACGTCCGAGTCGAGCGTCTCACTCCACCCCGCCTTGTCGCTTGCGTTGCCGCTTTGCAGCCCTTCGCGCTGACGTCACCCGGCCGGCGGTGGATCTTCGGCGGCGACCTGGTGCGCATCGAGGGCCGGTCGGAGCGCCGCTACTGGGCGCTGCTCTTCACCGACCTGCTGCTCTTCGCGCAGGTCTCGCGCGACCGCGTGCTCTTCATCTCGGAAGAGCCGCTGCGCCTCATCACCATCACGCAGGCGGCCTTCAGCATCAAGCGCAGAGGTGGGTGCGCTTGCAGGCGATGGCCTCAAGCTGACACTTCGCACGAGCTATTACGCAACACGAAGTACTACCAGTTGCAAAAGTATCTGACTCTTGAGCCCGGCCTTTCGGTCCACGACCACGCCAAAGATGATCGTTCACTGTTCCTTCAGGATCGGGGATGGATGAGTTATACTCCAGCCACCAAGCGATTAAATTATAATCTACTCATATCGGCATTGTCAATTAACATATCACATCAATACCCAGATCCTGCAAAACAATATGCTTCATGCGAGTCTGATACATGATCATGTTCCATACAATTTCATCAAGTTTCCGCATGGAATTTGCTTGCATTCTCGCAGCCACTGAGTTCCGCCTCATGGTGGACGGCACCACATCCCCCTCGCCCACCGGCTGCGGCGACGCTGCCAAGAAGACCAAGAAGGGTGACCGGAGACGCACCATCGTCCTCCGCGCCGCCAGCCCCGAACACAAGGCGGTGTGGCAGAACCTCATCCAGCGGCAAATGTAAGTGGATTCCGTTTCCTCTCCTCGGAGAGAAAAAGCTCTAAGACGATGGGGAGCTGGGCCAAAGAGCGTTACCGATCATTTCTGCCTCAAACAGCTTACGAAAGCCAACACCAACCCTCCTCTTAAAAATATTAACCAGTACTTGAAACTGTACCTCTTTGCAGCATTTACCTCAACACGGTGCGCGGTGGCACCCCTGCCGGCAGCCCCCTCGACTCGCCGGACCCGCCCAGCCTCTCGCTGACCACGGCCGACTCGATGCGCGACGGCCTGAGACGGCCAGGGCTTGGCCCCGGGCACCAGGTGCGTGTGGATGACGAGGACGACGAGGTGTCTCTGACCCTCGGCGACGATGAGCTGCTCCAGGCACCTTCCCCGCCACCCCCAGCACCCACCCCCGCACCGCCCCCTGCCCTGGCACCAGACCCAGCACCGGATCCAGCACCTGCCCCGGCGCCCAGCCCGTACCCCATTCCCCCGGCCCGGCCCCGGCACAAGGTCCCCGGCAGGCTGTACAGCACCTTCCCGCCTCGCCCCAAGCCTCCGTCCCCGCCCCCGGCTGAGCCAGCCAGCACCGAGCCGGCCAGCGACGCGCCGGCCAGCAGCGCGCAGCGAAGGCCTTCGCAGGGCGCTGCGCCCGTCAAGCCCGTCCGGAAGGGCAGCAAGGACGACAGAAAGCCCAGCCTGGAGGGCAGAAAGCTCAGCGAGAACGCCCCCACCTCCAGACCTAGCAAGCCCTCCTCGCTCGTGCCGCCAGGGCAACAAGGGCGAAGCGGCGCCAAGTCCGCGGACCGCTCCACCCGCTCCTCGAGCTCCACCAGCTCGCACAGCAAGGCGGACGGCGCGTCCAAGAGGTCGACCTCGAGGTCCACGGCCAGCAAGCCAGACAAGTCGCGAGGCAAGGATCAGAAAAAGACGCCGCGACCCACGTCCACCCTGGCCTTCCCCTCGCCGTCCTCGCCCGGCCGCGACTTCCCCTCATGCCCTCCCTCGCTGCCGCCCTCCACCGGCCCCTCGCCTGCCCCCACCCCCGGCTCCAGGGTCGGCTCGCTGTGCGTCCCCAACAACCACGTGCCCCCCAAGCCCAGCCGCAAAGGGCCCCGCAGATGTAGCTGAGATGTGATAAGAAAGGGAAACAGGGAATGAACTGTTGTTATAACTATTTTCAATGTTGTTTTGTGACATTCCTACCGGAACCAATGAGTGTGCACCAGTTGTGTTCTATTCGAAAGAAAATTAGTTTTAAAAGTGGAGCTGTCCAAATAGAGAGGCGGTAACCCAAGTGTGTTCTCCTTGATGGGAGCAGATGCCTTCTGGATGTCGATAACAAAAGGCTACATATCCTATATGTAAGTTAAGTGTAAAGACAATAGACTCCAATAAGACGTTTTCATTCGAAGTCTATCAAAGAGTCTTTTATCTTTACACTTGTATGTGGTTTCTAAAAATTTAATTCATAAAGTGTCGTTACAAAAAAGTCTGGACACTTATGAACACAGTTTGTCCCAGGAGCACACAACTGAGTACAAATATATGACAACCTAACAAAATTCAAGTCTCAGCCGGTTAGGGGCATACACGTGAGATACTTGAAATTACAAATTAATTCTTGTGACAAATAGCACTTATATCATTAGATAAGCATAACACGGGTAAAAGGCCTGTGAATGTCTTCATAATCATAAGCAACTGTGGTTACCTTGAGTGGAAAAAAGGGTTTAGAAACCGTCCTAGGCGTAAAAGTACTCTGTTCTTTACTCTTAAAGATATTTTCGTATAGTTTGATTCGGAAGCCTGGTTCCGTGCGCGACAAAGCAGTTCCACCCGTACACATTCCGCCCCTACCCCATTTAATAGCAGGCAGTTGAGGTCGATTGTGTCCCGCGTCGGCTGATTTCAGTTCGCCAGTGTTAGCTCGGAAGCAGAGCAAGGTTGATAACAATGTTTCCAGATTCTAGTGCTGACTTGCCTCATGAGGCACTAACCGTATGCGTCTCGGTGAGTGAACATAGGTAGGCATTTAGCGGGGGTTCGGTTCGAACACAACACTGGGGTTTACTTGCACGAAATAAGTAGTTCGTTTTTTGTTTTTTGTTGTTCCTCGCAACTTTCGAAATCGGGCTAACTAGGTAGCGATGCTTAAAACAGATGTGAAAGACGGAAAAGCGGCAAATTAACCGTCAGTTAGAATTGGCATTCGCTCTGAAGTCGTTCACAATAAACAGAGATAAAAGTGCTATCGTTGGGCGGTTTTACAGCTGTGCGCTGCGTTTCGGAGACTCACTTCAGCCGGGCGACGTCGGCGTCGGCGGTCGACAAGCAGACCGCGCGCTTCCTCCGAAAATAAGAGCCACCAAAAGCGTCGCTTGTCTTGACTAAACCCATTTCTGCCTTATCTGACCTAAACTATCCATAGCGAAACGAACCCCTCTAAACTTTAAACATACATTTGCTAGTGCCTCTAACCTTCTGTATAGTTATCCTCGACCTACTTCATGGGGTAAAATACGCTAAATCAAATATTTCACTTATTTATGCGTTTAGGCATCCCGCCCGACACATCTAACATCCTGCTGATTCATTCAGCTGCCGCAAATAGGCGAACGACTAGGCACACAACACTTTCAAACGATGAGAAAAAATGCGATTGGCATGAGAAGTCTAAAGAATACGCAAAGACCGCTTTTACATACTGTTGTTACTGTGATTATTCACTTAAACGATGTGGGCTTCACCGGGTCTATTATAGAAGATATTTATTCCTTAAACATATAGATTATATGAACTAATCGCGTACGTAGAATGAATTTACTTATTTTTCTTGAATGAAAATTTTTCTGGGGCAAATGACAATGAGTGAGACTTACTTTCGATACGACGGACGCGCGCAGCAAAGCAGATTTGAAATTAGAAATCTTTTTTTTTTTTTTCCTTAATTTCCTTAACGACACTAATGACTTTTATTTATTATTGCACTAACACGCCTACCTTAAAAGAACGATCTTCGCGCTAGTAACTGTAAAATCAGGCTTCCATTCAATATTTTTAGATTAATTTGGGATCGACATTAATATAACCCCGTCTTGCCTCGCTTCACTTCTTTTCTCACCTGCCTATTCTGGTTCCACTATTTTTTTTACACAGGCGTTTTGTGTTTCACCTTTACCGTTAGTCGCGTCAGTAGTTGCAGCTTTATTTTGCAGCGTGTTTGAATTGCATTTCCCTTGGCTCTTTAACTACTAACCAGGAATTAAGAAGCAATTTCCTGGTAAATGGCAGAGATGGACGAAAACTGTAAGCAAAGTGTTATGAAACAAATAATGAAATATTAAATTGGAAGGCAATTGTTGGACTTTGAGAATCGCAACGTTTAATTCTTCTCGTAGCTTTCACACGCTTCTATTACGTTCAGCCAAATCTAAGGTTTGTCCCGTAGTTCTTGCCTCCAGTAGAATAACTTCCATATCCATTTTTATACAAATGTGCCAAATTGTAGACATTTAAAAATTTAAAACAACCATATCAAAGTGAAGAAAGGCCCTAATTAGTAATTAGTTGCCGGCAGATTTCATCAAAAATGGAGCGAGTATATTGTCTTAGCGATATTGTTGTAAGATAAAGAAAGATTTACTATAAAAGTAGCTCCACTTGAATTTGCCATATCCTAAATTTACAACGGTTGATGCTTCAGGCTCTGCCCTATTTTTCAATTAATACTCTCGCCCTCAGCCTTCTGCATAGATAGCTGCGATCTTTATTTAGAATTGCTCAATCTATCTTTCTCGTGCCTGTTCTCCTTTCCCTCCCTCCTCCATAAAAGCTTTGTATGAGCTCCATTTATTTGTGCAGACGTCTATGCCATGTTCGAAATATACTGTATGTTTGTGTTTACATTTGAAATAAACCTCTGTGGTAAGAGATAAGCTCATCTACTTGGTGTTGTTTATTCAGTCGTTATTTTAAAAACAAACTGGTTGGCATAAAATCTCACGGCTAAAACACCGCCGTAGTATGTAAAAACAGTACGCTAACTACATGCAAGAAAAATTTGTGCGAACCGCATAAAAATGTGTTACTAATGTGCCGAACTCAATAAAGGTTTCTTGGCTAAAAATAACATGTTGACCAGTTTGTTTTCATTGAAAAAGGAACCGGAGGAGGGAGGGTATATTGCTTCAAAATCATTTGGCAGTTTTCTTTGACTTATGGGATGTCCAAAATGCCCAGTCAAGTGGTTAAATACTCACCGCGCACTTGCTATTAACATCCGCTTTATTGCAAAACATCGTAGTTTGTCGAATGCTCTACCTAGTTAATTTTCATAACGCAAGCAGGCATGTATACCACTTTTTTCGTGTATGTTTCTAGGTTTTGAGAATGTTTTGTTTGTTTGTTATTTTATTTTGTGTACGTTCACCCTAAACACATTATCCCCTTAAGTGGACTTGGATTTTACGAGGTAGCGGTTTCCAATAAAAGACAATTGGCATTTGGACATCCCTTTGGGCCGTGTGATGAAAGCATGTACCGCCAAATGAAACCGATATGTATGCTGCTGTACACCCTCCCACCTCCTATACCTCCTTCAAATCCTACTCCCCTTGAAGGCACTCACTAGCATCCAAAAGGAATGAGCTGGCAAGGTTTAAGCTTTCCGATCAAAAGACGAAAAAAGCACACAGGAGTCAAGACATAATCGTCCACCATATCACCTTGCTTGGCGCAACGACACAAGAAGAGATTAACTAACATATTACACAAGAGCAAGAAGCAATTTTTTTTGTTTGAATGCTGCTACATTATCATCTTTACGTCATTGCAGCACCAGCCCGAGAGTCAAGGGCCGACCTCTGGAATAAAATATCAAGTATTTAGAATCATAAGTCGATTTCACACTTTTTTAAATAATGCCAAAATATTCCTGAGAAAATCGCTTGCGGCGCTGAGGGCAGCACCTAAGTGGAGAGGCCACCAAGGTATGGCAAGAAGTTGTTTGATAACTAGTGGTTTTAGGAATACTTCTTTTGCTACCGGTACGTAGTCCACTGATAGTGTCAAACGTAAAAACAGGTAGATAATATATCGAAGAGCAATCTAGTAATCGTTGGCGTAGTATCACAAGAAGGTACATGGTAGCGATGATTTAAGTACTCAGTAGCTTCAGCGAGCACAACATTTTCCGCAGAGTATCGTCGTGTAGCGTCAGTCGATCCAGAATTCAGTCCACCTTTTTATAGCAATTATAGTTCGTTGTACTCCTAAATACATAAAATTATTAGAAAACAAAGAATGCGTAACAGATTGGAGTGATTTGGTTTAGGTTGAGATTTAGAAAAGGAAGAGGGTAGTTAGGCACATTCAGAAAAGCGCAACAGTTGGTACCGTTACGGTATGAAGTTTGATCTGTGCGCGTTTGTGCTGTATAATTAGACCATAGGTTTGTGCCACTTTTGACAGCTCGTTAATAGTACGGCAGGAATTATGCTCTACTTACCCACGGGCAAAGCAAAGAGAAATAATAACGATATAATCAGCTGTCGACACGTAATCGCCAGAATGAAGTGTTTGTAGACCTCGATTCGACAGAGAATCGATTGAAACAGTCAGTCGGTTCGGCGTTGATCTGACGTCATTTTGAACACCCAACTCTGGATGGATGGCCAAAGAGGGGCATCGGTAAATTGTGGCACTACTTACTAATTGTTGTAGTTTCTGGAGTAGTTTCCACACTGTGCAAATTGTGAGCATTGCGCATATTTCTGTTACTGTCGAATACCTGTGTAACTGAAAACCATAGAGGATTGTTTCTCAAAAGTTGCAGTAGACGTACCGCCGTGCAGTTTACATGGCGTCTGATAGACAATAACGTTCTCGCCCGTTTGTTGAGGCAAATCCAAAAGATCGTGAAATAGTTACCTTAGCCATATTCTTTAGAACCTTACTTAGCTAGTTGAGACCAAACAAATGTAATTTCGTCTTTTCTTTTATGTATAAAAAAAAGAAGAAGTTTCAAATTAATCATTTCTTAACCGTGGTATGAGAAAGTATGGTAAATTAGAAGCCGGCATGATAACGCCGCGGTGCCCTGCCCTGCCCCCAGGACACGTCCAGGTCGTCGTCGTCCGCGGTCGAAGAGCTCATCGAGCACCGCTGCCGCCAGCTGGGCAAGTCGGCGGGGAGCAAGGGCTCAGCGCTGCACCTGGCCCGCTGGATGCGCGGTCAGCTCGGCGAGTACGAGGGCCTTGACGACGCTGTGGCCGAGCCCACCGAGCTGTGGAGCGTCGATACCCTGAACCGGAGGAGCGAGGAGCTGCGTCTCACGGCCACCACCACCATCCCCCTCAGGGGCAACAGCAGGGCGAGCCGCAGCGAGGACCTGGAGCTGTCCGAAGACAGCCTGGGAGGCCTGGGCCGCAGCCGGAGCAGGAGCACCACCGACAGCCAGGTCAGTCTCGCGGTGCAGGGCTAACACGGCACGTGCACCCAGGACACCACCCGGCAAATAGGCAACACGAACGCAAAGGTGTGTTCGAGTTGCCTATTTGCCGGGCGGGCTCCTCGGGATACGCGGGTAATCCGGCCGGATAAAACCGGAGACCCGGACCGTAACGAGAAGGTGCTCGGGTTCCGCGGAAACCTGGGTCAAAATGAGAGCCCAATGGCCACGCCGCGCCGTCGTTGCAGGTGACCATCGCGTCCGGCGAGAAGGTGCCCGTGTGCCGTAAATGCCACAAGACGTGCATGGCCACCCGGCCGAGCAACAACCCGTGGGCGCCGGCGCCTGCGTGTTCGTCCTCGGAGACGCCACTACCGACGTGCCCCTCGCCCGCCACGTCAGCCACCAGCAGGCCGTCCACGCTCAGCCCGGGACCGTCGGGTCGCAAGTACGAGCCACCGCACCTCAGGGGGGACATGTACTACCGCAAGGAAGTTCCCCGCTTTCGGGACCAAATTAAGGTGAGCCAAGTCAAGGTCAGCGACGAGGCCGCCGCGCCTGGGCCGGCCTGGGCACATCGAATTCAAGTGTCTCTTGCAGGAGGAGATCGAGGAGGACCCGCCAGACACGCGGCAGCAGGACGTGGACGTGTGGGGGCCGTGGAGCCTCATGGCAGGCATGTCCATGCTGGGCGGCGCCATCTCCGGCGACCCTTTGGCCCCCGCGCCTGTGCCGCCCCCCAGGGACTCGAGCAGCACCACGACCCTGCCACCACGGTAAGCACCACTTGGGACTCTCGCCTCTTGTGACTCCGTTTGCGTCAACACCCACGACCGGCCGCAGGATTTCGGTGGTGCCGCCGACGCCGGGGCAGCCACGCACGTCCACGGCCATGACGGAGGAGGACGAGGACGCCATGTGGGACGAGATGATCGAGGCCGAGCTAAGGGCCAGCCCCATCATCAGGCGCAGGAAGCTCGAGGTGAGGACCTGGACGCTGGAGAAAGGGACTAAAAGCAACGCCTTTATAGCAACGCGTGACCCTTGACCCCGTTGTGCAGCAACTGCAGCAGCAGCGCAGGGCGGAGTGCGGCGGGGGCTCGGGTTCGCAGGACACACTGGACGATTCGTCCTCGGACCTGGCCGAGCCGCCCTACCGCTCGCTGTCCTCGTCCTGTGAGCTGCACCGCTACGGCACCCTCAACTCCCTGCCCGACGGCCTGGCCGCCGAAGAGGAGCTCAGCCATCTCAAGGACAAGGACGACGCCCAGCCCGACAAGGACGAGGAGGAGGACGACGACGACAAACAGTCCGGTAAGCAGCACATCCAATCGCATTACGAACGAAACAAACAGGAAAACAATGTTTTGAAGTTTAAACCCCCAAGCGCGTACGGGCCTCGCACTTCCAGGGGTAGGCAACCTGTGTGTCACGGCATGATCTTTCACTTACTGTGTGAGGGCGGGGCTGCGCCGGCCGCGCGCCCTGGCGACCACTGTCTGCACCAAAGTCACTAGTGTCTTACTGTTCTCCCAACGCGCGACAGAGTGCTCCGGCGACGGCCTGCAGCCGGAGGAGTGACCATCCATGGTACGGGCTAACGCAGGCTAACGTAGCATTATGGAGCCAGCCCTTCCCACGTAGTCATGAGTCCCTTTGACCTTAGAGTGTGGGTGTGTGAGTGCACTGCTTCGTGTTAACGGTGCATGTATGCTGTGTGGTGCAGTCCGCTATGTGCCGCTGCACTCCTAAGGGCGGGGCCGGGGCCAGGGCTGAGGGCAAGCCCCGTCTCGCTGCTCCAGTCCAGTCCCTGCAGACACTGCAGGACGTCGCCCAGTGCCGCGCCCCGCTGCCTGTAAAGGTATCGGTATCGCAATGGCTCCTCGGGGACGGCTCGGCTCGGCACTGCACAGCACCACATCACTGAACAGCACTGCACAGCTCGCGAGAGGGTGGGTAAACTATAGTTCGCTAATTTCGTTTTTTCGAGGGCACTTTTTAATTCCGTCGATTAGCACGTTTGCATTTTCTACTGCACTAGAAGCCTGTCTCCCTCCCTCTTTCAAAAACGACTGCCTTCGGGTCGGACTTTGGTTTCCCGCTTTCCAAGCTCTGCCCACTGTACTGCGCGCAGTGCGCGGGCTGCGCCGCTCGGTCCGTCCCCCGATCTGAATGGCGCCGCGACTCGGCGTCGACGTGAACGAGGTCTGATAGTTGACCGGCACGCAGGGCTCACAGGGGGCGCGGTCCCGGCCGTCCCCGAGGCGCCCGCAGGCATGGCGTCGTCGCTGCGGGGCTGGACGGCGCGCGCCGGCGTCTTCGTGGCCGAGAAGATGGCCATCCTGGAGAGGCTCGGCGACGAGTCGCTGGCCGCGGCCATCCTGGACCGCTACCTGCGGCCAGCGCCGGGGTCGACGCAGCCGCAGGGCGGGGAGGACTCCGGCACCACGTCCGGGGGCACGTCGGGGGAGGAGGCATGGGGCACGCCGACGTCCGGCGACGACGACCTGGGCTCGCCGCTCGGCCAGGAGTTTCGCTCGGTGAGTATCCTTTGAGATTACGCATCGTCATTTGAACGGTACGGTAACGCTGTATTTGAATGGCTGCCTCCACGGAGAGTGGCGCACACTGAGCGGTGAACCTCAACTTCTGAGTGAAAATGACACATTTTACAAACTTTGAGTAAAATGGAGAGTTGATGAGTTGTCGAGCCGAATACTAAATATTCACCGAACAATCAGGCTATATATAACTTCAGTTTTAATGCTGACGTAAATACGAATACCAGTGGCGTCAAAAGAGCTGGCAGCGGTGGGATTCGAACCCACGCCTCCGAAGAGACTGGTGCCTTAAACCAGCGCCTTAGACCGCTCGGCCACGCTACCTTGATGAAAGTGGGGGCTCCGTGCGCGCGTCAGATGCCAAGGTCAACGGACGGACAGAGTATTGACGCGACCGCATGACCGCCATGCCGCCACGCGGCGCAAGCATGGAGTAGCGCCACTCAGCGGAGCGCGAGCGTGGCGTATTGCCGCGGCCTAGTGCAGAGGCCGTCACGGACGCGGCGCACAGCATTCGCACATGTGGAGTCGGGGTAGGGATTGAGGGGAGGCTAGAGGTGTGAAGACACTCACTAACGCAGCTTGTTTGCCACTTAGTTCCCCAATTCACCGCCGGAGTCCACGTCGTCCGTGCTCACCGCCGAGGAGGAGGCCGAACAGCTCATGATGGAGGAGCTGCTCACGTCGGCGGCTTTGGCCCACCGCCTGTTCCCGGGCTCCTCGGCGGCGGCGCGGCGGCGCTTGGAGCCGCTCGTCGAGGAGGACGAGAGCGTGCCGCCGGCAGACACGCCCTCGGACGACTCCGACGTGGAGGGCTCCGACACCGAGGAGACCACGTCTATCCTCTCCGACGCACCGTCGCACATCGGCTCGGTAAGCAAACAGTTCACACTAGCCGGTCAAACGAAGTTGAAGAGGAAACAGGTCACAGGCCGACCATGTCCGGCGTCCCATTTATTGGCACCAATTTCACAAAATGCATGTGCTGTAATTTTCTATTCTTTACCCTTTCAAAAAAATCACGCGTGCAACTCTTCTCAAGAAAAACGCCAAACGGCCTCGGCTGTACTATCATCAACGTTCGCGTTTTCCCAATACAATGTGATTTAGGATCAAGCGGCACGCTCGGCTTCAGCACAGCCCCAAGATAAATCGAAGTCATTTATAGTATACTTTACGTCGCAAGCACGTTGTTGTGATGAACAGTCCTACATCTGCTTTATGCACCATCGTAGGAATTTATTCGCTTCATTCCTTAGCACTGTTTATTGATCCATCCTTTTATTTTGCTAAGCATAGAACTGGAACAAACCCAGCCTGCGAACAATAATTAACATAACATTCCTTATGCCTGAGTTCACCTCTCCCCCTATTTCCAATTATCACAATCTATGCACGATATGCTTATTCTGTAGAAAACCTCTGTCTCCTCTCCACTCTGTCTTCATGTTCTTGCCAACATGGAGGCCTGTCTGCTGTGTTTCAGAATGTTGTTGTCCTTCGCTGATGTTGTTGTTGTTGCTTTCGTTGTGTCCAAACACGTCCCTCTCCGTCCCGTCTTCCGCTACTCGTGTTCTTGCGCACTTGTGCTACCAGGCTTTTCGGGATCAAAGCCACACGGCGATGCCAATCCACAGCATTATTACACAGTACATGTTCGAGTCCGAATGCGGAGGAAACCAAATTTTCTTCGTGCTGGAGTCGAACTTATCGCCTCTCGCATCAATGGCCAGCATACGACTCTGCCACGGTGCGTACAGAGCAGTAAGTCGGGCTGCCTATCATTGCGTTCTCCGGCGGGCGGGCGGCGCGTGAGCGTGCGGGTGCGGGGGTGCGGGTGGCAGCCCAACTCACTGATCTGTTAGTAGGTGGCGGCCTATGTTCTACCTTTGGCTGGGTAACGGCCACTTGCACTCATGTCAGTCCAACCCTTTTATCGTAAGCCAGTCCCGAAGCGCAAATTGTTCACAAGACTCTGCAATACGCCTCACCTCACACTTCGCTTTCTGCATGAATTGTGTCCGACAGAATGCGTGCGTTATCCCCATACCCTGCATGGTGAACCCGTTTTTGGCGTTTCACTTCATTAGAGACGAGTATGTTTGCTTTTGATGTGTGTCGGTAGGAATTAGATGCGGTTTTCACCTAGTGACAGGACGTGTTTGACCTCACCGTACCTCTTGCTCTTATTTTTCCTCTTTTGTGACGTTCCATCAATCATGTGTCTGAACCTTTTGCAAGCCCAGTCGCCTCTGACTGAAAAACAAAAAATAGCTCCATGAACTCGCTCTCTCTTTCCCTCTCTTCTGTTCTCTCTTCTCTCTGACTCTTCCTCTTTTCCTGTCCCTCTCTAATTCTTGTAGGCCCATGGTCACCTGGACTATTGTCCATGTCCACAGGGCCGGCCCATGCCGGGGGGTGAGCGTCACAGGGTAGAGACGTTGAGAAAGCAACAGCAACAGCACCAGCTAAAGGCCCAGGCCCAGGCCCAGGCCTCCCAGGGCGGCTTCTTCACGAGGCTGCGGCTACGGCGCGCCCGCGAGGATTTGCCGCCGAAGGACGCCCCGAAAAGGGGGAAAATGTAAGTGCCGACTGGAGAGGAGCAGAGGACGCGGGATATTTTTAAATGCCGGGACTCTTTGTAAACCCGGCCGCTTGCCCGGTTCAGCCACCCCCAATCGCTGTAGAGCTTCCAGACGAAACGGTCTGAGAGGAGAGACGACGTGGCGAAGCGCGGGTTGCCTATTGCCATAAGCGCCTTAAGGCGAGCTTGCAGAAAACGCACAAATCGAGCCACAGGCCTCTAGGCCCGCGCGCAAAACAGAGGTGCGAACACACGAATGTAAACAATCCACAACCCAGGCAGTTGTGCCTCGCCTAAATGGGGCGATGGTCGGGACGAGTTCTGGTCGATGCAGTTCACGAAAGACAAACCGCGTCTTGTCCGCAGCCTGTCGTTCCTGAGCCGCGGGGCCAAGTCTGACGGCGCTGGCGCCGCAACGGCCACCGCCGCCACGGCCTCGGTGGAGCTGTCAACGCTCACCACAACGACGCCGTCCATCACCGCCCCCGTGGCCAGCACGCCCACCCCCCAGGCCATGGCAGCGGCCACCACTAGGCCCATCATGTCCAGGCTGTTCAGCAGGGACGCCGTCAACGACGTTCCCGCCGCGCTGCCTCGTCAGATGGCCGTCAGCGCCGACGACGCGCCGACCCTCAGGCACCCGGTAAGCAGCGCGCGCAGTGCGGCCCGCCCGCTAGGGACTGTCCTGGGGATGCACTGGTAGTTCATGACAGAAACAACGTTTCTGTTTGCAGGAAAAGCAGCAATCAGACCGCCGCTTCTGGAAGAGCCTTGGGAGACGTCGCGCGGGCGCGCCCCAGAACACCGCCGTGGGTGCGTCCCTCTAGCGGCCGCTACACGTCGACTGCGTGGACACCAGCACGACCAGCACGGCGAACACCAGCAGCGCCGCGAGGCCCGCGGCTCCACCCGGCCCCAGCCCGTCCTTGCGGCGCCCGCTGCGGACGCGTGAAGAAACATCGTCGCGGGCGCGGCCCCTCTCTGCCGAGCAGCCGCCCTCCGTGGCGGTGTTCGTCGCCACGGGGCCCACGCGGAGCCGGTCCGAGCCTTGCTTCGAGGAGCCCGAGCCGCAGCCGGCACCACCTCCACCATCAGTGCCGGCCGAGGCCTTCTCCGCCACCTCCTTCCTCGGCTTCTGCTTCGCCGCCCTGCGAGCGCCCCGTCCTCAGATCGTGCGCCAGTCCTCCGCCCCACAGCCATCTTCGGCGACCCCGGTCAAGCCCTCCATCTGGCGGCAGGCCTCGGACCCGGTGCCGGCGCCAGTCGGAAGCACAACGACGGTGTCGCCCGTGCGTCGCCAGGTCTCGGACCCTGTCTTCCCCGCCAGCTCGGCCACCTCGACCCCCTCGCTGCTACGCCAAGCCTCGGGCCCGGACATCCCGGATCCTGTAATCTTCGGCCTCGGTGAGCGGTCCGGTCCGAACAACACGGCGACGGTCCCGGATATAGGCGGACCTGGCCTCGGCATCGGCAGATCGGCGATCGCGGTGGCTACGCCCGGCGTCATCCGGCGCCAGGTGTCGGACCCCGCCGTCCCCATGAGCACGGTGACACCCCCGATCCGACGGCAGGCCTCGGACCCCAGTGCGGGCCCCGTGTCCATCCTGAGGCAGCCGTCGACCGTGACGGGCGTAGGGCAACGGCGCCCGGCCGAGCAGACGAGGGTCACCATCACAGTGCCGGTGGAGACGCACGCGCCGCCCAGGCCCAGCCTGCCCAGGACCTTCAAGGAGGAGCTGCGCACGAGCTCGCTGTGACGATCACAGTGACGGTGTCGAGTAGGCTGCAGTCGACGTGTCCCCGCTACGAGACGAGTGCACCGACCCCATTCATCCGGTGGGTCACTGCCATGCTCAGGACCGAGACGGCCCGGAACTTTGAGTGGGCCGTGGCCAGAGCAATGTGGTAGAGTGTGTGTCGTCACCGAAACTACTCACCAAGCTCAAAGCTGTTTCTGCATTTGAGTTACTTCTGTGTTACAATAGAGCAAAGAATGTTCCGTTGTTTTTGTTTCATGTATTATTGTTTTTTTTGTTTTTTTAACAATAATGCGAGTGGATTCTGTAGTCCGTCCTGTACAGCACTTTAGGTCTACTTGCTCGCAGAGAAAGACGAACCTGTGCAGTACATTGCACTGTATAGAGTTATAAATTGGAGCGGATTGTAAATGTAAGACTTTTTGTCGGTTTAGATTTTTTTCGAGAGATTTCGACTAAAACTTATTTTCTTCTAGAGCGGGTACCACCGTTCTCTTCTTACGATTTTTGAGCTAATCTATAACTTAATCTCTGGATGAACTGACGTGCGAGCGTTTCTTTATCCTCATACCGAAACGTAAAACCACGGTACTGTCCTGTTCTTCCATTTTTGAAGCCCTTAGGCAATCGATTTGTGGTTTTCTTTATAAATATTTTAAATGTTGTGACCCGTAGAGTTATTTATTCTTAATGTTATTAAACGCAACTCACGATACGTGATCTTTTTACCTTATTAGTTTCGTTCCATTGGCCTCAAACAAGTTGGCGGGATGCTAATGCATTGTTGTTATCGTTGTTTTTTTTTTTTTTTTTTTTTTTCAAGGAAAATATCATTTTTAATGTCAGTACTGTTTTATTAGATTTATTTCATCCCTAGCCTGCCTGGTTTGATTTCGTCGTTTTGATACGAGAAGGCAATATACGGTCTGAAAAGCCGAGCCGGAGCAATATTGAACGTGTCGATAGCTTCGTGCTCGGGTCGTTCAATTCTTGAAAGGGATAATTTGTTCGGCGTCAACGGTGACCAGTCCGTCCGTCAACAGGGCGAATTCCTCTGTGGCGGCGCCATTGCGGCCCCTGTCTGCTCCGAGCGCGGCGTGGGAATTCCCCGCATGGCGTAGACACGCGACGCAGCCGATGCCGCGCGACTCGCGTGCGACGGGCTAACCTTCCTCGGTCTGCAGAGCACTTGGCAGAATGGGCACTACGACTGTCCCCCGTACGACCGTTTTTCTGTTTCCGAACTAAATCTTAAACTAATGAAAGAGACGACAAACGACAACGATTGCATCCGGACAGTCATTTAATGTCATTTTAAGAGCCGTTTTCCTGTTTCCTGCTGAGTTTCTTTTTCCTTGGTTGCCTACTCAGTTTTCTTGTGTGGTTTTGCTCTGGACTGAGAGGGAGGAACTTGCGCGCGCAAGCAACATTGTCAATTAATACTTTGTAAAGATATCAAGAATAGGGGTAGATTTAAATAACAAGTTACAAAACAAAACCTTTCAACACCAGTTTAAAATACATTTGCTCAAGTTACATTTTCTCTTACATTGCTCATTGTAGAAGGCTATAATGTGAATAGCATATTTGAGAATTTCACTCTGACCAGCAATATTGGTCCAAGTTTGACCGACGACACCGGTACATTAGTACGACCTGAGCACGAAGTGAGAATGAGATTCTGGAGTCATTCCTTCTGGTAAGTGGTTTTTGCAGCCTTGCACCGTATAGGTGTTTCCCCTGTGATGGCGACTGTTCACGGCAATTAAAGAAAATGTTACAATGTTCCATTTTTAAATCATCCCTGCACATTCGTAATTAAATCAATTCGGGGCCATGTCACAACAAACAGTTATTCTAAGTTGTAGTGCACACAGCTCCTCGGTATCAACTTTATTCACTTAATTGACTGTGTTCACACCATGCAGTATCAATATATATGTAAGAAAATTTTGCACAGATACAGGTGCACGACCTGAGTCTTAGGACTGTAAAAAATGATTCAAACAAAGCAGATGGACATAGTACACAACCACCAAATCAAAAATACTATTAAACCAGTTTGTAACAATACATTAACATTTTGTGAGTAGTCGGGTCTACACAAATAACATGCCCACAAAATGAACAGATACCCAATATTAAAATTAGTCACCCAATCTCAAATAACAGACAAGCCTCCAAGGTAGCCTATATTTCACAGAATCAATTAAAAAAAAAAAAAAAGTTGTATGACTACATGAAGTCATAGATTTTCCCTGAAGTGAATGAGGCCCTAACTTCCTTTTCGGCACAAACAGCTAACATGAAAAGAGATCTTGACTTAGAGTAATGGTGCATTATAGGTCTTGGACTATCTCACATATGACCATTGGTTGGGCCATGTTTCTGTGAAACAGAGAGTCAACTGCTTTTGTACTGATGAGGACCATCTATCACATCTTATACATGGTTCAATAACCACAGCAATAAGTTTTTTGTTTGTATTTTTATGTGGGGAAAATGCATACTCATAATAATAACGTTTCAGTCCCACAATTTTACTAGCCTGTTCAGCAACACCACATCAAACTCCAATCATAAAATTTCTTTACACATGAAGAATATAAAGCTAGTGGCTAAAAATGTAGCAGAAATGAAATACCAACAGAATGAAAAGTTCTAGAAATATCGGAGCATTATCCCTCACACAGCCTCTTTTCTCTGCAACTCCTAACTTACCAGGGGTGATTATTCACACACACATTCCTGGATTATGGCAAAATAACTTTGGTTTGGAGCCTTATATCCAGCAACTTGTTGCACACATAAAATAAATAGCTTATCTCGTATGTTCTAACCATTCATAATAAGCATACAAAAATACACATTTTATCAGTAATTGATTCATTGAGCCCTGGAACTCCACTCCATATAAATTCCTGGTTGTTTCCTACAACCTTCCTCTTGCACCAAGTCATCTTATTATTACGGTAATCCCTGCCAATTTTAGGTGATACCATGAACAAGACGCATCTGTCACAAAACATTCATATACTGAAAAAAAAAAAAAAAATTAAAAAAAATAAAATTGGTAGAGTACTATTTTTACTTCTGGTTCATCTTCCATCATAAAGGGAGATTCAAATTACTAGTCTCTCTACACAAGAGAGCACCAAATAATCGGGACATAGCACATGCACCCACAAAGTGCAAACCAACATACAACAAAAAATACTTCCACAGCCAACTGAAGAACCCAAACCTAGATAATTTTTCCCCTTCCATTTCCTACCTGTCAATGCTAGCAATATACTTCCTCTTTTAAAAACAATAATAATTTTGGAATCAATTGTTAAATGACAGCATGAATGCCAAAATTTTAAAGATTAATGTACACTAATTAAACATATGGTAACACGCATCATTAACTATATACATATTCATTAGAATTGTGAAGGGAATAATTGAAATACTAAAAACACACAAGAATGAAAGCATTTTTTTTTTCTTGATTCAATATCACTTATTATATCAGTATGAAATTGGGATTTTATTTTGGCAGTTGCTTTAATTCCAAGTTAGTAACAGTGGTTTCTGGTCTTACACATTTGTTCAACAGTAGAACACCAAAAATTTTTTACTTAAATATATTGTTGGTCCATAGCTGATTCATGTTACTCAATCACACGCAAATTTTCACTTTAAATAAAGGTGAAGAATTGTTTTGGCGTTTTCAAAAATGCATTCTGATGACTATGTGCTTTCTGGCCTGCTTCTGACAGTTAACTTTATATGTTAATATTCATAGGTGCTTAACACTCAATAATATAAAAATATGCATGTAGGGGATAAATGCCAGACATGCTGATATGGTCAAACAGAAAAAAAAGGGGGGGGGGGGGTTATGGAGATGCATATATTTCAGTGGGAGTAAATTATAATAAAGTGAAAGTAAGAAATTAAATGACCTGTCTCCACAGTTGGAAACACTTGTTTTCTTCCAATCATTTCACGTTTAAGAGCCATTTAATTTGAATACAATCAACTGTCAGGTCCAATTTTATGAGATTCATTATATATGTTCCACCCAACACCTGGAAATAAATGGAGGATAGAGTCCTCATACCAGATAAACCATAGCAAATTTAACTCCAACTGGTATGAAATAATACTCAACTTACAAGTGACACCTTCACTTTAGGACAGCAAATTCATTTTGTTTCCTTTTCAAAAGAAGGAGGGTCTCCTCCAAAGACCTGGGCAACAATTGATGTCATTCTTCTTGATTTGACTGAAGAACTAGATGTACTCCAAACAGGACTAGTAGAAACTTAACAGATTTGTCACAAACAGTAGTAGAGAAGTAATTGAACCACACTTTTGGCATAAATCTTCGATTTTGGTATGAAACATACACAGGGAAATATTAGATATCTGTTACTTTGAAATTGTACTGTGTCGATTTGTCACTTGAGCCCAAGAAAACTAAAAATTATTGAAAATGAATAATACATTTTAACTACAGTAGTAAATCTATGATTAAATTTTTGTAAAGTAAGTGCACAATGCATTGTAACCCACAAAGATCTGCTCTGATACTTCTCGTCAACAGGACCATACAATACAACAAACCAGTAACTTTGTTTATGAGATAAACAAACCCAATACAAAAAATTCATTACATCCATCAACGATAAAATACATAGAATTGACGCAAAAATGCAACACTCATGACAAAATTTAAAAAGAAAGCACATACAATTTTGCTCATCACACAAAATATCTCAAAACATAATTTTGTGTCAAACATGATCAAAGTTGCTACAAGTCATGAATTTTTGAAGTACCTTGAACTGGAAACAAGATCAATATTTCAGATTTGTACTAAATATGGACACACATATAAGAAAACTAAATAGCACTTCCATATTTCTAGCAAACCAGTAGTCCAAAGCACCAGAAATGTCACCTAATCTGTTCAGACTGACCAACGAGTCATACATTTGACAAATTTTCTTTCTTGCTCCTGTTTTACTATTGTACCATGTTTATCCCATTTCAGGAGACATGACTCCTGTGACACTTGGTAGAAAGAAAAATGAAGTAATGTACTGATTGATTTGACTATACATATGTATGAAACAAAAGATAAAGTTGACAATATGTGCTGACAATTTAGCTAAGCATTCCACATAAGACTTGAATCTTAAGTTATAAATGCGTGCTAATCCCACAATATGCACATCCCTGTCAAGGATACTGTGGAAGTTAAATGAATCACAGGCCAATGTGAGTAGGACACTCATCAAAACATCAAAAACAAACTTGGCACTACACGAACCCTCTAAGACTTTTTTTTTGTTTGGTTTTGTTTTGCACAGATGTGCCTGTTGACATGTCCGCAGTGCGTTCGCTCAAGCTGCACAAATGCCACATTGATAACCTTAATATCACTGCTTTTCTACTTAAATGAGAAAACAAAGTATCTACTTGAATTTCACTACTTAATGACAATCACTAGCTTAATCCCATTCACTGGACAAAGATAATAGTTATAATTAGAAATTAAGAGACCCCATCAGTGAAGCACTGGCTAGCCTTTCAGAGGGCTGGATCACATGCACAATATAATGGCGTTAGAAGTACTTGATCAATGGAAGAAACAAGAACCAGAAAAGTGTGAGGGCAGAATATTAAACAAATGTTTTTCCCACCATATACCCCCAAATTTTTCCATTTTGAAGTGGTTTGGTTTGGTGGAGTAGCAAAGAAGAAAGAAAGAAAATTGCTGCAGATTAAGGAAGGACAGTACAGAAAAACAGATGAAAACACTGTCAATAAATAATCGTTTCACCACATTTCATATGATCCAGCCTTTTTCTTACCTTACTTGTCTTAAAACTCACAGCCACAGTAGTTAAATAATCAATCTGTAGTACCAAAAGGCTTCAAATTTAATGCCTAATATCTTCAACACAAGATCTCACTTGAATAACATAAAGTGAAGAAAACCAGGGAAATGAATTGTATTGAGATGAACTCTTGCACATGCTTTGATGTTACACTTCTGATTCATCACTGGATGTATAATACCGTACTCTAATCAGAGTGAAACTCAAACATCCTTAAGACCCCCTTCAGGCACACCATTCTTAAATTTTTCAAGAACAGTGTTCACAAAATCAGTTGTTTCCCCAGCTATCTTGATACCTGAAATGATTTTGCTTTATGAATCATGTAATCTCTAGGAGTTAAAAACCAAAAATGGAAAAATTCTTTGAGACTTACGTGTTGCATGCCTGATAATTTCTTCAATTTGTGCTGACAGGTCGATACTTTCTGCACTGTCGCAGTTGAACTTACGAACAAGAGCTTGACGAACATGTTGAATAGCTCCAAAAAGGCGTTCTGAGGGGGAAAAAAAAGAATCCAATTGACACACTTATGTCCCAAAAAATTTGAATAAAATTTATCTCTCATCAGCACATGAGTACTTACTATGCTCGTGCTCCAAACCATACAACTTAATTTTGTTTGCTTCATGCTGAGCCTTCTTCTTCAGCCGACAGGCTCTGCTCAAAGAGGATGAAAGCAAACAAAGAAAGGATGTAAAGAGGCATGAGTCACTTCAATTATATACGTCAGATATAAAGAAAGAAAATAACATAACATGGGTTTATTCTCTACCTTGATGCAAGCTTGTTCTTCTCCTTCCTTGTTTTAGGGCGCACATTGAATGGCAACTCAGATACAGGAGTCATGTCATTAATTATTCTTCCTAGTTTATCTAGTTCTCTCCCAATTGTGTGTAATTTTCGAGGATTTGGAGTAAGATCATTACCATCGCCTTTCCGTGCTTTACCACTAGAGTTTTAAAGACCAAAATTCATAAATTTCCTTTTTTAAAATTTGGCTTTATTTCACAAAATCTAATCTAATATTGCGTTTCAATTACCTATGTTTGATGCCTTGCATTGAGCATTGAGGACTGAATACAGGATCAGTCACACGATTCAGGTGGTAAGGATCTTCTTGTTGTGTTTTGACTATTAATCGTTGACCTTTCGGCCCTTTAGCCTGGACATTGTACTGCCAAAAGTAACGCTCTCTTTTGTGTATACTGCTTCGACTTGGTTGCCCACAGCCATCTACATCACTTGATTCTGCAGAAACAAACCAAACAATTAAAGCACACCAATAAACTTTTTTAAAATTTTTTAAATCAAACCTAATTAGTTAAGAACATAATTATAGCAACTTGTAATAACCTCCATCAGAGGAAACGTCTTCATAATGGTCACTATCTTCAGAGTCAGAGAAATCGCATGAAGGACTAAGAATTCCACCTTAAGCAAAAAACAGATGAAAATTTTTAGTTGTTTTTTCTTATGACACAGTAATTTACTGATATAACACCAAAGCCGTACCCGTAGAAAGGGAAGATGTAGACCCAGCTTCTGCTAAAGATCCTGTCGACAACAAATGCTGCCTTGGTTCTCGACGTTGCCAAATGTGGTCTAGACCAAGATGGGTAGGAGCAGAGGATGAAAGACGCGAAACAGAACCTGGTGCTGAACCAGCTAGCATGCCACCCCCAGCACGCCTTGAAGATAAAATGGTCATTCCTGAGGGTGCTTGATTTGTCAATGGAGAAGTCGGGCCAGGAACAGACTGGCCTAACAGGCGCCGATCAGGAGAGGCAGACAATGCTTCCTTACGCAGTAGCAGGTCGTGGAGTGTGCTCTGCTTATGCTGCAAGGGGCTCACTGCTTGGGGTGGCGGTGTCACTGGCGATCTTGATCCCACTGAATGGTGCAGCAATGACGAATTTGAACTGTGGTGACTGGCTGGAGATAGAGCTGCCTGATTAAGTCCTGATGGATAGCCACTGCTACTTCCACACAGAAAGGGGTCCATGGGACTTGAAGGAACACTTGAAGACACACTGAATGGATCTCGATAGTAAACACTACCTCCTGGGGGGAAGGAGGATGGGAGCAGTCCAGATCCTGCAGGTGATACAGTAGACAACGAGCTGTGAGCGCTAACTTGAACCTGCACAGCAGGATTTAGCGACAAAAGATTGGATTTGGAAGTATTCAATAATGCATTGCCAAAGGAATTGGAACTCTCTTCAGGAAGGAGAAGATCATCAAAGTTCAAATCACTGAGAAATGTTTCATCATTGGCATTAAGTTCAGCAAGTGTAGGTCCTTGAATGAGATCAGCCTTGTCAACAACTTTAAATATGTCGTCATCATCATCCATGTGGCTGGCATCCCAGTAGCTGGACGAATCTTGCAGTGATGTTGATTCTGGAGCCTGATAGGATGAGTCCTCGAAGTAGTCAGAGAGGCCAAGGCCCCGACGAGAGGGAATTGGTACACTGGCCGATGTAACACATACTGAATCTGTCATAGGCTCCTGTTTAATTAGAGGGCTGTCAAAGAACAGATCCCCAGAATACAAGGGATCTGCCATGGTAATGGCCTGAAACAGACAGAGAAAAATAAAGAGTGATAAAATATTTTGAAATGCAGTGACTTAGTTACCTACAAAGAATTAGGAGTCTTCTCTTAATGATAATCTATGATTTCCCCCCTCTTCCGAGTGTTGTTGGCACTTGTTGCACTTATCACACAGAAGCCTGACAGAGAATTGAATACACATGAACAATAAAGAGGTAGCATTTAACAAGCAACGCCCATATGCAAGCCCCAATTCCCTTGACGAAATTCACCTCATCACCTCGTAAGGTAGAGCGAAAAGAATGAAGTTGCGATGCCATATGGTGCAAAACAATAACAAGAAGACATGCCCATCTGGCATGATAGTCACAAGACATGTTTTCATAATTAAATACCTTTCAAAGGCACCCAAATTCGGGTGAACGGGAGAGGTGACCAAGGCACAGAAGACAACGGAGCTTGCCGTGTCTACCCAGCAACCAATGTCCTTGGTGATATCATAACCTTGAAAGATAACAACAACTTTTCCCAGCCAAGAGAGCCTTCCTTTTACTGAAACATCCATTAAATTCAAGTTGGCGCCTCCACCAATGATTTGCCTGCCATGTCACACGGCTTAGAGCTCCCAAGCACACGCCAGCCCTGCTTGTCGTCTTTGTTTTGGTTGCACAATCACCGAAGTGCAGTGTAAACAAGCAGACACACTCTTCCCCCACCCCTCTCCCCAGCGTGTCTGCTCTGTTCGGTTCTCGGTTGTCTGTCTGTCGCGAGGAAACTGTTGACATTGACTCAATAGTTCTCGAACAATAACAAGATAAAACGAAGAAAAACCAATGCAAACCTTGCAGACAGCGAGTAGACGACGGCTTTCCCGCGCGAGCGAGGTACACGCTCTTATGGCGGCAGGACCATGACTTTCAAAACCGCCAACTCAGGGCTTTTTCTCGCCTTCAAAGTCTTCAGAATCGGGACGACACGGTGCGGACCGTTTGGCGGTGAGCGAGGCGCTCCTTCCGAGCACAAAACCTTACCTCGACACTGCGAAACTCGCGTTATTTTCGCTCTATTTTGCACAGGCAAACTCACAACATTCTCTCATGGCTTCAGGAAAATACACGATTACTCCAAAGGTCACATGAACACAATCAATCGGGGAGATCGTCCACCAATCAGAGTGCGCGATGGAGAGCTCCGACCAATGGGAGGCTTTGTTATTATTTTGGTCTCACCTCAGCAGAACAGAGCGACAGGGGAGAATCTGTAGTGGATCAGCAATGCGTGGCTGTTTGTTTTGTCGACGAAATGTCTACGACATGATTTCGAATCGATATGCGACTGCATCGATGGTGTATTTAGCTAAATCAAGTAATACTGTCATATTCTGGAGTTGAAACCGCGCGGTACTTGCAGAATCAACCAAATAAACACATGCCAAACAAGCCTGTTGGGGGAAGTGTCTCCTTTCCACTCCTTTCGAGGTCAACCTTCTGACGTCACACCTCAAGTTGCGGTTGAGTTAGAGTCTACATGCAGAAAAGGCTGAACGGGCAGCGCTTGGTTGAGTCTAGTGTGAACGTCACATCAAACTTCACGAAACTCATCAAGATGTAAATAAATCTGAACTAAATGAACAATGTACCACGTGGTAGGGAGGCTTTCGCCTTTCGTCTCTCTCCTGAATCGCACCCTTTCGTTTCGGCTCCTTGAACCTGTGGAAATCGGCCGGTCACACTTTTCTCATGTTAAACTTTCCCTACTTTAGTAGGCATCGAATAATTCAATCAATCAAATAAGTTCCTGGAAATTTTTCATACCCCGCGAGCTTCTCCTCCTTCTTCTCTTCCTTCCTCCTCCCCCTCCCACTACATTTTCTGTTCCGTTCCTTCCGTTCCGTTTTGACTGCCAGGCTTGTTTACAACAAAAGCACTTGTGTTTGCAGCTAGAAAGGAAATGCTTTGTTGTGTCGCTGGAAGTGAGTAATACTGAACTGCCTTGTTCGTACTTTACTGAGATGCACTGTGACATTCGACTCGACTGACAAAATTTGTTTATTTTCATTTTCTGACAGCGAAGCCCGGTGAGAAGCTGTGGGTTCGAAGACGGTGACACTAGGGTTAAGTACACTTCTCATCGTACCGCCCATTTTTCGGCGATATGACAGGCGCGATGACCACTGTGACACGCTCCAAGAAACGACGGTACGTTATTACTGCTTCACAGTTGTTGATACCCATCGAAACGATCTGATTGTTAAGCACGGCTTGATTGTTCGGTCCCGTGACCAATGTGGTTCATGCCACTTTCGTACGCTTCTGTCACTGCCAAACTCATGCCCATTTGTTGTCAGCAATGCCGTTGGATGACCTGCAATTCTTGGCCTTTATGGAACAATGATTAGTCATGTGGTTTTACTTTCAGTTGTGTGGAGGCTCAAGGCTCTGCTGTGCATATGGAAAGTTCTATCCAACCTAATTGCAGTGAAACTGCTGGGTCTGTGAAAAGCGGTATTTATGAAAGGCTTGAGCTCATGGCAGCACCCAGCAACTCTGTCGAAAAACCCATGCAGATAGAAGATAAAGGTAAGTGTTGAAGAGTGCTGCATGAATTTACGCAGATCTCTTATTCATGTGAAGGATGAAGGATGTGTGATAAAAATTCAGACTGTTGACTGTAGTAGGTTGGTCTGCTCAAATGTACTGCTTTATACTTCTAGAATGCCATTTGGTTGACTGTGCTTCTCGGAGTCCCTCAGAAGACAGCATGGGAACCATGTTGTTTCGCAGCAACAATCCAGTGGGTCCTTGTGGAGCATCAAGCTCTACAGAACCGGCTCGAAATATGAGATGGGAAGTGCCAGCTCGATCAAGAAGAAGCATATCTCCATTAGCAAGCAGCTCATCTTTAAAGAGTACAGACATCAATGAAACACAACAAGTGGCAAGAGTTATGAGGTGTACTTTGCCAGCTCAACCTATCCATCCCTCTTCATCCTCCTTAGCAAGTTGTTCATCAAGCCAATGTGATGACTTACATGAAAATGAAGTGGTGTATCCAGCTCGAATTATTAGAAGTGCTGGATCATCTCGATCAAAGATGTCAAGATGCACTGCCTCTAATGCTTCAGGATTGGCACATTTACAAGGGGATGTGATAGCTCATCTTAACTCCATTTCTGAAGATGAAGTAAAGCAGGTAAAGCTTTCCACAAATTTCCTCCTATGTTTAAAATCCTTACCCACTTGCCAATGCCATCTTAAGCAGTTTTCTCATTTGAAAATAACTAATATCTCCTTTTCTCACTTTTGCAGCTGTCTAAATCTTCCAAAGTTCTCCCCATTTGTATATCAGAGGTGGTTGCAGACCCAGAGAGCTTGAAATGCCGTGAAGGCCAGTCGTCGTATCCACTTAGAGCTCTGAAAATAGTTCCTAAGTATCATGACAGTGGATTTGGAATAACAGCTAAGCCAAAGGCCAAACCACACACTGTCAAGGAAAATGTGATAAAAACCAATGACTTGTGTAGTGACTATGCTCGAAGTACTGAATTTGATAACAGTCCAATAAATTCCCTTCCAAATGAGATATTCTGCATGGTATGTAATGACTTGAAATACTTAATTTTGCTTTGTTTTTAATTTGTAGTGGATATCTAACCATGAGCGAATTTTTCCAGATATTTTCATATCTTCCTCAGTTAGAACTGCTCAGGACCTGTTCTAGAGTCTGCCATCGCTGGCGGTCCATTGCAATGACACCAGTGTTGTGGCAGACATTGTGCATCCGTGGTCAGGATGTTCCCATTGAAATTGTGCGTGGTTGCATAAAACAATCGTCTATGTTGAAATCGATAACTATTAAAGACAGGTAAGATTTATCTTTAGACTTGTCTTTTTAAACTTTATTTTCATGTCCAAATTTCTGAGTGTTTTATTTCAAACAATTCTTTTTGCAGACATGATATTGATGCTATATTGCCAGTCCTTCACCAACAATCGAAGCGCTTAGAGTCTGTTAACTTAATAAGATGCCGACCTTGTGATGCTTCCAAGAGGAATTTACATGCGAAATATTTGGTTTGTTGTGTGACTTGTGCAATACACTAGTGTATCATGTGTTTTTACTGATAAATTTTCTTTTCTTTTGACCAGTATCCTTTTCTAAGGAAAGGGCAACTACACAATCTTAACTTGAAGGGTACAGATTACAAAAGTAGGAAATTCTATCAAATGTTAAGTGTTTTGCCAAGTCTTGAAAAATTGAACATAAGCTGTTCCAAAAGTATTTCCCCTCAAATATTGATTGAAATTGCAAAACAAAGCAATCTCAAAGTGTTCAAGAACAAATGGCACTCAAATTCCATCTACCATGGACCTAAATCAATGACCATACAACTGCCTGGTAAAATTGATGAATGGTCCAATGCATATTCTCAGGTACATTGCAAGATTTATGTTTTGTTTTATTTTTCATAAAATGCAAAAAATAATCGGACAGGTCATCATTAACCGTTGTTTTCTTTCCAGCTATTTCATAATGCGGGCAGGAATTTAACAACCCTTGAGTTCTATGCTGCTGGTATAAGTAATGCCGCACTCTTGGTAGGTCTCCTTCCACATTACCAGGGTTTTCATGTATCTAGGAAAATTTTGTTGATGCGTGGACCTTACAGTTTGTGCTTGCTTATTTAACAGGGTCTCTCTAATTGCAAGAAATTAAAGAAGCTTTTTATTTACAATGCAAATTGCTTTGGAAGTGAAAGCATAGCAGCTGTTTGTAATCTACCAGAACTTCAGGAACTACTGATCCATAATGCCAAATTAAAATCAGTTGATGTACTTGATACATTTCAGAATGGTCATTTATCTGGACTTCAATGTCTACATCTTAATGAATGTGTCCAAACAACCAGGTTAGATATTTATTGTCAGCAATGGTTTTTGTATATGTATCTTTAATCTTATGTGTGACCCTTATTTATTACAGCAATGATGAAGTGTCTGCTGATGCTTGTTTGAAGATGTTGGCTGAAAAATGTGTACAGTTGAGGCACTTCTCTTTTACCAAGTGCTGTGGTGTGTCTGATGATGGGGTGCAATCAGTCTTGCGTAATTGCTCTAAGCTAGAAAGTCTTGACCTTAATGGTGCCCTTGGTGTTTCTGGCCAGTCATTTCTTGAAATCCCCAATCGCACTCCACATTTGAAACTTCTTGTAACTGAAGAAAATTGCTCTGAGCAAAAAAGTGAAGTTCTTAAGACTTTAATTGAGAAACATGGCATCACTGTTAGTACAGTTTCTACTTGGAAACACAGATGTACTCCCTACCTTCTTTAACAGTATTCAGTTTGTGAATCTTAACTTTTTCATTCTCAATATTTGTTATCTATTGGAAATTGATAGTGTTGGTGCATAATGCTTTATGCAATCTTAAATATATTTTTTTCAAAGGTATCTTTGTGGTATTATTCATAGACATAATTTATGAAAATTTGCCTTTTTTGTAAGCTAAAGACCAAAACTAACTTTTATTTATTTGTAGCTTATAGAACATACTTGCCTACTTAAAAATTGTATCCTTAATGGTTTTCAAGCAAATTCTATGTATGTCAAACATTTGTGTGTTAGTTACTATCCCCACTCAGTTACATCGAAAAACTTCCTTCATAAGGTCCATCTGCCTTTGTTTCAAGTGAGACACATGCATTCTGTAAGGGGTTAGGGTTAGGGGATTAACTTGAATCCTACAAAGATTGTCAAGTTGGGTAACTTGCTTGGAAAATTAAAGTCGAAAATCTACGTTGAAGTTAGATGTATATCTAACATATTTATGACTTACGTAACACAGGTGATCAAGGTTCCTGTATATTTTGATGTGAGAGTTTTAGAAAATTGTGCATGACGTGATATTTATTACCAACTAGTGTTGAAGTAAGTTCATTGCAAGTATAGTGTGGGTTAACTGTCTAGAATAGTTCTGATGAATTATATGTCTGGCTGTGGTTTGATTGTACAGAAAAGTAAAAATAATTTGGTACTATGTTGTTTAATTATTTGGAACTGTTGTTAAAAGTCATGATTTACAAATTTTCACATATTTTACATTTCTTGGGGAGAGGTTGAGCTTAAACTACAATGAACACTTTCTACAGCTTAGATCCAATGGTCTTCTCAAGATCAGCCATCTCAACTGCAAACAAATAAAGTTGCCATCAGTGAAACAAGGCAAAGAAAAAATATCTTCACACTGATCCCAAATTCTGTCTCAGTGTGTCTGCGACTGATCAGAACCAGCCATTCTTTGACAGAGTTCTGCATGGGGACTGCAGTACTTACGCTTCTGGAGACGCTCCTTTTCAGCCTTCAGAATGGGTGCCATGCGAATAGCCTCAAGTCTTGCCTCCTCTCGCAGCTTCGTTTCCTTCGCAGTCAGCCTGCTGTGTCGGATGGCTCCATAAGAAATGCCAGCAATGAGCAGTGTCCACCTTGAAAACTGAAACACACACACAATGATAAACTTCAAAATAAATCGAATCACTAGGAAGAGGTGCTGTGCTAAACAATGTCTCAGAAGACAAGAATGAGAGGTCAAATGTACAGCCCTCCGACAGATGCAGTAACAGACAAGATCCTAACCTACACAACGTTGTGACAAGTGTACACCTGTAAGGTTCAGTTGGCATCATGAGTAGGTGTCACGAAACTGTTTTAAATATCCTACAAATGGCGAAATGGAACAACGTTACAGGTACTTATCAGGTTAAATGAGATACATGGGCCAAAATCAGGCGCGGTTCGGTAGCAATGATCACGTATCGCTGAAGAGTCTTTAATTCCGGCGCCACTAACATATAATAGGCAATTATAAGATGCGGACTCACTCGGATGAGAGGTGAAACGTTGACGGGTGCTTTAAATCCTCCAACAGCGTCCATTTTGGGAGATGGGTTTCACCGAAACTGCACAAAAATGAACCTCTACTACAGCAGAAGGTTAGAAGGCACGTTCCACTTTGGACTAACTTTGGCGACGAGAAGAGAAGTGACCGCTTTTGAGCGATGTCCCAGTGCACCCCGCCAGATAAGCTGGCGCCATCGTTTCAATAACGCCTTGTGGGTTGGGGATTGGGTAATTGGGTTCGATCTTCTGTCTTGGTGAGGAGTCACAAGATTGTACAAGATAACTGAGAGTTGTTAAATATTTATCATGTTTTTATTTATTTATGTGCATACAATACAATAACATTCTTATGATTTAGATATAAAAGGGACAATAATATAATATCTACATCCATTGATCTACAAAACTAATTTCATTTATGATTGATTTACAATTGAAAAATAAAATTGTTCATAAAACTGACTCATAACTTCATGACAAAAAAAAAAAACAGAAATGCCTCCTTGTTGCAGATTCATACCATGCTTGAGTGACAAATGTACAAACCATGAGCTGTATCAGCACATATTACGACATAAATAAACATTTCTATCAGACTGATTACAAAGGCACCACTTAAGAGAAAGTCTGAAAAACATCATCATACTACTTCCGTAACTATGGCTAAAGGAAAAACATCTTGTCTTTCATTTAAAAGTGGGACATAATCGTTGGGTAATCAGTTCGACAGTGAGCCTTTTGCATTGAGTAATGGCTAGAAACTGATGCACAGTTTATAAAATGAAGAGACCTCTTCATTATCAGCCTTTATATTGACTTAAAATCAGGATTATACATACATTAAAAATCGACAATTTTCAAAAAACATGGTGTCATAGAAAAATAAATTTGGAACAAGGTCAATGTCAATGCTACACAAAGTGCTATGATAAACTGACTAACGGACATGAAGAGCACCACAGGGTTAGATACAAACAGAAGAAGCTTCCTGCATTGTTTTGAGCAATGGCACTGGTATACTGAAGAACTAAAGAATCAGTAAACGAAAAAGGTAAAAGAAATTTAGAAATTCCTGTCTTGCAGGAATCCATTAGCAGCATTAATTAGAATCTATGGGCATAATTTAATTCAACCCCACCAGACCATTTATCAATTCGTTTGAGTAATTTTTATTAAACTTGAAAATATGTGACAAAAAACACTCTGTAGAAGGATAGCTAACCACAATCAATCTTGCCATCATGAGCCTTCAAACGCATCTCCTAAAAATACACACAATGTACAAATTTGGAAGGGTCATTTGCACAAGGAGTGGAGTGAACTTGCACCATGCACCATACCTTGCAACCAAGATCCACCTCCCCTCCTACAGAGGACACTGACACTGTACACTCAAAAATATGGCAAATAAAAACATTGTAAATAGACAAGCCAATAGACATTATATGAAATGCAGAAGTGATTGTCATATTGACTCAAATAGATAATGCATACTGCCTAACTTCAAAAAAGCCATTAAGCACAGGAATCACATGATAACACATAAAACAGCCATGAAAATATTAAGTCTCGCTGCTTGCAACCCTATAAATAACATCAGTATATAGAATAGATTAACAAATGCAGCAATGAAGTCAAACCTCATGGTCCAATAGATCCAGGGTGAGAAGGAATTTTCAATTTTAGAAACAAGTCTGAAACAGCTATTATTAAGTACCATAATGTGATTCATTTCTCTTCTTTATTCCCTGAAACCTCAGCATTGTTGCCCTCCTCCTCTATGGGCTATGGTTATATTCAAACAAGAAAAAGCAAAAAGCTATTTGTTGTGTAAATGTATATATAATAGTAATGTATGCATAAATGAGTAACAAATTCGCAAGAATAAATAAAAGGACGATTTCTGGGCTGAAAATATTCTTTGAAGGTGACATCACAGTTCTTTCCCTCACTAAAAATAAAAAAATGAAAATAAAAGTGGGGAAGACGCACTTTAAGTTGTGAATCATCTTCTTTTAATTGCAAAGCCCAAACAAAACAAAAAACATGGGAACGGACCAAAAATTGCATACCCTCAAAAAAGTGTTAGGTATTTATCCCAGTGTACCTCAAAAATACACTACTAATGCTGACTTTCAATCAAAAGTAGGTGGCATATTTATAGGGAGACTACACTTCTATAATTCATGCTGTGACACTCATGGGAAGAGTGTTTCATCTTTGGCGATGGTGAATGAACCACCTGCAGGAGAGACAGCGCTCAGTCAGACCCATGCCACATTCTACTACAGCTCCAAACCCTGGCAAACCACTGCAACCTGAAAACTCTACCCAGTTGTCTTAGGCTCTAAGTAGAAAAATCTGATGAAAGAAAGAATCAAGAGGAAGGGAAAATACTTAACCAAGAAGGACGCAATCAAAACACAAAGGTAGCAGATAACATATTGCTCGATTTCTTTTCTAATCTGACAGCACTTTGGTCTTGCTAGATGTCACATCATAATGGTAATTAATTTTATTTGTACTAACATACACTTACTTATATTTCTAGCAATGGAATAGTACCATGTGGCAGCCCAAGATCTCTCACTCCAGCAGATACTCCAGTTGGGTACTGTGGAACTTACAGGGACTACAGTCGACTACAGTCTGCTACAGTAATCACAGCTTACTTCTGATTTTTAAAAAAATAATATATACAATATAGTTGGCTTGGCAAAGCAACTTAATAAATTAAAAAAAAATATTTAAAAAGACCAAAACAAGAATAAAGAATGCTAATAATGAAGTTTGGCATACAGATGAACCCTCATCCTGTTTGTCACACACAACACAAGATCTTGTGCTCCAAAAGAGCGCAGCAAAGAAAGCTTGAGAAACAATCCTCTAAAAAACAGCATAAATGCAAGGCAGCAACGGTATTGGTCAGTCTTAATGGCTAGAGCAATACTGAGTACGTCTGAAAGGTTTAAAGGTCGACTAAAATGTATCATTTTTCACATTTTAGAGGACAAAATTGACTATTAAAACAATTTACATGAGGAAACCAAGATATCACATTTTTCTTAGACTCGCAGAACAAACAACACAAAGAGAGCGGATAAGTATTTAGGTATGTACAACTTACTGGAGTCAAATCTTTTATCAAATAGCCCAGCATGATTTCCAAAATCATTAAGAATAACAATTTTAACGCTAGTTCAAAAATGTTGCTGACTTTTGCTCACACCTTTCAAATAGGCAACTGGTCCTGTATTTCATTTGCAAAAAAATTAGATTTTGTAACTCCAGCAAGGGGCTAACTTTTCAGTCTCTTAGGCACAAATTAAGTCGGACGGATAATATGAGTACTGATAAACAGATCCTTTCCAGAAATATCCTTAGTTTTCCTATACAATACTGCAAAAGTAGAACCAACAGGTCACTAAAACAGCCATAAGAGAGCTTCTAATCAAAGCATTAAGAAGGTTGAAAAGACATCAAATCAAACATAAATGGTATCTAAAATTCAAGTTTATAAGAAAATACTGTGAAAATCGATGAAAATCTTCATTTAATTCCTTTCTTTACACAAACCTTAAAATCGGGGACGTGCATTCTTCATTTCCTCAAGGATTTCCAACAATTTTTTTTACAAATATAAAATTAGCTACAGATATAGTACATTCTGCCATAATAAACAACATTGTCAAAAAAGTGAATGTTAATAAAATAAATAAAATACTACAACACAACTTTAAAAATTTCTTTCAAAAACTTTAAAAACCTTGACACAGAGGCATTCTAAGGAGCAGTAAAAAGTTGTTACTGTAAATCAGAGGAAAGATCTCTGTTGGAAGCGATCTTGATGTCATAAATGCAAGCTTGCTGCGTGAAAGTTGGACCAGGTAACATGCTGTAATTATCACAGCAATTATTTGCTCATAGTTGAGTTAGCAGGAAGAGTAGCAGATCGCTGCTGCAGGCTAGTATATTGTTTAGGGTTTGATCTCACTGACTCTCTGAAAAAAAAAAAAGAGAAAAAAAAGGTGGGGGGTGGGGAGGGGATGAAAATGAACAAAAAGAACATTAAGAAAGATGATGGAATGGGTATTAATGCCATCTTGTCAAAGTTTACATAGGAAATACTAACCGAGGAGACACTTTAGATCCATCAAGTGTGCCACTACCTAATGTATTAGCTTTGTATCCACACTTTTGAATCTTCTTGGACAAACGTTGCACCCATAATTTCTGGTCGTCTGCACTGACAGCAAGGACTAATAATTCCTTAGCCGAATTAGGATCATAATGGAGTTTGCAAGGAGCTATAGCTTCTTCCTTCCGATCAAAATGTTCTTTGTGCACTTTAACACGGCACCCTAGGGAAATAAAGGAGTATGTAGTATGAGATGGAGCTGTAGGCAAGAGTAGGCAAAGAATGAGTAGGAAACGATTTCAATGGTTGTCCACTTACGTTTACACTCTAAAGCAGGGGGCGGTCGGAACACGTGCCACAAAGGTTTAGGGCAAACTTCACAGGTTGTTGGCATGTGATAAGAAATTTGTAAGAACTCATGACCTTTCAATTGAATTGTGCCAGGTTTATCATCTCTTAAAGGAGGGAGTTCAAGTTGAGTCATGCTGCCCTCTTCTGGTCTACGGGCTTCACCTTCACCCGCATAAAGCAACTGAAATAGTAAAATTGAGCAAATATTAGAAGATACTAAATGAGCAGTTAATAAGCGAAATGCACCAAATAGACAGTCCAATTTACATGCTTACTTGAAAAATACGGGGGATATCCTTAGGGTCAGCTCTAATAACATCACCATGTGTCACTGATCTCACATGAAAAACTTTGCTGTAACATAAACAAGAACATTGTTTTAAATACTCATGGCAATTTTCAATACACTTTGTATCTTGGTTACATTTATTTACCTTAAGTCGAGGATGAGGATTGGATCTGTGTTTTGTTTGTCACTTTCAGAATTGTAAAATATTATCTTCTTAGATGACACAACAACATACTGTTTTTTCCATCCATGTCTTCTTATATTTTGTTTATTTGGAACAGACAACCAGCCTTCCAGTCTTGATTCTGTAAAAACATTCAATTATGAATTGGACAAAATGTCAAATAAATGTATGTCAAAATGTACAAAATAAAAGACCATGATACCAGCATATGTTACAAGCTCACTGCACTGAAACTTTACCTGGGCATAAATCATCTGTGTCATTGTCCGCACTTGACAAGGAGGCAGTTTCACTTGAAATAGATGTAAGTTTTCCTTGTAGCTGCTCTATTTCAGAATCTTTAGAATCTAGCTCCATTTGAAGACGGACTTTGAATTGACCTTCTTCGACTAGTTGGGACTGCATTTCTTGCAAGTCTTTCTGATATTTGATGACAGCCTGGGAGTACTTTTCCCTTTCCTGGAAAATAAATGAAAATGAAAGCAGAATGCTTTTGTCTTATTTCATTAGGCTTCTTCCAACCAAACAAATGGCAAACCTGTGTTAGTTCTTGTTGCAGTTTTCGACACTCCTTCTCTTTGCGCCTAAGGTCTGCAGAGGACACTTTGCTCTTAGCCTTGGTTGTAGTATTGATATCCTTGCGGTTCATGATTTCTGCAAGCTTATGCACAGCTTGCTCCTTAAGAAGTTGTTCTTGCTTTAACTGCTTCCTTAACCGTTCCATCTCTTCTTGGACATTAGATGCCATTTTAACCTCTACAACACACAAATATGGGTAGGTAATGAAGATAATTATAGGAGGACATCATAAATACATAAAGATGATCAATGTATTACCTTCTTGCATAAGCTTCATCTGGTGACTCATTTCATCTTTGTCCTTAATGAGTTGCTCAATTGATTTCTTGTATTCTTGTTCCCTTTCTTTTATCTGAAGAATGTACATAAAGGTTACAGTATACCAATAAAACATAATGCCCCTGAAGAATGATAAATTCTGACTTACAGAGTTTAAAGTTGAATCTCTTCCACTTAGCTCAGAGCGATGCTTAGCTAACAAGTCTTTCAGTTCTAGTTCCTTCATTGTTTTATCCTTTTCCAAATCTGCAACTGTCTCCTCGGCAATAGAACGAGCAAGGGCCTCTGAATCTGCTCTAGCCAAAGCAATCTGTAGCTGGTGGGTAAGGGAGCCACGTTCCTCTTCCAGCTCGACTAGAGTTCGTTGACGTTCCTCTAAATCTTCTCTAAGCTCTGCAGCTTGAGTACGATACAAGGTCTAAGGAGAAAAAGAAAAGAGGAGCGTATAAAAAACTGCACTTTTAAGACAATTGTAAGCAAGGAAGAAAACAGAAACTTACAGAAAAGTACTGCTCTGCTTCAAGTTGATCTTGAAGCTCTTTCCTCTGAAGCTCGTCAACAGACCGTTGGGTTTTTAACCGATGCAAGTCGTCCTCAGCACTTCGTTTTCCTTCTCGCAGACTAGCTACTTCTCCACTGAGCTGGTCATGCCTAGCTTTGAGAGCAGCAAGGGTAGACGATTGATGATTTACTTCACTTTGTAAAGAGTTCTTCTTTTGTTGCTCTTGTTCTACTTGGATGTGCAATGTTTTAACCTGAAATAATAATAAATTATTCAATAGCTGCAGCCTTTAGATGACTTTTTCGGGAATTTAAAATGTGAATAGAGTACCTTATCCACTTCTTGCCTATGTTCGCCCTCCAGCTTTTGAAGTCGTTGTTGAATTTGACGATAATCAACTGATAACATAGACATTTGTCTTTCCTTTTCCTGGCTGATCATGTCTGACTTCTGGCGTGCACTCTTTTCCTCATTTAATTTTGTTTGAAGGGCTACAGAAAGTGAAACTAAATATTACTATGGGATTGTTACATTACATAAGACACATAAAAAGTTGCTGAGATACAAATTCGACAAAATATATATGGGAAGAAGCTGGGCTTCATTTCTCACAAAAAAATAATGCTGTTGTGCATAGTATAGTTAGAAACTTGGCACAGATGAACTAATTTCTTTCCTCACAACAAATAAATGCTGTAGTGCATAGTATACCTAGTTCAAAACTTGGCACAAATGAACTTCAAGGTCAAACTGGTTCAGTTACAGGCACTGACTTACAATATTTTAACATAAACTTAACTAATCACATTGAAGAAATGAGTATGATTTACCTTTGAATATGAGGTCCATACGACCTATGGCATGCACAAACCAAATACTCATAAAATACATGCATTTTAAAACAGAAGAAGAAGAAATAGAACAAGAAGAAAATCAAAGGTTCTAGTTCTAATGGGAGGAGAGCAATAACAATGGATGATCTATGCATGACAGACATATTGAATTTCATTTAAAATAATAATAACTATTATTATTTTTATTATTATTATTATTATTATTTCAAAAGAACAGTGTTTACCTTTGACAACTTCAAGGTTGGCTTCCTCTTTAGAAACCAGGCCTCTGCGCTCGGTTTCTTGATGACTGCGCACTTCCTGTTGATATCTGTTTTGAGCTGCTTTCAGCTCCAAGCCCAAGGAGGCACATTCTTTTTCTAATGATGATACTCTTTCAGTTAGCTGTCTATTATCTTCCGTCACTTTGTTTTCCCTCTGCGCACACCTTTCCATTTCCCCTAACACTGATTGCAGCCGAACTAAAACAATAGACATAAGTGTTACCCCAACAAGAAACAATCATCAAAAAGACAAACCAAAACAGCAACAGGTAGGAGGATATAAGAAGATTTGTTTACCTTCCAGTTCATGATGAAGGCCTGATACTTGCGTCCTCTCACTACGCTCTTGACTAAGCTGACCTTGTAAAGTTGCCACTTCTTGCTGAAGAGCATCACGCTGATTTTGAAGGAGAAGTAACATTGACTTTAACTCAGATTGCATCTGTTCACTGGCTGTTTGAGCAACTGTTAATTCAGCAGCTTGCTTCCTTAAACGCGCTGAGGTTTCAGATTCAGATTTCATTTTTTCTTGCATGTCTGCAACCTGTTTCTCTAAGGCAAACATCTTGTCACTTGTTTGTTGGTTGTTATTCATTTCTCTTGTTCTTTTGTTAGTCTCCTCATCAAGTTTACGTTTCATATCATGCAGCAGCGACTCAGCTTTTCTCCTTGCTTCATTTTCACTATCTGCTTTTCTTTGACTCTACAACAAAAAAAAAAAAAAAAGTACATTTTTAATTTATAATAAATTTTACCACTTATAAAAAGGCAAGGATGATGACCTACTTCTTTGAGATCATGTTTTATGATGGTGAGGGACTTTTCCAATGCATTTGCTTCCTCTCTAAGCTCTGCTTCCCGCTTGGTGACAGAATCAAGTCTTGCCACCAATGTTCTCTGCTTGGCTTCGAGTCCTTCAACTAGCCTCCGTTCTGTTTCCAACTCTGCCTCCAGTTGCTTTGTGTGAAACGGAGCTTCCCCTACTCCACCAACATGGTTTGTGGAACACTGTAAACAAAGTTAACTGAGTCACACAATAGCTCATTCCAAACCAACTTGTCAAGTACCTTGTACAGCTGAGGGAGCTAAAGGCTCATTTAAAATAAGGCAAAGAGTGTATAACTGATGTAAGGGAAGACACAAATAGTAGTATTGACAAGATCTGAACTTACATTATCCACCTGTACATGTTGCAATAGTTTTAAGAAACACATAACAGCACAGACATGAAACACACAACAGGCATTGATCTTAGAAGACATGACAGAAACATAAACAGCAGATACTGACACCACATAATAGGCAGAAAAGAAAAGAAGAATTTTTCCACATTTCTGAACAGAGGAGCACTAAAACTTAAAAGAAAAACTTACAGCATCCTGTGAGTCCAAATGTTTGCCACCCATCAACCTGAAAAACATAAGAAAAAGTCCAAAATAGAAAAATAAAAGGAGATTACAAATATCGTACAAGTTTAATAGATAACATGCTTGGAGAGCATTAATTTTTGCTTACTGATAATCCCTTGAATATGTAAAACCAACAAATGGTAAATGGTTTCCAGCAAATGCCTTTGGAGTAGAAAAATTCTCCTCTGGAGTCTCATCTTTGTCAACTTCATCAAAATTACTTGTATCATCATCGCCTGATAGTTCAGGTACTACAGGTGGCACACCTAACCGAAGAGGAACAATCAAAGTCAATCATAATTTGGACTGCCAAAATATGTTTAAAATCAACAAATAAAAAGTAATCATACATTCTCGAAGATTGTCGAATGTCCATTGGTCATTTTTAAAGAATGGGTGTGACTTGATTTCCTCCACACCATTCCTTCCTAAACGCTTGGTTCTAAAAATAAGAGAAAAAACAAAACAAAACACCCATAAGACTGCTATAGTAAATATGAAAGAGACACAAAGAGGGAAAAGAAATACCTATCAGTTAGGAATCCATAGATAAGCGATTTTGCATGATGAGAAATTTCAGTGTCAGATGGAAAATGAAGGGAGTTGCTGTGGTCCATGATCTTGGAATATGTGCCTACAAGACTGTCAGCATAAAATGGAGTATCTCCAACCAACATTTCGTACAAAAAGACACCAACAGACCACCAGTCACATTCACGTCCATATACACCCTCTCCCCCCTGTGATTGAAGGACCTCAGGCGAAATGTAGTCTGGTGTTCCTACAGCAGTATCTGATCGAACTAGACCATCCTAGAACACACAAAAATATCATAGACAGAAACTTAGAAAAAATAAATAAATGAAAATCCCTGTTTTACTTGCACAAGTGAACTAACCGTATCCATTTTCATGCATGTCCCAAAATCTGCCAACTTCAGGTGTCCATGTCTGTCCAGCAGCATATTATCTGGCTTTACATCCCTGCACATTAAATAATATTAATCACAAGGTATAAAAAGAAAAACCATTATGTAAAGGCACTCTTTGATGAGTACAGTATCTAACTGACAAAATTATACCTGTGCACAAATCCCATTGAATGTATGGCGTCCAGCGCCAACACTACTTCAGCGCAATAGAACTTTGCCCACTTTTCGGGTACTACATAGTTAGACATTAGATTAACTAAATCTCCACCTGTGACAAAAATGCAGCATACATTATATCATGATTATATACAGCACACATAAATAAGCAATAAAAAAAAACAACAAATTAGGAATTATCCATTCAGGAACATCAAGCAGACAATTATTTTTATTTGTCTGAAGAACTTAGATTACCTGGCATGTAATCCATAACCATGTAAAGATATTTCTGATCTTGAAAAGCAAAATGTAGTTGTACAATCCATTCTGAGTTTGCATGAGCCATAATATCTCTTTCCTCCCAAAAAAAGGCAGAATCAGAGCGTTTTATCTACAAATAAAATTTAAACAAAATTCAAACAAAATAAGTAAAATTATAAAAATAATAAAAATTAAAGGAAACAAATATACTATTTGGCTTTCACTACATATTTACAAACAATTTGATATGACTTACCATTTCAAATTTACTAAGCAACTTCATCGCAAAAACTTTTTTGGTATATTTGTGCCGAACCTGAAATACATGAGCAGCACAGTTGTAGTCAGTTCAAACTTGGTTTTGAAGGTGTTGATTTGTTCACTTACCAGTTGGACCTCTCCAAATGCTCCTCGACCGATTACTTTGATGAGTGTGAAGTCATCAGTCTTCATTCTCAGGTTACATATGTCTGATGCTGCATTGTCATCTGCGAAGATAGTTGTCAGTCAAAACAAATGGCAGTGAAGGTGCAACTTGGATTTTGAAAATAAAGCAAATTCCATCAAACTCACATCTATTCATATAAGCTTCAATGTTTTTCATCCGTTTGACTGATGGGTGGTCACAGTCTGATACTAATGCCTGGACAGTATCCTGAAACAACAAATAGGACAGAAAATTATATAAAGGAGATGTTTACAAAAAAATCAATTCACTGCTGAGTGAAGGTTGCAGTCTGAAAATGTACCAGAAGACAGTCGACATTTGTCACACTGCGAGGGTCTTGAATTTTTTCTTCCAAAAGGCGCAACCGCCGTTTGCGGTCTTCATCCTTTACTGCATCCATCTTGATCTGGAACCGAAAAACAAAGAACTTAGACTAAAGTTTTTGTGACAAAATAATGTGAGGGAGGTGCCACCTTCATAGACACTGTTGACAACAAGGGGAATAAGGATGAGAGTAGAGCTGCCTCTGGCACTTTCTGTGGATTGATAGTGAAAAAGTTACACAAGCATTGATGGTTAGAAAAAAAGTGCCTCAGAGCTTTAAAACCAAAACAACAACAACAGTTAACCTGTCAAAAGACTTGTCATCACTATCAGACAAAGTGTCAACATGTCCTTCTTGAAAATGCCATAAACATGTAAGGGCAACAAGAAACATATTATTGTCAGAGCATAAGACAGGACTACACCAAGATACTTCTAAAAAACGTAAACAATGTAATAAAATTACCACTATAAACAGTGTCTAATAATAGCCTGATCAATCAACATTCACCAAGCAAAGCTGCAGTGCTATTACAATAAAACCAAAAAAAAAAGTCTCCAGAAATTGCACAAATCATAGGAGCTCTAGTTAATTGAGTCAGGATGCTTTTACAAGTCCAAGTGACTTGGAAAAGAAGCCCAATCAGCATAACCTCACTTCCCTATTGAAGTCTCATAAATGAGCAGTCAACGAGTGAGGGTGCCAAACGGCCGGATAGTTTGATACGAAAAGCTCACAACGGTGGTTCGAAACAGCTAATAACCAATCAATAATAATTACCTTTGGCAGGCTAAGGCCGCACCTCAGATTTAGCTAAATTCACTGGTGGGACATGGCCCCTCAGAGCGGTCTCAGCTGTGTCGCGAGCGACATTACTCACGGTCCCTTGGATCGTACACCTGGACGGGGCTCTCGGGCTCCCTACCGCTCTACCTGTGGAAAAAATAAAGAACTCCACTCAACGTTGCGGGTTGCGAAGCTGTAAGAGCGGGTGTGGGTACAGTAAGTGCCCACGCAAATAGGTTCCTGTGGGCACTATTACAACCGATTGCAACTTAACATTCAAGACTGAAAGCTGCAGCGCAGTTTTGCTGCGCGACCAAGTCGAGAATTGAAAGCTCTCTCGGGGTTATGGCAACTGACTTATTTTCCGTTTACACATGTGTGTCTTGTGGTCCCGGTCGATTTTGGAAGTGTGTTAGGGTGCATCCGACGTGATGGTCGTAATGCGCGACATATCCCGTGCCGCGTCCACAAACGTTTAGATGTACGCGCTGCGGAAACGGAGCTGCAGTACCAACATTCTCTTCTTAACTTTTCTCGCTTTGGTGTCATTCGACGTCCGACGCAAAAACAGAAGGTAAGATCAAAAAAACCAAGAAAAATAAGAACTTCCTTTTCGGAATAGATACTAATTTTTTTTGGAGCAAAACGAAATACTGCCCTTCACTACCACACCACGCTACCACCACTGCCTGAAAACGACCTCTTGTGACCGGAAATAAACCTGAACGGATAAAAACTAGGTAAACAGTTTCACCAATAATCAATTCAACCCACAAGAGTTCGGTATTTAATATCACGAAGTAAAATATTTTTAAGATCAATTTTTGATTTGTCTTAATTCATTATTTTATATCTATTCTGAAATCATGAAGCTTATTCCAGCATTTTTGATATTGTTTTAGACCATTTTCTTTTTATTGTGGTGGTACTGTCGCCGGTCTGAGCTGATGCCCGATACGTGTGAGCTACTTCCGCCTTTATGGAATGGCGGAGCTGTAAAGCCGAAGTACTCCTGCGGCTCAGCTCACATTAGGATTAAAAATGGTAAGTGTTTCGCGCGTCCAGTTCAACGAAGTCGATAAATTTCGTGCCGGGACTCATAGCGCGTCAAGTTTTGGTACTTATATTTGTTGTCCGTGACTTGCGTGATGTTTGATGACGGAGAGTCTGATGGGCCCGGTTAGGTTATCATCACACGTGTAGCGTGTGGGATAGGCAATCGCGTGTACTACTGGACTCGTAGTCTATATTTCCCGCAGCGCTTGCACCGAACGATCCGTACGTGATTGTTCCTCGGCGCGTTCCGACTGGACGCAGGGCTTTTGTTGTGAACAAGCTCATGTTCGAGCTGCATCTGTTTTGATGCCTTGTCCTGGGTGCGGTGGGGGTTTTGTTGTCCCTGGCCGTCTCTCCGTGGCGTCCGGCGCAAGCACGCGTAGGGCGCCCATCTGAGTTCCTGCTTCTTTGAGGCCCCCTTGTTATGTTACCTACTATTTCATCATGGTTTGTTCGTTTTTCACGTCCTGTCAGTATTGTCCTCTCTGAACCTTGTTCGCGTGAAGTTCTTGTCATCCTCGTGATATCTGCACGAGCCTGCTCCTTTTTCAACTCCAGCACAATATCGGAAACTGTGTAGGGCTGATGTTGTATATACTTGCCACCAGCTTTGTTTTTTTGGGGGGGGACATCTGCTTCACTGTGCACTCTCCCACTACAGAGTTCTATTTCATGTTTCAGGCGTTTGCATCAGCCCGCCCCCTCATCAGCGTGTACAGTGAGAAGAATGAGGCCACAGGCAGCTCAATCAATCTGCCCTCTATCTTCAAGGCCCCCATTCGCCCTGATGTCGTGAACTTTGTTCACCAGAATATGGCTAAGAACCGTCGTCAGCCATATGCTGTCAATGATAAAGCAGGCAAGTTTGAAATACCTGTACCTCTACTGAGGTGTGCATGATATCCCCATCTTTTTTTGTAGTATTGTATCTTTTCACAGTTTTACTAATACTAGCATTTTGTGTGGTTCGATTATTCCTCAACGGCAGCTGAATGAGTCTTTACACCATCCTGGTGACTATGTTCAATGCTGATATGTTGCAAGTGCATGTGATGATATCTCTTTTCAGAGCATTGGGTTCTGATTGACTGTGATCCTTTTTCACATTGACAATATCTGAATGCATTGTTTATCATGCCCAAGAAATCATACCACCATTTTTTCTACTAGTGTGTGATTGTGTGTATCTTATCTGCATGTGATGACAGTTTTTCAGAGCATTGGGTTCTGATTACCTGTGATCAATCCTTTTTCACATTGACAATGTCTGAATGCATTTGATCATTGTTTTAGCAGTTCTTCAGTAACTTTAGTTTCTCTTCTGTGTGATGATATCGCTTTTCAGAGCATTGGGTTCTGATTTGACTGTGATTCTTTTCACATTGACAATATCTGATTTCTCTGCCACCCTCCACGGTGCTTTTTCATTTTCTTGTTAATTTGTGCAGGAGTTTTCATGTATCTTCTCTTGGTTGCAGGTCACCAAACCAGTGCAGAGTCATGGGGTACTGGTCGTGCTGTAGCCCGTATTCCTCGTGTCCGTGGTGGTGGTACTCACCGCTCTGGCCAAGGTGCCTTTGGTAACATGTGCCGAGGTGGTCGCATGTTTGCTCCCACTAGGCCGTGGCGCCGCTGGCACCGCCGAATCAATGTCAACCAGAAGAGATACGCCCTGGTGTCAGCCATCGCCGCTTCTGGAGTCCCTGCACTTGTCCAGTCCAAGGGTCATGTTATTGACAACATCCCTGAGCTCCCCCTTGTAGTCAGCGACAAGGTCCAGGAACTCGTTAAGACCAAGCAGGCTGTTGCCTTTTTGAAGAGCATCAATGCCTGGGCAGATATTGAAAAGGTATGCTTTTGTTGGGGACTGAACTCTTCCAGCATTCATTTGTTCTGCTTTTTTCATTAATTGATTGGAGCGCGGACACGAATGCAATAGCAACCAGGAAGTATCGAGTCTCTGGTGCCTTCAACCTTTGTACTCTGCTCTTCTTGTACAATATTTGTAGCAGTGGTGTTACTGGTATTGGAAATGAAAGCTTCACCTAGCATCTGCACGTTTTCCTAGCATTCTTTTGTTCTGCTTTTTTCACTAATTGATCAGAGCGCGGACACGAATGCAATAGCAACCAGGAAGTATCGAGTCTCTGGTGCCTTCAACCTTAGTACTCTGCTCTTCTTGTACAATATTTGTACAGTGGTGTTACTGGTATTGGAAATGAAAGCTTCACCTAACATCTGCATGTTTTCCTAGCATTCTTTTGTTCTGCTTTCTTCACTGATTGATTTTAGCGCGGACACGAATGCAATAGCAACCAGGAAGAATCGAGTCTCTGGTACCATTAACCTTTGTACTCTGCTCTTCTTGTACAATGTTTGTAAAGCAGTGCCAGTTAATGCAGGATTCTGGTTCCTCATGGAACTTAGCCCTGATTAATGGTCTTAAATCAGTTTATCTGCTAACCCTCCAGTTAATAATGGTAGTGTTGGTATGCATTGAAAATATTGGCACAGTTAAGTTATTTGGTGCTATAGGAACAAGTTTCCTAGGCATTCCCACATAAAGGCTTTCTTGTCTGTTGTTGGGGCAAAGGCCTCTGACATTGTTAATATCATGCATAGTGAATTTCAACACTTATTGCAATGATACTGTTGTGCTCAAGATGGGTTCAGCTTAGTTTTTCAGTGCTATGAGCAAGGCTTTCATGTCTGTCGGGAGTGAAGGCCTCTGGCAGTGTTATTGCCAGGCATTGTGAATCATTCTGGAATATCTTTGGATGTTGCTTCTTGTAGGAGTGCAGGATCTGTGACACTCATTGGTATGTGTTCTCTAATGCAAGTGAATGTGTTACAGGTGTACAAATCCCAACGTGTCCGAGCTGGCAAGGGTAAGAGGCGTAACCGGCGTCGCATTCAGCGTCGCGGGCCTCTGATCATCTATGGAAGCGACCAAGGTGTAGTTCGAGCATTCCGCAACATCCCCGGCATTGACTGCATTCCTGTTGCCAAGATGAACCTCCTGAAGCTGGCTCCTGGTGGTCACGTTGGCCGCTTCATCATCTGGACCGAGTCCGCATTCAAAGAGTTGGACACGCTGTATGGCACCTGGAAGTCTGCGTCAAAGGCCAAGAAGGGCTACAGGCTGCCCATGCCCAAGATGGGAAACACTGACCTCACCAGACTTCTGAAGTCTGAGGAAATCAGGAAGGTCCTGAGGCCCGCCCAGACCCTAGTTGTCCGCCGTGTGCGCAAGCACAACCCTCTGCGCAACCAGCGTGCTATGCTGAAGCTGAACCCTTATGCTGCGGTTCTCAAGAGGAATGCCATCCTGACTCTCCAGAGGCGTGCCAAGGCTAAGGCAGATTTCATGGCCAAGAAGCGTGGTGTAAGTTTGCTAATCTGTTACTTTGCACTGCTTTGTAATTGTTACAAGTTCTTTGCTTGTCACACTTCGTATGCACTCACAGGCAGTTCAGCCTGTCGCCTGTGCCTATGTTACTTTTCTTATCTGAGAATGAATCTAGGATGAGAGTGACCACTTTGTTTTGCTTAGTTTGCACAGCTCTTAACTTGCTGCAAGTCACCTACTTGACGCTATTAGCTAGTGCATATATTAAATCCAACTTGTCGCCTTTGCCAGGAGATTAGTGCTTGTCAAAGTGAAACAAGGATGGGACAAAATATTTATCACAATTGATTTTTATTTGTAACTGAATGTCGGAGAAGTGCTCATAGTTTTGTTTTTTTCTTCTGCAGACTCCTGTCGTGCCAGCCAAGCGTGACGCACGTACGACAAAGCCCCTTAAGAAGAAAGTCAAGGCGAAGAAGACGCCAGAGCAGAAGGCTGCCTCTCTTATCAAGCCTGTTGTACCTAAGCCTGTTAGAGAGAAGAAAGCTGCAAAGGCCAAGGCCGCCCCTAAGAAGTAAATTTGGTGAATAAAAAAAGTTGTCTTGGATTTTATTGTATAATTCCTTCCCTTCACAATTGTGCTAGTGCTTATTTCCATGGTGCTGTAAGCAGTAGGATGCCATCTTTGGAAAGGCTGCACTGAACCAAATCTGTATTTACGGGGCAGGGAAGCAGGTACCTGAAAAAAATTTACATTCATATCAGACACGTCATGGTCACCTTATACACTATCCATAATTACCTCTTCGAAGTAGACTGAGATGTGTGTTGCTGGGGAAGTTGTGATTGTTCTGCGCACACTTCGACGTGATCATCTTTCACCCAGACTTTGATCTCATGTGGTTGAAAACCTTGGACGTTCAGGAGCAGCTGTGGGAGATAAGTTGTGCACTCATGAAATTGGTACTTGTTCCTTGTCAACGAAGATGTCACTTGCCTCAAAGTTGTTAGGAGTAAATGATAGCTGTCCTGCCAGGAGACAGGCAGGACTGATTTGCTCTGTTTGGGGTGCCGGCTGAACCTGTTGGAGAGAATGTTGAATGCTTCGCTGCGCTGTGGACAAGCGGCTGGTGAACTCTGGACGAATCTTGTACCTGGGGATTTGGGCAGCAAAGCAGGCAGGGAATGAATGCAGCCAGTGGCCAGTTCCCCAGTCCCAGTGGTCCGGAACAGCAGCAGCAGTGGGTTGCACATGCCACGGTCTGCGTGTCGCGGTGTTTCTGTGTCAGCTCGACCAAGCACCTCTCGAGGGCTTCCCGAGCGGCCACGAAGAACGGGTCGGTGGTGAAGCTGTCGCGCACTTCCACGGGCACAGGGGCTTGCATGCCGCCGAGCCGAATCGCACTGGCTACTCCGGAAGCAACAATGCCGACAGTTCGCTGGCACTCGCGCACCCTGAGCTCGAGAGCGGGGATCCTCTATGGAAGCTTACGTGCTCAAGTTCGTTAATGCCTGTAACCGGAGCTGTTGCACGCATAGGTTTTCTTCACCAACATCATTTGAGTCTTTAAAAGTGGGGGCAGTTCCACAACGGCCCAGTTGATTCGTCCGCAGCGGTTTGGAAGCGTTTGGAAGTTGGCCGAGGTTGGCGCGGAGCTCACCGGCCCAGTCTGACCCCAAAAGAATGAAAAAAGAAAAAAAAACAGCTACGAGAGTTTTAACAGCCTTCAGCCTGTTCATAACATGTATTTAACGTAATTGAACAGAGAGAAAAGGTTTTAATGACTTGGCAAAACTTAGAAGATCTCATGTGGCATTTCCAATCCGATATTTTGCTTCTGCCTGAGAGTAAATTCCTTTCCTACAATGTGGCAAAACTGTTGTTGTCTGCTTCTGCTAGGAGAAGAGGGGAGAGGCACAGTGATTAGTAGTTTAGAAATTTTATATGTTTGCTATTTCTATCCAAGATGACGGACAGTAGTTCTGATTGTACTTATGAGGAAGACTACGTTTTGTACAAGAACAGACCGCAGTGGAAAGATGTGACTCCAGTGGCTCAGGACGACGGACCCAATCCTGTGGTTGCAATCGCCTACTCGGAACAATGTAAACCTAACCCTCATTTGTCATTTCGGTCTGACGAGGTTTTATCCAGACTGCATGTACCTCTGAGCATTTCTTTCGCGCTCTTTGAGCTTTTTCAATGCCTTTCTTTTATTTCAAGGGGTGAAACTGTTATACTGTGCGTGTGAAAATTTGTATTTTTTGATGTACTAACTTGTTGTTACTTGCCTCAGTTCGTGATGTGTATGATTATTTCCGAGCTGTCTTGAGGTCTGGGGAAAAGAGTGAGAGAGTCTTAGACCTTACAAATGATGCAGCACAGCTCAACCCAGCAAACTACACAGTGTGGCAGTACAGGTATAACTTAAAGCTTCTATTGTTTCTGACATTCTGGTTGATCTGTTTTTCTGTGATTGTGAAATGTTTTTTCCCGCAGGAGAGATGTTTTGCTTCACTTAAACTCAGATCTCCACACCGAATTAGAATACATCAGTGATACTATAAAAGAGCATCCCAAAAATTATCAAGTTTGGCACCATAGAAGAGTAATAGTCGAATGGTTGAATGATGCTTCTAAAGAACTGCAATTTACAAATGATGTACTTGGGCTCGATTCTAAGAACTACCATGCATGGCAACACCGGCAGTGGGTTGTGTCAACTTTTAAGTGAGTTAGTTATTTTGTTTTCAAATTTATTTTCGTCTCAAATATATAAATGAGCACTGTTTCTTTTTCAGATTATATTCTACTGAAATGGAATTTGTGGACAGTCTTCTCAAAACTGACATTCGTAACAATTCTGCTTGGAATCAACGACACTTCCTTATAGTTCACACCAGTGGGTTTACTCCAGATGTCATAAACAAAGAATTAATCTTCACCACAAGTAAAATACGAGAAATAGAGAACAATGAGAGTGCATGGAACTACATGAGGGGGTATGAAGTTACAAAAAGAAATTCCATATGTTTGGGGGTATTTTGTTATGACCTCTGACAAAGTGGTTTTTTTTTGCAGTATTTTGTGTCACACAGAGTCTGGTAACATAAGTTCAGAAGACTTTGTTTTAAAATTCTGTCAAGATCTGTATGAGAGCGGAAGTAGAGGACCATACCTCCTTGCATTTATTATTGATGTTTGTGAAGAATGTGTTGAGCTTGGTGTTAATAATGAGTTTTACTCTATTCAAAAAGCACTCCAGGTAAGACATTAGGTTTACATTCAAGGGTGAAAGTGCATCTTTCTCTATTACATCCTGCATATTTTTTGTTTTTTTTGTTTTTTCAGCTTTGTGAAGGTCTTGCTCTTGAGTATGACAAAATCCGAAAGGAGTATTGGAAATTCATATCAAGAAAGCTGACCCAGAAACTTGACTCATAACTTACATCTTAAGCCAATGTTACTGTAAATCACAAGCATGAATATTTTCTTTTAACTTTTTATTGAAACAAAACGATCACAATAAGCATGGTTTAAGAGCACATTTTAAAAAAAAAACTAGAAACTTACTTTGTAGTTTCAAGTTACATCTGTGTAGGCTGAATACTAATGATATTCAGTAATTTGAGAATGTGCTCTTCAAAGATACAATTGATGATTACAATAAACAACAAGATTTATAATATTCAGAGGTTTGTAATCTGTTTGTAAGATTACTATCATGTAAATAAAGCACACTGATAGTTTCATCATGTTGCTTTTATCACAAGAGAAATATAAACATTTATGAATGTATGGTACAATTTATTTCTTCACATAATCCCAACCACCCATTATTATGGTAGCACTCTTACTAAGTGTAGGGTCAGTACGAACAATTCCTGAAGAGGGCTGCAGAGGATAAGTAGCAAATGACCAGGTCACAAGACAAGGTACACACTAAATCATTTACATCATTTTAGAAGTTGATGAAGTAGTCTGCGAGCTTGAATTGGGATAAGAGCTGTTTTAGGGGAAAGGGGGGATGCTTCTCTGACATTTGCTGTCTAAAGAATCTTTGCTATTTCCAGTATCTCACAGACCGATGTGTTCCCAAAACCAATCATTCCACATCCAAACATATACACACAAAACATAACACAATATCAAAATTGCTTCTAACATTCAATGTTTATACTCATAGAAAAACAACATAAAATAACCAGTAACACATAAAGAAATTTGCCACTTCCCATTGAATGATTAATTTAACAGAAGTGGAGTTAGAGATACAATCTAGGAAGTGGAAAGTCAAAATGAGACATACAAGTCAAGACGTAATTATTTCATTTGCATTCCATAAAAACCAAGGAGCTAGTAAGCCCAATGCCCAACAAAAACTACTTTTTAAGTCCTAGAAGATTAAGATCCTCCTACAAATTAATTAAAAGAAATAAAAAGTAGAATAGCTACTCTTAGTAAGGATATAAATATTGCAGTAAAAAATGACAAAATTCAATTTTTGCATAAACTTTTATCTTTTTTTAAAGATTAATTGATAAACACACATTTCCTTTAATGTATCTGGTAGTTGTTTTCTTTTTTTCTCTTTTATCTTTTCAGAATGCAGATTATAATAAAAAAGATTGTGACACAACAACAATTGACCTCTCAGTCCTTTATCACAATTACTTATGAACCAAGGATGCTCATTTAATTTCACAGTTCAGTGTTCTCAATGAAAACTGAAATACAAGTAGACAAAGAATATTAAGTGGACATTCAAAAACAATTAGGCAAAATATCTTTGCTCTATTAGTATTTGACTTTAACACCTCATAGATGGTAAATCAAATCTTGTCAGCAGAAATAATAAAATAAAACTAAAGCTTCTGAAAGACTTTCACAAACACATGCACACAAGCGCGTGCACACACACATTCACAGGAGGGTATTATTGAAAGACCCTTGTCGATACAATGGAGTCATAGATCAGAATGACTACAATCTTGCAAATTACAATCTTTTCACCCATACCATTTAGAAGTAAATTAGTCTTGCATCTGATGGATTTTGTTCAACAGGGCAGTATGGACATTTCAATCTGAAAAAAGTTGGAACCATGCGAAAAATTGTAACTGAAGGTATCATTCCAGAGACAAAAGCTTCAAATAATTATAATCAAAAAGCTTACTTGTTACTGCTGACCAGCTTGTTCAATGCATCCCGAGAGATTACATGTCCACAAACTAATCTCATTGGTGGATTGGAATCAGAACTTGGATGTCGTAATATAGGACAAGCAAATACAGAATGATAACGATTTTCTTGTCCCAAATCAATTTCAATCTAAAATGATGGAATTTAACCAAGTTAAACATAAGTAAAATACTGTAGCTTAAACAAAAAATTAGATGGTCTCAAATTACCGGAAGTTCATCTTTCCCATTCCAAATGCCAGCAACCTGACGTTGTTGCATTAAATGTTTTATCTTCAGTAATGCGGGTAGAGCAGTGCAACCTGCATTAATGCTACATAAAAAGATTTATTCATGAAATCAAGAATGAAGAGTCCAGTATTTCTCAGAATATACTTGAAACTTTGCTTACCACACTGACAAAGGGCTATCCACACTGAGCCCAAGCAATGAACACGCATCACGAGTGAAAACATCATAGATCTCTGACCAGAGATTCGGATCCAATAGATGATTGTAGGGAGATTTGTTTACTCCGTGTGGTAGATACAGGAACATTCCCATGAGGTTTTGTATTTCTGTGCAGACCAATTAAGTAATCACTCCAAAAAAAAATATTAAGAAAATCTGCCGAAAGAAAGAAAAAGTTTACCTTTTTCATGCCTACGGACAAACTGGCTGAAATGAGTGCGAGCATATTGGATCGCTTCATTTTGCCTTGATGCTCCTTCCTGAATTAGGCCAATAAATTGTAGCCGATGCAGTTTAAACTCCAAAGATGAATTCTAAATGTAAGACATTTAACAAGAGTAGGTTAAGAATAACAACACTATTTTAATGTGAAAATAATTGAGTAAAAAAAAAAAGGCAGCTTTGCTTACCTGGGCTTCTAAACTTTCTCTATGACTCTCTGCCCAGGCCAAGGCAGGAGCCAAGTCTCTTTGTTTCAAGCTGTCAAGTATGTTGTTGAGCTCGGTGAAAGGTTCTTTGTGACCTTCCTCGGATTTCAAACCAGATTCCTAGATATTACAAAGAAACAACTCAGTATTACAAAAACTTCCCATAACACTTACATTTTTATTGGCTAACAAACATACCCTTGCTAATTCACCAGCAATGTCAAGCATTCCATGCCGGTAAAAGTGTTGACAAATAACCCGGTTTAGTGATGACACCTGGTCAAATCCACCAAATACATCTTCTCGGCTTACAGATGCAAAGTCAGAATCAAAATTCTGGAAAAGTATGGTGAATGTAAAGAAAACTGTGCAATAAATTGCTTGAAAGTAACAAGAGATCCATCTTACCCTGTCAATCGCCCGACCAAGTTTACATATAGTTGTGTGAATGTCACGGTGATCACCAGCTAAGCGTTGTACTGTCTCACGCACTTTGCTTAAGGCTTCCTTCATAATTAGAACCTGCGCTGCAGTCAACTCATGGTCTGGAGGAGCTGCAGTGACACAAAGAGGAAACTTAATAATTGAGGGGTATGGACAAGCAAAGAAAATAACTCAACCAACGGCGGAAAAAATGTAAAAAATAAGCTAAAATGACATGTAAATAGTAAAGGAAAGAAGAATAGGTTAAAGTCCAATAAAAATAATGACCCCAATGTACAATAAAAGCCAGAGAAAGTAAATCATGGGGCTATTTTATTTAACCATAAGACGAATCTAAATTTGATGCCAAAAATATGTACACTAAGAGTAACATTAAAAGGTCCATGACAAGGAAGGATTTTGCATTATTTTTAGGCTGAAGTTAAGCTTTCTCATCCACCCTCCACTCAAAACATGACAGGTAAGGCTCGGGCGCAGTACTGACGCGAAAAGACTCAAACGCTTACATTCATCCATCTCCTTCTTCAACGATTCGACATGGTTCGTAATGTCGCTGAGAACCCGGTCAGCATGTTCCTTTATGCCGGTGAATTTAAGTAAAATCTTATCAACCTCTTCCTCAACCGCGTTACAGGCATCCATGTTTGTTATTGCACTCACTCCGACTCCAAGAAGGTAGGCAAAGAGCAAGAGCACAACCGGATTGGCTGCCTGCAAATACTGTTGATGAGAAATTCACCGAACTGAATAAAATTACAAAAAAAAGATGAGTTCCAGACCCACAACTTAGTTTTTTGTTGCCTCTTCTTTTAGATAAGTATTTATTCACCTTGCCTCGAACAATGAACAAGAACTTCTCTCCTAACGGTTGTCTAAGAAGATGAGAAGATACGTTTGCAGCTATTTTCTCATACTGAACCTCAATTCGAATACGACAACGACTTCTGCTTTGCGTCGTCTGCAGGTCGTCTGATGTTCATCTTCTTGTTGCTTTCTACGCATTTTACCCTTCTGGATGAAATTTATTTAAGGGTAAATTCAATACTGCAGGACATTTTAGACTTCTACTCTCCTATTCATGGCCGATGCAAACCTTGAAGGTATAGAAACGTGTAGGAGTAAGGAAGTTGTTTTTTATTTACATTACTATTATTAAAAAATACTCTGTGCATTTCAGGTTGCACACATAACACCAATATTTTAGACCTGCCAGAAGAAATTGCTCTCTGTATTTTCTCCTTCTTGTCAGCATCAGAATTGAGTGACAACGTTGCAAAAGTTTGCACATTATGGAGAGTATATGCCAGTGCTTTTCAGCTGTGGAAGCGTTTAGATTACACTGTAGATGGTAATTATTATACATCAACGGGTAGAATTTGTTAAGTTTTAACGCATGAGTGATACATTCATTTCTAACCTAGCTGGTGTAAGGTGCAGAAGAGAGCAAGTATCTATTTTTCACACAGCATCTGCATTTCGAAGATTAACTTTGAAAGATAGTTCAAGTCTGGGTTGTCTTTTGCCAATGCTATTCTGCAATTGCACAAGTATTCAAGAATTAGTGATCAGTGGTGAAGAGATGGATCCTGATATTCTTTCGAATCTTGCAAGGTAAGCTTCCATCACTGGTAAGATGTGGTTTGTTCTCTCTTAAGTTGCCACTTCGATAATTTATCAACTTTTGTAGACATTACAAAGGCTCCATTCGGTCTCTTACTCTTGAGGGAATGGAACTCGACAATAATTGGTATTCATCAATATCAGGCATAGCCAGGGGCTTGAAATCTCTGACCATTAAAGCTGTAAGTGGGATGTACTCTATGGTTTGTTGCAACAATTATTAATATTTTGGTGGAAATACCCCTTTATTTTAATATTGAAGGTTCATTTTATACCATGTCTTCGTGTCCGACGTACCTAACATTTAATGGAAAAGGCGCTGTCTTTGGTGTGATATTGCCATGCACATTACATGGCAAAAATGCTGAGACCATAATCAACTCTAACATTTTGATATGTATTTTTCCCCTCAGGATTGTTGTGTGTGGGCAATGGGCCTCTTATCTGTTGAGTGCATTTCCCTCACTGCTCTACGTTTAACAAGCTATTGTCAAACAGAAAATCATCGCAGACAGACGCAAGGAATTAAAAGAATGTTACGTTTATTACCAGATGGTTTGCAAACATTACAGCTTGGAGCTCACATAACACCTAATGAAGAAATCATGCAAGCAATTGGAGAAAAAAAAAGGTTTGGGCTCACTTAATTAAATAATAAATTTGTTTATGATGCAGTAATCACAATACACAATGTAAGTAATGTAAGATACATTATTTTATTGGTTTTCCACAGACTAGAAACTTTGACCCTAGAGGATTGCTGTGAAGTTTTGGACAGAGACTTACTGAATCTTCTCAGTCTTTACAAATTACAATGCCTTCAACTGTGGCGTGGTCATAGTTTCTCAACAAATGGTCTTCTTAATTTCATCTACAACTCAAACTTCCCTCGTTTGATACACCTAGACTTCTTTGACTGTCCAAATCTCAATGATGAAGTGATACAAGAAATTAGTATCAAGTAAGTAAAGCATGGAAAGCAGCTAAAAGCTTAAGAGACATTTAAGTAATTGCTAGTCTTGTACATAAGTGAGTCTAGGTTGCGGTACTTCAAATTAATTGGGAAATGTTTCTAGGTGCTCACAAGTGGAAACTTTGGATATTAGCAGCTGTCACTTGATCACTGACAGTGGACTGGCCAGCATCTTCCAATTTTGTTCAAATCTTCACACTCTTAAAATGAGCCACCTTCCTCAGCCAACTGGACAAGGCTATTTGAAACATCTGCCTCAACTTTTACCAAAATTGATTTATCTAGATGCATACAATTGTTGCAACATTTCTATTGACCTTTTAGCTAGTCTAGAAAACGAAAAATTAATTGTAATGTATGGTAAGCGCATCAGAAGAATTCAAAGATGACATATTGAAACATTAATTAACAAAGCTTCAGATATGATGATATGTAATAATTAGATAGGTTTCTTGATGCACCCTTCAAGTTGAATTTGAGATCTGCCAGCACTTGATGATTAGTGCTTTCTTTTTCTTTATTTTTTTTTTATACCTCAGCAGACTCATCTGCAGTGTCAGTATCAGCAGCCATTGCCTCTCTATTTTCATAGTTCCAAAACCCATTTAGGTCAATAAGTATGCTGACCATCGTGTGTCCTTGTCCGCTGAAAAGAAAATGGCAATGTTAGTTTCTTTCGATCGTTAATAAAATTAGGGCTCAAACAGAGCCAACATATGGTTAACTACTGGTATTTACCAATTTAAAAGGTCTTGCAAAGTTATTCTTGTTGGATCCTGAGGCTTAACCATATCAAATATTTCATCCTTCACATCTTCAAAATTGACTGGTTCCTGACCATGGACTGACATCTGTTCTTGAATTGCCTACAAGGGAGAAAAGAGATTGATCAGAGGTACTCATTATCTAGCTAAGGCATAAATGTACTATTAAGTACTTACTCTAAAGAAAAAATTTAGACAAAAGGTATCTAGATAACCTTGATTATTTATGTCCAATATTCTAAAAAGATAATGTAATGATTGTGGCTCATGTCGATTTTCTAATGCTAATACAAAATCCAGATATGTTTTATAATCCATTTCTCCATCATATGTGAGGCATTCTTGAAATACTCTTTCTAAAAAGACAGTTGTTAATGTCCCTGTGCCATATCTGAAATAAAATTAGAGCATGAATGAGACATAAACTGAAATCTGAAAATCACATAATGCACACTTGGTACTAACCCAGCAAGCTCTTCTTTGTTCAGCATGCCATTGTGATCACGATCCAGGTTGAGATACTGACCATACACACGTAGTGCAGATGGGGCAGAGAACCAATTGGCCTCTTGAAGGTCCTTTGGCAAGTCTTCATCACGTAACTAAAAGAAGAAGTTGTTTAATTTCAATGGTATCAGCTGTGACAAATTTTTGTTTAGTTTAATACATTGAGCAAAATTTGGATTAGAATGAGGTTACACACTTTTGCTCTCTGGGCTGCAAAGGAAACACAAAGTGAAGAAAATAAAACACACCTCCAATAAATCATCAAGAAAGCTGCATGCGAGAATATCTTGAATTCGCACACGCCCTGTGTGTAAAGGATCTAAGAAAAAGAGAAACTTCCGTACTGCTGTGCAAACATAAAAGCTGTGAAAAGACTTCTCTAGTCCATCAAGTTGAGGTAATGTGGGAATCAGCTCCAAAATGTAATTTTCAAGGTCCTGAAAGAAATTGTGACATTTATTTGCATGACATTGACTGTAATAACCTGTCGCAGAAGTGTTAAATGAGTACTTACGGATTCACGTAAATAGCCCTGACCTGTGACATCATACAGAGATAGCCCAATTCTGGTCTGATGAAGCCATACCTTACGCATAACATAATTGAAAAGGGCCATAATACTTATTCTGCCATGAGGTTCTTTCAATTGTAATTTTGCAAAGACACTCGGTGTCAAGTAGCTCCTGCAAATCATTTTGACAAAGTAAAATTATGACAATCTTAGAAGCATGACAAATAATAGCAATGTACACACTTGCACTTGGGCCCTGCTTCTGCTGCAACTTTCAGGAAGTCTTCATAATTGATAAGCTGTTTGTCTGTTGCATGCGGAGCACTGTGGTTTTTGTCAAGTAGCACCCATAGAGCCTAACGGAATATAACATGGTTAATAGCACACTAAAAGGCATAAGAAATTAAGCAAAATTATATTCCAATGGCTCACTTTTAGCTCATTATTATCGAGTAATTGACGGCTTCTTCTCTGTAAAAACATGGCACGAGCCTCCTCACGCAATTTTTGAGGGAGAACTTCATCCTCACTTGGTAACTGTATCATATGAATATTATTATTAATATTTCTTGGCAAGAAACACAATTGGGAGGAGCAGAAAGTGAGAAGAAAATGTTAAATTTGGCAGTATAATGAGTGCATTCAAAAACAATCAACGATAGTCCAAAATAAGATCGTACTTTGAAATAAAACCTTGGGATTGAGTTGTAAGAAGAGTCTACTGGACTCGATGATCTTTTCCATTCATTGTAGAATTTCATGAACAGCTCCTCTTCAGTCTCTGCCACTGGCTTCTTGTCATTTACTGAAACAAAGTTTTATTCTATCTAAACAAAACCTATTGGAATGAACAAAATTCAGCTCCACCTAAACTACTTACGGGAACACTTCTTGAGCATTTCTTTAAGAGAGGCCATTTTTCACGATTAGGTTCGTGTTACGATGTAGCAGAAAATAATCTCCCACTAGATTCACAAATTCATGCACACATCTGAGCACTTTGTTGTGACGGGCTTCTGTAACTATCTGTAACCTCTCTTTCTGAACATCAAAACAAACCTGCTATCTAGGGTTAGGGGTCGAATTTCATACCAACGAATAAAACGTAACGTACACAATAAGCTTCCACCAGCAAACAAACAGCACCTGGATTTGAAAGGTCAAAACCAAGTTAGACAAACAAAAATAAAAATTCCACGAGACAAAATTGACTTACAGAGCCCGATTGAGTTGTATACAGATTAAAGGTCCCCTTTAACGGTTGGCAGTATCAAAGTCGAATCGCCATTTTGTGCGGACGAAAAGCGCCAAGCGGAATAAAACTCTCGATTTTTGGTAATACATAGGTACTTCCGCGAGTTTGTAGTTGTTACATTGAGCGAGTTAAGTGCGACTAACGACTTCACCATTCGACAGGCTCTGGTCAACTCACGTTCAGCTGCTTTATTGTCATGGTTATATCAGTTTTGCCGCAGGCTTTCCAAGCGCGTTTGCATTTTGTGTAGTTTTGTACATTGAGCGCTCTATTTACAACTTGTTTGTGTCCCCAAGCTGCCCTACATTTTTCGTCGTTGCTTTCATTCATGAATGTATGTATGTTTGATAGAACCTTATAATGCATCGATGTTGTCGCTAAACTGCTGGACTCCCCTTTACATTAACCCCCTCCCCTATCAACATGCTTTTGTAGGAATTATGTTTAATATGTTTGCATTGCTGGTCTGTCAGCCGCTTGTTATCATTGGAGCACCTATATTCCCTTCATTGATCAGCTTTTCCTGATACACCAATTATTACCCCAAACTTTACGGTAAATCCTAACGATTTCTGTGTTTGTTTTGATTATTTTCAGTAGTTGGAAAGATTTTTGAACATGGATGTACTAAATGTACATTTGCCCAGACTTCTAGACCTAGCAAGCAACTTCAACATTGATTTGAGTGGAGTGAGTTATTATTTAACTGCTGCGTTTCTACTGTTGCACTGTTACTCTAAATTCAACTTCTTTTTTTCCTGGTTCAACCTCGATAGGTCTTAGCTGGCTATGCTCAAAAACTCAGAGACGATGTCCCAGAAATGGAAAATTTTAGTTTTCCAGAAGCAGCTTTGCTGTTGCAACACTGCGCAGAAATTTATGGAAGGAAAGTAGATTATGTTTATAATCTTGCAGTAGAACTTTGTGAAAACATGAATGTGTAAGCGCTCTTTTAACTATGTTTGTGTCGTCATTGATTTTTTGACGTTTTTTCTCAAGTACATTGATGTTTTAGTTACATTTTTTTTACTTTCACTGTCTGATTCCTTTTTGTTGAAGTCGTATGTATGGACCATCTGGAACTGCCCCAGAAGAAAATGTGGATACTGCAGCTATTACAAAAAAACTTAATTCAAAGAGAAGGAAAACAATTGCTCACATCTCAGTCGAAGATTTTAAATTTCAAAAAATTTCCTTGGGTACAGTGTTTGGTTACAGTATGTTTATGAAAAATTGTCAGGTTTTATTCTTATTAACTAATTCTTGTTCTATTTTCCAACAGATAAACCTAAAACAATAAATCAACACAAGAAGAAAAAGAAGCACTGCAGAGAGGCTGTATGTGTAAGGCTGACATCAGTAAATTTATTAAACTCCCATGAACTACACATTTTTGAGGAGGATCAGTTCGCCAGTATTGGTACAAAGGATCAATTCAGGTAGGAAACTAATTTTCCTATTGAAAACTGTCCTGGCCAACATCGCACTGTAAAAAAAAAAAAAAACTCTTTTGTATTGTTTACAACAGGGTTTGCCCTCTGTATGTAAATTGACTTGAAGTAAAAAAAAATATTTCTCTTAAGAACTCACTAACGTCCATAATTGTTTTGGTTTCAGGTTGAACTGGCCTATTGAACATACCTGTCAGATAGAGGAGTATGTTTACAATGATGGAGGCTCAAGAAGTGTATGGGATGTTATGGATGGTGAGTTTGGGCAATGACTGCTTATTATTTTGTGATTGCCAAATACTCGTAGACTGTCTTAATAATGCTTGTTTCATGTCTTCTTTCAGTGGGTGTTTCTAACATGCCTACACCTGAGTACAGTGATGATGGCAGGCATGATATTGCCTCCGAAGAATCTCAGGCGTTAGAGAAGGAATGCTCCTTCGAAACTGTGATGTTTGATAATGAGCCCGAAACAAACATTCCATGTGATTCTTCTGAGGCTGACCTTCACGAAAAGTTAGTTCAACTTGCAATTTTTAACGTTGGGCTCTTTTTTCTTAGTATTTTTTATTTTCTTTAAACATTTCTTTGCAGAGAGACTGATGCTTCGGAAGAATTGATCCCTGAAAATCAAAGCCAGAAACCACCTGAAAATAAACAGGTGCCGTTTAAACTTCCTTATGAGTTGACAAAGAAGGTATATTTTTTGTGTTTTTTTTTCCTCATGCTTTACCATCTTTTTAACACTTTCCTCCTTACCTCAGATTATGGTTAATTTCACAGGGCCTGCGTGGTGGTAAAAAGGAAAGGAACCTAACATTATTTTTATTCTCTGACTATTTGAAAAGAGAGCTTAAAATGGACGGGCCTCTTCCTCCATTGACAAAGGATAAAAACGGAGACAAAAACTTGGTCAGAAAACATGTGCAGTATATAAAGAAGAGATTTAAATTGGGTACATGTCATCAGATTAGGGTCCTAATTTAGCACTAATAAAGTAAATACTTCATGCTTTATGTAACTATATTTTGACAATTTCAATATCTTCTTTACAGAAGAAAAGGATAAAAGTTTTAGTGAAGTATCTCTCATAGAAAATCAGTCAGGTATGAATCATCATAGTAGCTTTTCTGTAGATTTATTCTAATCCTCAACTTTTAACCCAAAAATTAATTTAAAAAACACACAAGCAGTGAAAGCTTCTTTATATTTAAGTTTTGTGATATATTTCCAGATTTCCTTGGATTTGAAGAGGTCATCCTTGATGATATACCTGGTAAACTCAAGTCTCTTTTAAAGATGCATAGTCCATGCTGTTTACTATAGTACCTCTGATGTATTCTCTTTACCTTGTGTTCCAGACGTCTTATCACCTTCATATGAGAGTAGTCATGGTTCTATGTTGAATGATACGGACAATGATGATAATTATAATGGAACAGATGATGCTGATTATGATAATATTTTGTCTTTTCAAGAGGAAATCCAGAAAGATTATAACGCCATAAAGAAGGTAACCATTAGAAGGTTTTTCTTTTTAATTGTGCCAAGAGTGAATAGAACTGTAATTTGTTTTATACATCTGACTTTGCAGACTGTTTTGGACAGTGAAAATGTCACAAATTGGAGGCATTTTATTCAACGTAAACTTGCTGGAGAGGAGCAGCAAACAAAATTTGATGTGCATGAGTATGGAACGAATATTTTAAATTCCTTTCAAAGTTTAGGGCAAACTTTACCTTTCAGTAATATTGTTAGAGGAATGGATCATCGAGAGATTAGTCGATATTTTGTCTCCTCCTTGATGATGGTAAGATTATAATTTTTTATTCTTTTTGTCTTGCTGTATTTGCATTTTTGCCCACTTATTTCTCTACACCTCTTACAAAGCTATCACTGACAATTTTAAACATGGTATGTTTTAATGACATTTGTTAAATGTTTGCTGTTAGGCCAACACTTCCAATTTACTGCTCACACATGATGGTCCTGACACCCTCCAGTTAACTCTAAACCATACAGAGAGACATCATGATATGGAGGATATACTAGTGCCCCCTTCAGTGGGTGGCCTTAATAATCCCTCAAGACAGTCAAAGCGGTAAGTACTCATATTGTTAATTCTTTACTCGTAACTAGTACATGGAAGGGGTTTTTTCATAGACATCTTTACCACCTATCTCACTGCAGGAAGGCAGACTGTGAAAGTGATGAGGGAATCTCTGAAAGGAGGTAAGCAAAGTCTTAAACATCCTTTTCAAACAAAGAAAGTGATGTGCAACCACTCTTTTAACATGTGGTTGTTTGTCTTCCTTCAGGCTCAAGAAACAAGTTCCAGGGAGTGGCCCATGGAAGAATAAAAGCAAGAAGGGGAGAGAAAAACAATAATAATCCTTCCTCCAGCTACTGCATGTTCAGAATTTTAGATGATACTGGATTGATTATTTGTCAAAAATTTCTGTCTAGTCAGTCTATTTGCAAACCAATGGTACCTGTTGCATTTTACATTAGTTAGCATTATGAATTGTACCATACTTTTAAAATAATAATTAGATAGGGAAAAGGGTAACTTAATTTGTGATATCCAAAGAAAACAGGTCACCTTCATGAGAGACTGATTTACTTATTCTTTTTAAGGTGATAAACGTTGATTTTAGGTAGTTGCATGTCAGCTTTCATTCCAAAATATAAATTGTTTCCTTTTGTGCCAAGAAACTGAAGTCCCTTTGAACCAAATTTCTTTTCTATGTTAATGTTATAATGTTATTTTATGCTGTTATTGCACCTTTATACCTATAGATCCAGCTCAACTATGTCTCCTTCATTGGGGACCTTTCAAGAGTTTTGTGCTGTTTATCGAGTTCAGTTTTTGATTATATGTGTAATCAATTTGATGTTCGGTTGTATGTGATAAAACAAGTGCTGTGCTCTTGAAAACTTGGACTGCTATATAACAGATATTTTTGTGTTTAGTTGAAATATTTCAACCATTCTAAGAACTGAATTATTTTCAACTGTAGTTTTGAGGCCTTGTCTCTATTGGTGAACGTTTGTTAGAAATGTTATAGCATAGCCGGTATGTTAAATAAAATGTTTTGTTTCTTCCAAGAATGTCTGTTTCTTTTCATAAAGGTGCAAGTGGAAAAACTATTAGTGCATTCTTTTCAAAATATATCACAAGTTTATTGTGAATTGCACGTCATTGTAAATAAATACAGTACAGACAAGTCATACTTCATGCAACAGTTCATTTCAGACGATGAAAATTTGACTTAAACATTTAAAAAAAACAGAACTAAGCATTTACAATGGCACTCAAAAATTTGCAAATACAAAGTTACTTCACTAACCAAAACTAGTGAGAGAAAACACGTTTATGGAAGGCCATAACAGTTTCTCTGAGGTAAAAAGGTACAATACACAAAGTCAGGGAAAATATAAAGATTTATATAGTAACATGTAACTACTCACTTAATGATAATGAAAGTAAACAAGAAATCAGACTTCGTCACAGAACAAACAGTCAAAAAGATAATCAGGTACAACAATATAACAGGAAAAAATTGAGCGAACATTAACTAGTCACAGATCAATAAACTTAGAGCATGAACACATTGACTCAGGTAGGGAGCAAGATGTGGCTCATCTTCCACGACCCCAATAAATTATAGTAACACTCTAGCGAGTTCCATTCCAAAATACCTTTCGCTCCTCCCTCAATGCTCAATGCCTCGTCATAGTCAGGTCCAGAGGCGCCGCCTGCGCCGCACTGGCCGTGGGGTGCTTGCCGTGGTCCGCGAGCCCCATGGGCAGGGGCATGGTGGTGTGCACCTGGGACGCGTGGGCGTGCGCGGGGGCGAAGGCTGCGGCCGCAGCCATGGGCCACAAGGACATCATGGGGCCCCATGGCCAGGGTGGTGACGGCGAGTTCATGGGCGATGAGTACATGGGCAGGGAGCCATGCGCAAGCCAGTCCGCGGGGGCGACGGCGCTGCCGCTGCTGCTGCTGGGCGACGGCGAGGGCGACGAGCTGGGCGACATGGACAGCGACAGAGCGTCCGGCGAGGTGGCGCCGCTGCGGCCCACCCACACGCTGCCGCCGGCCCAGGCCCGCGTGCTGCTGCTGCTGCTGCCGCCGGCCGCGAGGAGGTCGTGGTGCCGCACGGCGCGCACCCTCGCGCTGATGGCCTTCTTGATGGGGATGCCGCGGCACTCGCCGGGCAGGGGTGGCCTCTCCAGCCTCTCCAGAGCGGAGGGGGACACGAGGGGGGCGACGGGGCGGAAGGCGCTGCGGGTGGACAAGGCGGCCGCCTCCTCGTCGGAGCTGGGGCTGGGGCTGCCACGGGGGCTGCCGTGGGGGTCGCTGCCGGGGCTGTCCAGGTCGCTGGCGGCGGGGCTGCCGACGGGGGAGTGCGTGCTGCTAGCACTGCTGGGGAAGTGACGGTAGGTCTTGACGTGCTTGCGCAGCGAGGACGGGTCCGTGTAGCGCTTGGGGCAGCCCTCCACCTTACACACGTACGGCTTGTCCACGGCGTGGGTGCGCGTGTGCTTGAAGCGGTCCGACGAGTTGGAGTAGGCCTTGGTGCAGCCGGGCACGGGGCACGTGTACGGCCGCTCCCCCGTGTGCGAGCGCGCGTGGATCTTGAGGTTCTCCGCGCGGCTGAAGCTCTTGTCGCACTGCGAGCAGCGGTGGGGGCGCTCGTTGGTGTGGGTGCGGACGTGCACCAGCATCTTGTAGCGCGCGTTGAAGCCGCGGTGGCCGCGGGAGCAGCCCTCCCAGCCGCAGTAGAACAGCCCCCCGCGCCCGGCGGCGGCGTGCGCCAGGGTCACGTGGAGGGCGAGGGCGTCCAGGTTGGCCAGCCACAAGCCGCAGTGCTGCCATCTGCAACATCATACAAACGAGACCGCGTTAGAACCAAGTCGTTGGAGCGGGGCAGTGCGGCCTAAGTCGCGCAGTGCGCAGTGCCGCCACCAGGGGCGAAAAGGCGGGGCTGGCAGCGCGCGGGTTGGTCGTAAACAACGCGGCGACAGGCCGATCGGCAGACCAGGGTGTGATAATTGAAAAATAAATCAGGCCGCCAATGCGACTGAGGTCTGAGAGCGACTCGGAACGGGACCAAACAACCCGTTTATGCGGGCGGCAGAAAAGAAAGGGGAATTGGACTCCGGGTCGTCTCCTCATTAGCATGACGAGATGAGACGTGGCCGTGGGAAGGCCGCGAGCGCATCGCTCTTCCGCGGCACCGCTGCGGCACCGCCACGGACCGCGGACTGGAGGAAATCCATGCAAATTGCTATTCTATCGAGACGCGCTAAGTCGCCAAATCTCGATTCCGGGCCAAACGCGGTGCACTCATTGTCCGTCCCCTTCGCGCCGCGAGTGGGAGAGAGACAGCCTCATGTATAAATCATGTTCGGCTGTGAGGCTGGACCGGATCGGCCAGCCCGACCTGCAGGCGCCCTCCCACTTCCCATCACGTATTTACATTTTCCTTTTATCTTGCACCGAAAAGGCAAAGGCAACCCCAAACTCGGCCTGCCCCGCCCCACCACATGTCTACGGGCCCAGTTTTTATTAGGACTATTTGGAGCGAGCAGGCGAGCGGGCGCAGGGCGGCCCGTTGCCAAAGGACTCATTATAAATTTCGAAAGTCTTAAAAGATGTGCATTTTGATCTGGTCCGTGCCTTCCCACGCTTTCTACGCAAGCGTTGGCCTACACGTCAGGAAACACCGAAAATGTCGCCACTTCTCGACTCACCTGCACTTGACTGCCTCGGACGACGCCGGCGAAGGGGGCGGCGTGCCGCTGAGGGCGATGCCGGCCACTCCAGAGCCCAGCTCCAGACTGGAGGTGCTACCCTCACTGTCGCTCTGCAACACACAATCAGATCACGTTACATTCCCAGAAACCACCAAAAACACAAAAACACACATGGCCGGCAGCGCCGTCCTGCGGTCCCCTTAGGTCCCCGCAGCGGCAAGGGCTAAGCACCCCCACCCCCCTTCCCCTCCCCGCAGAAACATCACGATAAATCAACAGGATAACGAGTCACACCGGGCGGGGGCCGTGCCGTCAAAAAGCCAAAACGCCGCGCGACCGAAAAATATACGAGAAGAGTCGAAATCTGGCTTTGCTACCCGCTCTCGTAAACGCGTGTCATAAACACACACGCACCCCTTCAGCAGGCCCTCTCCCATTCCACAGTTTTTTCAGTCACCAACAACGTTATCCAACGCTCTGTAAAGTGGCTGCCGCTACCGGGCGGCGGCGGCGCTGCGAGGGCCAGGGGCAGCCAGGGGCAGCCAGGGGGCTGACAAGACAAGCCCGATTGGAGCTGCAGCCCCCGCCGCACACACGCGCACCAACACGTAATGCAAGCATTACATGGCGGGACTGCCCCGCCGGCGGCACATTGCCGGGGAGGCACCGCAGCGAAGCGGTGCAGCTCAAGATAAGGAATCTTCCGTCAAAACGCCGCACTGCAAATACCAAATAGCTGCGCTCGGCGCACGGCCGCCCCAGAGGCCGCCCCCACACGGCCACGGCCCCCACCGCGGCGTGCGGCGTGTCCGAGGGGCGTGTCTGTCGGCGCTGCTAGGCCCTATACAGCAGACTCATTCCGAAAGTCGTTTTCGTCGCTCTGTCTCTCTCGCCTTCATGAGACGTCTCGTGTAGGAGCGACGAAAACAACTCTCGGGATGAGTGTGCAGGACAAGGACGGGCCCGGGCCGGGCGTGCAGGCAGACGTGGCCGTGCCCCGGCGGCGTGGCGCGGCGTGGCGCGGCGTGGCGGCCCGTGGGGGCGCGGGCAAACACACACGCAGAGCAAATAACAAACGAAAACCCCAGAGCCGTGCCAAGCAAAGCAAAGCCCGTTGGGCCTGGGGCCGTCGGGCCCCCCGCACGCCGCCGGGCCGCCCCGTGCCGCCGTGCGTTCAGATTCCCCGACGACAACGTCCCGGCCGATTGCCGCCCCCGCGTCGCCCCTCCCCTCCCCTCTCGCTGATTACGAGAAATGGGCAGGGCGGCGTTACTTTCCACGCCAGGGTGGACTCCGACACGGGCGTTTCTGGAACATTACCGCCAGCGGCAAACCGGCCCCGCCAGAAGGGCGTAGGTCGAGGAAGACGGCGTCCGCTCTGCTCGGCGCCAGACTCGGCGAGCCCATCAAGACGGCTAGGGGCGGGGGGGGGGGACGGTGGCCACTTTCGGCGGCAGCGTACCGATTCTGCGCACCCCTCACCCCAACCATCCCGGCGCACCGTAATCATCAGAAAATAATTAATGGGTGCGAGGGACTCTACAGGTATCCGGTGGTATCCCGGCCGCCCGAACCCACCCCGTGTAATGATGGAGGGAATTAGGCTCCAGGGGGGGGGGGGGAGGGGAGGGCGTGAAATGGAGGCCGTGGGGCTCACGTAGTGCAGAGCGCACGTGCCCCGCAGTCGGCCGCCGTTAGCAACACTCCACCTGATGCGTTCGAACTGGGCCGAGGCGCCCGCATGGCATTGTTGTCTAGCTTATCGGGCGAGAGCGAGCGGGAGCGACAGCGGAGCAAATAGTCGGGGGATGCACGCATTCCCCGCAGTATGGAAAACACAAGCAGTCACTTTTGGAAAACATGAGGGCGAAAGCGAAGAGGCGAGCGAAGGCGAACGTGAACATGGAGGCGGAGGTGGCGCCAGGGCCACGCTCCACTAATGAGCGCCAGGGCTGCGCGAGTCCCGCACCCCACCAGGCGCCCCGCCGCGACCCTCGCCGCGCGGAAGGGCGCCGAGGCCCGCCCTCGGCCCGTTTCGCAACCTTCGAACCGGCCTACTCAGCCCCGTGAAACGCATTCGTTCCAGCGTCTGGTCCTTGGTGGCGCCATCCGCCGCTCGCCGTGGTAGTGCCCGCGGAGCAGCCGATGGAACCATCAAGCAAAACCTGACGTGGCCGTCCAACAGCCCGGATCGACCACAGCGGCCGACGAGCGAATACCATTGCAGGCAGCGGCCCGCCGACGGCGGCGACGGCAGCTGCAGCAGGAAGGACGCTACAGAAGAACCCCTGCTCCTGCCTCTCGCTCTCGCCTCCGGACGCGCCCGAAGCAGCCCGAAGCCCGGCCAGCGAAAGACGAGGAGGGTACCCGAGCCTCACGGGTTCTACCCGCGGGGGCGGCACCGGCCCCACCGGAAAGTGCTGTCTGCCGACCCCCTCGGCGTGCCGTCCTGCCTGCCCGGCGTCCTGCCAGGCGTCCTGCCCCACCCTGGCGCCACGTGACCCGAGGGCCGGCCGGCGGTACCTGAACGGGTAGGCCGGCCCCGGGCCAGCAGGGCCAGCAGGGCCAGCCAGTGCAACCAGCCAGCCCCCTGTAATGGGCTTCGCCCCGCCCTCGCCCCCTCCGGACCAGCACTCCTCCGATTTCCCTGAGGCGCTCGTTTTTTGTTTTACTCGATCCTCCGGCACACCTCCGGGCCGCTGCGTATGCCTGAGTCTGCCCCCTCCCCGTTCCCCATTCAGCAACCCCGTCCCGGGAAAGAGAGAGGAGCCCTCTCAAGTGGCGGAAATCGGTGTAACCCGAAATTGGCCCCGACCAAATCTCGGGTTTCTCGGCCGGCAAACGTCAGACAGGCATCGCGCGACACGCACGATCCACGCTCGCCGGCACGGCAAGAGCAGCATAGCCTGCTTGACGGCGAGCCTTGACCGCCACCCCCTTCGGACCGGCGGCCAGAGCTTCCGTTCCGATAAGACGCTGGCGATAGGCCCGTGCCTGAGTGACTGCCGAAGCCAAAAACTGGCCGTCATATCCCTGCCCCGACGCGCCCCACCCTTCCGTCGTTTCGTCCAATAAAAGGCAGCGGCCGAGGCACAACACGGCCTTTGACAGGGATCCGGCAGCAGGCGGCGGCAGGCGGCAGCAGCCCGCGGCATTGTGCGCCGCAGAATGGCAACCAAAGGCAACGCAATGGATGCGCTGTTGAGGCGACCGCAAGACCGCAAGAGGGCTCCCTGTAGGCCGAATCCGAGAGTCTTTTTCGTCGCTCTGTCTCTCTCGCGCTCAGGAGCGCCGCGTGTGGGTGCGAGAGAGACAGAGATATGACTCCCAGTCAAAAGGCGAGTCAGCCAGGTGTGTGGCAGCCCAGCCGGGTTGCACCTCGCTGCATCAGCACCCCGGGGGACACGGTCCCGGGACAGGCGGGGACGCGGGGGTCCCCATTGGAGCCGTCCCATCCGCCTCGATCCCACTCACAACAACACGGCCGGCGACAAAGGGACCTCGGGAACACACACACTGACGCTCGCACCTCGGAGCCTCGCCTCGCATCGGCCCCTTGGCCGCTAGGGGACCTCAGGGGACCCCGACAGGGTAGGCGACGCCGAGGCCCACTAGGGGAGCACGCGGAGGGGGGACCCTGGGGGGGGATTCCCCTCTGACCCCTCCCCTCCCCCGCCGTCCCACGACGAGCCACGTCAAGCAGGCGGACCACCGGAGAGACTCAAAGCCTTATTAGCTGCGCTTCGACGCGGCACGGCCGTGGGCACACCGTGGGCACGGCACGGATGACGGAGAGACGCTGCAAGTCGCCCACCCTCCCCCACCCCCTCCCCCCGCCGCGACGCGCTGGCAATAAAAATATCGCGACGCGATGGTCGCGCCGCGCAGTAGGCCATCGCACAGATCGCCGCTCCGGGGGGTGCACCGCCACGCCACGTGGGGCCCACGTGCAGCGCCGCACTTGCACCCCCTACCCTTCCCCTCCGCGATGACATGACTTAGTTTTCTTTTGTTTCGAAGCGCCGAGCCGTGGCAGTACTGTGGCAGCCGCAGCGCAGCTGGCAACCCCCCGGGCCAACACTGCCGTTGCCGTCGGGACCCCCTCGAAGAAACAGCAAGGATGAACCGCGGCTCGAAACGGCACGGCGCGGACGGCGAGGCTGCGCTTTTGAATTCGCGTCCCCCTTTTATCCGCAGGCAAAACTACAGCAATTGGCAGACACGGATTTCGGGCGCTGATCCCGGCAGCCTAGCGGCAGCCGTGCCACCCGCATGCGGCTGCCTGGCTAACCCCCGGGCCCTGCCAGCCCTGCCCTGCCCTGCACTGCCCTGCACTGCCCCGACAATGCCTCGCCTTTATGTGCCAAAAGCCAGGCGAAGCTGCGAAGCCAGGTCCGCAGTCGCCCATTCCATTCCAGTGTTTGAGGTGGCGTAAAAAGCACGAGCCCGCGCGCCACCCACGCAGCCGGGCTGGGCGGACAGCCTAGGTCAGGGAAGGGGGTGGGGGTGGGAGCTCCGGGGCGCGGCGGGCAGACGGGCCCCGCGACGCGACACTGCCATGAGAACTTGATCTTGATCCTGCCTCCACATGGCTCCCGCTAAGCTCCATTCGCCCGAGGAATTCCGTTTCGGAGGGAATCAAATGACGGTCGCGAAGCAGTGGCACTACCCACCCGACCCGACTTCAGTGTCTAGCACAAGAGTCGCGAGCTCGAAAGAAAACTACCCAACATCAAAATCGCTAGAGACCAAGCACTGAGAAAACCTTAAAAACCATGTCAGTCCTTCGCTGCGCGGAGGGCTCAAACACTCACGGTCGAGCGACGCGAGGCGCGCGAATAGCAGTGTACATACATGTATCATCTGCTAAAAAAAAGTAACTCGTTATAACAAAGTATTTTGAGCATACATAAGCTTACAAAGAAAATACTTTGTAATTTACAAACTATCTCTTCGTAAAACAAACTTAATAGTACCTTACATATGCTCAAAATACTTCGTAAGGTTTTAAGCGTGCGGTCTTATCCCTCGTGTTCAGAACCACGTTTACAGACTTCAGTGACCCTTTCCTGACAGCACGAACTTAGACACTCATGACATGGTAGTTGCGCTTACCTGTACAGGCGATCGGGGAGTCGCCATCTCTCCCATGGTCATGGAGATGCTCCAGGAGTGTCCGTAAGACGCGGGAGCCGCGGACCCAGGCGAACCGTGCGGCTGGCTGGGGGAAGCCGGCCCGAAATCTGCGCACATGAACCAAAACACTCAGCACCGGTGTTGTGAGCTCCAGAGCCTCCAGGGCCTCAAAGCAGTGTGGCGTATCCTACACCAAGGGAGGCAAGCTGCCCTTCGTACCGGCACTGGGGGAGGCGACACTGAGGCACATGTTGCTGCGGTTACGGGGGAAACACTGCCACAACGCGAACTAGAAGGGCACGAGGGACGACGCGTCCGCTACGCGGTAAAGCACGATCAAGAGAGGCGCACCGCACGAGACACACTGCCGCGCTGCCACCGCACTGGCGAGCCGCCGCTGACTGACTGCCGCCACAGAGACGGCGCTGTGTTTGTATACTATCTCCCAGCCTGCCCTGGCCTGCCCTGGCCTGCCCGGCGCTGCCTGGGGAGTCGGCCGGGGTGGGGGACGAGGTGGGGCGGGGCGCCCCTCTCCCACTCCCCACTGGCCGGAGGCTGACCGCCCCGCCGGCCCACGCCGCCCTGCCGAGGGTGGGCCCGGTGGCCCGGCCCGGTGGCCTGGGTGGGCCACGGCCCTCGAGGGGGCGGGTACGGCGCGGTGGGCGGGGCAGGCGGACGGGCGGGACGGGCCGACGACTCGGCACCTGTGACATAATGCTAATGTGCCGAAATTGCCCTCCCCGCCCCCCCGGCCTCCGCACGGCTCCTTTGACCGCCACGCCGCCGCCGGCCAAAGAGTTGCGGGGGGCAGTGGGCGGCCTCTAGGACGAGAGCAGTGTGCGGCATGCAGGCAGCATGCCCACGCACGGACTGCATTCCTGGGGCGCAGGCAGCCCGAGTCACTTGAACTTGCTCTCTTGTTCTGGCCCTCGTCGAATTTAACCGCGCATTATACTGGATACTCACACACTGGGCCCTTGCGAGCGAGGACTCAAAGAGCGCACGAACGCTGTTGTCGAAATCCACAAGAACGAGACGCACGGCAAGGACCTCCACCGCTCTCGCGCACAGACACGTGTGGCACTCGGGGCGCACAAGCGGACTGGCGGGATGGCACTGACGCACTGAGTGACGTTCGCACGCTGTTGGGCCCGGACGGACTGACGGACGGACTGACGGACGGACGCGGACGGCTCGATGCGGTATGCGTGTCCACTCAGTTTGGGGAAGTGTCGACGACTGACTTGAGATTTGGACTCACGGGGCGCAGGGAGGTTCGTCCTCGGCCGCCCCACCCCGCCCCACCCCGCCCCACCCCACCTCGCACCGCCGGCACCACGCCGAGGCAGGGAGGGGGAAGGGAGTGACATGTGCATTGCGCACGCGAGCACGCGGCGGCGGGTTTGGCTTCTTCGGGCGGGCGGCGGGGGCGGCGCGGCGGGGGCGGCTCCGGCCCGGAATTCCCGCCCCGCCATCGAGGCGATGCCACCCCCGCCGCGGATTGGCGGTCCGGGTGACGTCGCCGCCCTGCCTTTCCCTCGGGGTCGTTGCTCCCCGGCGTGTCGCGACGCGGCTTGACCGAGAGAATGGGGCTCTCGTTGTATGGGGCCGCACTGCGGGGTCGTTGGTCGTTCCCCAGGGCGCACGTGGGACACTCGGGCGTCAGGAAGGCCGTCGATGGGGGCACGGCACGTGGTCGTGATGTGGTTCAGCTCTTTGAGGTGGGCATCACTCATGAAGGCGCGAATGATGCTCTTGGCCTTTCATGAATCTCTACACTGCAGGATCCTCCGGACACTGCCGCGGTGCCCCTCCCCACCCCACCCGCCGCGGCCGTCCGGGATCCAAGCTGCAACAGGTGCCGGCCGCGGGCCGCCGAGCCGGCTAGCTGTCCGCCCCACGGAAACAATCAGCCTCAACAATCCCCTGTTGCGCTGTGCTGCGCTGTGCTGCGCTGCGAGGCGGAACCAGATGCCGGCCGGTCAGTGCCGGCGGCTGGCTGCGCGCTGCGGCACTGCGACGCGCTGCGCATCGTTATCACAGCATCGCGACCATCGCGGCTTCTGCGAGGCACGCGGCGGCCTGGCCGTGCGTGGCAAACACATAAATAGAGTGGACGCGGTCCAGAAGTGCCGGAAATAGCGAGCCCACCTGGGAAGCCCGCGCAGCGCCAGCGCCCCCGCGGCCCCGCGGCCCCGCGCATCCGCAGCCGGAGAGGCGAACGCGTTGGCGCGCTGGGCCCGGGGCGGCGTTCGCTCGCAAAGCCAGCCAAAGCGAGAGCCGGTCGTATAGAGCCCAGGCAGGCCGGGCCCATGGCAGGCAGCTCATCAAAGAGTGTCGTGTAGGTATTGAGCAGGGCGGTGCTGCGCTATCGTGGCGGCATCAGCTCGGGGCGACGCATGCTGGCCAGCCAAGCCGGGCCATCGGGCCGAGGTTCGCGCCCCCTCGAGGCAAACTAGCGCAGGAAAAAAAAAAGAGCTTGAGTGAAAAATGACCGCGGTTGCGACCCAGCCGGCGCGTAACAGACGTGCATTACGTCACATGTCGTCCCAAGACGAGACATTCCAGTACAGTCTTCTTATCACGCGTTTTACACGCCTTGAAAACTTCTTTCCTTCTGATTAGTTCTGCTTGGATCTCGCATTTTCCGTAAAGCGGTCCAGAACGGTCCTGGCGCCTCTATCTTAATTAATTAAAGGGGCGTGGCCCCCTGCATCCCTCACGGCGCCCCGCTGATGCCGAGCGGGCCCCGACCCCCAAATCGCTGATCCCGGGCTGGACGGCCCTGACGGCCCCGACGCCGATTCCGACGCACCGCACCGGGACCCACAGCTCGTTGTGGATGTTGAAGACACTACTACATCATGTCTTCCAAATACCCCACATAACCCCCCACCCCCACCCCCACTTTCTGACCAGCGTCCAGACGGGCCTTCCAAGCGGGGGCGGCGGCCTATGTGCTGTGCCCTATAAGGCGGGGGCGGCGGCCACGGAGTTCGGAATGGCCCAGGGACGCTCCGGGCGCATTACCCCGGAGTTAGGGGGTGGGGTGGGGCGGGCCCTGCAATGAACGGGGACGCCTGCACGCGTAATGCCCTGGGCCTGGCCGGCCGGGCTGTGGGGGTGGCCCGAGTCCAACGGCGTCCGGAGAGTCCAGCGCGCTCCGAGCCGGGCAAGGCCCAGGCCGCGTCTCCACACACGCCCAATCCCACACACATGTCAAGTCCCCACTCTTAGTCCTGACGCCAAACTGCCGTCGCAAGTCTAGCGCCCACCCCCTTAAAAAAACTTCAGCTCCTCCTCGATGTTGTTTCCAGTGTAGTTCCGGGACCTCGCGACCGCGTACCCCCGCGACAGTTTTCATCACATTGCGGGAAACCCCCGAGCTGTTGTTAGTCCTCAGCGCCTCCATGGGGAAACCGCATGCGTGGCTTTCCGCGGGGCCTCGCCCAAGGGCTGTTGTCCTGCGGCCCCGGCCCTCGCCGCGGTTGTGGTCGGGAAACCCGGGAACCCTTTCCACACACAGAGCGTCTCGGTGCGACCTGGAAGAGGCCCTTGCTTGCCTCTGAAGCGGCCGGTGCGACACCGTGGGCGTGTGAGCCTGCCAAGGCCCCGGCGAGAACAGTGATGCGATATCCGTATCCGGCCCAATTTCGAACAACGCCTCAAGAATAACTTGAGCCCGGATTAAAGTCGTGGCTGCCGCGCTTGCCCCTCGGCCGGCATGGCGACCCCGGGAGCAAGCCACGCGGGAGTTCCGCCTCCGCCGGGTGAAGTCCACTCGCCAAGTACGGGACTGTTTGATTTGCCGAAATTCCCGATGCCGCGATGGTTATCGTGCCCAGTGCGAGTGGAGCCTCGCGTCTCGGTGCGCCTGCTGCCTGCCTGCTGCCTGCCTGCTCCGGCCGCCGTCTGTGTCGCCCAGCCGCGGGAAACCAGTCGCCCGGCCGGGCGGCGCGGGCTCATTCCAGACAGCGTGCGCCGTCTCTCTCACCCTTGGCTGTTCCGTGGGGGTGCGAGGGAGACGGAGCCAGCGCCTGCTCCGCCGCGCCGCACAGTGGGTCAGAAGACCGTGTGGGCGGCCAAAATCACGGACACGTTTTGAGTTCCAGAGTCGTTAAATGGGACTCGAATCAAACGAGTGACCCCTAACCTAACCAATGGATTCCTCGTTTGGAGAGCAATCCATCGGTGGGATCACACGTTCGATACGAGTTCCATTTGGCGACTCTGAAGCTCAAAACGCGTCGAGAATTTTGGCCGCCTCAACGGTCTTCTGACCCACTGTGCGCCGCCGCGCCGCCAACCGGTCGCATTGTCCGCGGGGCAAAGCGGCCAAGCGCGGCCGAGGCGGAGGCACCCTTTGGCACTTTGCATATCGATCATAATGGCTACTATCAGTCGATGCCGCCGACGCCGTGCCGGCCGGTCGCCGTCCGTGAGAAGGGTGAGAAGAGCGTCTTGGCTGCGGTGCGGCGGCGCGGCGGCGCGCTGCGGCCTTGGCGCGGGGGTGGCGGGCAGGTGGGCTGCGCTCCGCGGCCTGCGCGACCATTTGCATAAACGAGCATACATATTCGATTGTGCGACAGCAGGCGGGGGAAACTGACGGGAGTTGGGGTTGACGCATCCAAACACACCCCGCGGCCGGGAATCCTGCTCGCGGGACATTCACGGGATAAGCCCGGCCGAGGGCAGCATCCCGCTGGGGCCGCGGCGGGGGCAGGGCCGTCAGGGCCGGCAGGGTAGTCCCACTGTGCCTCGCTCGGGGGCGCGCTTCTCTCGCTTCTCCAGTGAGGATCACTGGGAAGGTCGGACAGGGAATCCCAGCCAGACGCCAGGGGCCAAGCCAACAGCCGAAGGCCAACGCGTAGAGTAAGCGCGTTGATTTGGTAAGTTCGGATCCCCCAGACTTTGTTTTTCCCGTTTCTTTCCGCCCACACTGACGGGGCAGGGGGCGGGGTTGCACTTGGACAATCGGAGAACGATTATTCCAAATTGATTTTGAATTCTATGCCACGCGAAAAATGATGTTGAGTTTGAGAACCGCTGCTCTGTGAAGATGTTTGCATGTGTTACGTTACCGCCAGCTGGCGCGGTGCCGCGGGGTGGCCTCTGGGGTGGCCGTCAGTCACGTTGGGGAAAGGCCTGGCCTCGGGCCTGGCTGCCCGGGCTGCCCCAAATGCTACCCTGCGACGGCACCCTACGGTACCCGGAGGCAACGCCCCTCCCAGCAAGGGTGTCATGACGTGTCTTAGGCCCTCACTGGCGGCGCGGGGCGGCGCGGGGCGGCGCGGGGCGGGGGCGGAGTGTCGCCAGCGAGTTTAGCCCGGCACGATGCGGGAAGCCTTTGGAGATGGAGCCGTGCTCGCGGACGGGCAGGCCGGTGAAGGGAGGAGAAGCACTCTCGTAACATGGCGCGCGTGCTGCGCGCGTGTGAGTGGTGTGTGTGTGTGTGTGTGTGGATGAAGGGGGCAACCGCAAGGGTCGTTGGCCCGGACCCGGGGGCTCGGCCTGGCGTACGCGCACTGCGGTTCGTGGGTGCTGGCTAGAGACACCACTAGCTGGTGATCGCATCAATCGAGCGAAATTAAAGCGCATTGGACGTCATCTCCGAGACGGCTCCACGTCTCCACAGATTACACCGCGTGCGGCAGCGCGTCGTCGCGGAGCGGAAACGACAGGGCGGAGGAAGTCCGGTCCAGCCGGGCCGGTGCTTCCGCCAACGGCCGAACGCATCGCCTCCACTGCGCTGAGCGTCGTTCCAACTTTCCAACCAGAAAACTCGCCTTACGTTGTTCGAGACCTGTCGCGCGAAATGCCCGTCTGCCAGGCTGAGGGGCGGAAACACCAATGTGTCAGGCGCCCCACGAGTGCGAGAGAGACAGAGCGGCGAAACGACCCTTCAGTCTGTCTGCAGGGCGCTGCAGGGCTGCGATGCCGGCCGGATAAACGCGTAACGTCGCCAACGTAAACAAAGGCCGTGCGCTTTTGGCGCAGTCGAGGGCGCAGCCTTCACCGCACAGCCCCGCGCGTCGGCGGGCCGGGCGTAGCCGCGTAGCCGGCGAGGGCGGCATTACATGCGTCCCTTGCGTCTTGTCGGGCCGGCTGCCTCCGAGGCGTGGGGCACGGCGCCCCTCTCCCCGGCGCGCCGCTCGGCCGATGCGCAGGGCGCGGCAGGGCGCGGCAGGGCGCGGCAGGGCGCGCGGAGGCAGGTGGCGATCCGGACGCCGCCCTGGGGAGCGCCCCGTCCGTCCGCGCGCCACTCACCGCGCCACTCCCTTCACGTCACCGTGTGAGGGCGTGCTTGGCGTGCTTGCGATGCCTCCCTATCGGCCGCCGCATCGCCAGGATCAGGCTGAGGGACGCTAAGTGCGGCACGGCGGCCACGGCCTGCAATGCCGCTGATCAATGTTGAGGGCAACGCGCCTGCACTCGTCACTCTGTCTCCGTCTCGCAGCCGTGCGGAACGCACCATGAGTGCGAGAGAGACAGAGCGACTGTTCGGAATCGGTTTAGGCAAACCGCGACTTGTTTTCTTTTTCCCTCCTCCTCAGGCGCGGGGCGGCCACGCGGCAGTGATAGCACCAGAACTAAACCCCCCGCGTGGCGGCGGCCTGGTCCGCGTGCCCCGCTACGCCCCGCTACGCCCCGCTACGCCCCGCTACGCCCCGCGCAGCATGCGGCGGCCCCGTGGCCCCGTGCCCCCCACCGTGTGCCGGCCGCAGTAGGAGGCTTCCGAACGGTGCTTTGGTCTCTCTCGCACTCATGAGGCGTCCTGCGCGAGTGCGAGAGAGACCGAGCGACCCAGTGTGCGAGAGGCGCCCCCCCCCCCGGCCCCCCATGCCCCGCCGCGTCGTCTCGCTCGCCTCCTCGATGCCGTCTCCGTCAGACTCCTGGGGCCTCCTGGGGGCGGGCTGCGGGAGCAAGAGAGACGGAGAAGGCCGTCCCGGAGGAGTCTATCTCCACACACACAACAAACATCCCGGACGGTAGCGCACTGCAGCGCGACGCACACTGTGCCGCCGAAAAAGCGCGGCGTGGGCCTTGCAGCGGGGGCACTGCGAGCGCAAACAGCGCAAAACAGAAGCAACGCCGATGCGATGGGATCGGACTGCTGTGCCTCGGCCGGGTGGAAAAGGACCAGTGGTGGTGGGAATAATACCGCAGCGTGAACCTCGATTCCCGAATACTGGGACTACTAACAACACGACCCCGGCAGTGGCGCCGCCCCTCGCAAGCGCTTTTTGGGTAGGCAATTAGCAATGCCCCAGGTCTGGGGCTCCAAGAGTCTTGACGACTTATAACGGCCGTTTTTAATAAACGCGGCGGTTGCGACACCGACGAGTTGCCAAGCGATTCCGAGAGATCGCTACGTCGCCCTGTCTCTGTCGCACTCGTGTTGCCTTCCGCTGGGGTGCGAGGGAGACAGGGCGACGAGGAGAAGCCGGGAGAAGCCCCCTGATCAGCTGCCTCCGTGGTGCGCGGCCCGGCCGTCGGGGCCGTCTATGCTTCCAGAACACACGCTGCAGGTCGGCGGCGACGCGTTGTCGCGGGGCGGCGCGGGGCGGCGCGGGGCGGCCGGGAGCCGCCATCATCGGCGTGGTGGGCCGGCCCCCCGCCGCCCTCGCCGGGGGCCAGACGATCACCGGGTGACACGAAGATAGCGGCAAGTGAACTGGTTATAAGCGGTTCCGCGGCGACCAGAGTGACCCCTGCGACCGACCCCCGCGGTGATAAGGGAAGGGGCCGCCGTGACCAGAGCGGCCCGCGGCGTGCTGCACAACAACAAGGCCCCGCGGCTCCCCGGCTTCCCTGGCCGCCGCGCCCTTTGGTCTCCGCAGCCTGCGTGTCCCAAGCAGGACGTAAGTAGTCTAGTATTCAGATTTTGGGCCTGTGACCTGCAAAAAGTTAAGCACGGAATATAAGTAAACTTAAAATTGAATTTTGAATCTTAGTTAGTATTCAATGAGTGCGAACTGTTTTATCTGTAGCCGTTGACAATATAAGATTTAAAAAGTTGCAAGACTGGCTCGCGCGTACCCCCTGACCCCCCTGCTCATGACAATGCACCGTGTCTACGGCAACAGCCACGCGTCGCACCGCGGTCATGACCGTCAGATGGGGTGATTTTCTATCAAACGTGCAAAAATAAATCTGGGACGGCGGGTTGAAAAAAAAAAGACAAACAAAAAAATTTCACGGCCACACGTACTTTCTAAAGTATTGCACGTCGCAAATGACTTGCCGCTTTCTCCCGATTGATAAGCACTTTGTTTCGATGTTTGTCGTTTTTTCGTTCCTGATAAAGTAGGGCGAGAGCGCTGCGATATGAATACCAGGGTGACGCCAGACAGCCCTTCCGCGCAGGGTTACCGAAATGTGCTTCTAGGTTTTCCTGTCCTGTGTGGAAAAAGAAAGGAGACGCCGGCGACGCACCAATTGTGTATCGAAACGCGGGTCCACGGCGCAGGCTTGGGGCGTGTGTCGCTTGTGCCACAAAGCGCCAATTCCTGGCCGCTGCTGGTGTGTGTGGGCCGCGCCGTGACGCCGTGACCCACACGGCCCACACCGCAAAGCGACTGTTTGGTCAACCTCAGCGACGCACCCCTTGAATGCAGTCCCGCGCCCCGGGGGGTGGGAACCATGCAGGGGGCCGCCCGGGGGTCCATGCGCGCTGCTATTGGTCGCTCCGTCTCCCTCCCACTCAAGGGGCGATCCGAAGTGGTGCGAGAGAGACAAACCGACGAGGCGCGGTTCGGAACCAGCGTGCTGGGCGCTGTGTGGCCACTGGCCAGGGGGTCAATGGAGCCTCACACTGGCCCTGCCCCACCCTCGGCTCCCTCGGCTCCCTCGGCGCGCCGGTGGCCGATTTCATTTCATTTTATTTTGATCCGATGGAAGATGGAGAGGCAAATGGGGAGGAGGGGTGACATCCTGTGTTCGCCGGCCATGCCGTCCATTGAGGCGGGCTGAACGGCCTCCGGTGTGGCCGGGGTGCAGGGCAGCGAGGGCAGCGACGCGGCGGCAAGGAACCGGCTGGGGTTCGAACCCGGGGCTGAGCGACATCGTGACGGGACGGGCCGGTGAAACCCACACGCGACCCCCGCAAACACGCCGCAAGCCGTCGACGGACATCCCCAGCCGATGTCAGCTCGTCAGCCAGGCAGTGACCGCAGGTGCCGAGCGCGCCGAGCCGAGGGAACCCCGCCGGCGCGTCCTTCTCGGGAAAACCGGAGGAAAAGCCCTGCGTAATTTGGCACCAGTAGTTCTGGAGAACTCCCCCGGAAGGGGGAGGGGATTGAAGCGAAGTGCGCGCAGCTACGCGCAGCGAGCCTTCGAGGGGCGCGAGATGGACTTCGCCCACGACCCGTGCACAAAGACTGACCGGCGCCGGTCAACAGACAAGAAAGGGGTGGAGGGAGGAGCTTGCCACTGACAGGTCACCCACCTCTCCACCGGAGAATATTTCCCCACGACTGTTCCCCTTCGCGTTTTGGTGGTGACGGAGTGACCATGGTGGCCAGGGCCCTCGCCGCGTGTTTGGACTCGACACGTCGCTGTTTGTGCAGGTTCGGACTGGTGGGTGTGATCTCTGCTTTCCTGCTGCCGCGAGTTCGGGCTAGTTCGGGCAGGTGACAAGGTGCGAGGGTGGGGGCAGGGAGGGATTTCCCGTCATCCCTGAGCCCTCGGACGCCTGCTGCAGCCTGCACAGCCTGCTGCAGGGGTCATGCAACTCTCATCCACGCATAACGGACTCCGCCAGTACTTGGTAGGCGGGCCTGGACCGCGCAGCCCCGGCATCCCGAAACCACCGCGCCACGCCGGTCGTGGATGTCGTGGACCGCGGCGCTCTGGGCGGCTGGGCCCGCTCTGAGGCCGGGCCCCCCGGAGCGGCAGCCCGGAAATGACCGGAAGCCGGTCGGAGGTACCCGGAGGCGTATCGCGTCGCGTCTGTGGCGCGGCGTCGGCGTGCGCCCACCAGCAGACTGGCAATGGCCCGCCGCCGCGCCCCGCGCCGCCCCGGCCCGTCCGACCGGGCACTTGGCCAGGGCAGCAGGCACAGCCGTGGCACAGCCGTGGCAGGCCCGAGGAAGCGACCTGGGTGGCCGTCGGCCTGCCGTCGGCCTGGCCGCGACGCCGGGAGAAGGGCAGGGTGGGGACGGACGGGCGGGGCACAGTCCCCGGGTGGTCGCCGGCGAGCCATTGGAGGGCGTGGCGGACGACCGACGCGCTGGCCAGGGGGCTGCTTGGGCTGCTGGAGGTGAGGGGTAAGCACCCTCCTGAACCCTCAACGCGCGGCCGGGGCCGGTACGGGGCCGGGCCCCACCCCCGATGCCCGACACGGCGTTCCGCAGCGCAATATCCGTCGCCGCTAACCTAACCTAAACTTACTTTACAGAAGGCACATCCGTGACGTCACCCTTAGAGTGACAGAACGTAGTTTTTATTTGATAAAAAAAAAAACAAATCAAAATAATTTTTAATTTTAATTTTAAATTGAAATCATCGAACAAAATTGTCGCACCGTTAAAAAGCACGTTTGAAGTTTCAAGTGAGAGGTTCCAGCAGCGCGTGGGCGATTTTATTTGGCCATGCACTGCGCCGCTATGCCTTTGACCTCCACCCCAAACCTGCAGGCTGCAGGCAAACAGGGGGACACAGGCGTCACTCCCTGATGGCATTCGACTCGACTCTTCCCTTCGACTCCCCAGACGGGCTGTGTGTTTGGCCTCACGGCGTTCCCAGGCAAACATGCAAACATCTCATGACACCCAAGCACCACCGGGGAGGGCCGGGCCGAGGGCAGGGCCCTGCAGCAGGTAGAAGGGCTGCCTGCGGCACCTGCGGCCCACGCTGCGGCCCTTGAGGACATGTCCCTGCAGTTTGTTTTGCAGAGACACGCGGCCACGCGGCTAAATGGCCATCAGGATTGGGCGGCGGCTCCAAACCTTTCTCGGCTCGCGACCCATAAATGGCTGCGACCCAAAATTTTCGCGGCCCTACAGCCAAACATTCGCCCTTGAGAACATATCTGAGAATTGCTGTTCTAATTCTGCCTTATCTTTTGCTGATTTCGACACGCACGGGATCCGACACTAACCGATCCCGCATTTCAAAGGCACTGCTTCACCGATGAGATCTTACGCCTCACGGTGGCCCAGAGCATAGAGGCGTCGATATCCGAGTCCGGGGGACCTGGGTTCGACTCTCGGTGCGAATGTCATTTTTGACAGACTGTCCCGGGGAATCGACCGTCAAATTTTGTGTCGGCGGACGCTTCCCTTGCGGTGGTGACTGCCCTTACTCAAATGCGGTTACAACCTCTCGGCGATCCACTGACAGCACTACACCCTGTTCGGTTCGGAGATCGGTCTTGTACCGAATAGCCTTTCTCTTGCAAAAATTTACGTCATTATTTTTGAATTGAAGTGTAGCCCTATGATCTTGTCTCGGGATGGGGTTTCAATTTATTTATTTTTTTATTAGTCTGGTGACCCCAGGTGACCCCAAGGACCAAGCCGTGACCCCAAAATATTTTTCCGCAATCCAAAATGGGGTCGCGACTCCAAGGTTGGGATAGGGAGGGCATCGGGGTGGACGGGGAGGCGATCCGATCGGCGAGGCGCACCGGGACGGGGCTGCCAGCCGTGTGCTCACGCCTAGCCTCAGCGGAGCACAGCGGAGCACAGCGGAGCCACCCACACAACAACAGCCTGACGGTCCAGCGAACTGCAGCAGCCGGCCCTGACCCTCACACCCCCCGGCGGGGTGGCCGGCCCTGTGGACTGTGGCCCGCCCCCTCATCGAGACGGCTATTCGCAGTCAGCGGCCCATGACCGCTATTCGCAGCAGACTGATCCATGGGTGTAAGAGAAACGGCGACGAAAGCAGCGCGGCGCTGTTCTTCCCCCAGCGGTGAGAGTGAGAATGGGGGGCGGGGCGGACGGCTGCTGGACCTGCGGCTGCGGCCGCCGTGTGAGCAGCGCGCCCAGATCGTTTTGCGGATGAGTGGCTTCCGCCTGCGACGAGGACCCTGTGGATGAGGACCACGGGGGGCGGCTCATTGCGTCTACCAAAAAATCGTCTACCAATAAAATATGCATATTTTTTATTTAAAAACTTTCCCTTTTTTCCCACACACTTTTACTTCCCACACACTTTTTATTTTTCTCACACACTTTATATTTTTCCCACACCCTTTTTATTTTTCCCACACATTTTATTTTCCCCAAACACTTTTAATTTTTCCTACACACTCTTTACTTTTCCCACATACTTTTTATTGTGACTTGTGTGTGGCATAGAGATGCGCGGTACCGGGTGAGACGCAGGACGTTGTGCACAGGTTAGGTTAGGTTACGAGACGGACTATAAGTGTGGGGCAATGCGAGGCGCGGTGCCTCCAGAGCACTGACTCATTCCCGGCGGGCGCGGCGGCCTTTGACGGTGTGGTGTGTCCCCCCCTGGACCACCGCGCCCTTTTGCGGCGACAACAGTACCGATTCACCACGCCGTTCTGGCAGAGGCCGGGAGTGCAGAGGGCCCGCCAGGACACCGCCGGGGCTGGCGAGGCCGGCGCGCGGCACCCCCAGGAGCCTCAGCCGCCTCAGCAGCTCGCAGAGGCCCTGATTCTGTCCGCTCCGCCGCCACGCCCTGCCACCCTGCATCGCTGCATCGCTGCATCGGCGCGGACAATGCGCCGCCAAATGCGACGGAACGGTACGGCCCTGCTGGGCGGTCTGGCGCGCCATGGCGGTCCCGGGGAGCTTGGAGGAGCCCTGTGCCCGCGGCAGTGCCGTGGCAGTGCCGGGGGGCCGACGGAAGGCCCTTGACAGTCGTCGATACTCCAGGCCGTACCGGATGGGGACGCCAGACTTCAAATATGAAATAACCACCATGCGGCTAATGACGATAATCAAGACGAGGACGGCGACGCCAGCGGCACGGAACTCTGCAGCAGCTCTGGGGACGCGGCGCGGCACGGCGCGGCCGCAATTACGGCATTCCGACATGCGACGCCTGCCCTGCCCGGCCTGCAGGCCCGAAGCGCCCCCCGAGCGAAATGGCCGAACGCGCGGTGGCACTGTCGCCGGAGACACAACACAGGAAGCGGGGCCGATAACGCGGACGAGTTGGACGAGCAGGACGAGCAGGACGAGCACGCCGTGGGGACGCCCGCAGACTAATGTGGCCCCTGGGACCGGCCTGGCCTGCGAAGACAGCAGCAGAACCGCCGCGTCGTGGGGGACCTCCGGCGCCTCGCGCTACGCGTCCACAACGAATCGTTAAAAAGCGATTAGAGATTTGGCTCCAAAATACAGTGTAATGTACGTACAACCGCGCGGCGCCGAGCGCGTCGGCTCCAACGCCCCACACGTCTCCGACACCTTGCCCCCCGCGGAGCCGCGCTGCCGGGGGCCCTGCCGGGGGCCCTGCCGACTGCCGCAGGACGCAGGGGGTCGCGGGCAGCCGACGCCGAGGCCCCCCTCCGGTGTCCACTGGGGCGCGGTGCGCGGCTGGGCCGACGCGGGCCGACGCGGCACGGCGCGGCCCCGCACGAGTCACTGTGTACGGCTATCCCGGCGGTGCGGCCAGGGCCTGGGTCCTTGGTGGGTGGTCCATACCACACCGAGCCGGACGTGTGTGAGGCCTCGATGACTCCAGACAGACCCCCCCCCTCCCCCTCCTCTGCCCCAGCGTCCCAACCCCCTTCCCTTGGCCCCTCGGCCGACCGCAAACACGCCCTTGTCGCGGCGCGACATCGACCACCGTCAAGAAGACCACTGTCAAGAAGACGACGGAATCAATGACAAGGGTGGGCCTGGCACCGGCGCGGCCGGATGGACCCGAGGGGGCCGCGGGTGCTTACACTTTGTTCCCTGAAATGAAACGAAACAACAAGAACAACTGCATGACCGACGTCCGATGATTTGCATACGCTCATCACCCGGGACGCCCAGGATCCGGGCAACAACCTACCTCCGACGCCGTGTCACCGTGCCACCATCAGCCGGCCGTCTGGCTGCCCTTCGCGTCACCGGTGCGTCGCCCCATCAATAACCCATCAACTAGCCCGTCAACTCGCCGTCAGCTCGGTCAAGGCATCCTAATGAACGGCGCGGTGTCGTCGCCGCCCTGCCGTGTCGCCGCGTTCTGTGGCGGGGAAGGGGGAGGGGCGGCAGGGGCACACACCGCCACGCCGCGCTCGGGTGGGGGGTCCGCCGCGCCGCGCCCTGGACTCCCATTCACTCGTCCATTCAAGCTCCCGGCTTGATGCCGCGACCGGCCGGCCGCGCGCCTCCCCGCCAGGACCCCCTCCCGCCCCCCCTCCTCTCCGCTGCCGCGCTGCCGCCCCGTAGGGCTGCGTCCCGGGTTGCCACGCGAGTACCTGTTACCCGGACGCCACCGCCCGAAGCCGGGCCGCAGCCGTCCCCAGCCGGTGTCTTCGGGGGGCCCCCTGCACGTGTACCCCCTTCTCGCCCCTCCCGTTCGCAGCGCCACAGCGCCTCCGACCCCCCGGCCGGCCCGGCCGCCCCGGCCCCTGCCACGCCGTGGTGCCACATCTGGCGGCACAGGTCCCTCGCCATGCTCACCATGCAGCGGCGGTCCTACCCGTCAAAGACCCACGTGAAGAAGGCTGTGCTTGGCTGTGCCAATGGAAGGGGCGGGGGGCGGAGGGGGCACCTCTCGGATTCCTGCCCCGCCTCTCCCTTGCCCTTCCTGCTTGTCCTGCTTCGCCACGCCTTGGAAGGGCACATGTGTGCGCAAATAAAATACGACGCCCTCGATGCCTCCCGGACGCTCTGCCCTGGCGCGGCGGTCACGGCGGCGACCTAAACGCAGGAGGTGTTGGTGTCCGGGTCCAGCCAGGGCCGCCAGAGAATCCGCCGTGGGACGCCGCGCGCCACAGCACCACACCGCAGTCGAAACAAAGAAATATCGTTCGGTTCGCCCTTGATGATGATTCCGTCGGGTGCTTTTGGCTTCGGATGCAGGATTAATTTCCCCCGAGGGCACTGTGGCGCGGCGTGGCGCGGCGTGGCGCGGCGTGGCGGGGCAGAACCCGAATGGGCCGAGTGGCCCGAATGGCCCTCCGGCGGAGCAGGTGGGACGGCGGCACTTTGCCTCCGCCATGGGCTGGGCGCCTCCGCCGTCCAGGGCCTCCCCTGCCCTCCACGCACTCTGCATTTGGTACTCGATTTTCCTTCCCTTTTTTTGGGCGCACGGACGCATATGTACTTGAGGGCCCGGGTCGGGCCGGACCCTTTGCTGGGGCCGTCCTTGGCCGAAGGGTCGGCCCCCGAGGCCATGCCTCGGCCGGACACGACCCGATCCAGACCCTTCAGCCCAGCGCCCCGAGGCCACGGCGTGGCTGCGCCCAGCAGACTCATTCCGAAGCGCACTCCCTGTTTCACTCGCACTCGTCCCAGGGAACGCGGAGAGACGAGGCGCTGTGCAGGACCCAACGACGCGCACTGGGCAGCCGAGGGCAGCCGAGGGCAGCCGAGGGCGGTCGAGGGCAGCGGAGGGCGGTCAACGAGTGGAAAAACGATTTGGCGGTACGATTCCAGGTGCCGGTGGCCGGTGGGCAGGCCGCCGCAGATTATATCCACTTGCCGCGGGGGGCTGAGGGCGCGGTGCGCGGTATTTCTGGCATCAAAGCGAAGGCCGGCTATCTCACGCGGGGCTTATCGCCACCCTTATCATCCCCTTCGCACCCCTGCCACTGCTGCTCAAGGCCATGGCCCAAGGCCGCGTGGTCCGCCACCGCGCCGCGGCCCGCCACCGCCGCCACCACTGTGTCACTGTCGCTCACGCACCATCAATACACGTCGTCTCCTGCGGCCCGGCCTGGCCGTCCTGATGGGTCCTGCCGGCGTCCTGTGCTGTCGTCTTGCCGGCCGGAGTCCTGGAGCCGCCGCGACGCCCCGGCCTTTTGAGTGACTGACTCGGACGGGTAGCACGGCTATGAATGGGCCATCGGCTGCCATCGGCTGCCATCGGCTGCCATCGGCTGCCATCAGCCAGACGCCGCACTCCTTCCCCTTCACCCGACCCGTCTCCCTCTCGGTCTCCCGGTAGGCTGTAGGTGCCCCGCGGCACCGACACCCCCCACCCTCCCCCCAACATGTTGCTCCGTATCCTTCGTTCGGTTGGGTCCGTCGGGGTCCACCTTCCGCCCCCTTCCCCCACCCATATTTCACTTTGCTCCTCTGTGCGTCCCGACGAGCGCGCGCACACACACACACACACACACACACACACACACACACAGACGGAAAAAATTAATTGAAATGAAAATAGTTATTCGCACGACTGAACCTAACCGCTCAAACCAACAACTAGGGCCCCACGCGTCCCTGTGCGAGCAGACAGCATGCAGCCGGACAACAGCTCTCCGCTAGATGGGGCGGTGTAGGATTCACCTGTTTGCCCCAGACGCACTCGTCGGGGTCTTGCAGTAACACCTGCAGGTCGGCCAGTCTCTCTCGCACCCACAGACAGCGGCAACGAAGCGCTGTGCAGTGGCCAAACGGCCGAACAACAGAACCCGTCGAGGTGTTTCGGTCGGCGGCAGCAGCGGCAGCAGCCCACCCGACGAGCTCCGCTTGCTTTACCGCCACCCCGTGACGAAGGCAACCCAACGTACACGACTGCCTCGAGCCGCGCACGCCGGCGGGCAGGCCACCCAACTTACAGCCAACGCCGCGCCTCTCAACGCCGGGGCTCCCACGGCATAGGCAACCCACCATGCGGCGTTACACGGAAAGTCCTGCTTGTCATTTTGAGACTCGGCTGTCGCGCTTCTGTCTTTTTTTTTCTTTTTTCCCTCAAGATGAATATTTTTGCCGCATTTTGCACGCGGCCGTACTTAGGAGTGAGGATCACGCGACCGCACGGTGCCGTATGGCTGCCGATATTTTCTTATCCATTCGGAGACATTTCGCAACCCAGTCATAACACAACAATAATGACACACCCTGCCATTCTCTCGCCCTGCTCCATTCTTCTTCTGTCGGACCGCGCGCGTGCGTGCGTGTGTGTGAGTGTGTGCGTGGTGCGTGTCAAGGGGATCTCTATGAAGTGGATCCCGCATTTAGCGTGCATTGTTGTGCTTATTGTTGCCCGAGTGCCTGCAAGGAGGTCGTCGGCGTGCGGGTGCAATGTAAATAGAATCTGCCTTCTGCCGTTCAATTATGCTGATTCCGCTCGCATTGCGCCTGGCGGTGTGGGGCGGTGTGGGGCGGTGTGGGGCGGTGTGGGGCGGCCTGGCGCGGCCTGGCGGGGCCTGGGCGTGCTGGACGTCGAATCGAAAGAGGCCTTGTGGTGTCAGCCCGCGTCGGACTGTCGGTCGCGTCGGACAGGACAGTGCGCAAAGTGGCTCGACACCTCGTCTTGCCTCGATGCATATCCGGCCTCCGCAATGCCCGCGGGAGTAGAAGAAAAACACAAAAAAGAGGGCAGTGCAGAGGCTGCACGAGGAAACCCGGGCCGCATTTTCATAGTTTCAGCATATTTGGAGAAACCGCTTGTTTCGCTTGCTGAATGGAAGGGAACAGTTGGTTTCACTTATCCCAAAAGCCGACAGTTCCGGGGCGTTCCCTTCCCGTGACTCCTCCCCCCTCATCTCCTTTTCTCCAGCGTCCACCTGCCGCGCGTTGGTCGCGCTCCAGTCAGCCCGCCATTGCCCGCTCCGAGTTGAGCCCCACGGGGCACTCGCACTCACACACGCACACTGACGGCCTTGTGCTGTCCCCTCCTTCCGACGCGACCTCTAACCTCTCCCCCCACCCCTCCCCCTCCCCGCCTTTCTCGCCTTTCCTCTGTCTCCTTCTCCAATTTATTGTTGCACCTGCAGAGCGGTTCCGAGGAGCGCCTCCGTCTCTGTCTGTCACGCGCTCTCGGAGCGCTGCCTGCGAGAGAGATGGAGTTTGGAGGCAGCCTGCTGCATTGCTGCACGGCGTTATTAGTTCACGCCTCGAGCGTGTGCCAAACTCAAGGGAGTCTGGCCTGCACGCCCGGATCGTATTCCTCTGCTCTTGTTTCCCTCTCGCTTGGTCGGGGGCTTGCACGCACGGCTGCACAAATCGACGCCTAATTAGGTTAGATTGGGTTTAGGTTTCTTTCAAGAAGCGTCAGCCCTGAAGGGGTTCATAGAAGCACGAACAACGCTTACAACACAACAACCGTTAAGAACAGGGAGATGCTTGATGCTTGCTTCCACTAATATTGACAGTTTAGACACGAGAAGTAGAGAGCCCGGTGCCACACTAAAAATGACCAATTCAGCAGGACTGCCAACCTGTGAATGAACCACGTCCGTCCTCTCCGTTCGGCCTCACTGCAGTGGTACTAATTAATTATCCGTAGCAAGGTCCGGGTTAAGTTCACCTCGCGTCGGCCGCACCGCCCCACCACCACCACTTCCTCCTGCAGCGCGCAAAAATGACCATCATGATTATTAGTGTTGCCATTAGGGACCGAGCCTCGACATTGGAGCGGCGCGCGTGTCAAAAAGACGTTCGCTTGGAGGGGCGCGGGACGCGGGACATCTGCTAGTGATTACCACGCCAGTGACACCTCGCGAGGCCCAGCAAGCAAGCCGCGAGGCTGCACCGTGGTCGCAGGGGTTAGGTTACTGAATGTCAGATCGAGGGGCCTCCGTGCAGCCAGGTTAGGTTAGGTTAGGCTTGCAGTGTCCGAGAAATTACTTTTACGTTAGGGGCACGATTGACAGGATCTCAGATTAAATTTTAATGTTGGTTGGGTCAGGTCAGACCATGTGGCGTGGGAAATACAACGAGGGGGCCGGGTGCAGGGGAAAGGATGGCGTCGGCAAAGTGGCGGTGCGGCTGGGTTCTGTGGTCCGCGCTGGCTGGGCTGGCCGGGCTGGCCGGGCTGGCGCAAGGCCAATGTCAAGGCGGCCGGCGGCACATGCGCAGTGGGGCAGTGTGCCGCGCGGCGTGCCGGCGCCCAACCCGGCCGGGCCTCCCTGCGAACCCCTGCGGAACCCTGCGTGCCTGGAGCCGGCCGGCCGGCGCGCGGGGTAGGGTGACTCACTTGCAGGCACTTCCTGCTCCAAACCAGTGGCTCTTTAGCCCGGTCCGGCGGGCACTCGGTTCGAGGTTTCTCGTTTCAGCAGTCGAGTCGGCGAGGCCTGCGGCGGGACCGGGGTTCGAGTACTCGCACCGGCTGGACGCAGGGAGCTCTGTAAATGCTGCACCCGTGTGACGACGAGGATATGCGTGCGAGAAATCTTGCCTAGGGATGAGTCACTTACGCACACCGACACTCACACACATCAGACACGCACGACAGACATGCACCAGCATGCCCCCCCCCCCCTCCCCGGCCGAACACACACACAGACAAGCGCGCCCAGGTAGATGGTGTCACCGGAGCGGAATACAAATCAGGGTCCTTGCTGTTTTATGACGTATTGCTCACTGCTCTGCCATGCGATGCCCGCCCTGACTCGCCTCCACCACTTTGTCCTCGGCGCGCGTTCGAATGCCGCCCGGACCCGCTTGGGGAAAAGCCAAACACATGACACATTGGGTTTAAAACTAATCTTTCATTATATTTTTTTCGGTTTACACACAGCTAGCATATCATTTTCAAAATGGACGTCCTCCGTCCGCGCAATCGCGCGCTGCTTCGCGCTTTCTCTGGAAGTGTACTTCCAGAGGGCGGGCCGGCGGGGCAGTATACTGCATTTCACGTGTCATGCCAGGCCAGGTTCGAGCGAGTTCGTTACCCCAGTACCACTTTGTGGCCGCGACCTCCGGGCCCCTCCAGCGCCTCATGTCCAGCGGCCTCTGGTCCGCGGCGACGCCGGCCGGGACCGCGGCGGGGTGTGCCGGTAAAGCGCCACCGCCGCGGGCACCCTGTCACCTCTCGACAGCGCGCGGTGGCGGCGGACGTCGACCGGGAGGCTGCACAGTGGGTCGGAAGACCGTTGAGGCGGCCACAATTCTCAACGCGTTTTGAGCTCCAGAGTCGCTAAACAGGACTCGAATCGAACGTGAGACCCCACCAGTGGATTCCTCGTTCGGAGAGCAATCCGTTGGTGGGGTCACACGTTCGATTCGAGTCCCATTTAGCGACTCTGGAGCTCAAAACGAGTCGAGGATATTTGCCGCCTCAGCGGAAGGACCCCAAAAAGGCGCAAAAAGGTATACTTATGAGGCACTTTATGGCATAGAACCCCTGGAAGTTAGGCCAGCGGTCCCCGACCTTGGGGTCGCGACCCCACTTTGGGTCGCAGAAAAATATTTTGGGGTCGCGGCTCGGGTCGCCAGACAAATAAAAAAAAATATAAACCTCATCCGGAGACAAGATTATTAGGCGACTTCAATTCAAAAATAATAACGTAAATTTTTGCAAGAGAAAGGCTATTTGGTGCAAGGCCGATCCCCGAACCGGACTGGGTTAGTGCTGTCGCAGTTCTGCCTCACATCGTAACCGCCGGCGAGCTAAGCTCAAGCACTTGCCACGGCGCAGAGAGACATCCACCCAGGTCATCGGGCCAGATTGCGACGTTTCCCATGCAGGCGCCATCAAGGTTGTTGTGTGGGCCCCACACTGTGGGGTCGCAAATTTTTGGCTGTGAGGTCGCGAAATTTTGGCTGTGGGGTCGCGAAAATGTTTGGCAGCCATTTTCGGGTCGCGAGCCGAGGAAGGTTGGGAACCGCTGAGTTAGGCAAAGTCTCAAAAACAGAGGTCCCACCCCCCCTCCCGAGGAGGCGAGCTGTGCACGCCCCTGCTCAGCGGTCTTCTGACCCACTGTGGGCTGGTGGCAGGTTCGTCTTGCGCGTTGACGGACGGGCCCGGCCGGAACTGGGCGCGGCGGGGCGGCACAGGCGGGGCGAGGCTGCGGACGCCCCCGGCTTTGTCCCGCTTTGCTCCGTATTTCATGGCGACCCCTGCCGGGCTTGCCGGGCCTGCGCGACCTAACCTAACCGGGTGTCCTCGGGTTGACTCCGGCGCGCCACACGCCAGCCCTGCCGGCCCTGCTCCTTCCTCGCCCCGCCGCCGCCGCAGCGCGCCACGGGGCCGGGGCCGGCCGGGGCCGTGCATGAGTGAGTGAGGGCGTTCGGTCGCACTGCCGCCTCCCGCCGACCCTCGTCGACTTGGACTCAGATGGCGCCGATCAGTGCACTGCCGCGGACCCTCGGGCAGGCCAGCCCGCCGAACGCGGCTGCCGAACGGGACAGCGTCGCTGCGCGGCGTTTAGCGGCGGCCCGCTACCGGACAGCTTCCTGCCGAAGAAGCGGACAGAATCCGACCATGGAGATGGGCATCGTGGGAATCCGCGTCTCTCCTCGAGAACTCATCTTCTGACAGCCATTTGGGCGTCGCCGCGAAAAGAGGCACAAAAATCGAATCCAAATTGTAGCAGAGCGAGGCTTCATCTTGGTCTGGGAACCCAAGTAGTTTCGCTTGCGCCAGCCCAAGTGCCAGCCCCAGCCCGTCTGAGGTCATCTCGCAGACCGGCCGGCCGGCCGGCGGCCGAGTGCTAAATCCGCCGATGCGACCGCTTAATGCAGTGACATCCTTCCCTCCCACTCGCTAACAAACACCGCCTTATCGCCATTTAGGCGTACGCGGTACACGGCACACGCCGCGGCGTGGCTCACGACGTGGCTAGACAATGGCGTGTTGCTGTTAATTTCCCGATTCCGCTCAAAGTTCCAGAAGCGACGAGCGGGTCACGCGGTAGGGGGATTATGGGAACGAGTAACGCCTGGCCACGACGCGACGCCTCCCTGCCCCCCGCCACGGCACGCCACGGTACGCCACGGCGGACATCATGCACCGATTTGGAAGACCGCGTAATGCAATCAGGCGCGGGAAACACGAGTTGAGGGTTAGAGGTCGCCGGCGCCATGTATGGTTTCCGATTACATTAGCATTTGGCGCAGATTAATCCGAGCAGGCATTGTCAGGTTTCACGGTGAATTAACACACTCCGTGCCCCTGATAAAAATTAGAAGATGAACGGGACAGGAGATCTCGAAATAAAGTCTACCGGGTGCGCAACGCAGCGGTTTCTATTTCTCTACAAGCACAGTGTCGATGCAATGAACTGTGCATGAACTGCGCGTAAGCCACAGCCTGCATCCACATTGCATAAACGAATATGTAGAGTGCTCACAACTGGCCATAAAACCTGTCGGCAGTGTCGGTGTCTCCCCTCTATCCCAGCGCGCACAAGCTTGTTGTTTCCCGGCGATTCCTTCTGGAAGCTGACGCCGTAGCCGCTTCTCTCATTGTTTTCACGGAATCCGCCAATCCGCCACCCACTTCCCCGTAGACTGCCTAGACGGCGCCGCCGTGCCGGCCATATTTGTAATTTGCGGCTGCTCATTATTCGCGTTGACAGGACACGGCCCGGCACGGCCCGCCACTGCTTGGTGCCGCACTGCCGGTTTTTAGTGCCTCCTTCCAGGACATGGGCTTGATGATAGGCTGCCAATTTCGCCGTGCTCCCAGATGACTGGTGCTTCCTCTAATTGGCCTAGAAGTGCGCACTAGTGCGCCAGCAATCGCCAGCAGCACTCCGATTCGCCGCGACGGCAAAAACAACGTCAACGAGGGGCAGAGGAACTCTCTTCGTTAGCGGAGCGCCGCGGTTCTTCATTTGTTTTGCTAACTGTGCCTGGCTGCGGCGCAGTGGTCCGATTCCGAGCGGTGCGTTTCGTCGCGCTGTCTCTCTCGCCTCGCCACGGCACGGCCCATCGGAGCGAGAGGGACACTGCTCGCAGTCGGCCCGGTGTGTGGGCCGCTGTCTACTTCACCAGCAATTAAAATGAGAACGGAACGTGGCCGGAAGTGGTCCATGTTGACCTAGGTGAGGCTGCGAGGCGGACCAGCGGGCCGCGGTGCAATGGGTCAGGGGCGCACGCTGGCCGGAACACTGTCAGTGCCGATCCGACCAGCGACGCTTGACAAATATGGAAAATTCGTCAATCCGGCGCCGTCGTTAACATTTGCTTGTCTCGCTTTCAACATCCTCCCTCGCGGCGATAGCATCGCTCTAACGTTACAAAATATCTTCGCGGTGCTCTGCACCGAATGTGTTGGCGTGCTTGGAGATGCATGTCATGTCTATTTTGTATCGATTTGTAAACAGTAGGTGAGTAAAATTCGGTCGCCGACCGATACATTAACCTCTAAATAGCGCGCTCGGCCAGCGCCGCAACGGGTAGTTTCTTGATTCGTACTTCTGACCCGTGAAAATAAGAATGGTATAGTCAGCGAGCTGATTGTAGTTTAAACCAAACCTGCAATCAGCTCGCGGCCCACTTACTGAGCTCATCTAAATTCATCGGTTTGGCCGCTCTGACCAAAACATCGTCCCGAGCCAGCGGCGGCCGTGTCTGCTGCGCGGATCGGTTCGGCCGGACGCCACAGGCCGGCCCCAAGTGCTTCCAACTTGAAGTGCACTCGGCAGGGATACTACCTTACCTCTTGCCTATCCTATCTGCGAAGGCGCTCCACAAGATAGCGACCCTACCCGAGAGAAAGGGAGTGTTCCCGCGGTACACTTCTCCCCAGAGCACGCGTTTTTAGAGTTAGTGTTGCACTCTGGAGTAATGATGGCCCGTTCCGCTTGCGAGTGTGTGAGTGTGTCGGCGCGTCTGTTCGAACCCGCGCTTCCAGTCGCCCTAACGGAACCCAAGGACCAGCCTGCCTGCCCTATGGCCCTATTCAGCAGCTGCGGTCCCGGTTTGCCCCCCCCCCTCTCTCTCTTCGCGGAGAATGTGTGGCGATGTGTGGACAGGAGGTGCTGGCTGGCCGGGCCTGACCGAATAAATCCGACGCTGTCTGCGCGATCCGGGTATCCGGGTCATCCAGCCATCACGCCGCGACAGGAGCGAAGAACAATGTCCAGTTTGGCGTTTTCCCACTGTCGCCGCGTTCGGCGGCGCTTCCCCCGGCGGGCGGCGGGTCATCGGGCTTTCCTTTCACTACCGCTCCTTTTTTCGAGCGCCGATTGTGGCGATTGCCATCGTGCTGCAAAAATGGTTCTGCAGAAGGCGCGGGCAGGGCAGGCCGACGTGATGGACGACGGCATCGGTTTCACTCGCGGCGTCGCGTCGTCCCTCTCCCTCGCTCCCTCCCTCTCTGTCGCACGCGCTGGGAAGGGGTATCTCATTCATGCGCCTCCCCACCCCACCCCCACGCCCCGCGCCGCGCGGGCCGCCCTGCCCGGCTGCGCTGCCCTGCTCTGCCCTGCTCTGCCCGGCTCTGCCCCGCGGACCCGGTGCCGCTGCCGCGCTCGCTGTGCTGGGCCGGCAAGGTGCTGAGGTGCCAGTTCCCGCCGCGTCCTCTCCGAGTGAGTGACTGAGTGTCCTGCGGCCCTCGCCCTCCAGGCCCGCCAGCCTAGCCGCCCCCACCGCAGTGCGCCCTTCCCGCCCTTCGACCGGCCGTCGGTCTTCGTCTTCCGTCGTCCTCCTTCGCGGGTGTCTTTACAGAAGACGGAGCAGCCATGTCCAAAAGTAAGTGCCATCGTGATGTGAACTCTGCGTGCGCCAGTGACCTCCAAAAGTCGGGACCTATAATGATATGTGGCCTTTTTCAAAAGGGCCTTATTTACAAAAGTAATTATTTTAAAACAGCTATTTACCCCCACCTCCGGACTTTCTCCCCCTAAAAAAAAATTGTGAAGTGTGTATAAATTACTTTGGTCGATTCGATAACATTTTTCCGACAGTTCGTCGCACGATAGCTCGACTACAGTAGTGTGGTTTGGGCGGTCTACTAGAATTGTGAGAAAAAATAAGGCAGTTTAGTGATACAGTTTGGATGTCATGTTGACGTTACGGCGTACTGGTCTAGAAAAACGCCTGTCCAGTCGACCCGGCCTACGCTACAAATGCGTGCACTGCCGTAGTGACATTATTCACGTGGGAGTGTCGATAACTGCTAGTACTAGTGCATACTTTTTGCATTTCGTTCGCTCCATCTCGTTTCGATATGGCTTGGTTTTCCGGCAGTGCCGGTCGCAGTGTGTATCCTTTGCACGTGATTTGTCGCGGCTTACCCTTGGCTACCGACGCTGATACCGCGGCGTACGACACGACCGTGTCGCTTGATAAGCCACGCCACGCCACCGCGGGACAGGGTGGCGCCTGAGGGGATCAGGGTAGGAATGGCTGTTATCTTTCTTGTTTCCTTTATGAAAGTGAACCAGGAAAGCAGGATTACGCCAAAGGATGGAAACAGTCCAACGTAGTGGCAAACCTGAGCGTAATAACACTATGTCGTGACCCGATCGTAGTACTCGGGGAGGCAGGAGCAGGATGAGGGACAGTCACCCTTTGTGGCCACTTGTTGAAATCACCTCCGATTTGTGGTCGTTCCGTCCCACGCTTGAACCGCGTCCATTCGATTTCGAGCTCTATGGTCACGGTCTTTCACTCGGCGGGGGACCGACCAAAGCAACGGCACAGCCCAGGATTGCCTGCCGATAGTCTGCCTGATCCTTTTTACTGTGCCCGAGGTGCGGTAGTGGCCATACTGGCTCTCTTCTTAAAGCGGGCATTCAGGTCTTGGATCTTTACAGTCCAAGTGCAAAAACACTGTTATCATTCTGGAAGTCTTTCATTATGGATGATTTTTTTTTTTAATTATTTGCGCAAAAATTTTAAGTATCCACCCTAAAGTTTTCTACCTTTCCTCTCACAATGACCTCACATAGCTCCCAAAACTATACTGTTAAAAGCTTTTTTTTGTTTTGAGGTTAATTTTTTTATATTTTTTGCCTACTTAATTTTGCAAACATTGCCATGACAGCGGTGATAGGTATCTTGGTCAGGTCCTCAGGATAACATCCCGGACACATTCCTCGGAAAGTGAAAACCATCCTACTGGCCTATCGACAGGGTGAGAGTCGCAACATCGTGTTCGATAATTAACTGTCAGTCAAAGAGATAAGCGAGGGACTAGACCCCACATTGTCGCGTTTACATGTGTCGGGGCACGCGCTCCGTAACAGTGGCACTCAGCGCTCTCGCACGGTCTCGCTGGGTATTTCGTTCGATTTCGCTTTGTTTTGCGCCATTTGACTGCGCTTCCACACGGGCATGCCCGGCGCCATTTGACGGAGCTTCTACTCTTGCACCGCCTGGCGCCATTTGACTGCGCGCTTCCGCACCGCTCCCCAGAGGCCGTCTACCTGCCTTTGAGCTTCCAACAGTGTTCCACTGGGCGCCATTTGACGGCGCTTCCACGCCCGAGGAGGTCAGGGCACGCCGCTGGCACTTTACGAGCTGCAGCAGGACTATCTAAACCATGTCTGAACCCCGCGACGTCGTGAGCAGGCATTAAAGTGGGTTATCATTCGCCCGAGTGTATGTGCTCGTACAAGCAAGCAAGGCTGCTCAGTCTTCAGGTGCTGATCTCCTGGGCGGCACGGCTGGGTCCCCGCTCTCGTTAACAAAGCCGCCTTAAATCTCAAATCCTCACGCGAATACGGCTGGCTGTTTTCCCGCCTGAGAGGTCGCAATCCATTGCACGTTGTGAAAGAACCGCTCCACGTCGACGCCGCGGCCGAACACCTATGACGACAAATTTAGAGTGCGGGGCGGCTTGACGTGTAGGGCGCTATTCACCCGGGCATGTTGTTGTCTAGGGGGGCGCTGTAAATCGCACCTCGTGGGCCCCGAGCCGGGCCCCGCGCGCCGTGCCGCTGCGAGTCGAATCGCTCGGCGGGGCATGCCACGCCAGGGCCAAGGGCTCTAACACGTCTGGATGGTTCAGGGCCTGGCCGCCTATTAGCGTGATAGCTGGGCGATAAAGGCGGGTCGCGCGTGCGAGGGACAAAGCCGGACAACGCAGCCAAGGGCGCCGCCCTGTCTCTCTCATGGAAGGCCATGCGGCAGGACCATTTCGGGCGAGCAACGCAGTGCAGCCTCTTGCACAGTATGTTTAAACAATGGGACGTGAATAACTTAGGATTACAGCGGGAGCACGCGCGAGTAGTGTAGTTCCGATGTCGGCGCCGCGTCCAAACACACCTGCGCACACAGCGCGCTGAACATGGCCGCGCTGCCTGTCTCGCACTCATGGCATGGCCCATCCTGCAGAGAGAGAGAGAGAGAGCAACGAAAGCAGTGTCGACCTGCCGAGTGCCGAGGGGCGTTTCGCGGTGCTCGTGACAATGTGCCAGGTTGATTGGTCGCTGCCGCCATGTCAGCAGCGCCGCGTCACGGGTGCCATTCCGCGGACGGTAAGTGAAGCGCATGCCCGATGGAGGGGTGCGCCTCCTCGGCGCCGCCACCGGCATGTCCGAGGCTAGGCGACGGCTGGCTCTGGAGGCAGCCGCGGAGCCGGGAGGCCCTCGCGCTGTGAAGGCGGCCGCCTGAAAGGTAGGCAAAAGGTTGGAAATGATGAAAATGCCTTAAAACTAGGACCGCTCTACTTCCGCCATTTTCGTCTCGAAACCGATGAGGGGCATTAACGACCTTGACCCAGTTTCCGACTCGTTGCTCCGAATGGTCAAGAAGTCGCCGCCATTAGCGCCTTGTCTTGTTTTCCGGGATTATCAACTTCCTCAGAGCAGCGGCCGCAGCCGAGCTTCGTTGGGAGTGTACAGTCCTTTGAATGAATCTGCCAATCACGGGCAACGGTGGCCGACGCCTCACGGACGCCACACCGACGCGGCGCTGGGCCGGCCCGGGGCCGGCGGCTTGGGGGTGACCTCACGGACGGGACGGACCGGGGGCTTTGCTTTGATGGGACGAACGAAAGTAACACACCAGAGCAGCAACGGCACGACGCAGCAGACAAACCTCTTGCGGTCCGCGCGGTAATAAGACGTCTGCCTCCACTTTGCGTGCGGCGCAGGTGCGCCCCGCCCCGCCCCGTCGCGGAAGCGTTAGCCCGGACCACCAGGCGTTAGCCTGGGCACGTCCTCTCTAATGCGCCGTCAAAATCACGGCGACGCTAGCGCACGCCGGCGCACGCACGCTTGTCCGCGCGTGGCGGGTCGGCCATACTGAGGAGCAGGCGTCTTGGTCTTGGCGGCGAGCCCGGGGTGCAGGGCGCGGCCCGGCCGGCCAGTGCTGTCTCTGTCGCACTCGCGGGGCATCTCGGGGGGGCGCGAGAGAGGCTGCTCGGCCTGCTGGCGGGCATGTCGTGCGCGTGGGTGGACTCGAGCTTCCCGCCCGGACACGCGGGCCTCGCGGCAGGAGGCGCTGCGTGTTTTTTCGCGTGCGCGATCACGCCAGTGGGAATCGCGGAAAATTCCACTGTGGCGCGCGCGGGGATTCCAAAGTGTTCCGGGCCTTTCGGCCTGTCGTCTGGCGCGGCGGGGCGGACACGCTTTTCGGTGGCCGGCAGGCACATTACGAGCCGCGGCCGCGGGCAAGACGCTCGCTAGATGGAACAAAGTTAGGAGGCGCGACCACGCGCCCAAATTGGCTGCACCGTCATCAGGATCCTCCAATCCCCCTCCCTCCCCGCCTTCCCCAGGGAGTCCTCCGCGAGGCTTGCCGACCGCACCGAAAACACAGTGTTTGCAGCAGTGCCATTACTTACACGCCGCCATCCGCCTCCAGGAAGGGCCGCGGGACCAACACGAAGACGGTCGTCAGGCGGACGGACTGGACCGAACCGCGGCATCAAACCGTCAAACCCGGCCACCGAATCATACAAAATTTCCGTAGTGCGCGTGGATCTATCTGCCTCGTGTGTTCGTGTCGGCAATTCCTTTGCTCACTGCCTGACCCGATGTGTAGGATCCGAATGAAATGGAGAAAGACCGAGCGGCGTGTGCGTGGACATGCGTGTGTGTCGGGGCAGTCGGGGGAGGACGGCGCGGTGGCGGCGCGCAGCGCGCGGCGATCTACTCCGGGTCACGGGCGACGAGGCGGCGCGCAGCTCGGTGCGATCTATTCCGCGGTGCCGCGCCGCCGCGCTGCCCCTTGTCCGAGTCGAGCCGAGCCAGTCGGAGCCGTGGCGAGCCGAGCCGTGCCGCTAATGCGAGCAAAGGACGTGATCCGAATGCGTCCGGCCGGCGTGGCGGTGCGACAATGCTGGACGGAACAGGGTCGCTGACGCGGTTCGCGGTCCGCGGTCGCCGACATGCATGCGGGCGGCGTGGCGGCGCGTCCGTCTCCTCACCACGCAATCCTTATGACAGCTCCGCGACGCCGCCGTCGCTTTTTACAGCGAGGAGCAGAGGAAAGTAAATAAATAGCATTGTTGTCGTTTCCCGCCGCGCGCGTGGCGACGGCCGTCGTGGGAAAAAGAGAGGGAGAGAGAGAGTGCGCGCGCGCGTTTATCTGGACAGTTCTATTCGGCGCCTTTCTCGAAGACAACGCGCGCCCAGATAAGCGCGGTTGATAAGTGACGCGCTAAGCGGACTGAGCCAAACAGGTGCAAGCCAGTGCGCTTTGCGCTGCTGCTCCCTCGGAGCCGCTCGTTGTCTCTCTCGCACTCAGGACCCGTTCCGCAGGGGTGCGAGAGAGACGAGGCAGGCCGCGCGGCGGTGCAGCGGGTGAGGCCAGTCCGCCGCGCGTATTGAAACCAACACACGGGAATTAAATTAATCTCGAGCTGCTGCGCGGCGGGCCGCGGCCGCGGGACGGCGGCGGGGACTGCCAATGAAAATGACTGACCGGGGCGGCCGTGAACAGCGACGCCAAGAACAACAAGACCACGGGCCCACTGTGCTTCCGGACTCGTTCCGGTCCCGCAGAGTGAGCCGAGAGCGACGAGACGCGCGAGCAGCAGAAGTGGATCGGGCGGCGTCGCACACGTCGTCGCATCGGATGCACCTCAGTCAGAGAAAGTGGCGCGGAGCGGACATCCCGCCACGGGCCCTGGTGCCAATACCCCGGCGGCTGAGTGTGCGTGCGTGCGTGCGTGCGTGTGTCTAGCTTGCGGTGGATGTGCGGCCCACTTTGTGCCGCCGTGACGCGTGGACCCGCTGGTGACTTGAACGAGGGGCGAGGCGGAGAGCGCGGCGAGCAGGCGGCCCAGTCCCAGTCCAGGGCAGCGGCAGCGCGGCAGCGGAGCCGAGCGACTCCGAACGATTCGTTCATCGCTCTGTCTCCCTCGCGCCCTCACGGGACGCCCCGCAAGTGCGACAGAGACAGCGACGAATTCCTATTCGGATTCACTCGGCCAGGACATTTGGGAAGTGGGACGGTGCATCTTGACTCGCCGCCCCGCCGTCCGTGGACTGATTTGCCTGATGACGGCCTGCAGGGCTTGCCGCGAGCAGGCGCGGCGGTCAGAGGAATAATCGAAGCCGATGGAGGACAAGAGGTTCCCGACGAAGGGTTCGCGCCGGGGTCTAGTCCGGGGCGTCGGACAGCAGGGAGTTTTCTGGGCCACTCGGGCGGGGCGTACTTGTCCTCATGGATCACATGTCCGGGCCGGCCGGGTCAATTCGGAAGGCCAGCAGCCATCAGGAAGCAAGGAGTGCCGGGCGGGGCGGGGCGGGGCGGGGCGGGGCGGCGGCTCGGCCGTCCTTCGCCGCAGGACCGGCGGGCACTTCCTCCACAAAGCGGGCCGGCCGATGCAGTGCACTGCAGCGGCCTTGGTCCACCTTGGTCCCGCCGGACGGGGCCCTCCGCGCCGCCGATGCAGGGAGACCGCGACGACGCGGACGACGATTTTCGGCGCGTGTGTTGCGAGTGGGTCAGCCTCGCCTCGCGGTTCCCACGCCGGCACGGCGGTGGGCCGAGTGGGGGGGTCATTGTGACCAGATCGCGAACAAGACGGGTCGCGCCGAAACACGGCCCGGACACCTGGCTGCCAAAACGGCCGTAACTCATCCATCCGCCTTGCCGAATGTAGGCAGGCCGCTTGCTGTGTGTGTGTGTGTGTGTGTGCGCGCGTGCGTGGGACTGCCTCGCCGCCCTGCGCCGCCGGGTCGAGCACCGCGAGGCATGAATCCTTATTCCGATTCAAGGTGGTGCAACATTTTCTCGTCGGGCACGCCTAGTCGCGCGCCAGGGCCGAACTAGCGCGGTGGCATCTCTCTCGCACACCGAGAATGGGCGACAGGGAGGACGGCGACGCGACGCGACGCGGGGGGTCTCGTTGGCGCCCTCGGCGGCCACATCTCCCGGTGAAGCGACAGCGAGCAGCGGCGCGGCGCTTCATGTAATCAAATCAAACTGCGCGTCGAGAAGGTTGGCACCCGAGGGGGCGACGTGACCATAACGGTGCGGAGCATGACCACGCGCGCGGCGACGCGGGACGCGAGGTGGCCGTGAACCGCCGACCAGCCATTGACGGTTTTCAGCAGTGGTGCGCGCGAGACCGCGCTCGAGGACGCCGCCTTGCTGGACCACACACGACCACGCGTGTGACCGTCCGGCCGTTGTGACGCCGAGGCTCGAGGATCGCGTCGGGGAGTCACGCCGCGAGGCGGCCGCGGTGGAAGGGCGCGGCGCTGACCACCGCAGCCCCATCATCAAACAACTGTCCCGGCGAGGCGGTGATGGCGGCGGCGGCGCGCGCATATATTCCGTTCGGGTTATCTGCGCAGACACACACTTCCGGTGACCCACTTCTGTGCCCCGCGGGGCGCTGCGCGGCGCCGGGGCCCACGGCGCTCGGCCCCCCCTGTGGCCCCGCGGCCCCGCGCGGCCCGCCGACTTGCAGTGGGGGGATCGAACGCGGCCGGTCCGGCACGTCGGCTATGATTAGGGACCAGGAAACGCAGCGCCACGCAGCGCTACGCAGCGCCACGCAGCGCGGCCTGGCGAAGGCGAAGGGCAGTGCCGGCAATGCAGGCTGCGGCTGCACTGCCACTGCGTCACCTCCAAGACCGTCGCCTCGCCTCCTGAAGTAGAGCGCCTGGCAGGTAGGCCAGGCTGGCGCACGCAGTGCACTTGTGCCGAGCGTGGTGGCCTATCCTCTCGTCGACGGGCGCTAGGCGGCCGCCCTAGCCACCCTTAGCTGCTGCGCCTGCGCAGTTCATCTCGAGACCTTGTTGTGCCCCCATAATCCCTGCAACTCCCCGCCGCCGCCGCTGTGGCTGTGACACGCGAGAGAGGCAGAGGCAGGCCGACGGGGACGTGGGTGGCGTGGCGTGGCCCCGCGCTGACGTCATGCGTAGCCCTGCGCGCGGGTGGTCCTTCTCGCCCTGGAGTCCTGGAGAAATAGAGCCAATGGCGTTGGCCGCTGGCATTGACCTAGACAGAGTCCAGACCGCGTCCGGAGGTCCAGGGGTCCACGGCAAAGCTGTCTGGGACAAAGGAAGTGGCGCTGCTCTGCTGACGTCACGTCGGGGAGGGGGAGGGGGAGGGTAATTCTTGGGTTACGCAGGGCAGTCCACCGCGTAGTTACGGCAGTGTTCACAGCCCGCTGCTACGCCGCTACGTGGCTACGCGTGTACGCGCTGTGCCGCGCGGCGCCACGCGTCCTCCAGAGATGCGTCGTCACTGCGGTCAATGCCGAGCCGCGCACCGCACCGAGCGCCGTCCCGGTCATTATCAGAAAGCACTTGGCGCGGCGGGGAAGTCCACCGCGCTGCATCCCTCCGAGAGCGGGAAGGAAAGGACACTCGCCTCACCGGGAGTCGAACCAGTGGCCTGTCACGGCTGCGGCGCAATAGTGCAACACGTGCCGGCGCCCACGGCTAACCGACCCGCTTTTCTTTTCGTTTGTTGCAGGCTGGGCGACGCTGGGCATCGACGATGTGACGGACCGGCGGGTGCTGCGGCCGCTGCTGGCCGAGTTCGTGGGCACCATGCTGCTCGTCGTGGTGGGCACGGGGGCCACCAGCGCGCAGTGGTCTGAGAACGGCGCCCCCTCCGTCGTGCAGATCGCCTTCACCTTCGGCCTGGCCGTGGCCGTCATAGCGCATGTGAGTACCGCACCGCCATGGCGCCGTGCTACGCCGCGCTACGCCGTGCGCGGCGCGCCATTCCGGGAAGGGAAGGAAAGCAGACCTGCGGGGGAGGAAGGGAGACGGACTGCCTCGCCGAGCGTGATGGCGCGACGACCGGTAGGCGGCGGTGGGCCGTACCACGACCACGACACGACCAGTCGGCGCGGCGTTGAGCTTCAAATTGGCGACGTCAGATACACTCCTTTCAAACAAGTCACTCAATGCTTGCTTGATAGACTTTGACACCGCGTTAATGCGACAGCGCTCGTGGCTTTGAACGAGTCGAAGGTGTTCGGCTTTCCTGCCCACGCGCCACCTTGCCGTGTGCACGCGCGCACTGCTCCGCTTGTCGTGTCCCACCGTGACGTTGCATTTTTGCGTCACCAAGATGCTCCCATTTTTCACGGGCCTATCCCGAGGGCGTTGCTCGCGGGGTGTGGGAGGGGGAATGCCCCGCGTCGCGCGCCCCCTCCACCGCCCGGCTCCTTGAAGCAGCGCCTGCTTTACTCTGGATGACAGTGCGCGCGGGTATGGACCACTGCACTTGCTATGTAAATAGTCCTGTTCCGATGCAGGGTCACGACCCCCACATGGCAGCCGGGAGGGAAGGGGGGGGGCAGGAGTCGAAACGGCGAGGGGCCTTGACTCCTCCCTCATATAGGCCGGGCCGCCGTCTGTGGTGACTCTACCCGCTCTGCGGACGTCAACAACAATTCATGCAAAATGAAAGACCGCGGAGAGTCGCTCCGGTCGGGCCGCGGCGCCGCGTCATGACCCGCGCGGGAAACGCCTCCCGCAGATTGAACGCGACAAGACGGCCGACATTGCTGTTGTTGTTGTTGCTGATGATGTTGTTAATGCTGCTGGATTTGCAGCGACATGATTGGCGCGGAGGGCCTTTCTTTCCCATTGACAGTTACTAGTGCAATCAATAGGCACGTTGGTGCGACAGCAGGACGTCAAGTTGCTTGTCAGCCTCCAGCACACAGGCAGACAGACGGACGGACGGACCAGCAGACAGACAGACAGACAGATCGGTCGGAGGGTAAATATCCATCACCTCTGCCTTTGTTCGGCCAAGGGCGCCGAGGGCAGCAGGCAGCCGAAGGGGCACGGCTTGACTGCCGCTCCGCCGCGACGTGGTGGAATCCTCCGCCCCCGTCCGGCCCGTCCACGCGGGCACGGCCCCCGCAGCCCCGCGGCCCCCGCAGCCCCGCGGCCCCCGCGGCCCCCGTGCGCCGTGTGCAGCGAGTAGCGGCCTCCTTGGTGGCCTCGCGGTGCCGCGCCGTGGACCAGGAGCCCAGTCTGCGCGTCGCTCCAATTTTCAGGGAACACACGGGGACACGGAACTTTTTCTTTTCTCTCTCCGTCTCTGTCGGTCTCTCTGTGTCCGAGAGGATGTCAAGTCGGTGGCGATGCTGCGCGCTGATTCGGCACGCAGCCCGCCGCGCACGCAGCGCACGCAGGGCACGCACATGTAGGTCACTTGCCGCCTCGCCTCGCCGGGGACGCAGCCCGCCGGGACACAATGCGAAACAATAGCGCCCCCAAACCGATGGCGGCTCATGCGCGGCCCGATTACATCAGTTGTCCAAATCGCGGGGCGAAGGGAGGACCGGCCGCCCCCACACGCCGAGGCCCGCCCCGCCGCGCCCCGCCGCCTCGCATCCCTGCAGGCGGATTCCGCACAGTGCTCTCGTCGGACTGTCTCTCTCGCACCCTTAAGGGACGCCCCATGAGTGCGAGAGAGAGACCTCCCACTCGGAATCCGCCTGCTGGGGCCCGGGGCCCTGACGTCGCCACCCTGGACGCCGCCACCGACCGACATGCCATCTTCCTCATTTCTGAGAGAAATTCGACTATGGCCGCAGCAGCAGGTCTTGCCTTGGGGGGAAGCACGAGGGGGACACAAGACTTCTGAAGGAGAGAGATTTCGTGAGAGTTTTGGAAAGATTTTGCTACTTTTTGCCCTTTTTGGGGAAAGATTTGGGATTTCAAGGGATTTGAGGTGCTCAAGTGGACCCACGATTTGGCGAGTGGTTGCGCGCTCGGCCTTGTCACTGCGGGGTGGCTTATTGGAGCGAGACGCCGCTGCTGCCGTGCGCCCTTCCCTTTGGCGGCGTCAGGTGTCGGTGGTACTGCCCTGCCCGGCCAGGCCCTGCCCGGCCAGGCCCTGCCCTAGCCCGCTTCGCTGCTTTGCCGCGCGGTCCGGAGGCGTTCATCGAATGTCCGCCGCCCTGCCAGGAATGAGTGACATGCCTCATTTGGCGAGCAGACCGCAGAGCGCCGCGCGTCGCGGAGCAAAGACTGGCCGCCGGCCGGCCTTGGGCCTTGGGATGTAGAGCCGCGGAGCGAAGCGAAGCGCCGCCGCGACCGCAGTTGACAATTGCCCGGCCGGCAAGCCAAAGCATGAGATAAATGCGGGGCGGGGCGGGGTGGCGGGAGACAATGCGTAGACCCACGAGGCAAAGGATACGACAACAATACGCCGCGGCGTGCTAAAATGCGGTCACGCTGTGTCGCATGTGGCACCAGGGGGCGCCAGTTCAGTAGTCATGCAGGAGGGTGGCGTTCTTGTTCCAGATCATCGGACCCGTGAGTGGGGGTCACATCAACCCCGCCGTGTCGTTCGGACTCTTCTGCTCTGGGGACTGCAGCTTTCTCAAGGCGCTGTTCTACACCGTGTTCCAGTGCCTGGGCGCCATCACCGGTGCCGCCATCCACCTCGTGAGTGACAAGAGGCTTTCAACACGCACTCTCACTTGCTTTGGGGGTAGAGTCCCTTCTTTCTTCATTTGCGCACTTATTTGTACCTTGTTACTTATTGGTTCGCAGGTGACGACGCCCAGCGGCAACCGAAATGGCCTGGGAGTGACGGGGCTGAGCAACGGCGTGACGTGGTGGCAGGGCTTCGTCATCGAGGCCGTCATCACGTACCTGCTGGTGCAGGCCGTGCTGGCCCTCGCCGAGGAGGGCTTCGCCGGCAAGCTGGCCGTCGGGTTCAGCATCACCGCCTGCCATTTAGCCTTTGTAAGTGCAGCCCTTCCCCACCGGCGCGCCCCGCGCCTGGCGAGTCGACGTCCTGGGCGCAACTCTGGCGGCCGCATAGCCTTAGCTACCTAAAGAACACGAGACACTCACGAAGCAGTCAAAGGACGTCAAAAAGACGTCATAATGATGCCTTTTTTTTTTGGGTCGAAATTTTGACTACAATTGGTCATATTGATATCAAATTAACATCAAGGTGAGCATTTCGTGCTCTTGGGGTACTAGCTAACGGCGGCGTCCGTGGGCCAACCTCAATTTTTCTATGTTTGCACGTTTGAACGCCTTTTATTGGCCCCGAGCTGGACCCGGGTCTGGGGTCCCCGTCTCTCGAGCAGGTCAGTCAGTCACTTACCGCAGTAGCAATTTCGAGGGTTCCATCGGTAACTTAGAAGTCTTCAGTTTTTGTACCGAGTATAGGCAACCCACACCCACCCTACAGCGTTGGTGCCCCAGTTTGCCACCAGTGAAAAAGCGAGAAATTAATTTGTTTCAGATAAATTACACAGGGTCCAGTATGAATCCAGCTCGATCACTCGGACCCGCTGTTGTCCAAGGAAATTTCCTTAACGTTTGGGTAAGTTGGGTAGATGAGTCGCGTGGAAGTTGCCTATAGCTCGTTGTTGCTTGTTGCCTTTAATAGTTTTTGTTTTTGAAGGTGTACATGGCGGCTCCGTTGGTAGGAGGTGCTATTGCGGGTATCGTCTATCGTGTCCTGCTGAGACCCAAGAAAGACGACGACACGAAAAACTCATATGACTTCTAAATAAACTCGAGGAACACCCGGTGGCCTCCGAGGATGAAGATGGGGGAAGGGGGGGGGGGGGCATTTGTATATAGCGACATGGATTTAAAAGTTAAGTTGCAAAACAAGTACCTATTATGACGCATAAAGCGTTCGCTAACCAACAGCTGTACTGAAAACGGATCGGATCAAATTAGTTGCCATTATGAGAGAGAATAGTGTCTTGTATTATTTTAACCATCATCAGCCAAGAACGTTCTGCCCAAAAATAAAAATTGGCAGACTTAGGTTTCTGGCACAAGAATCTAGTGTCGTAGGATCCTGACATATTATGCAGCAGTACAAATCAACTTGGCCTTAGTTTCCTGCCTAACAAGAATATAAGTCTGTTTAGACTCAGGTCGACTTTCATACTTTAACTCTATACCTAGCTGATAAGTCATTCACATTTCCTCTCATTTTTTTCATCAAGATCGAGTTAGCCAATAAAGATGTAAATAAATAATTTAAAAACATATGAAGTTTGAGTGTTCTCACTTGTGTCTAACACGAGAGGAATTGGAGGACTAAATAGCACAATTGTACGACACAAATGTTGGTTTTTATCCTCCCACACATACAGTTAAGAGTAGAACCATGTATACAACCTGATGACAATACTACACAGGTATGACCAATTGCAAACAGCAGTCAACCAACATTGCTAAACATTACAAATTCTTACAAAAAGGAGAAAGAAACATACTCTATTCGTACAAAACATTTGTTCAATACAGATAATTTTTTAAATTTATACAGGATTATTTGACTGATTGAAATTAGACAGGCTAAAAAAAAAACAACAAAAAAAAAAACTAGCAACAATGAGGAGCTGCATTCATTTTAATGAGACTTCCCTGGCGATTTCACAACAGTTATCATCAATCTGCATTTTTTTTCTTCCATTGAGCAAAGGCTTCAATATTTTAAATGTGACTTTTGAACACAGACCAAATTGGCTTTGCTTTATGATAATTCTTTGAAAAATGACGTTGACAATTCTAAGAGTGTCATCACAAGATCAACTGTCCTTTTGTTAAAATAATAAAATTACGATAGAGAAGGGGCAATTCAATGAAGAGCTATTGTAATGATCAAACAGGAGTGCATTGATAGCTTTAGAAAAATCTAATACAATTGTAAGTTTTAACAAAGCATCAGTTAAGAGAATTATAAAACAACACAAGTTATGAAATTAATAACAAACGCCCTACAATAGATAAGATAAGAAGTAATAAAATACATAGAAAACAATCAGTCAATATAAAAACAACAATAAAATGAGGTGGTTTTTTTTGTTTTGTAATATCAGTCTATCATAAAGATGGACACTTTTTAGAGTGGTTGAATAGGTTCAAATGAAGCGGTCTGTAACAGTAACACTGTTCAGTAATATGACTTTACTCTTTAAGGGAAATATTGATGTAACAATAATCACATAAAGTCAATGTTTCTCACGGGAGTAACAGCGATTCATATAAATTTCATTCGGCCAAAACATGTCGGAACATTTTATCAAATGGAAATCTTTTGAATTATGCTGCTCAAAATGTCCACATTCTATGATAATCCTCAACTGAAAGTTAACCCTAAGCACAAGAACTGTAAAAAATCACATCAATACGCAATTTATTTTAAGTCGAATAATTATATATTGTAAAACTTGTACTTTTAATTGCTACACACTATGGTACATACCCTGCAGAATCTCTTAACTAAACAAATGTCATAACAGGGGAGAAAGGAGAGAGGAAGGGGGTGATAAGAATTCAAAGGAGAAAAGGCAGTGCCCAACACAAAATATGTGGATTTGTCCTTCAAACATTAAAGTGCCTGCATCACTCAAAATGCCATCTGATTTCATTAAAAGGGTTTCATTAAAAAGCCAGAAAACACTTGTGATGTTGTGATACCCAAGTTTGTGCATCATTGACTTCACCTGACCAGGCCTTGAGTTATATGCCAGGTGGAGTCAACCAAGCACGCACACACTTGAGTTTCTAGAGCATGCCACTTTGTAAAGACATGCACACTTGTAATTTGAATAATGTCATTTAGTCATTTAATTACTTAAAATATGCCAAGAGTGAACCCATTCAACTAAGAACATCTTCATCCAAATACTCAAACATGGATTACTTTGACATACCACAACAAAATAAACAGAAACTTACCAATATCATAGCAGACGTACAAAGTTACAATAGACTTTAAGCAACATGCCTAAATTTAAATCACACATGAGGGGTAAGCATTGTCGGGACTCAGGAGACCAAAACAATTAGGAAAGGAAACACTTCACACATCAATACTTCTGGAATCTTCAATGCCAACAAGAAAACTACTGATTGAATGAAATCAAGAGCGCAAATAAGTGATTGTGAGAGGGCAGAATTTAAACAGATCAATTATTCTGTCCCCAGATATGTGAGATGAGTCAAATGCAAAGCAATTTGTGCTTAATGACCTTAATTATGAAGAAAACTAATATGAGTGGAAAGTGATTATGCAGGTTACCAATTTGCACTCCTAATCACAAAGAAATACTGCTGAAACTAAATTGACAAGAAATCTCAGCCATAAAAATTAACAAGAAAAACGGACACATGCTCTCTTTGGGCAGCTAGTATGTCTCTGGTCAAATGATTTTGGTTGAGATTAGAAATTAAGTACAAAAGGCCAAAGGAAGAAATAAGACAAGAGGAGCAGATTTCAGAACAGACCAATGTTTTTGTGGTAATAGAAGACTAAATTCAGTTAGAATGCATCCACACTATTTAAAAGTATTTGAGCATATGTCTTGAAGTAAATCAAAGATAGAACCTGCACCACTCAACCCTCTCACTCATTTAAATAAAAAAAAAAAAGAAAGAAAATACTATAAGGACGGGATATTTATGCAGGCACTATTTGTTCATTGACAATAAATTAACTTTTGAGGTTGAAGTAATGAACATGGTAACTGGAGTTGTGCAAGGCATTTTGCATTTGTTTAAACAATAATCAAAGCTATTCACAAAAACAAATTGGTTTGAGAAAGTCAAAGAATGTTTGTTATTTAAAGCTTGTAACCAATAGCTAAAAGTGCTGACAAACGCACCTTAAAATCCTAAGAAATCATAATGCAGGTTTTTATTTGTGATCTTTAATTGTTTTAAATGTAACGTTAGTGGACAACCCTTCAAGTCATGCAAGGATTCTTTGGAACAGAACTTAGCCCCACACAAAATTTGATGCATACATCAAGATGCAAACTTATGGCATTGGGATTGGTTCCAGGACCTGATAAGTCTGGCATAACATGTAAAACATTTCTTTAACAATTGTAACATAGAAATAAAACTATTAACAATACCCTTAAAAACAAAACATGTTACTGTAATGATTTGACGATATACACTGAAAGCAACAAGTGTCAGTTCTAATTTCTGTTCTTCCTGACTCTGGTGTGGTTTCTCCTCCTTGGCCAAGGTTACACTATTGCCTTGCTTTCTGAATGCAAACATCTAGCAGATGTTACTGTTGCCCAAACTATAAGTGGGATCCCGCTTCAGAGTACTTCAGCAGCGGTCAGCAGTCTGAAGCCTAGCCAAAGCCTGTGCAGACCCTGCCAATAAATCAGACTATCTCCCATACAGTATTCGTTACTCGCCCTTACCCACTCATAGTGCCAAACACCACACCACCACAAACAATAGTAATGTTTTTTTTATTTCTCTTATTTTCTTTCTTTTTTTTTTTAAATGTAAATAGGAACTTGGTCTTTCCCTTTCCAAAGCCCCAAACAAATTGGGTACAGGAATGAGCACTGGCAAACATTAAACTAACATGCAAGTCATAACATGAGAACAATTAACTTCTTAAGATTTCTATATAGAGAGTTCATTAAGTTTTCTAGTGATCACTTAATCATGTGATTACTTGAAAAGAAAAAAAAAAGGCACCTATCTTGCATTATGCGTTGAAAACCGAGATAGGGTACAGATGTGCATTAATATAGTCTGAAGTAACATTAACTGACAGAATAAAACTATAAAAAATAAAAATAACAAATAACACCCATCAGTCCAGTTAAAAAATAATTAAATCAATGGCTATGAGGATTGCAATCTGTTGGTTTTCATTTTAACAAATTAAGAACGATAATTGGCAGGCACTGCTTGAATACAAATTTTGAGTATGTTCAAGAAAAATTTGTCCTACAACTGGGATTGAATAGCAGCTTTGTGCCTGCAACTGAATGCATAGATGCTGTTTAGTCCGAAACTAACCAGCCCACCCTGTGTCTTTAGACAGGTTAAAGTATCCCACTATGAATCAGTTTTCCATTTTATCACAGTTTTGTATAATAATTAAATGATACAATCTTCGTCCATCATTGTATTTAAATATTTCACCAAATGAAGTACCTGATATAACTGAAGAACTTCTTTTCAATCGCATTTTCCTGAATCTTCTTTTTTTTGGTGTGTGGGGTGGGGTGGTATTGGGGTGCTCTAGCTGCTCAACCTATTAACTCTTTCTGGACGGACTAAAACCTATTTGAAACAAACATCAAACAATGAACCTTTACCTATTATAATATATCGGTTTACATTGATCAAATACAAGTACACACATGCACTATCCACCAGTGATCAAACAAAGCCACAAGCCAATGCAAGACGAAGCCACGCCCCCTTGTCACTTGGGGGTCAAAACAAAATAGACATTAAGTAACTGGACTGTAAAAGAGAAACTCCAATTTAAAACTATCTCACAAGATATGAAAATGAAAAACGAGACCAATGATAGAGGTGTCATTTGAACCAACTGAAATTTACAGAGAACATTGTACCAAAGTAAAACTAGCGTTGGTTAAGGATAAATGTGTTCATATGGACAAAAAATTTGGAGATCATTAATATGAGCACAACCAAAGACATTGCTGAGGGAAACTGCAAAATATAAAAGCAACCTTCAAAACTTAACCAATAAGAAACAAGACAAAAATACTATGCGTAAATTTAGATCTACTTTCTTTCTCATTTTTTTAACAATTTTTCTTTTTGTCTTTAGCAAAATGGATTTCTAATGTGCTTTCCAATGAGGCATTTCAAACTATATAACAAAATACTGAATACAAAAGAGGCTTTTACATAGGCACTGCCTGTTTCCATAATTTTCCAAACCTTGTCCCTAGGGACTCAATCATTTCCCACATCATGCTGGTGCAGTCTAATATATTATCTTGGCCAAATTCGCTTCACAGTCTTCTTTATTCAGCCCGCAGTTTCCTTCGAAAGAGTACCTTGAAATGCAGGGCATATAGCTTGTCTTTTTGTTTTTGAACTTGAAGCACTTTGTAATTCACTTACACACACCACACACAGTTCAAACTTGCAAGTTGTACTTCGCTTTATCCTTTGTTTTTGTAACTGTACACGTATTCTTGAAACTATATATTACATTGGCACATAACGCACAGCTGCTAGACACACTGCAAAGAACACATCTTGAAAGTTCAGTCTTTGATGAATCCTGGAATGAAAAAGGCAAAGAAATGATTAAAAATGAAATTGAAATGCATAGAATAGGGCCTTCACTTACAGGAAACAAATGAACTTTAAAGTAGAAAGAAACACATACCTACTATACAGAGCCATCCAACATGGCTGTGTCAATTGAGGTAGAAATGGTAGAGTGAGCAACTCACAACAGCATTACAATAATATTTACAAGCTGGCATCCTTGGGACAGCCTGGAGGGATGTCCACAGTGCCAATGTTCAGCAACTGTGTCACAGGTTGAGCCAATAAGCGCTGTTGATTTAGTACTCGCTCCATGACACAAGAAGCTGACAGTCTAGCCTCTGCATCATGGTCCCAGCATTCCTCCATAGTATCACAGAGGGCAGTGAGTCCCTGCAATTCAAGAAAGAGCACCAAGTTAAGTCTGAAAAAGAAATACAAAGTTATGTTTCAATTGAACCCTAACCCAATTTATAGGCCATACCGGATGCTTCCGCCATGTGTCTGGGCATATAGGTCGTTGCTTCTTGTGAACCACGCATTCCTGCATATCTTCTAAAGTGGGTCGCTGTCCTACTTCCTCTTCAAAAGGTAGTCTATATTCACCAATGGGACCCTGTCACCAGAATCACGAAATGTTATGTTCTCTGTCTATACAATATATGTTTTTTTTTTTTTTCAAGGGTGTACAGTTTATGAACTTACTTCCTGAGCAGTACACCGTGAAGCCAGCTCCCATAGGACAAGTCCACAAGCATACATATCAATGCGAAGGAAGGCATCACGTGAGAAGTTAATTGCTCCCTCAAGCACTTCTGGTGCCATGTACCGTCTAGTACCAACCTGAACAATAAAACAGGAGGAGGATATGAGTACCCCATAAGGTAATTTGTATATTTCATACTTTCATTGACTGACCTGGCCATGAGTGTCACCACAAGACTTCCCAGGCTCAAAGATTAGAGCAAGGCCAAAGTCTGCTATACAGGCAGTAAGATCTGATTTCAGTAGTACATTTTTGGACTTGAAGTCTCTGTGGGCAATAGCCGGCTTGTAGCCATTACCTTTCCTGGGAGGCATTTCCTCATGAAAGTGCATTAGACCCCTAGAGAAAATAGAGAAATGAAGATACAAACAGTTTGCATAAGTTTCAATGAAAGAAATGAGTTGAGCACCTCTAATCAACACAAAATTACCTGGCCATGGATTCAGCAATGCGACAAAGATCTGGCCAGCTAACAATGTTTGCCTTCAGCCAATCACATAGAGAACCTTTCTCATGGAAAGCAGTTATTAACCAAAACTCAGCCTGTAGATTGTCTCCATGTTGTTCAACACCAATATAATGAAGTATATTGGGATGATCCATGTCAGGCTGCTGGTATATCAACTGTTCACTGTACCAAGACTGCTTTTCCTGGAAATCATCATACTTAAAAATTAGTAACATACCTTGGCACAAAATTTGACTATGGGTTTTCATTTAATATTTTATTTAAAAAAAAATAAATAAATAAAGAAAAAAACCAAGTTGGACCAAATTATTTGAACTTTACAAAAAAAAGAAAGAGGAGAGAAGAAGGGAGAGAAAGATAAAAGCTGTCAAGTCAAAATTTCCAGAACAGTGATTACTTTAACACATTCAGAGCATAGCAGGAAATGTGTTCCTGTTTCCTTTTGAGAGGGAAAACATTATACAATGTCATTGCACTGACTGCGTTGTGGTAGGCCTTTTAATCTTCATCTACCATATAAATGAAAACTTCCATCTAAATGGTAACAGATTTTCCTTTTGTTTCGTTGTAGTGAATTTAGAAAATATTTTATAAGGCGTTCTCTGGATAGTCTACACCTTATAAAAACTGATTATGCAATTTGACTTGCTGATCATGCATCTTGTCTTTCAAAGTGAACACTGCCATATAATCAAATTGAAAGACATTTTGCTCTGTCTGCAAAATATTGGACAGAGCAATTAATACCTGAATGTGGAAGACTTTGACAGCAACCGTTTCAGTCCGATATTGTGCTTTCCACACCGCTCCAAAACGGCCCCGAGCTTTCACTTCAAGGAGTTGAATTGGGAGCAGGCCTTGGGAGGGAGCTTCCAGAGCTTGGGACCGGGGCTCCATAGTTGGCACCTGTAAGCAATCTCGGACCTTTTAGGGAACATGGCATTCATTAACAAAACACTACAAAATGCGGGAGAGAACAAAAATTGAGGAAAGAAAAATAAAAGAAGTGGTGCTTAGCAACTTATTAACTATTTTAGCTGGAGGTGGATGTTACAAAAACCCACAAAATTTTAAGTGAGAGGCAGGATTCTAGGATCGTCAAGAAAACAAATGAAATGAGGGGCCATGCAGGACAAACTGCAGGCCATGCAATCGATGCAGTTGCTGCCTCCAATGAAGTCCCTTCATAGCCCTACAGGTGGGCCTGCACAATTAAGTATCAGCAATTAAAGTCTATAAATCTGCGGAGGGGATGGGTAACGGGCAAGGGAAATGGAGCAGGCACTTGAAAAGGGGATTTCTATACATGTGAGAGGAACACAGAAAATTGATAAGTTGGTATGTTCCCTCAAATTGCTTTGAAAATGGGGGAAAAAAAAAAAAAAGGTCCTATGGTAACAAGAAAATGGATAGAAAATCGCACTTGCCCCCCCCCCCCCAAAAAAAAAAAAACACACAGGAAAACAAAAGCAATAAATTTTCTTAAATTGCTTTCTTTCAGTGACTGTGCCATGAACTCCATTCTTAAACCAACAAAAATGGTGAATCCATGGCTGCGCTATGACAATGCTCAAAATGTGGCAGCTACACACACAACTTTTATTGCATTAGCAAACTTAAAGGCTTCTCTTAGGCTGAGCAACCTCAACTTGTTTAACTGAGATGCACGTATATACAGCTTTCGCAAGTGTAGTATATTTGCGTGCACCCCATTAATTACAGCAATACATGGCAAATCAATAGAACATGCAATATTATTTGGAGATGGATCACTCACCCACTGAACAGGAATAACCCATAAAGGAGAGGCAAGGACAAACATTTATATAAGTAAATTTGTATCCATACCACACCCAAAATATGAGTAATCCCTCTTTTCTTTACAATTCAAAATGTAATGGTCAAGTCTGCATTTATGAATAATAATGTAGACTTAAAGTGATGGATATGAGGTAGTAAATAATAATAATAATAATAAAAATAAAGGAATGAAGCTGCTGAACCACTAAAATGTAATATGTAAGACTAGTAGTGTCGGCAGCAGTAGAATTGAGACTTGGAGCTTCATTATAAGAATTACCAGCGTTGTGGTTTAAATGTTCTAGAAAACAGAACTTACCTCATTGAAATAAGCCAACTTGCGCCTTCTGTAACACCAGTATGTGAGAGCTATGACAACTGCCACTATCATCAGCATCAAGAGTATTATCAAAATATATTTGAACTCTTGATTGGCTGGTGGCATTGGTGCTGCAAGAATGTTCAAGTTCTATTTAATATCAATTCTACATAGAATATTGAAAACAAGCAACATGCACGTCCGTTAAAATACCACGCTTAAATACCTTGCAAAGTTGGAGGTGGGGCTGGTGTGGGTTCCCATGTGAATTCTCTGTTACACATATCACCTTCACAGCAGCAAAAGAACATGTCTTTTTCAGGTCCTTCTCTCTTTTCCACACACCTAGGCTGATTATAGCATTCCATGTTATTGAGGAAACATCCCTAAAATAAAAGTAATACGAAAATTAGAATGCATTGACATTAAGAGAACAGGAAAAATTACTAACAAGATGCTATTGATAATACTTTCAATAGAAGATAAGATAGGCAAATGTGAAAGTACCTTAAGTTTGACGTAAGGTTGCCCCATGGAATTATTTTGCCAAAGGACAAAGCAATGGTGCCGTTTGTTTTCATCATTATTGCATTCCTGGGTTTCATTGCAGCCATTTCCCAACTCTTGACACATTGTGTCATTGTGGAACTCACAGCGCTTTGTTACTGTGATTGCATGAGTGCTTGACAGGTGAACTAAAATAAAACAAAGAAAAGTTATAAAAAATTCGGATGCAGATTCATTATGTTTGGTACCAAATTTTATAGAAGAAGTACAGTGAAGACAATAGTAGAACAAAAAAAGGGGGGATTCAAAGATAAATAATACACACAAAGGATTTTAAAAACAAGACAATGCAAGGCAGTAGATAAATAATCTCGGAAATCAAAAGAAAATATGCTTCTAGAGAAACTGGATTGATTGAACTACATTGAGGCAGACAATCTCATTCATTATTAATGCTCTTTGTTACTTGAGTAGAAAGAAAAATTACGCCTACAGCCTGTCAAAACATCTTAGAAGACAAAAATGTGGACCATAGAGAAAGGGAAGTGACAAAAGGGGCAAGAGAATGCTTAACTTACCAAAACTGATGACAATAACAAGAAGCAAAACCATCCATCTCTGAAGGAAGGGAGAAGTCAAACTTATGTCGCCTGACATTGTGAAAACCTCACGGTGACTTGTAACGATGTAGAAAATCAATAGAATCTCTCAGAGTCACATTTAACACTCGTGAAGAGCAAAATAGTCTGTAGCATGACCTGTACAACCCTTTGGGGTACATTAGTCTAGGTGAGCCTCCCCGAACAATGCATACATTAATTTTCCGTTTCACTTCTCAAAAGGACTCTGGAACGGCCGCGGCAGAATAAGCTGGTCTTTTAAAACAATAAGTGTACAACCAAGCATCCAGTTCGCAGTATACCCAGCACGACACACGAATAATCTTGAAAAGGCCTAAAATATTTGCAACAATTTGCCCCAGGTAGGGTACGTCACAGCGGCTGAAATGGTGATGTGATAACCACAAGAAGCGGCAACTGGGTTTCGATTCAAACGAAAGGTTTTTTGCCGAATTCAAGGGAAACACAGTGGACTTCCTCAAACTTCAAAATATTTAGAAATTCTCAATGTAACTTTATGGATAAACACTTGCTACACCAATATGGCGGCAACACAGCACGACCACTTGCTCCTAGTATTCTTCTTTCAACATGGGGTACACTCAAAAAGGGCGCTACTTTAGTTCATTGTTCTTTGATTCTGTGCACACATCGCCCGGATAAAAACACAGTCAGAAGGTCGGACGTGACTCGCTGCATTTTATTTTCGGAGATCCCATCCTTTTCTCAGCTAAATCTCAACGGAATAATGCTTTAGTATTGTGGCCGTTTCTCTAGGCGGCGCCGCTGACTGCTGATTTGACAACAACGGTGCGGGTGTGCCGGGAGGGGGAGGGGGGGAAGGACAGGGGAAGCGGGAAGGGGGTTGCAGTCGATCCCTCGACTCTGAATTCGACTTTAACGCATTACCAACGTTGTCGATGAACGTCACAGGATTGTCTAGATTTGTTTTAATATTTTACTCTTAATTCACAATCACATGAATGCTAGATAAGCGAAAGTACTTAACGGAAACAAACGGCAGACACTTTGTTTCTTTCGGTTTCGGTCGTTTCTTTTTTTCAGAGGCGAGTAGAGGCGAGGCAAAGTTGGGATACCTGGTGATACTTGTCACGTCAAACAATTCGTCTGCTTCGGACAACGAGTATTTTCTGTTTCTGTCATTTTTAAGATGGCTGTTGCATGCCATGACTAGGGTCACACACTTCAATTTTCTTTTTTACTATTCATATAATTTGGAAATCCTAGCTTATTCATTTGTGAGTATGAATGTTTTGCTTATGATTGTAGTCAGGTTATGTTTTCCTGATGTCAATAAACAATTCCTTTTACTCTTAGCGTCTTCTAATATCGTATGATTCGTATGATGGAAAAAATCGTCCTTACCATTGTCTTTATGATTGTTTCTTGGAATTTTTCAGGGTTGATTGTAATGGAGCTAACTTTCTTGAACTTGTGTCAAACTGCTTGGAGGGAAGTTCTAAATCATTTCCAAGATGCAGTTGTTTTTATTGATTCGAAGGCTGGGGAATGCCTACATTGGAGTATTGGATCTGAAAATATACTACTTGAAGGTGCTTTAGCCATCAAAGAATTAAATGCATATAAGGTATTTCTTTCTGTGGTACATAAATTGTTTAGTCCATTCCCTATGATAATTTTTATATATTTGTCCTTTCTTGACAGTATTCTCAAGACCCAATAGGTAATGCAGGGAAGGCAGTATTTTTAAGTGCAGCCTCATATGCCACAATCCAGGTGGACTTGTGTGATATAATTGGTCAAAGTTCATTCCATTCTATTATCTTGGTGACTGCCCCTCTCCCAGAACCACTATTGGCCATTCCAAAAATAAAGCATGATTTATTGCAGTGGATGAGCATGAAGGATAAAAACCCACAAGTATGTTGCCTGTTAATCTTTAGCTGAGTTCTATTTGACAAAATTAAAGCTAGAATTTCTGAGTTACTCTCACTGTTTTATTTTCATAGAACTTGCATGCAGATGTCCTCTTGTTTCCTGCTTTTTTCGCTCCAATTATTGAAAACACAATTATGCTTCCCCCATTCCGAGACTTGTTCCCTTCCCTTGATCTGAGTAAGGTAATGATATGGGTATTAATTACATTCACTGTATCCCAATCTTTTGTGACAATACAATTTTTGTCAATCTTTTTATGCTGTAGGTCAAATCCTTTGGAAGCAAGCCAGAAGGTATATCTTTAAAAGACCTTACCGCAGCTCAGAGTCTTGCAGTATTTTTGGACTCTTTGTTCAACCAGATGGGGGCTGCTGATGTTGTTTTTAGCATTGGCTCCCTCAGTGGAGCAGTTGCGTCAGCTTTAGAAGACTTACCCTCTGTCCACCACCGTAGAAAGGTACATGGAGACCTTTATTTGCATTGTTCATGAGTTTTCAATGCAACCTAATTTCTATTTTTCTCTCCCTTTCAGATTGGACAGCATCGTTTATCAGTTGTAATAGTTGACCGAACTCTGGATCTTTGTCTCCCATCAAGTGTTGACTCAAAATGTTTTTTAGATAAAGTGCTTTGTGCCTTGCCTCATATTCCAGACCAGACTAATGATGTTGCTGTGAATATGTCTCAGCTTGCCCAGGTCACTGTGTAAGGCGCAAATTTCATACATTTTTTATTGGCCTGTGTCCATTTTTCCAAGATTGTAATCCAAATGTTTTCTGATCAGGGACTCACCAAACGATGAAGCTCTTTTCCCAGGGTGCCTTGCTCATCAGGATAGTGTGTGTCAGAATGTCATTGAATGGTTTATTCACAAAAAGGATCGTGATATTCTCATCAACTTACATCAGTATGCAGCATCTAATGATAAATTCTGGTGACGTGTCGTGGTAGTAACTTGTATTTTTTGATAAAAGCATGTTTTTCTTTTTATGTTCAGGATTTTACTGAGCAAGTTATCGCCTGGTACTAGATTTGCTTCTCGTGTAAAACCAGAGGCTTTAGAAAAAGATGTCCGCCAATTTCGAGGCAATTTGGAAAAAATAGAACAGAATTGTGGGATCCTTCAGGTATATTTTATGTCAGTCGTAAAAGGTCTGTGTGTTTTCCATTTATATTTGCCCCCCTCTGAAAAGGAATAAATGGATTTGAATCTTAGATTGCTCTTGCTGTGGTCCAAACTTTGACTGGAGAACATGCTGAAGAGCTTGAACTTATTTTAAGCACAGAACGGGTACTACGTCAAAATGTCGCAACATCATCAGAAACTTGTGAATTGGCTGGCTTATTGCCCCAGGTAAACAGTTCTTCTTGAATTATGGCTGCATTGTTTTGTGAGCAAGTTTTGAACTAGATTTGTTGGTGCTGTAGATCACAAAATTATTGACTGAGCGGCACATTAGAGGACTGACCCTAGATGCGCTGCTGACATTGGTTGTTCTTCTGTATTCATTGGTTGGTACTGATTCTACATTTCCGGTGAGGGATGAAGTTCAATTGCAGTCTGCAATCAGTACTGCTCTTTATGAAGATCAAGAGTACCCTGGCCTTGTGCATGATATTCTCAGTAAGTGCGGCTACTTATTAGATTAGAATAATTCACCATTCACTTCAATCAAACCATTTTCAAATTTGTTACAGTGCCCTTGGAAGTCTCAAAAGAAAAGGTGGATTCCATTGCTGCTCACATATTTTCTATTTTAAAAGCAGTGTCTCATACTCGTAGGGATCTTACAAAGTACAAGACCTTACTCAAAGGACAGGGCGAATCCATGCCTGCTGAGTATACCTCTCTCCTTCAACGTATCATAAGAGACATTGTTGACCCGTCAAAGCCTGTAATACCTGATCTTTCATGTAGATCTTCCGGGCTGAAGGACCTTCTGAAGAGTGGATTTAGGTAAAAGACCATTTTTTATGCTGCCCTGTTGTTTCTTTTACAATTGTATACCATAATACTGTGCTTTTCTGTTCCCAGTATTTTGTTAAATAAGCAGCAACCAACCATTTCCCAGCATCCATCAGAACAGCCAAACCTGTTTTTTCTGGTGTTGGGCGGAATTACTGGAGGAGAAATTCGCTTCATGCAAGAGGCCTGGGCCACATCACCTCAATATAAGTCAGGAGGTTCCTTGCTAATTGCAAGTACACGATTAATCAGCCCTAATGATACGCTTCGAGCAGTGCTTAAATCTGCAACTCAGCCCCTGTGATGGCACTTGCCATTGTGAAATAATATGTTCATAAATAAAGTCTCAAATAAATTCTTTAGACGAGGAACTTAATTTGAATAAGGAAAATGTATACCAATAAGAAATTTATTTTCAGAAATATGTACATGACTAATCCCAATTAAGAAAGTGCAATGATTATCTTGAGATGATAATGATAACAGCAAGTCAATTAAAACCCAGGTATGATACGACCTCTCTTGATGGCAGCTGATCTCTTCTTCTGTTGTTTGGCGTCTCTTCTTTTCTGAAGATTGCTTTCTCGCTTCTCAATCTTTTCTTTCTCCTTTTTCTTGACAATATATTCACGTGACTTCCACTCCTTGACACTTTTCTTCTTTTGGGCATCCTTGCGTTTTATTGCTTTCGCCAACAACTCTGGGTTATCTCTTATGATGACACCTTCTGCTTTCTTCAATGCATTACTCCAAGCTTCCTTTTTCACCAATTTTGAAACTTTGTCAACTTGTCCTTCATCTTTCATCTTCTTGAGGGTCTCTTTTTTCTCTTTCAACTTTTCTAGTATTTTTTTAGGGTCTTTTGTCTCTTTTTTCTGTTTCTTAGAGTCTTTGAGTGAATCTGAAAAGTCAAATTTGCTAAAGACCATTTTCCCTTCACTATTAAAGACTGGCTTTGAGGGTTTTTGTTCAGCTCGTCTTTTATCAAGGTATTTCTCCCTCATTTCATGTTTGTGTTCGCGCTTTCTCATTACATTCAATCGACGACCTTTGTTTTCCTTCTTTTTTTTATTCTTCAGTTTGGTTTCCAAGTCCTTCTTTTTTATGGAATTCTTCATACCTGGCTTTCTGATAGCTGGGGAAGAAAATTTAAATAAGTGATGAGGATAACATACATACTAAATCGTTAGAGAAAATAAAAAAATAAAATGAGAACCAACATTTCAGGGCATTCAATCTCTCTTGAAGTTCTTCTACTGTGGTTGCTCTGGTTGAGTTGCCCGATTTGCTCCTTGCTGCGATCGCTAGGAACAACAGGATAATAATTAGGCCTAAACATAGCATCAAAAGAATCCATCACGTTCAAATACTTCATTGGAAGGCGCTTACCATACTTTCGACTCTTAGCTGTGTCACAAGCATTGCTGGTTTCTAAAATAAAAACAACACATATTAACAGATGGTCATGTCGTAAATAATTATATGGTTCGTGGCCTTTGAGGGACATAGAGGCAAATTTCGACAATTGGTCTGGTACATGTACAAACAAAAATACATATTTCCTAATGTAGAAAAGATCGTTACGAAGACATGAAGTTAAAAACAGAGCTGACCTTAACCTCCCCACGCATGTTCTTACCTTGTGAATACATAAGAGGCACTCGGTCAAGCACACTGGATATAAAGACATATTCTGTTTCCAATTTTTCTAGTAGATGCCCCACATTTACGGCAACGTTACCGATATTTGAAGTAATTTTTGTCATGTTAAAAGCCGATGTTGAATTACTACAACTATGATTTCTGTCACAACTCAACACATGTGCCTTTCTTAAATTGATGAGAAATTTCTTTTAGACGGTAGGACAAGAAACAGAAACTTACGGTATTACTTACCACATGTCATGGGTTCTGATACGGTCCCAGTCTTTTCTGATTCATTTTTAAAATATAATAGATGAAAGAAAATGTTTAGTATTGTTGTTATGTAATCTTGTGCTACCCTGACTTTGTGTCATTAACAAGGTTTATTATCTTCATTAGTTGGTATTACGTACGTCATGGCGTAGGAAAAATTCCTGTTCAACCGATTGTCTGTTGTTGGCTAGCGTCGTCAACCCGGGGCCGCCATGTTGTTGTCAGCTTCGTTTTCGAGCTTTGGGTCAATGGTAGAAGTGTAATTGTCTTTGTTTTAATTCAGATGCTAGGACCCTGTGCTGGTTTCGAACATCACCATGAGTTTCCACAGTATGCCTTTGTTTGATTTCTCAAAGACTTGTCGACTATGTTTGTCGCAAGAGTACGATCTGATACCAATATCCACACAAACATCTGACAGCTCGGCAGTTGCCCTCGCTTCTAAAATTACTGCAACTGTGTCCCTTGAGGTAAGAAGATTGAATTGCGCTCTGTTTTTGCTAACTTCACTTTTTCTGTACTTATGTCTATGTAAAGTTGATAAATATATAACCGAATCTAACTTTTCTGAGGTATTTTATTGCTGCTGAAATACATTTAAATCTTTGAAATCCCGTTTCCTGCAGATATTTATGTGTGTTTTAATGTTCTTAAATCTCTAAGATTTTTACCGATGTCTGCTGCATTAACATTTAACTCTCCCTTTAGCGAATCTCTCAATTAACTTGCATTACATTTTCAGGTTTCGGAGAGTGATGATATGCCTGGACAAATCTGCGGAAGCTGTTTCCAGAGAATTGATCAGTGGTACAGCTTCAAGCAAGTTTGTCACAATTCCTTCTCTGTGTTGCGGCAATGTGTTAAGAGCGGCCGAAAAGAGGTAGTTTTTTGTGGTTTTCTCTTCTTCCTTTTTTTGTGAAAATTGTGAATTGTTCTTTTAAGACTATTAGTTCCTGTCCCCAACTTTGAGTTTACCCTTTTTTTAAACTCACTTGTTTTTTTCTGTTTTTCTGTAGGACGACTGTGACCACTCGCAGCTGTCAGTTGGTGATGATGTGGACAAAACTGGATTTGGTGGATTGGATCCATCTGGTCTATCACCTGAAGATATGGCCAATGGTCAGTTTTCTTGCCAGGTTTGTGGGAAGATGTTTTCCCGTTACAACAACAAAGTATTTCATGAAAAGAAATATCACAACATCAAAACTTCTCCAATGAAACTGAAAGGGGAAAAAGTAAAAGAGGAATACACGTGCAAAATCTGTGTTAGGGACTTCTCGCGATTGGATTACCTTAAAACTCATGAAATGAGAATGCATTCGAATGAAAAGTCATTCTTTTGTGACTGCGGTTCTGGCTTCATGCGCAGACATGATATGATTTGGCATCAGAGCACCCACATTAAAAGTCCAAGTCCAGGGCTGAACCCGGATGAACTAGATACGTCTCTGGGATGTCCCATTTGTGCCCTTCCATTTCCCAAGATTGAGAAGCTGAATGAACACATTGAGCTTATACACATGGATGCTAAATTCCAGTGTTCTATTTGCTTAAGTAAATTTTTCAACAAAGAAGAATTGAATTGGCATCAGAAGCATACGTTGATCCCTAGTGTAACATCCCCTCAATCCAGCTGGTCTCAGTTCATCTGCAATATATGTAACCATAGTTTCTCCAACATAAACATGTGTAAATCCCATGTGTTGAGGGTGCATTCGTCTACTTCAACTATGAAAGGTATCTCTTGTTGCTTAAATTTCAATTGTCAAGGGGGTAAAGATGATGAGGAAGAGAAAAAACCAGCTCTTGGCCAGAAGCGAAGATTCAATCCTGATAATCCACCATTTTTCTGTTGTTGTTGTGGGAAAGAGTTCAACAAAGGCAATGAGAAACGCCGCTCTGGTGGAGGAGGGGAAAGGGGTAGTGGTGGAAAAATTCATCCATGTAAGGAGTGTGGCAAGAATTTCTTAACATCCTCAAGATTGAAAACTCATATGCTGACCCATACAGATGTGAAACCTTATGCTTGTGAGGTGTGTCAAAGTAAGTTCCGTACATTAAGTAACTTGCTAGCTCACAAAAAACGACATTCAGCTGATCCCAGATTTGTCTGTAAAACTTGTGGAAAGGAATTTTTGTCGTCATCTGGATTAAGTCGACACGAGATACTCCACACAGGTGTTAAAGATTTTGCTTGTGACGAGTGTGGTAAAACATTTGTAACTCTTCAAGAACGTCGAAAACACATGAAGTACCATACTGGTGAAAAGTCACATACTTGCAAGTACTGTGAGAAGAGTTTCTTTGAAAGTGGTCATCTTGCTATTCATTTACGTTCTCATCTTAATGAAAAGCCATATTCGTGTGTAATTTGCTCTCGCTCATTTGATTCAACTACCAAGTTGAAGCGTCACAAAAAAACTGATGCTCACTTGCGAAGAATGAATGTAAATCAGCCAGCCAAAGAAACCTCAAGGCCTGAATGGCCTGCCAACAATTACTATCAAGAGGCCTTAAATGGTGGTCCGACTATCTATCACATATAATTTTGAGGTCAATGCACATACTAATTACTCAAAATAGTTATTTCGTTGGGAGTTTATTGAAGTCTGAAATTCCAAGTATTAACAGACATCTGCCCTTTGTGTCAAATACTTGGTTATATTTTTTTGGTTTCGCCTGAAGTTAGCATCTGAAATGCCATGTTGTGTCCAGCTGCTTTACTTTCTAATTAGTAGATTTATTAGAGCATTCTATACCATGGTTTAGTTTCTAATATTAAAATTGGGTCTGAAATTCCTCAGTTTGTCTGCAGACTGTTCTTATTATTTCACCTATTATGTCAAATGCTAAGTTAAAATACCATTGTATTGTTTATTATGATTTAGCCTCTTCAATGTTTGGGTCATGATGCCATGGAATGGCAGAACAGTAGATAACCCTTTCATTAGAATGTTAATTCTATGTGTAGTACATTATTATTATTCTGGCTTAGCTACTTTCATGTTTGTTCATGTTTGAAATGACTTGTTGTGTGTTCAGTAATTTTCTTTGAATTGAATCAAATCTTCTTTCCTGCATTCACAATGTCAGAATGTTATTGAATAATATGTAACATTGACCCAAGTTACATTGAAAGAAGCAGGAAGATTTTAAAAATCTAGTTATGAGATTTGATTTTTCACACGCAATTAAATTCCATACCTCTAAAGAGGGTGGCTGAAGCCTGCCTTAGACATGTATATGTTATGCAAGGGGAGTGATTCTGTACTCTGGCTTAGCAACTACTGTCATGCATGGGTTTAATAAGTATATATATAAAAATGTATACCTACTTCTTGCAATAGATGTGCACTATGGCCACGTAAGCTGTTCACTTTGCATGAAGAATCACATTATGTACAAAATATTAAAGATTGAAGAACATAGCACGTTTATTTGTAAAATTGATAGTTTGCTGCTTCTGCCATAATGTCTAAGCAGCTTGACCACCAGAGGTCAACGTAATGTAAATGTTACTTACAATTCCACATGATGCTTCATTATTGCATGGTTCTACCATTGTAAGTAGTTAACAGTGTAACACAAATATTATCACAATAAAGATTAACAAGACAAATAACAGGCATTTTATATTAGAATATACCCAACCATTTATAGAATCATACAAAAATAATGCTTGAAAAGTTTAGCAGGTATAAGACTCATACTGTTACAGAATGCATGGAGCAGTTCAGGATCACCTTGGAAGATTCTGGCAATGCAATCTTCTTAGTACTATGATGATTTAACTGTTAGGATTACTAAAACGCTACGTAGAAAAAGATTTTGGATGGTGGATTTGGATGCATTATGTAAGCCAATCATCACTGTCATCCTCATCATGGAAGAGTGGCGGAGGTGGAGGAGATGGACGCCAAGACTGAAAAGTAACAAATGTGTCAACATAACTTGGGAAAGAAAAGGCACAGTTAACTAGGTAAAAGGGAAAAGAACTTACTGTTTCCATGGAGGGGTCTACCTGTTTCCTATCTGAAAATGATTCTGAACCTTCTAAAGAATGAGAACCCAATTTTTCAATTTGAGTGTTGGAAATTGATTCATTCTCCCTCATGTTCATTGAGTTTTGTACAGCAGGTTTCTCCAGCTTGTTTTGCACTGAAGCACAGAAAGATTCATCATCTGCAGGCGCAGCAAGTTTTTGGGGTTTTTGATCTTCGCTGGCGACTACATTTGAAGAAACAGTAGATGATGAAGTAAACTTTGATCCTCCACCAGTCTCTGAAGAATTATTTTTGGTTGCACACTGCTTCTCCAAGTTACCCACAAAGAGAAGAGCTTCTCTCTTAGTAAGGGAAAAAAAAAAAAGACAACCTTAGTGATAAAATAGGAGCAGCCAGGAAGTGAGAAGCTGTACCGAAGAGTAAGATGTGCTTACTTTGACAACAGCAGAAATCATTGACCTGATTTGAGTTCCATCATAGCTTTGACCAGGAGCAATCTGCTGATTAAGGCACTTGTGTAGTGTATTCATGAGTAGCTTAACATCAGTAATCATGTGTTCTAATGAAAATGCAGAACCGTCTTCAATCTGTAAGGATTAGACAAGGATTGAAACAATTTGAGAGATTTTGACAGAGAAAGTTGATTTAATGAGGATAAAACAGTGGTGGAAAAATGGATTACCTGTTTGGGCTTATCCTGCACCAGTTTATTGGCTTCTTCACATTTAATTTCCAGGTTGCTAACCACTTTTGCATGAGAGTCAGACAGTTTTCTCAGCTTGGATTTTAGTTCATTTATTTCCAACTAGGTCCAAAAGAACAATTAGTTATAACTTGAGCTGCAGTTTTAAATATTTGGCAGGCAATATAAGAGAGGAACCTTACCATGTGTTCCTGTACTAGGTTCTTGACTTTGTCTTTTTCTGTTTTTGCCTGGTCAATCAAATTTGAAATCTGGTCCTGTAATTGGAAGTTCGCCTCTTTTTGAAGTTCTAAGGCTTGGTTTAGTTGCACATCATCTGATAAAGAGTTTTGTTTGACCATTTCTAAATCCCGGATGCTCCTTTCTTTCTCTGTGGGAAAGTGAATATTGTCAGCGTCAGGATTGTAAATGACTGTTACGGCCAATTTCAAAAGACTAATTAAAATTGGTTGTTTCGGCTACCACACATAAGGAACATCTCGGGTTGTCGTAGCCCTGAACACTACACATGCTGAGCATTACCCCTGTGGCCGTGGCCTCGGGTCGCGACTGAGGCGGGAAAAAGCACAGCACAAAGGCGGAGAGAAGTAAGAAAACATCTATTTTAATTTGACTTTCGACACACCCGATACCTCTCTTTCGGCGTATCATAACTACAAGCAGTTAAAACTAAGATAAATGTGGTTTTTTTTGTACCTTTTAAACAGCTGCGCATAGCCTCCAATTCTTGGTTTAACTCTTTGTTACTCTTTTGAAGAGCTTGAACTAATTCCTAAATCAAATTTTTTTTCAAATGAAACTCTAAATAAAATCAAATCAAAAAATAAGAAAAGTAAAATAAAATTGTGACATCTACTTGTACAGATGCCAGCTGATTCTGCAGACTTGCAAGTTGATTTCCAAGACACATCTTTTCTTCGCGAATCTGTTGTAACTGTTGTAACTGCAATTCTTGTTGCTGTACCTGCTCTTCATGTTTTTTCTTATTTTGCTCTTGGAGTTGTTTCTGTTCTAAGAGGGAACCACTTTGTTCTAAAAACCTGTGGATATAAAGATGTCAAAACTGTAGAAAAGCTACTAGTAACAAGGAATGTTACTTGGATTTCTTATTAGTTCTTACTTTGAATTCGTGTGCAATAGAGAAAATATCCTTTCGTTTTGCTCATCAAGACGTTTGTTTTTCTCAGCTATTTCCATATTGAGTGATTGATTATCTTTAACTAATTTCTCAATGCTAAACAATAAAGCATTAGGTTCAAGTCCAATAGTTGGTACAGTAGTAGTGCTGGGAGACCCAGTAGACATTAGCAAATTATCAACCTTAAACAAAAATCACATTTTTAAATGTGGCTTATTAACAGTCTTGTCTTACTGAAAACATATTCGTTTCTAGAGAAAAAAAGTTTAATTGGCTAACATACTTTCGTTATTAAATGATCAATTTTGTCACCAAATTTGCTGAGGTTCATCCTCATTTCAGTGTTTTGAATCCTGGCTTCGGACATAAACATGGACATATGGGCAGCTGAAGTATCTGTAGGTGACATCATGCTGCTTGTTGCAGCAATGATTGGGAGCTGCTGTTGTGCATTTACCGAAAAAAGCTGCCCCTCTGATGATACAATTTGAAACATAGAACCATCATTTCCTGCTTTAGGCTGGAAGAATTTTTTTAAATTATTTTTTGATGCATTAGATCATTAAAATTGTTTTATGTCAAAAAATGGAGTCGAATTCATGTCACCATTAAGTTTTGCTGATGCTGATTCCAGTGCAATGGGGTTTGTACAACAGCCATAGCTGCAGGAGTAGCACCTTCCACAGAAGACAATGGTTGAGTGGCAGCTTGCTGGCGGAGGGCTGACCTATGTTTTACAGTTCCATGGGCCTTTGGAGGGGGCTTGCATCTGCCAATTGTCCCAGAGTCATCCTGTAAGTGTTGAACAGTGGCTTTGTAAATAGTTCAAAATCATTTTTACCTGATAGGAAGCTAGAAAGTGGCAAATACCTCTGTTTCCTCACTATCACTTGGGTTGCAAGTAATAGCTCCCTTAAAAGGGAGTGTTGCCTGACCCATGCGAGCCATGCGAGAAATAATACTAGCTTTTTTGGAAAGAGGACTATTTGACAACGATTCTTTTATCAAAGCACCTCTAGAAAAAACACTTGAATCTTCAGTACTGTAAAGAAAAAGTTTTTAGGACTTCAAGTAAGAGCAATAAATTGTTTAGAATAAATAAGTATTTTCTTATTAGATGTAATTTAAATTTAAAAAAACAAAACAATAATCTTCAGATCTACCTTGAGTCTGCAGCACTGTCTACTCTCACGCTTTGTTTTGAGAGTTTTTCTTCAGATAAATCTTTGACATGATTGGTATTGGAACCTTTTTCATAACTTATGTGGGTCTCAACCAATAGAGGCTCATTTCTTTTGCTTGTCAACCATGGTAATTGTACGCTCAAAGGCACAAGTATAACACAAACCGAACCAGATGCTGCTCCTAAAATGCCCGCTGCCCAGTCTGAAGCTTGAAGAGTATGAGATATGGCACATTCTAACATGGGTTTGCGGAGATCAGCAACCTAAAGAAAAAACATTTATTTTTCACTGCATAAATTTTTTAAATATTTTACGAGCAAAAACTGAAAGCACCTGCACAGAGTTGGCTTGGAAAGGTTGCGCTGACAGTTTCAATTGAATTATTTCATTTTCTCTAATTTTCTCTCCAGTCCCAGGTAGAAGTTCTTGAGTTATAATAATTTCCTGATTTGGAATGGCAGATCTGTATCGAGCAACTGCCACCTAGGAAACGAATTAAAAACTAAAGTCCATAATGTGGATTTATCATTATGATTACAACATATTATTTTTCCTACTTGGGTGGTAAACTCCACAGCATCATCCTTATTTTCAAACATAATGGACCAGTTTTGAGTTTGATCATCATAAAAGGATGCATATAAGTGTGGTTGGACCTGGAAAAAGGATTTAAAAATAATCTAATTTGAAATTACAACTGAAAAATTTTTAAAGACAATGAAAATCCATCTACAGAACTTACAGTGAACTGAAAATTAGGACTGATTTTAACGGAAGTGATTTTTTGTTGTTTGCCTTTGTAAAGGAGAAGTTGAAATAATCGAGATTCAGAATTTCCCAAAAGAGCCAAACCCAATTTCCCTTGGGGATTGTAGCTTCCACCTTCACTGCAAGAAAGTATTTAAAAAACATGTTGATCAAATCTGACATTTCACAAACATTTTGAGCCTGATAAGATGAATTATGATGACTCACAGCTTAAAAGAAGTAACTGCTTTCACAACAATCAGCGATAGCTTGTTTGCGGCACTTGTTGATGCAAGAGATGTTCTCTGAGATGAGGCAAGACCTTCCTGCAGGACTTTTTGTTTCGGTTGTTTGGGTGCTGTGTATGTAAGGGAAGCATTCCCCTTTTCTGATGGCTTTTCCGGCACATTAAACAGTGAAGCTAGTTTCGACCTGCAACATAACATGTGATAATGTGGACAACCAAACATGCATCAAGAGTATATATTGCTGGCATCAAAATAAAACGGGTTTCATAAATGCGTTCAGAGAAAATAAAGAAGAGGGTGCTGCTTGGTCAAAGGAGTCAAAGGCAGAGTAGAAAAGACATTTTAAAATGCCTAGCGAGGAAAGTACAGTAAGTACCCGGCAGCAGGGTTAAATTCCAGATCATCGTCGTCTGCGGCACCAAACATGTTACAGAGTAAGCAACCCCAAACCAAGGCTCTCGCAATTGCAATCACAAAATTACTGCCACAATGTTGACATAACCACATAACCTAATGAATGGAATGAATGACAGGTTCCAGAAACTCTTTCATACCGCTTTACCGTACCGTTTTGTGCCTCGTGGTTTCTCATAGTATCGAGCAGACGCTCAACACAGGGCACCATAACCTGCAAGAACATTCTGGATTGGTTGTGAAAGTGCTGTGACTCACTGCGTACCGTGTCTCCTGGTGACTTGGAAACTATTCAAGTATAGAACGTGTTCTGCGAGACAATACGTTTGTTGGCAAGCACTCTTTTTCTCCTTGAACTATGGCTGAGAATCCGCCTCCTCCCAAGGAAGAAAGTATGCAGATGATCATGGGTCCTGTTCAGAATGATATCGAACAACCAGAGGCAATTGCTCTTCCCAACCAACCTAGACCCGCTCGAGATATGAAAGGATTACTTCGGTTTGCAATGGAAGCCACTGCAATGGAAGATGCCCCAAGTGTATCACAGTTTCAGCCTATGGATGACGAGGTAATACTTGTGTTTTTTCTTGTCCTTAATCATCTTAAAATGCTTTATTTACATCGTGTCATTAATCCAATTTCTCTTTTCAGAGACGCAAGTTTTTAGAGGACACATTGAAGTCTATGACAGTGGATTTGATTGAAGTTATAAGCAAGGCACTAACAACCCTGTCAGCTGTGAAAGACCTGAAACCAGATGATGAGGCGGATGAGTGTGAGGAAGCTCTTGAAACAATATCTGACATTGTGGATAATATAGATCTTGCCAATGGTGAGCTCTTTCTTTTTAATTATGGATGGGACTTCTTTCACATTTGTTACTCAATATGTATCAAAGTACTTATCAATTCTCTTTCATTTCCAGACTTCCACAAGATGGGGGGATTTGATGTTCTTATGACTTGCTTAAAATCTTCACACACATCTCTTCAATGGCGAACTGCTGATCTAATTGCTGAGCTCAACCAAAACAACCCATACTGCCAGTCTCACAGTCTCTCTTCTGGCCTCCTCCGTATCCTATTAGAAATGGTAGATAATGGAGCCAGTGAGACTGTTAGAGTCAAGGCCCTTTATGCTGTATCTTGTAAGTAATCTTTCACAAACTGTCCTCAGGTTTTTCACAAGCAGTCTGCCTTTTCTGTGATCTTGAATTAATTTAAAATTTTTGTCTTACAAGGTATTGTGAGAGATAACAAAGAGGGCTTGCAAAAGTTCCTGAGTGAAGATGGGTTTTCTGTCTTGTTAAGAGCTATGCAGAGTAATGTTAATAAATTAAGAGTTAAATCAGCATTTTTACTTGGAGCCCTTTGCAGTGAGCATCCAGCTATTAGAGGTATGTTCAATGTAGCATTTCAAGCACTAAAATTTTTAAGTTCTGTTTACAAAATATATTAGCTTCATATTTCCCACTTCTTTTTAATGTCTAGATGATCTTCAGAAGATGGGCTGGGTGCATCAATTAGTTGGCCTCATCAGTGAAGAGCGCACCCCTTCCCATGAACATCTTCTTTCTGCGCTTCTGGCTTTGGTTCGTGACCATGAAGAGTGTTTAAAAGATTGCAGGGACCCTGCTCTTCAACTGCAATCATTATTAACATCTTATGTTGAGTCTGTGAAAGGGAAAGAGGAATGCCAGGTAAGGGATTCTGTTATTACTAATTATTACCTATGTTAAAATTTCCTTTCCCCCCTCTGTTTGATAATGTGCATTCTTTGCTTTCCTTCTACAGGAGGAGCTGGATTATTCTCGTCAAATATTGGCTGCAGTGTTTTCGGAGAATAATGCTGGTGGTGAAAGATAGTACAAGTTATAATATGTCATGTTTTAATCATGCATGTCTGAATCAAGTATGAATCTTATATGTGTGTGTAAATATTCAAACTCTAGAGTGTGTTTCAATTACCTGCTTTTCTCCTCAGTTTTTCCACCTTTTCTGAGAGTATATATATTTTTACTTTTTTACTTCCAATGTTCACACAGAAAATAAAAATTTTCACAAACTGTATACTTATGCTCTTATTTCCCATGAATTGGTCCTGTCCGCGTACTGCCAGCAATTGAGGCTGACTCATTAGATGCTACGCTTATACTAAAAACTTGTCATTACTCGAAAAGAGCTATCAGCACAAAGGCACTCAGACTTTGGCAAACCTTTCTATAAGCAATGAATGAAACATAACAAGATATCATGACAAAGCTAAAAAGATTCCTCCTTTCTTCCTACAACCGTATTGAATTAAAAAACGGTAATGATATATGTTATATTCCTCCGTCTAAATGTTGTGTCAATTGCGTGGCCTGCCTACAAGATCTGAAACGGCGATATCATCAGCTAAGACGAAAGTCAATTTTAGTCAAGTATTTGATTCTCCCACCAAATCAGGAGCCAGCACTTTCTGGAAGGTTCTGGAGGGTCGAGAACCAATAGGATTTCGTTTCCGGCTAACATACCCGGATCCTCCAAACATTGGTGTATAGTAGTGTGGTAGGCTGTGGACAGCTGTGGACGAAGTTAGTGCTCGCCGACTTTGTACTGTGCTGGGTGGAGGAACGCGCGGTTCCGGTTCCTTCGGTGGAAACTTCTAGAACGTTCTCGGCCATTCTCTGGCAGGATCCAACTATAAATAGGCCGGTCCCCCACTACTCTCGTCACTTTTCACTGAGTCGTCGCCCGAGTAACGTGCGCTGCGAGAGCCGAGCCGGCTGCGTCTTTGTTCCTTGTGCTCCGTTGGATTCTTACACCTTTCAAGGTGAGTTAGTCAGTGATTTTTGTAAATGTGAGTGACCAGAAGTATTCGGGTACCATCGTGTCCAAATTGTGCCGGTGTCCGGTAGTTTTTAGTGAAGGTTGGTGGCTTGAAAATGGTCGGTTGCTGCGGCCTCGCGTCCACACGTGTTTTGTGATGACTCGATTTACCCCTCTCCGAATAGTTGTGAACTGCACATCTAGTACTGCAGCATTACGCTTTTAGTACGATGATGGTGCGGTGCCGACCACTGCCTTACTTCATTCATCGTATCAGGCGAAATTTCCTAGAGCGTGGGTGGTCGCTTCTCCTGTGTGTCGGGGGGAATATCGGCACGATCGCACTTTTCTGGTCTTCCTGCCTTCTCCAAGGGATTTGTTATTCGGTATCCCTAGCGGTTGACGAGTTTGGTCGCATAGTTCATGTGATTGTGGTGCGCACGCGGCGTGGGTTCTGGTTGCTTCGATCGGTGCACCTGCTCCGACTACTCGGTCGCCGGCTTCCCCCGTCCTGCTAGGTTATCCCTGAGAGTTCGCGTCCGTTGCCTCTGTGAGGTAACCTCCCACGATACCGTGATTGCCTGCAGCTTTTAGTGTTGTTTTGTTTGACTCCAGCCAATTTAGTGTGTCACCTTGCCCCGGCGACCATTCATCCGAACGCGTGGTATAGGTTAGTTTCGTTGTGGGACCACATTTCCTAATGGTCACTTGGTTGTTTCAGATGCCTGAAGAAACCATGCAGGGAGATGTCGAGACCTTCGCCTTTCAGGCTGAGATTGCTCAGCTCATGTCCCTCATTATCAACACTTTCTACTCCAACAAAGAGATTTTCCTCCGAGAATTGATCTCCAACTCATCTGATGTAAGTTCGATGTTGTTTGTTCATGAGCAGTGCGTTAGTTGTCTCATTCAGGTTTGTTTAGATTTGAATGCTTGAACGTGATGCTCTTGTTACAGGCCTTGGACAAGATCCGCTATGAGTCGCTCAAAGATCCCTCACGTCTGGAGAGTGGCAAGGATCTCAACATCAGGCTCATCCCAAATGTAAATGAACGCACACTCACACTCATTGACACGTAAGTTTCATAATTATTTTCAGTGTCTGTATTCATTAGTTGTGTGCTGTTGCTAATGGAGTGTTATGTTTGCAGTGGTATTGGTATGACCAAGGCTGACCTTGTCAACAACCTGGGAACCATCGCTAAGTCTGGAACCAAGGCCTTCATGGAAGCTCTCCAGGCTGGTGCTGACATCTCCATGATTGGTCAATTTGGTGTTGGTTTCTACTCAGCTTACCTGGTTGCGGACCGTGTCACCGTCGTCTCTAAGCACAACGATGATGAGCAGTACATTTGGGAGTCCTCAGCAGGTGGCTCTTTCACCATCCGTCCAGACAACGGCGAACCTTTGGGACGTGGTACCAAGATTGTGTTGCACATGAAGGAAGATCAGATGGAATATTTGGAAGAACGCAAGATCAAGGAAATCGTAAAGAAGCACTCCCAGTTCATTGGCTACCCCATCAAGCTTCTTGTTGAGAAGACCCGAGACAAGGAGCTCAGCGATGATGAGGAGGAGGAAGAAGACAAGAAGGATAAGGATGAAGAGAAGAAGGACGGAGAAGATGAGACCCCCAAGATCGAGGATGTAGGTGAAGAGGAGGAAGACAAGAAAAAGAAAAAGAAGACTGTCAAGGAAAAGTACACTGAAGATGAGGAGCTCAACCTTACCAAGCCCATCTGGACCCGCAATCAAGATGACATCAGCAAGGAGGAGTACGGTGAATTCTACAAATCTCTCACTAACGACTGGGAAGAGCACTTGGCTGTGAAGCACTTCTCAGTTGAGGGTCAACTTGAGTTCCGTGCTCTCCTCTTCATCCCCAGACGGGCTCCCTTCGACTTGTTTGAAAACAAGAAAAAGAAGAACAACATCAAGCTTTATGTCCGCCGCGTCTTCATTATGGATAACTGTGAAGATCTGATTCCCGAATACCTGAACTTCATCAAGGGTGTTGTGGACAGTGAAGATTTGCCCCTGAACATCTCTCGTGAAACACTTCAGCAGAACAAGATCCTCAAAGTCATCAGGAAGAACCTTGTGAAGAAATGTCTTGACCTCTTCGAAGAGCTTGCTGAAGACAAGGAAAACTATAAGAAGTGCTATGAACAGTTCTCGAAGAACCTTAAGCTTGGAATCCATGAGGACAGCAACAACCGCAAGAAGCTTTCTGAGCTGCTGAGGTACAACACATCTGCTTCTGGTGATGATGTTTGCTCTCTGAAGGACTATGTTAGCCGCATGAAGGAGAACCAGAAGAACATCTACTACATCACTGGTGAGAGCCGCGAACAGGTTGCTAACTCTGCCTTTGTTGAGCGTGTCAAGAAGCGTGGTTTTGAAGTTATCTACATGACTGAGCCCATCGATGAATATGTCGTCCAGCAGCTGAAGGACTTCGATGGGAAGACTTTGGTATCTGTCACCAAGGAGGGTCTTGAGCTTCCTGAGGACGAAGAGGAAAAGAAGAAGCGTGAAGAAGACAAGGCTAAGTTTGAAAACTTGTGCAAGGTGATGAAGGACATTCTGGATAAGAAGGTCGAGAAGGTTGTAGTGTCAAACAGATTAGTTGAATCTCCTTGCTGTATTGTCACCTCACAGTATGGTTGGACTGCCAACATGGAACGTATCATGAAGGCGCAGGCCCTCCGAGACACCTCAACTATGGGATATATGGCTGCTAAGAAGCATTTGGAAATTAACCCTGACCATGCTATTGTTGAAACTCTCAGACAGAAGGCTGAAGCTGACAAGAATGATAAGGCTGTGAAAGACTTAGTTATGCTGCTTTTCGAAACTGCTCTGCTGTCGTCTGGCTTTGCACTAGAAGAGCCCCAGGTTCATGCCTCCCGTATCCACCGTATGATCAAATTGGGTTTGGGTATTGACGAAGATGATGTTCCTGAATCCAAGGATGACTTGAAGGATGTTGAAATGCCCGACCTTCAAGCTGATGCTGAAGATGCTTCTCGCATGGAGGAAGTAGATTAAGTAACTAATTTAATTTATGTTTTTCAATTTTGCATCTCTCATAATTCACCAAAGACATGTTTTGTTTCTCACCAGTTTAGTTGGGCTTGCCATAGTGTCCTTCCTTGACTGTTGTTCATTCCTGCCAGTATTACTGGTCTGATGTACCTGTTACCAGTGTCGTGCAACGCCATCGTTTTTTTAATGTAATAAACTTAATGTGCCCTTTATCTCTTGTCTGTTTAACCCTTCTGCCACATCTCAATCTGAACACTATTGCCAGAACTTAGTGCTTTGAAAATAGTTTTGTTCTTGTTTTCACGGAGGGAAGATGAGGGTGTTATGATTTGAAGGGTGGGTTGGGAAGGAAACGTTAAGGCAAGTTGTTTTGACAAGTTGTTTATTATGAAGGTACATAGCAGTGAAGTACATGCCTGATCATGGATAGAAATTTCAATTGAAGCAAAATATCTCAAAAGTTTAAGAAGTCTGGCAAAGAAATTGCAAGAATGAATTTTTCTGAGGAAATGTGTAGTCAATAATTCAGTAAATCAGAGCCCCAAGGCCCTGAGAATAAAGTGAACCTCTTTACACACTGGAGCATTTTATTCTTAGCACATACAATAATTACACATTGCTATAAAAAATTACTTGGCAACCGTTCATGGCTATTGGCAATAAGAAACACACATATGCACAAATTGCTTACAACACCACATTCTACATGTCATCAACTCATGTCAAGTAACAAAATGTTACACATGCAACAAGTTGATTCACAGAAATCATTGCTAAAAAATTTTGAACACTTTAGTAGTTTCTTTTCTTTGTTATCAAAAAGGAAACTCAAATTTCATACAGAACTCTGCTAACTTTGGTGAAGATTTTTATTTTTTCTTTTGACCCATTATCAGTTAACATTTTCACTTGAAGATATTCTTTTCACCATCTAAACTTTTTTTTATGTTTGGTTGCTAAATGTTAGTGAAATTCAGTAAGGGGATTGACAAGTCCCAACTTAGTTGATTGCTACTGTTACAGGTATGACAAACAACAACAACCAATGTCTGAAAATGAATTCTGGTTGAGCTACACTAAGCTAACTGACTGAGACTGAAGCAACTAAACAAAGACGAAGTTCGAGGTTAAATTCAGAACTTGAGAACATTGAGAGAAATAAATCTCAAAACAAAAAGCAAAGAACAATGAATGACTTTCACAATATCAGTACTCAGAAATACATTTACAAGATTAAGGTGTTACATTTGTTACCACTAAGTATTGGTTGGAATTTTTTAAAATCCAAAATTGATTACAATAATTTCGTAGTAGTTAAGGAATTGATGGACAATTATTCCTTCGACAATAAGGTCAATACTAAAAAGAAAAGGAAAAATTTCTGGACCAATGATTAGGCTAGCATCCAGAATTTCAACCTCCATTCTCCTTAGCTCAGTTAAACTGACAACAATTTGGCCATAGGAAGAGAAGAGTGTTATTTTAAAACAAACAACCACTCAGCCACTAGAATAATGGAACACGTCTTGAGCCCTGTTGGTATCACATAAACCCAACTAACGCACACTATGACGTCCATGACATTCCAGATAAAGATAAAAATTTGATAAGGTGTTAAAACACATAAACAAAGAAAAAAAAATTTGATTTCTCAGAAATCAAACACTTTCAAGGAGGCACTTTCTGGGAAAAACTGTGTAGCAACATGCCTCGCCAGCGAGACGCTGTTCATAAGTATCACAAGGCCTTCATCATCACTTTCTGTGCAATACAATCATCTCCACACAAGTTAAATTGGAAAAAACAGCAACAATCATAGGAATTATTGCACCCAATATAAGAACAGTTTCTCACAATACAACACAGTGACAGCTTTCAAGTTGAATTAAATGACAGCTAGTTTTCACTCTCCACAGATAAATACAACACGGTTAAACATATATCGATGGCACCGATTTCAGTCAGTAGCAGGCTGTGCTGGGGCTTCGGCTGGTGTTGGTGAGGTGGGAGACTGTCCAGGATTTGCTGATGTGGGTGCTGAAACACGCTGCTGAACCAAAGACAGGAGCAAGTCCGAATACTGTTGCATCATGGTGACTGCACTGCCACTTCCACCCGATGAGACCAAGTCTTGCAATTTGCTTGCTAGAGCAGGATCTGAAGATGACCCATTGGCGACAGGCAATCCATTGGTTGTTGGCAATGATGATGTTCCACCAGCAATAAGTCTCAGAGTACGTTGGGCCTCCCCAACAGCTCCTTCAAGGCCCTGGAGTAGGGGATCTTGGCTGCTACGCTCAGTGCTTTCCATTGCAAGTCTTTTGTGAAGCTGCACTACTGTGTCTGCTGTGCGCATTAATTGATCAGTGATTGACGAAATAAGCTCATGGGACACTGGAACAAAATTAATATCTTAACATTAGTTAAACAGTCCACATCTTCATTTTTGCTGATAGATACCATCTGACTTACATGGAGCACTCGCAAGATCAACACCATTATCAGTATCCTTTACTGGCAACTCTTGAGGAGATGGGTCCAATTGATGAGATAAATTGGCACTATTATTTGCTCGAAGGCGAGTAGGACGAGGAGGTGGGATTGGTGCCGCGATATCACGGTCTCCGCCGTAACGGTTGAGAGGCTGCACTGATGTGACAGTCCTTCGATGGGGTATGGCACTATGTCCACCGGGTGGGAGGCTCATTGGTGCCCTGTGTCAGAGGTTTATCAAATCAACAATAAACAGTGATGTTTAAAAGCAAAATCAAATTATCTTCTTCTTGAAATCAACATACCCTGAAGTTCTATCAATGCTTGAGCTCCTCTGTCGTGGTTTTCCTACAGATGCAGTTTCTTCAGAACTCGAATCTTCATTGTTACCAACTTGGCTCAAGTTCACTAAAATAGAAAAATAAAAATAAGTACTGCTTGTACTGAGACAAATCACATCAATGTACATAATAGAGATACTTACTACTCGAAAACGCTCCAGACAGACCACGCTTGACCGCTAGCCTACCCTTCCCTCCAATGCCACCAGCCATTTTATTTTGGGATGATATAGTAGGACGCATCAGGCCATTGACTCGGGCAATCGGTGTTGGATGATGGTTCAGGCTTAGATCACTTTCAGAGTCGCTCTGTTAAGGACGAAGTGCCAAGAATTAAAAACACAAGAGGCAATTTCAACTTAAATGTAAAATAAATAATGGCAAAAATCTTACTTGATTCAAAACTCCCACAGAACTGCTACGTGTCATGGCTGATCCAGTTTTGAATCCTGGGCGAGGAAGTGTACGGCTTGATGGATTGCTTTTGTGGTTTGATACTTTCCCTGAAACTAAAAGACAAATAATTAACAAATACTGCTATAGCTAGAAGTAATCTTAGAGAAAACTTCAAAATCACTCAAATGTGGTATATTGCATAACACTGTTCTAGTTTAAAAATTGCATTCTAATCACAGTCTAATTTACATCAAATCAAAAATCTACAGTCAAATTAAATAGCAGTCTAATTTTAATCAAACGAAACATCTACCCATAAAATCAATGGTTGGCATAACATGTAATTTTTCTCAAATAAATGTCAAAATAATAAACTACCTGCAAAGAAAACAGAACTTTAAAAATTCTGCAACAAATTAAACTGATCTGAGTTAATGTTGTCTGCCCCACAGGCCCTTGTGCCATGACAATTTTTCATTGATGAAATTGTAATGAACCAGTAAAGACTCATCAGAGAGTTAACTACCAATATACAACGGCAGGCCACTTAAAAAGTATAGGATTAAGAAAGTTTCTTTGTTTCTCCCAGCTGGTGCCATCAAAAATTTTTTGGCGGTCCCAGATCAAAACAAGGCTGAGATTTTCCCTAGAGGGTTGATACCTTGAACAGGTGTTCTTCGTGGGGAGGGATTGGCAAGATCGCTGAGGGAACAGGCACGGCGAATTGCACCTCCAGGCTCAGTGCATCCATCATCACTGTCCACAGCTGTTAGGGGAATCACAAATATCAATACGCATGCACAACAAAATTAAAAACCCCAATGTATCATCAATTGCATCTTGCTCTCATGAGTAAGTGCAATGACAGCTGTGACAAAACAAAACTTGTAAAAGCAGAAAACAAAGCATCATCTATACAGAAAAAAACAAAACAAATAAAAACACAAATGCTCTATCGTCTCCAAATGAGTAACAAAACAAAAGCGTTGAAGCAGAGATTCAGAATTATTTGGAACATCAGGCATAATTTTACTAAGTATAAGACTGTAATAAGTAAAATGTTACTATGGGTAGCACTGATACACTTTACTAATGAGGTAATTCAAAAAAGTTCAGCGGACAGAATAAACAATGGAATTGGTGAGTGCAAAGCTATGACAAAACATGGACTCATGGTTTAGGACAAACAAAAAACTACTTATTTTTAAAATATTTAATTTTTGTGTTTAGATAGGCTACCTGGAAGCACTGGAGTGTACTGATAAATAGTTGCTGTGGAAATAAAAAAAAAAGGTCAAATCATATGAGAGTGTCAAACAAAAATAAAAGAATAACCTATGAAGAAAAAATAAAATTAAAATCACACAGATTTAAAAACGCAATTTAAAAACTGTATAGAAAACTTTCAAAAAATATATGAAAAAAAACAACAACTTAAAAAATGTGGGTCAAAACACAGTCACCACGTCTTTTTAATCCAGGGAAGTGGTTGAAGAGAAAGAATGGAAATGGGAAGAGGAAAATTAAGGCCTCAAAATTCTTGTGGAGAAACCCTTGTTAAATAACATAATAGCAACATGCAAATATCATGCAAAATCATTACACAACAGCTAACAGTTGGAAAGTTATGGCGGTGCGACAAAGGCTAATGAGGGCAGTCTGTGTGGTACCTGAGACACATTTGGAAGGTAACAATTGATGGTGGTTGTGTTGCCGAAGGGCTAGGCGTTTGGCCAGCTGGTTGGATGCTGCTGGTGACGGCGTGTGCCCTGATATAGGCAATCCTGATGTGCGTGGCCACAGCCTTTTAGGAGAGTTAGCACAGGAGGAGGAAGTAGCAGGAGTGGAAGATCCAGAATCCCAATTCACAACCACTAGACTATCATCATTACAATCAGAAAGACCATCTTCACTTCGAGAGAATGACATAGATACCGTTGTGTCTGTATCTCCATGACAAGGAACTGAAGGTGATCTACTCAAATGTTTGGGCAAAACTTTTTGCCTCGAAGGGACGCTGCATTCAAACTTTTTTGACAGTAATTTAACATGGGAAACAGTTGGTTGTAGTGTGTTACTGCCAGTATCCTCAGAGCTAGGTCCATTTGTATCAATGCTATCATTCACTTCTTTGCTGTATCCATAACAGTCAGAAATTTCTTTGGCAACAGAAGAAATGGCTTCATTTGTAGTTTGAGACTTTTCTGAATCTTTCTTAGATTTTGAGGCAAGGCTGCTTCCCACATCATCACTGTTACTACTGTCAGAACTAACTGTTTCTCTTTCAGCCTTTTCAAAAAATTGGCCAGTATTAGTCGAGGTGCGCACAGTATCCTTGGGAGCCACAGCTTTCACTTCAATACCCCGTATGTGCTTGGTGGGTGTCTTTGACTTTGTCCACGTTGCACTGCCACTCATTAGTTCACGAGGTAGACCCTTTGTTTTGTTAATCAATCTACCCCTTTCTTCCTGCTTTGACACAGAGGAGGACTTCAGTTGGTTTCTTCCTGGTCCAGGAATCGTGCCCATTTTGTGCCTGGGTTTGGGTGGCTTATGAGCAATTAATGGTTTGGTCTTAACATCTGGCTTTGGAGCAGTTGGAGGCCGGTTCACTGGGGGTTTTCTCTCACTCAATGGAAAACTCAGTCTGCGGTTTGTAGCCTCCCCTCCAGTGCTGCCACCACCATTATCAAGAGGAATGAAAAAGGACTGTGGCTTAGTTTTCAGTGATGCTGAGCGGTAGAGAGGAGGAGATGTTGGCTGAGAAAATGCACCGGTTGTGACTTGGACATTCCCTGAAAACTCAACAGGTTCCAAAGAATCTAACATTGCACCTTCAGGAACCATAGGAGATCCTGCGCGTTCTCTTCCACAGGCAAAGCGTGAAGATCGTGTATCGTGCAAACTTCTGGTTCTAAACACTCCTCGGTGCATGGTTTCACTTCGAAAAAGGCTGCCTGATTGGTGGTCTGTGGCAGGCCCCATGAAACCTTGGCTTGCAGTCTCAAATCCACTGTCCTCATATGTTGGCATTCTTCTACTAAGTGAATCAGCGCCAGTAGGCATTTGTAATTCACTATCATCTGTCAAAATACTTTCTGTGCTTTGAGCATTGCTGCGAGAGTCTCGTAACTGATGAGAACCAAAGCCTTGAAAGAGATACTGATAATCGCTTTCATCTGTAAGTATACTTTCTGATGACCTACAAGCTTCTCTGTTTCTAAGGAAAAAGCTGGCACTACTGTGTCGATCAATTTGCAAAATATCTGCTGAAGAAGAAAGTTGACTTGCATCAGATAAGATGCTTTCTTGAGACAAAAATACCTCCCCAACTTTTCTTTCTTGTCCATGCTGCCCAGCAGCACTAGCACTTCTAAATCTTTCGAATTCTAAAGTATCAGCTGTATTGAAAATTTGATAATCACTAACACATCGTCTTGGAGGTTTCCCAAACTCACTGGTTGATTCTAAGGAGTCAGAGCTAAAACTTCCTGCATCTGAGCGCTTATCTTCATTGTCATTCTCCTCCTCTTCAGGTTCTGGAGTCTCGAGGATGGACTCTGTGGATCTTGTCATGGGTTTTCTTCTAAACATTTCACTTGGTAGAGACACACTATTGAAGTCTATGTAGAAACTGCACGACCTATTTTTAGTCCCCAGTGATTTTTGTCCTGTTTTCCCTGTATCCTCAGAATCTGTTATGGCACCAGAGTTAGTGGGAGAATGGAGATCATCGCACACAGGTGATTCCGGAAGAGAGAGAATGTTAGTGTTTAGTGTCCGATTTGCTCGCCGATATTTGTTAGTAGAAACAGGATTCACTCCTGAGAGATTTAGAGAAGATGGTCGGTTTGCTGTCATAGCAGCAAGAGAAATTTTTGAGGCCGGAATGAAAGTGGAGTCAGAAGAGGCAGTTAAAGGTTTAGGGCGAGGAGAAGGCTTTTGATTAGAAGATGCAATAGGAGTTGTTCTGGATGCTGGCTTGCCTGAAGGTTTGCTTGCAAGTGTGGGTTTAGGGGGTTTACTGGGCTTGGCTTGCTTCTTAGATGATGCCTCTTTACCTATTCCAGGGGGACGGAGCAAACGATGAGGACCTCCATTCCTTCTTTCCTTCTCTGGATAGCGGCTTAGGTCTTGAATGCTCTGGCTACTCTTCAGGTTAGAGCGATACCCAACCTGCACATTTAGGAACAAGGAAAGATGTAGAAAATGGCAATCCCAATTATAATTTACTTAATTTTTCACTTACACTTTGTAATTTCCGCCGAGTCTCTTCAATGCGTTTTTTAAGTTCTTCCCGCTTTCGTGATGTTTCAGGTTCTGTGCGAGATTGCCATGCAGCATTGATCACAGCAGTATTCCGAGGGGTAGTGGTTATACGACCATGGTACTGTGAGGATATGCTCTTTTTACCTGATGGAAACATCATAATAAATAATATAATGTTACGTGGACTCTAATGGAACATGACTCAAAAAGAGGACTCCTGATGTTTTGTACCTGAATATAGGTCCTTGTCTTGCTCTGCACCACTGAGAGAATCAAAGGTATTTTTCAGATATTTTTCACGTTGACCTACAATGTCAAGACTTTCAGAGCTGTAACCAAATTTATAATCATAGATCAAAACTTAATACAAACAATGACCATACATCATCAGTTGAAAACTGTCTTATTACCTGACAGAGAGCATTGACATGAGGTTGCGTTCAGCTGTATCAGCACTAGGAGTTGAAGCTTCTTCATCATCATCATCACTGTCCTGACTGCCAGAAACTCCAGATGGTGAAACTAAAGGTAAGTCTGACAGGCGTTCTGGCCTTTGGTTTTTACGTAATCGCCTTTGAGAGCGTCGAAGTTCTTCTACATCCATTGCATTAACAGTATATACACTATTATTTGGTAAAAAGAAAATCAAAGCATTAATATTAGTTTTGCTCTTTTCATTGTAAACTTATGAAAGATATTATTTGTGTTCAATTTTAAAAGTACCTTGTCTCCTCTGTGGCTGGGTAATAAATAAGTCTTTGGGAATGCTCAGGCTCTGTGGATTCACCCTCACCTTCAGAATAATCTTCTACATCACCATCATGCTCAGTGCTCTCCATATCCTGTTATTAAATTTTTTAGAAAGCATAAGAATCACATGCATTAAACAATTTAAAAGATTGGCTTTACACACATTCATTGTAAGCAAAGTAGAAGCTAAAATTTACCTCATATTTATAACTGCCTATGCTACTGTCATCTGTATGGTGTCTATTTCTATGAAGATCTGTGAGGTCATTGCCTCTTGACATGGTAACTTTACCCATACTGACCTAAAAAATTAAAACAGGGGAAAAAAACACGTTTGGTTAGAAAAAAAGAGGGTAATGGTGCAAACACAATGTAGCGTTCCTACATTGTGATTGCAAATCTAAAATACAATGATTAAAACAAAAGCTTTAATAAAATAAACAACACACTGCAGGAAAGCGTGAGATTTAAACAAACCTGCTTTGATTCTTCGCCATTCATAAGTTCATGCATGCTCTCTGGGCAAGGAAGAAACTCGTCTCCCTGATTGAACTGCAAACCACAAGCACCAGAAGCACATGAAGCATTTTACAATGATTGCAGGAAGTATGTCATAACAAACAGCAAGCAGTGCAGCACCAGAGGGCCACCAGTACAGGTACATATATACAAAACCAACACAAGGCCAATGTGAAGCAAGTGAAATTCAGTGTTACTTTCAGCAGCTGATGACAAGTGCAATCTAAACTGCATACATCAATGATTAATTAACAGTGAAAGATGTCATTAGATCCCAGATGAAAATTCTCATCCCAGTTGTGCTTGATTTGTTTAAATTTACATTACACTAAGGAAAACATCATGATTTTTTTGAACTCACTTGTTTGTTTATTAACATTGTTTCTCGTCTGAAATCTGAGTAATGACGAATTTCTGTTCCACTATCAATAGAACTGTCCTTGGAACCATCTGAGTCAACTCTCTTTTCTGAGAACAAAAACGGGAAACACACAGGAGCAAATTTAAAAGAAAACATTCCTAGAGAAATGAGGACTCTTAATTTTATCATAGCAGGTGAACTATACCTTGAAGTGGAAATGGAATAACTGAATCACTGTCATAGACTGATTTCACTGTAATGCCAGTTGCGTCTAAACGCTGAGCCCAGCGACCTTTAGGAGGTTCTATTGGTCTATTATTGGTCAGGTTTGTATGAGCTGCATCCCCTAGGTCATCTTTAATTTGCTTCTTTGCCCACAAAGGTAGCTGACCAACACTAAATCTGCAGGTTGAAAGGAATTAAGAATTTCCTGAATGGTATAATGATTTATAATTGAAGCAACAAAGTAAGAGTGACAGATCTCATACCTGTAGTCAGCGTGATCCACACTATTTGCATTGGGGTCCAGCATCTCTGGTGGAGGAGGGCCAAAGCCATCATTATCAACCTGAATTCCATTGACTAATTTATTGTTACGCCTGGAAAACATTAAACAGATAGGTAAGAAAATGTCAGATTTAAGTCCTATCAAGAAACAAAAATGAAGACTACTGTACCTTCCAGCTCGAGCAGCCTGCTGAGCGAGTCTTGCATGCATAGTGACCACCATATCATGGGGAACTTTCCACACAAAAATACAGCCATCTCCCGAGGCAGACACAAGACGCTTACAGTCATTGGTAAATCTCAGTCCTGTTACTAGTTCTGAATGTCCTAACATAGTTGCCATGCACTCCCCAGAGTAATAGTCATAGACACATAAAGTTTTATCAGTACATGATGTTGCTACAAAAATTCCACTGGGATCCAAGACAACCTGAAGCAAGAAAGAAGCAAATTAAAACCCTTACTAATCAAACAAAAGTTTCAGCCCTTCATTGTCAAGAAAAGTACCTTTATTAAAGATCCATCTTCACCAACTGAACCTTTAAAAGTTTTGGAATGTTTTCCATTAGCAACATTGTAAACACGGATATTTCTATCTTGGCAAGCTGTTAAAATGTACTTTTGCCCACAATCGACTTCCATGTCATACAATGTTGTCTTTCCAGCAGCATTATGTCCACGAGCAAATTGAATGTTGTTCCCACCAGGAGACTAATAAGGGGAGGCAAAATAACAAACAATTTTATTTAACAACAACACAAAATGAAATTAAAGAGTCCAGAAAAATAGAGTCATGAGAATACATACCCCTGACAGTTGCCGGAATATGATTGACTTGTCGGCCCCACATGAAACCATTTGAAGTTGTTGGTGAGAATTCAGAAACCTGACTGCTGTGATGGATGATGAATGATCATCCAATGTTTGAACAAAGTTGTAGTCCTAAAAGAGATTGATTAAAGGGTTACAAATGTATTCTGACAAAAGAAAAATAAAAATTGAAGAGGGTAGACTGAACAAAGAACTCCACCTACCTCTTCCACGCTGAACACATGTATTAACCTATCCCTAGATGCTGATGCCAAAAGTTTGTGTCCACTGTCTTGACGAGTATATTCAAGACATAATACTTCCGCATCATGAGCTTCAATTCTGCATACTTCTTGCAGACCACGGACTTCATTAATCCTGTACATCAAATAAAATTCAGTCAGTCAATCAATCAATAATTTCCTGCAGTATAATTTTTAAAAAAGGATCAACGTGAGAAGAAAAAATGCCAACCTGATATTTCCTGCTCTGTCGCCAGAGGCTAGATGTTTTCCATCTGGGCTAATTCTAATGGATCTAACTCCATTTCGTCCATCATATGAACTGTCTGTCTTTTCAGCAGTTGATAAATCCAGGTCTTTAAGGTATGTCAGTTCCGCGTCAACATACTGCACTTTTAGAAGTTCCTGCAATGAAAGGAACGGATCATCAGGTGAGAGTTGAAAATTACAATGAAATTAAGCAGGCAAAATAATACTTACATTACTGTAAATATTGCGTCGATATGTTGGATCCTGGGTTGTGTCAATGTTGGGGTCCAAATTCCAAACACGAATTGTGTCATCACTAGAGCATGTGACAAAGGAGCCAGGAGGCATACCTTCATCAACTCCCACTGGATACATTTCTACTCCCCATATGCACGCAGAATGGTACAAGAAGGAATGAGATTTTCCAACCTACAGAAAATGAAAGCAGTGTTTGTCAAGCAGACTTTAAACTTTTGTTTGATGAAATTTTTTTAAAAATGCTTAACTTACTCTTTTTATGTCCCTGACATCCCATACATAAAGACTATGGTCATTATAAACACAAGTGAGTTTATGGTTTTGACTGTCATATGCTAGAGCAATAGCATCAGGGTATTTGGCATTATTAGGATGTGTGGCCATGTGACTGAAAATTTGTGTAAAATTAACCTCTGTATTTAAAAAGAAATATTGAAGAAACATATACCAGTAAAAGTTCTGTTGCATACCTGATATTAAGACCTTGGGCCACATCTACACCTAAGTAGTGAGTACGAGGAAGAGTGGTTATGAATTGTAAAGTTAAAGGGCTGAAGCATCTTACTATGCCATCTGCACATCCAATAAAAATATGGTGTTCTCCTACAGACATGCAATTGGCACTAGTTGTCTGAAAAAGAAAAACAACAAAAAACCAAAAGGCATCACATTACATATAACCCATTATTATGACTACATAAAATAATAGTAAAAAAACAGCACTCACTCTAAGCTCCACCCATTTGTCAAGAAGTCTTCTGTTGTTAAATTCACAGAGAAGACCAGACTTTGTAATGGCATAGGTAGAGTCGCCTGACTCTCCTCTGCCACAAGCTACATCACAGAAATAATTGTTTCGCTGCTCTCCTAATATGGCTGACCGGCCCATAAGTGGAACAGGTTCTTTGTACTGAAACAAAAATTAAGAAAACAACTATAGTGAATGAAAACATTTTTTTAATGTAGTTGTAAAGTATTATGGCTCCATTAAGCCACTCACCTTCGCAGCTCTGGAATACTCCAAATACCAGAACTTCACATGACGGTTGCCGACGGTGACAAAGTAGTTGCCATTCTCAGCAAAAGACACAGCCTTCACTTTACTGGACACTTTGTTGGACGCAACCTTAATATTTGCTCTCCAATCCCAGACATTGACTATCATGTCATGTTGGGAACCTACAGAGACCACATATTTGTGGCTGGGGGAAAAAGCCTGTAAAGAGACACAAAATAATTGAAGACATCAAAGTCAAAAGAGAAGCATTGAGAGGGGGAAAATGACTGAACGAGCCAACAAGTTGCTGGAGTCAAGGACAGAGACACTTACGACGCAGTTGATGCCGTACTTGTGGCCAGGGAACTCGGCCACCTGCTGCGCCCCCTGGCCGTGCAGGTCGTTGAGGTCCCACACGCGCACGCTGGGCGAGTGGCCGCACTCCCCGGTGGCGAGGTAGCGGCCGTCCGCGCTGAACGCCACGCACGTGATGGTCTTGCGCGGCGCGTTCAGCACGTGGCACTGCCGGTTCTTGCGGGGGTTGAACAGCACGACGGTGCATCTGCAGACACACCACCCGTCAGGAGGCTCATTCCCAGAGTCGCTCTCGTCGCTCCGTCTCTCTCGTGCTCACGGGGCGTCCACCTCAGGTGCGAGAGAGACAGAGCGACCAAAGTGGCTCTCGGAATCAGTCTGCAGGAGGACGTCCGAGGACGTTACTTCGTCTCTCTCGAGTGAGCGGTGGGTCACTCACCCTGCGGGGTAGGCGATCAGCTCCGAGTTGGGGTCACAGTCCAGCGCTGCATTGCTGGAGACGGTCAGGCCGAGCACGCGCTCCAACTTGACCTGCGCACACAGACAGAGAGTCTAAACACAGTGGCACAGTGTTTCTGGCAGTGCAGCGGCGCTAGGCACCGTGCACTCCGTGGCGCCGCCCCGCTGCGAGACGCTCGCCATCGTCAGGAAAAGAGAGAGAGAGAGAGAGAGAGAGGAGGGGGCGGACCATATACGGAGGCCCGCCAGATGTTGTTCTGTTGCACAATGGGTCCGGCCGGCCGGCAGGCAGGCAGGCAGGCAGGCAGGCCCGGACCCAGGACTCCAGTCGCGACCAGGGTAAGGCAGGGCATGGTTCAAGCCAAGCTCGGGCCGCGCGGGCCGCCGCGAGGGTAGGCAGGCGGGCTGCTTGCGCGCACGGCTGCGCTGCGGTGCTGCCTACCCGCCGCCTCGCAGGCACTACGCGGCAGGGCGTGCGGGAAGGGCTGGGCCGGCCGACGTGTCGAGCATCGCAACGGCCACCGCCACGCGGCACGCGGCCTCAACGGGACTCGAACCAGCGCCCAGCAGACCGGAGGGGGAGAGAGAGAGAGCGACGAAAACAACTATCGGGAGTCACTCCCCACACCGCGCCGGCGACGCTGCAGGACGCTGCAGTGCACCTGACCTGCAGAGCACGGGGGGTCGCGGAAGTGACTGACGAACGCCGGAGCGGCAACAATAGAGGGAGGCAGTAGGAACCGGAAACGAGCCGCCCCCGCACGCCCATTTCCGATAGAAGTGACCAGAAACCTTCGCACGCGTCTCGCGCCGTGCCACGCAGCCAGCCGGACAGGCAGGCAGGCAGGCAGCCAGGTCGCTTTCAGCGCGCAGCCCACGCGCCGTCCCATGACGACTTGCACTCAGATATCACGGAGCGGAGTGGCACTGGCTTCGCTCGGCTCTCGGCTTGGCTCCGCCACACCCAGCACCTGCGAGCCCGCCGCCCCGACGAGCCGCGACGCAATTAGTCGCCATGGAGACGACGCGGGACCGTCACGCGGCACGTCCTGCGACTCAATGAGCGGACACACGGCGCGAACCCATCGACGAAAAAACAAAACAGAATGACGCGATTCGGCGAGCCACTTGCACCGCCGGCCGCCACTCAGGTTGACACCGTCAAGGACGCAGAGGGGGAAGTCCAACACGGCTCCCGCGACTGTCACAGGGAATTGCATCGGCTGGGCTGTCGGGCAGGGCGAGGGGGCGAGGGTGGCGCCCACGCCGGACAACGCCCCGACACCCGTCACAGGGACGGGGCAGGACGGTCCGCGACGCAGCCTAGACGGCCGCGGCCACAACGAGCCGTAAAAAAAAAGGAAACCCACCGACGTCGCGCTTATGAAGACATTAAAGCGCGCAGGCCCTGAGCAAAGGGAAATGGGAGGGGAACCGATTGGTGGCGATTGGGCCGTTCGGATTGACGCGACCCGGCGCTGCATTATCGGCCGCAAATCCTGCGCCGGCTAATCTGCAGTGCCGGTGTCGTGGAGGAAAATGATTCATTGTCCTCCAAACAGAGAAGATAGCGCGCTAGAAGGTGCGACACGGGGCGCGGCGATTCGACTCAGCCACGCCACGCCACCCACGCAACGCGCGGACACCTAGCTGGCAGCCAAGGGAAATGGACTGCGAGCATTCCTCGGCATTTATGAGGCGAGAACGAGTGAGAAGAAAACACTCTCTCGACCCGGCCGCCGCGCAGCACGGCGCAGCACGGCGCAGCCTACAGCGCGGCCAAGCCGGCCCACCTGCAGCACGCAGAGCAGGGCAGGCGGAGCGCTATTCGTACAGAGTCCGCTGGCCAGCAGTGCGAACGAGCAAACTGCGACACCGGCCGATCGAGGATCCCGGCAGACTCCATCCGCATGCTGCTCTCACTGTCGTGGGGCCGGGCGGGCCGGGCGGGCCGCAGGGGGCCGCAGGGGGCGAGGGAGACGGACCGACCAAAGGTACGAAAGGCTGCCCCGCCGGGCGCATTTCCCCGTCCAGACGGCGTGACATGGCGCAAGGCGGCGGGGCCAAGCCGCTTCGGCACACCGAGTGAGTGCGTCGGGGCGAGCCGCCCAGCCGCGGCCATGTAAGCCAAACACGTGCGCGCCCGCCGGAAGGAAGGGCGTCTCTGAGGAAACAAGCGTTACATACATTTCGGAACGGCCGGCCGGCCAGACGCAGTGACTTGGAGAGGAAAGGAAACCATTTGGAACACGCATTCCCTGCGCACGCTTCGGACGTACTACACTCCCGTGACAAACTGCGCTGAGCAAACGCGATGCGTTCAACATGGCCGCGACAGCGTGGTTCAACACGTCACTAAGAACCATGACAAGTGAAGAGTGAGAGGCGAGAGGGCCCGCGGCTCGTTTTCAATATTCATGGGATGTGGGGCGCTAGGGCGCGGAGCGGGAGGCGAGTGCACGGGATGCTCGACACGGCGCAGTTCACCGCGCGCAGAGCGCAGCGTGATGGCTTGATAGGAATCGGGAGCCTGTTTTTACTTTTTCCGCTCCTCCTGTCAGCGCGGGCACAAATCATCCGCCCTGGCTTGGCATAGCATGGCAGCATGGTTCGGCCGCCGATAAGGCTATCGGGCTCGGCATCAAGGATCCAGGATCCTCCGAGTGAGCGGTGCCGGGCCGCCGCGCTGACGGATGCCGAACAGGCGTGTGCTGCCGCCTGAAAAAGGCGGCCAAAAAGTCTCACTTTGTCCGACTTTGCCGCTGGAAGTAGACATCTTTTTCAACAACGCCCCCCCCCCCGCCCCCCCGCACCCCAATCTGCCTCTAAATGCGCCCTTGCACAGCAAACGGAGCTCGCAGCGCCAGGCCTGAGAAACACGGCCAGGCCACCCGGCCCGGCCACCACGCCATCGCCGGCCGCCATTTGCGATTCCGCCTCCGATTCTCAGTCGGCCGACTCGCTGGCGCAGGCTCGTTAGTAACCCGACGCCGTCGTGGGTTCGAAACCCCGCGAACCTCTCCGTTTTTAACAACGACGACGCGCTTTCTTCCGGCACGCGTGTCGGTCGGGGCGGGGGCGCGGGCGCCATGTAAGGACAGGCCTGTCCATCAACGCCACCGAGAGCATCAGCCAGGCACAGGGCGCAGCGGGCATCGCCGGCCATCGGGCAGCACCGCTCTTGACCGACATACCGACGCCTTGCCGTCGGACGCTGTATGCACGTCACTCGAGAGGTGATGCTGACCGCACGCGGCGTCCGCTGCGTGTTGCACAGCCAAGAGGCATTGCGATTCGGCGCCGCGATCAGCGGAAGGGAGGGGAGGGAAACGACCCGACAATACTCCTCGCCCAACCAGTGCATCGTAATCGGGGAGTACCGCTGGGGCCCAGTAGGTGTGTTGTGACTCACACACACACATAGAGGGAGGGAGGGAGGGAGGGAGAGAGAGAGAGAGAGAGAGAGAGAGAGAGAGAGAGAGAGAGAGAGAGAGAGAGAGAGAGAGAGAGAGAGAGAGAGAGAGAGCTCGTCTGTGCCCGAATCGCTGATAAGCGAACCAGAGTAAAACATCTGGCAGTAATAACACGGTCTTTTCTTGAGAGGGTGTCCAGCGTCCGCCAAAGGACACTCGGCTCCACTCGCACAGTCCGAGCGCCGCGTATTTGGTCTCGAGTTCATTAGCAAGTTCCGCCGCGGTACGCAGAATGTACGCAGCGTGGCATGCGGGGCGCTGCGGAGCGCGGACACGGGGGCGACCTGGCCGGGATGGTGACGTCACGCACACACACAGCGCACCACACACATACCACAACGCGTTTGCTGTCTTTCCTTACCGCACACTACAGCAGGGGCGGGGCTTGGCGTTATTATTTATTGAGAGCGCCGACACACACACACACTGAGGTGCAGCCAACCAATCAGAAGACTTGAGATATCAATCAAAACACAGTGCGGCAGGCGCTGCTGCCTGCCTGCCCTGCCTGGCCGCCTGGCCCGCTGGGATAATGAGTCTGTACATTCACTCACTGGGGTGCAGGTGCGCAAAGCGTCATCCGCCGCCCGGTTTCCCGCGCAAAACGCGCGTGTCGGCCGACCGCCCCGCCCCGCCCTGCATGCTTGGGGGCCCGGCGGCCACCGCCCCGCCCCGCCATCCCACACGCAACCGATACATTCCACCGCCGCCAAACATGGCTCGCTCCAATTTCCAGACCCCATCAGGCGGCACCATTTCGAATTTCCCGCGTTGTGTGCGGGTACGGCGGGCCGGCGGGCCGGCGAGGTGGGATACGCTATTAACGGGTCGATTGATTGGTAACGCGCCACTCAGTCGGTGGCGGCCCGGCGTCCGCTGGCGTCCGCTGGCCTGCCTGCACGCCTTTCCGAAACGGCGCGTTCGTCGCTCGGTCGCTGTAGCGCGTCGGGCGTCCCGCACAGGTGCGAGAGAGACGTGCTCGGAGTGAGCCGACTGGCCGGCGTGCCACCGGGGGCCACCGGTCACAGGCAGACTGGTAGACGCCCCCGGACTCGACGCTGCAGCGCCATGGCGGCTCGGCTCGCGTCGCGCGGTGCGTGCCGACGCTCCAGCAATTAACAAGGCAAAACGGCGGCAAAATGCACGCGTCGGGAGGCAGCGCCGAGTGGCACACGACAGTCTGGCTGTCGGGGAGAAAGGGGCAACACTCACCTCGTAGGCCGGTGTCTCCCTGTCCCTGCAGGGGGACCTGGTTCCGCTCAGCATGCCCATGGCGGCGTCACGTCGTCACATCGTCACTCATGGCGCTCCACACCTACGAATACGCACGTCAGCCTCTATCTCGCACTTGGAGCGAGCAACGCAAGGCTGGACGCGTGGACGGCGTGGATGGATCACACACACAGACGCACAGCGCCGCTATCCCTCCTAAACTAGTGAGGATCGGGTGGCTGGGAGGCACGGCGCGAGAGGCTGCGGTCCTGCGGTCCTGCGGTCCTGCGGTCGGCCGGGACCGCGCGCACCACGTCGCGAAGCGCACGGCGCAGTCCGACGTAGTCCAGCTGCTGCGCAGGGAGACTGGACCTCCTCACCTCACCTTGGCCGCGAGCCGCGAGCCCCAAGGTCACGAGGAGGATTCACACCTCCTCCGCGAGGCCCCCCCCCCCCACGGCGTTAGTTTCGTATTCCGCCGCTGATGGGTACCGACGGGTCCCGATGAGTACAGGAGGCGCGGAGGACACGAAAAAGAAGACACCGAGCACCGCGTTTAGCGCGCCGCGCCGTGCAACGCTTCTCAACTGATGCAAGTGGGCACGTAGACGACGGCCGTCGCCACCACGGTGAGGACGGCCCGGGGCAAGGCCGTTCGCCGCGCCTCCGAAACTCAATGGACCTAAAGAAGCGCCTCGGGCCGATAGCATCTCGCGCGTTGCCCAAGCGGCCCCGCCGACCCGGCCGGCGATGAACGGCGCGCGTCCAGCCCAGTCGATGACGGCCGAGGCGAAGGAGGAGGGCACGGCGCCAAGGCCGCAGGCCGGTACTGCACGGCGCGCGTCCAGCCCAGTCGATGACGGCCGAGGCGAAGGAGGAGGGCACGGCGCCAAGGCCGCAGGCCGGTACTGCACGGCGCTCGCTTTCAAAGACGCGCCACGCTCGCCTTTTGCAAGGCACACCTAGCTCCTCGATCCAGAGCTACAGCAGCCTGCCCGCGGCGCCAAGCCACTTCCTGGTGTATTCACAAGTTGTTTTTTTTTTGTTTCGCCTGAAGAGCGCGCTACTTCGCCGTGTGGCCGCCGAGCCCACCGCGGCGCCGCGTCCCGACGCCTAATGAGCAAGCAAACGTCAAAACAGGGCGGCGCGGTGCAGCGGGAGAGCGAGAGAGCGAGAGAGCGAGACAGAAAGACAGACAGACAGAGACGAGACAAGACAAGACGAGAGAGACGAGACTAACGGGCTGGCGGCTTGCATATGCATCACGGCATCACGGCAGCGCGCTGCAGGCGGCGGACGTCACATGCACTGCGACTCAATAAGGAGCAGCCTGCTGCCCTCACAAAAAGACGACAACAGAATGACCGCGGTTGCAGAGGGCGGAGGAACAGCGCTGCCCACACAGCCTGTCCACAGCCTAAATGCATGGAGAGTAGAGGGACACACCCGAGGGCGGCCACACTAAATTATTGCCCAGTCTTTTGTCTCTAGGATACGCATAATTTATGAGCAAGCTGGCGAATGTGCAAAACCGTGCGTCCGACAGCCACACGCACGAATTTCCTGAGAATTGGGATTCGTGACGGACAAGAGCACGCGGTGGCAGATCAAGCACGGCCCCGCCGTCGGCCACCACATGGCCGCGAACCTTGTGCCTTCGTCACTCTCTCTGTCGCACCCTTTGGGCAAGGCGGAGAGAGACAGAGCGAAGAGAGCGCCGCTCATTCGGCCGCCAATTCATCCTGCATGAGTCGGACCGCGGTCGCGTGCTGGCCGCCTCAAGCCTCCATTTCCACCAAATGGCGTGACGGCGTGCCGCGTCGTTTCCGTCGCTCTGTCTACCGCACTTATGGGTGGTCACGTGTGGGTGCGAGAGAGACAGAGCGACGGAAACGACTCTCGGTGTCAGTCCGCAGGCCAACGGACAGAAACATAGGGGGAAGCTAAGGAGGCCCTGGCGGCCACCGCACCGCGACCTTGAGCCACATCCCTGCCGTGCCCGCGCACTGGGTCGGCCGCCACGCCGCCGGTCCCTCTGCGCCGAGGTCCGGGGTGCGCGTGGGCGGGCCAGTGGCGGCCGGAGTCTCCGGAATGCCCGGACTCCGGGGCCGCGTCCGGGGCGACACAAACAAGGCGCCGCGTCTCACTCGCAACGCCGGCCCTGCGCCGCCAGCCTCCGCCAGCCTCCGCCCCTCGGACGCAGGCCGGCCGCCCGGCCTCGCCGCGACCTCGCCGCGCCACGCCGCGCCACGCCGCGCGGACGCCTGCCGCCTGACATCTCTTCTCTTGGAAAATGCAAAGCGGAACGTCACCGCGATCGCCGCGGGAATCGCTCATTTTTACGGATTCGTGTCCATGTCGGGGGCGTGGCGTGATGGCGTGGCGAGGCGAGGCGAGGCGTGGCGAGCCGCGAGGCCGCGCATTTCAATTCATCAAACTGCTTTTCTTCTTTCCTTGGCCGCGCCAGTCCGCCGAGGGGAACCGCAGCCAAAAAGACCCCCGCCTCCCCGGGCCGAGAGGCGTGGGCAGGGGCAGCGGCGGCCAGCACCGGTGCGTCGTCCGGGCCCCAGGGTGGACGTGGACGCCGCGGCGTGGCGCTCGGCGAAGCGGTACCGCGGCACCCGCAGCCGGCACCTGATACCCGCACCGCGCACCGCTCCCGATATCGGTACTCTGTAACGGGGCTGGTCGAGAGTCGAGCCCTGCCTGGCCGCGGCGCGCTCGCTACATACCCTGCCAGACACGCGGCCTAAAACCAAACGCCAACACCCCGCGCCCGCACGCGCGTGCAAGTCACCAGGCGGCCGATCAACAACGAACAACGCACGCAACGCGCCGCGCCGCCATCCCAGCGGGAATAACATCGGGATCCAAATTGGAAAACATATTGACCTGCCTTAACGCTTGTAAGTCTGGCGGTTTACGAGATGGAGCCCGATCCAGGGGCAGCAGGGAGGGAGGGAAAGAGGGAGGGAGTCTGCCAAGTTATGGTGGCGGACAAAGGCCGCGAGCCGCGATCGAGCGTCGCGTGTTTATTCGCGTCTGGGAGGGAACGGGCAAATCGCGCGCCACACACGCACGCACGCGCGCGTGGGCGCCGCCCGCTCCCGTGCAGGCCGTGACACACACGCGTCGCCGCCCAGCCCGGCCCGACGAGAAAAAGAGGGATCGTTTTCGGGCGCGGCGGGGGGCATTACTTTGCCACCACCGACCAGACAGACCCGACAGCGCAACGAGACGGCAGATTTACGGCAACACACACACACACACACACACACACACACACACACACACACAGCGGGCAGGATGTCCCGGGGCAAAGTGTAGTGGCGGCGAACGGGGGCAGCAGCCCGGCCTAGTGGGCCGCCCACAACGGGCCCCTTCTTGCAGCCGGTCGCAGAGATTCGCTCGACATAACGCAGTGACGCAGCCTCCGCCCCGTGGGACACCTGCGCGACACCTGCGCCGTGGCCGCGACGGGCCGCCGCGCGCGTTTCGGCCGCCTCGCTCGCGCCTCGTCGATTAACAACAAACTGCAGTAACATTTGCATTCAACAGGATGGCCCGCCGCGCCCGCCGCGCCCGCCGCGCCCGCCGCCTCCCGGCCTTCATATGCCGCGGCGTCGCGGGGAGGGGTGCGGGCCGGGGAGGGGTGCCATCACAATAACGGCGGCGCGTGCGGGGGATGGGATCCTCGGCACCCAGCCATCGGCCCGCGCCACTGCCAAGATGTACGTCAACAAATGTCCAGCGCGCCCGCCGCCCTGCCCTGCCCTGCCCTGCCCGGGTCACCCGGTTAGCGCGGCCCACGGCTGCCGTGCCCAGCCAGTCTTTCTAGTGTCCGGCCGGCCGTCTCCAGAGCGTTCCAGACAGGGCGGCGCCCAGACGGCGCGCAGACGGCGCGCTTGGGCGCCGCGGCCCAGGCCCTCTCGCCCCAAAAGCAGAGGAAGACGTTCAAACGAGGAAAGACAAAACCCTTGCCGGCAAGTCGGCAGCACGTCAGCTTTACGTCACGAGGCTCGCGTTTTTCGGCGGACGGCGGACGGCGGGCTGGCCAGTCCCGCCTCAGGAGCAGAAAGAGGATTACTCGGTTTAGCCGAATTAGCGGGCCGTCTCGCACACGCACGGCACTGCGTCAATCCACGCAGCCCGGCTTCCATAACTCGACTGGCGAGGCGGGCAGGGCAGCATCCGCAGGCTAACAGACACGAAAGAAAACAACAACGAACCGAGTTCTTCCAATACTACGTGCAGGTACGTAGTATTGAATGCATGCATTACGCGCTTTGCAGTTCACTCCACTGGGAAGCTGCCCAAGTTCAACTGCGCGTCAGACGACTCCATTCCAGTCCGACGCCGCCGTGGTTGTCGTCGTCCTGGTCCCGCTATGCCGCCGCGGTCCATTGGCCATGCCCAATCATGCCGGGCGCCTCGCTGCTCGGCGTCGCCTGGCGTTGCCGGCGTCGGCGCGGTGACTGTCCTCCGCCGACGCGCGGCCGCGCGGCCCGGACCGCGGGGCCAACCCGTCATTATCTCAATCCCCAATCGGAGAGCAAGGATCCTCACGCGTCGCCTCAGTCATCAACACCGGGATCCATCACATTGTCCTGCCGCTCCGATCCTTCCCGGGCAGGTCTGTCTGTCCGTCCGTCCATCCGACGGCCCGCCCCTCCAGATGGCCGGTGACCCCTACCTGCCCTTGTTCTTTCGCACCGACCGAAGCCATTATCGGCGCTTTACGATTTGCGTGACGTTACGAGCCGAGTGGAGCCGAGCCGGCCCGAGCCGGGACATGTTTACGGCGGTGCGGGCCGGTGCAGTGTGCAGTGCAGGCGTGTCACCGCCGGTCGCTCTGCTGGAGTGCCGCACCGATACCGTAACCTACACGTCCTTCCGACGGGCAGTAACGCTCCCTTTCGACGCGCGTAAAAAGTCGTTATCCCCCGCAGCCCTCCCGCCCCGGCGATCACAAAGGTCGCCGCGGGGGCGTGCCCCGGCCTGCCCGGCCTGCCCGGCCTGCCCGGCCTGCCGCCGCGTGTCCCGGGCGACATTTGGCGCGGCAGACTCATTCCGAAGAGCGTCACCGCGTCTCGCTCGCACTCACGGGGCGTGCGGCGTGCAGGGAGACCGCGGCGTCGAAAGTGTATACGAGATCGGCGTGTTATCCTAAGCCGATAACATCGACCGTTTCTGGACGACAAGGCGTCGTTTGAATGTTTGAAAAATTTAGTCAAAACCAGATAAATAAATTTAAATACATTTCCCCGAATCCCCCCGCTTCACCTGACGCCCCGCTGGCGTGTGCCGCGGCCTCGGTCGGGGCGCCCCGCGCGGCAGCGAGCGACAGAGACCGGCAGCGCCACGGTCCGCCGCACTCGGCGCCTCCGCTTGTGCGGAAAAAGACCGAAAAATTAAACGCTGCGCCGCGCTGCGGTCGCATTGTCTGCCCGCCAAGGCTGCTGGAACGCGCCCGGCGCGAGACTAGCTGCAAACCCCGGCACTGCAGGCAGAATCCCAACGGTCTCTCTCGCGCACCTGCGGGACGTACCGAGAGAGAGAGAGAGAGAGAGAGAGAGAGAGAGAGAGGAGAGAGAGAGAAGAGAGGAGAGAGAGAGAGAGAGAGAGAGAGAGAGAGAGAGAGGAGAGAGAGAGAGAGAGAGAGAGAGAGAGAGAGAGAGAGAGAGAGAGAGAGAGAGAGAGAGAGAGAGAGAGAGAGAGAGAGAGAGAGATGAGAGAGAGGAGAGAGAGAGAGAGAGATGAGAGAGAGAGAGAGAGAGAGAGAGAGAGGAGAGAGAGAGAGAGAGAGAGAGAGAGAGAGAGAGAGAGAGAGAGAGAGAGAGAGGGAGGGGGGAGGGAGGGAGGGAATCAGTCCGCTGCGCGCAGCGTCGGGCCGCCCGCGGGGCGCACTGTCCCGCCGAGCAGGCACGCGCTGCAGAGCTGCCTACCCCGGCTTCCGCGGGCGCTCCCCGGGGTGTGTCGGCCCGGCGGCGCATTGACCCGGCCGCTGCCCGCCGCTGCGCTACCGTCGTCGCGGACCTGCACTGCGACGCCCCGCGGCGACGCCAGGGGCCTCCAAGTCCCCTGACAGCCCGACCTGCATCCTGCTGCTTTGACTGACGCCCCTCGAGCATAGGGCTGGCAGAGAGCGGCGGGAAAGGCCGGGAGGCCCCGACCGCGCACGCTGTCGCCAGCGGTGACGCAGTGCCGCGGCCACGACGCTAACGAGTCGCTCCTCGGAATAAATTGCCGCACATTTTCGCCTCCATTCAAGCCGTGCGGCCGGGCCGGCATGGGAGTCACGGCTTCAGTCATGCTCGGCCAGTTTGCCGCGGTGACGCCGCAGGCCGCCGCGGCGCTGATGCAAGGCGGCGCGCACGACCAGGACGAGCAAGACCTTTGCCACGCCCCTGCCGCCGCTACCGGACGGCCCCCAGACCGGAAGTCCCGTGCCGTGCTCCTCTCCTAGAGACGGTCCCGAACGCGGCGCGTGGACACCGCGACAGACGGACAGACAAACGGACAAACAGACAGGCTGGCTACACGCGATGGAGCAGCAGCGAAAGTCTATTCCTGAGACCTATTCGAGGGCCTATTCGTCGCTTCCCCCCTGCGCAGCCTGTCCCCCTGTCGAGGAAGCGCGCGGCGGGGTCCGCGCGTTCGCCTGTTCGACGGGCTCTATGCATCACCGTCACCCGGCGATACACTGCGTTACCCAACCCCGTGACGCAGCACCGCGCAGCACCGCGGGGCAGTGCACCGAAAGCCTCACGGGGCTCAGCCCGGCTCAGCTGGCGGGCCAGGACGGCGGCCCCGCGAGGGCAATGCAACCACGGCACCGAACTCGGGGCGGAAGCCAGGCGCGCGATGCGCGTTTCCTACGCAAACAAGCACAGCATGTGGCCGCGGCCAGCCGACGCGGCGAGTGCAGTGTCGGTGTCGACCGCGCTCACAGGTGGGAATGACGAAAACAAACACGTAATCGAACAGTGTGCGGAATACATTGACGACCAGGACGACACGGCCGGGCCTCTCCCCTCGTCCGGGTCGGAGCGTCGCGCCGAGCGCGGCGGAAACGAGTCGAAGCAGCGGACTGGCTGGCAGCGGGCCTGGGACCGACCTGGCGCAGCATCGCCGCCGAGCAGCGTGTTGCCGACGCCCCCCGCCTGCATGTCATTGTTTTGAATGCGCCGCCACTTTTCCGCGGAGCCGTCGGCGAGGGCGTCAAGGGCCTCGCGTGCGTCGGCAGGCAGACTAATCGGCCACCGATAAACGTCGCGGATCATCCGGCGGCCTCGGCGACGGCGGCCTTCGACGGCGAGGCCCTTGACGGGCCGCGCCCCGAGCCGGGCCCCCCACAGAGTCGATTTGACGCGACGGGCCGACAGCGGGCCGTCGGGGCCCGAGTAATTAAGAGCAGTGGAGGCAGCGCAACTCAGGGACGCGCCGACACCTGTCCAGAGTACACCGCGAAAAAAAGAAAAAAAAAAGGTCCCTGTCTGACTGACACACATGTCAGTGAGCAATCACGGCGGACGAACAAACGGGAAAACAAACTAATCGGTAGGCCACCGCGGAGAGGGAGAGAGAGGGGGCGACAAGCGAAACAGCTCCTCAAGGACCCCCCGACAAAAAGAGATAATTATAGCCTTTTTAATTTTCGAGGCAATAGGAGGGACGGGCGGCACGGCGCCTCAATAACGGCAGCGAGAATAGAAGAGACAGAAAAAGCATTGGGAGAGGACCAGCGGGAGGACGAGGACCAGGAGCAAAGACTGAGCTGATCCCATTCCGACACGGCGCGCCGCCACTGCAGGAAGGTGCACTCGACCACCATCTGGCGGCCGTAGTCATTTGGCAGGGCCGGCATGATGGCGCCCAGCCTCGCGCCCAGCCTCGCGCCCAGCCCACCGCCCGGGGCGGGGCCTGCACTGCCCGGGGCAGGCACGCTTTCCATCCGCTGATAGCAGCGCGCGGCGCGGTCACACATGGAGTAGTAGCGCCGCGGCCGCGCCGCCTCGAGCACCGCGTCGGCCAGGTCCACATGGAGGCCCAGTGCGTGGGCACTGTCCGGCCGTCACACAATGGGGCGATAACTTGGGGGTCGTCACGCGACGACGGACACACAGACAGACAGACAGACGAAAGAAAGACAGACAGACACGCGAACCCGAATCCAGACGGCCGAGCGACGCTCGCGTTGCAGCCAATCCCTCTGCGGTTTGCGGTGGAGGCCGCTCGGACCGACACCGAGGTCGTGGAGGATGCCGTGGAGGAGGCCGTGGAGGAGGCCTTGGGGGCTGCAGCTGCAATGGCGGCGCGTTTTTGCCCTCGCCGCCGCGCTCCGACTCCCTCCTACACTCATTACTGCACGATCACCGACAAGTCAATTGGCTGCACGACGCACGAGGCTCGGCGCACCCAGGGCCGAAGACGGCCGCCCCGCCGTAAAACACACATGCTCGGCCGGCTGCGCGACGCGCACGTGCAGCGCTACACGGCCAGCACGCTGTAAAACCGCAAAACACGCCCGCGCCAGCAAAGGAGACCTCGGCCGTCGTAAAAATCGCTTTAGGCTCGGCATTCTACGAAGCCAGCGCAACTTTTCCACACCCGGCTGGACGCGGCCGTGGCAAGTCCAGGGATGCCGAAAGGACTGCATCCCGTTCCCGTGCACCGCAGCCAGCCAGCCAGCTAGCCAGACAGACAGACAGACTGATATCCTCAGCGCCTATCGCCACTCCGATCCACTCAGCGGGGAGTTACAGTGCGACGCAGTGACGCACCCCTGGCGTCGCCGGCACCCAGTTGTGATCCATCCACACATCTATCCACAAGACGCAGACCCACCACTCGACGCGCCCACGGGGGCCTCGACGGGGCCTCGGCGGCCGGAGCGTCTCTCACGGGACCTTTCGGCGTCGAAAGACTGTTTCCGTGAGACGCGGCACGGCACGTTACGCGCCCATCGGCCCCGGCGGGGGACCAGCACTCTCACGATCGCGTCGTCCTGGGCGGACGGACGTCACCGGGACGAGGACGGCGATGACGTCGTCGGGCACACGACGCGAGCGGAGCGCGCGTTCGGAGGCAGAACCGCCACGCGGCGCACCAACGGACGGACGCGGTGTTGGCGCGACGGCGGCGCTCGCCAGACTGGCTGCCGTGGCCGCGTCGCGGCGAGGCGTGGCGACGGGGGGCGTGGCGGGGCGGGGCGGGGCGGGGCGGGGCGGGGCGGCCCACGGCAGCCACCTAGACCGTGCGAGGCAGACGGAATGAAGGAACGGGCAGGACAAAGGCAATTCAAAACTCGCAAAAATCGCGGAGCAAACGAATCGGAGCAGCGAACATCAAGGGGGAGAGGGAGCAGACCAGGCTGTCATATGGCCGAGAGGTCGACAACGTCGACAACTCATACATTACTTCGTAGGCGGTGGCTACATTACCTGTCTATAACTTGCATATTACCATAATTTTGCCTCTACATTACCCCTGTATTACTACATATATTACTTAACAATACTTTATAACCAGTACTGTAGATATACTCCATGGCTAAGGGGATTTGTTCGCCCGCATCGGTGCACATGGCCGTCCCAGAGCTGTGTCGCCAGGACGCCACAGCGGCGCGGCGGGACACGCGCCCTGGGGTCAGCGAGCGCGGCACGAATGGCCCCAAAGGCCGCGAGGTGAGCCCAGGCGAGCCCAGAACAGATGCGAGGCTCGATGCGAGGGGCGTGCGCGTCTCGAGTGTGCATTCTCGCGCTAAAGGACGCGCCAGCGCGCCAGCCCGCGGGGGGTTTCCAGGTCAAGTAGCCCCGCAAGGCCCGCGGGATGCCTGCAGCATGCACTCACCGTCGCGGCCACGACAAAAATACCATCAAAACAATTAATTTCATTTCATTCGAATCATTTCGGAAATGACATCGCGGCGCGAGGAGAGCGTTCGCGGCGTCGACACGTCGACGACAACGCGGGCACCGCCATAGTGTCACCGCGACATGGATCTCGGTCTGGCCGGCGGGCCGCGGTCAAGGCGAAGCGCGGGAAACCCGATCAGCCGGTGATCCTCGTGCCTTGGAGGTCCTGGTGTGGGATCGCACACGGCGGCCACCACAACGACGCCCAGCCGAGGCCGCCCGGCAGCACCACCATGCCACTCCATTCTCTCTCTCTCTCTCTCTCTCTCTCTCTCTCTCTCTCTCTCTCTCTCTCTCTCTCTCTCTCTCTCTCTCTCTCTCTCTCTCTCTCTCTCTCTCTCCTCTTGACAGCCGTGCAGGTGAAGCACACTCGGCCGGAAAGCTTCCCGAATTCCGGGCTGTGAAGGCCCTGACGTTGACATCGCGTCCCCGGCCTCGCCTCCTCCGCGTCGCGTCCCCGCCGCCGCCATCGTTCCCGAGTGAAAAAGCCACGAAGAAAGGAAGAAAAATGGACGCCCCGACGGCTGCTGTCACACACACACACACACACACACACACACACACACACACACACACACACACACACAGAGAGGCAGGCACGCCGACCGCCGACGTCGCCAGTGACATCGTCAACAAAGGGCGCAAAAACACACACGGGCCCAGGACTGCCCAGGCCGGGGAGATAAGACCGCTACACGTGCTTCAGGCCCTGCCGTGCCCTGGCGTGCCCTGCCCTGCCCTGCAGGTGCGCCGCGGCGACAATAAAATAATATCCGGGAGCACCGCAGGAAGGACGACGGCAGCGGGCGAGGCGCGTCCGCCAGAGCGCGCCGCGTGCGTTGCTGTCCGCCGTCACGCATGCAGGCCGGGCTGCCAAGTCGCTACCAATGCGTGCGCGTGCGTCGGCGTGGGCCACGCCTAGGCGGGCCCGGCAGGCCAGGCCACGTCGCAGCGGATAACGCTCCTAGACGGCCAGCGGAACACCCCGTAGTCAAGGAGAATGAAGGGAAAGAAAAAAACGGAAAACAAAACAGGGTGTCAGACACAACGGTCGGCCCCGTGGCCCTCGCCACCGTGCTGTGGTTGGCCCGGCTGGCCCTGCACCGAGGTTGTTTACACGCCGATAAGGACTCGCGGCGCGCCGTGCCGCGCGCCAGGACCGGTGGCGTATCCGGAGACGAGAAAATTGAGAGAAGAAAAACGTCGGCACACGGGAAACGCCAAAAACGCAGTCGATCGCAAGGAAAGCCATTTCGATGGAAATCGGTGCGCTCGGCTCGGCGTCGGTTCCGTCCCTTCCCTTCTCCGGCGGCGCGCGCCGTCCCGCCCACGCAGGGCGCCTGGCCCGCGCCACGCCGCGCCGCTTTGACGTTCCAAGAACAAGCAAAGCAACAAAAGGCAGGCACGGCGCTACACCATTCAAACAAATTGGATTAGACTATTTGGGCAGCGGCGTAGCTGGGCGGAGCGGCGCGTTTGACATGCCAGCCGGCCCCCGCGGCTCATACCGGTCGCGCCAGCAGCCACCTCCCCTCCCCTCCGCCGGCCTTCCTCTCCGCCTCTGCCGACCTTGTGCCGGCTCCGCGATCAGCTGAGTGGGCAGCAGGTGCCGCCATGGGCCCCGTGCCCCCGTGTGGCCGGCCAGCCAGCCCCTGCATACGCGCGCCTTGCCGCGCCTTGCCGCGCCCAGCCCAAAGCATCCGTCCTTGTCGTCGAACAGGATGCACCTGGACCAGACCAAGGGGCCGACGACACGACCACGTCTCAGAGCGCAGCGCCCGGGTTCGATCCCTGACGCGCCCGGGAAAAGAAAACCGCCAGCATCCAGGAAAAGACACATCTCCCTAAGTCGATGCTGCTGTACCCACAGAAACCGCGCTTCAGAAATGAAAAACGCTGCTGGCAGTGATGCCGACTTCGTCAAAATTTTTCCTCCAAGATCATTTCTTAAGCCCGAGAGCGTTTCATCATTGCGTCGTTTTCTTAAGCGCGCAGTTTGTAGGGAGACAGTTGAGGCTACAAACAGGGACGTCGGCGGGTCGCTTCGCGCGGCGGCCGCCAGGTGGCGCCCGCTGTCCGACTCCGCGGCTCCGCGGCTCCGCGGCGCACGGTGGGCGGCCTACGCGGCGGGCGGAGCTGCTCAAGCTGTGCGATGGGCTGCCTGGCCGCCGGGCGGAGCAGGGCATGCCTTGCACGGCCTTGCAGCCTGGGGTGACTGACTGTGCTCCCGGCCCTCCATGTTCATGTACTCACCCGCTGGCTGATGTGCGTCTCGTCGCCCTTCCCCCGCTTGAGCGAGGGCGCCCGGATCACCCTGCCCGCCGAGGAGTCCATGACGCCGTCACCTACACGCGCGCCTTAGCAGCATGGCCTCCTGCAACACAGAGGGAGAGAACACGTTCACGCCACTGCACTACTAAACGTCCGTCGCCGGCGATGCTCCACCGACACGCAGCGGCTCGGCGGACGCACGCACGCCGATGCCGCGCGATGCCGCGCGATGCCGCGCCCCGCGGCGAGGAGGGGGAGGGAGAGCAAAACATTAGCATGCTCTCTATCATCATTACCCGCGACCTCATTAACGGCGAGGCGGCGTGCGAAACCATGCGGTGTGAAAAAGCAAACGAGCATCGTGCGGAATGCCGACGCACACACATGCACTCGCGCTCACACACACACAACCACACACACAAACACACACGGGCTCACAGAGCCCTGTCCGGAGCCCTTCCAAGGCGTACGCAGTGGGAACGCAGTAGGATTTCAAGCACGAGCAGTCTCGCCAGGCTTCAGCAAAACGGTGCAATTAGGCATGGCGAGAGGGGAAGGGGCCCCGGGGCGGGGGCTTTAGGTTGTTCCAGATTCGAATCCACGCACACGCGCGCACGGACAAACAGACAGACGCTGGCGGGCAGGCAATCCGGCCGATACAATAAGCAGCCACTTTCGGTAAGCCAGGCCGTCCGTCTGCCCGGGTGAGAATGGCAGTCGCCCCGGGGGCCGCGCCGGATAACAAGAGCACGCACGACCTGCCTGCCTGCCTGTTGGCCGCGGGTTGGCCGCGGCTTGGCAGCACTGCTGCTGCGGGATCGCGCGCGAAAGTGAGACCGCGTCCCACCGCGGGGAGGGTGGCACCGGCGGGCGGCACCTCGCGACCAATCGGCATCCAGTAATTAGCCGGTCCCCCCCCCCCTCCCCCGCCACCGCGCGACAAAGACCAAGTCGGACAAAACCTCCTCGGGGCGGGTCTTGCCAGGTGAAAGCGGTGGTGTAGGACGCCCGAATGGCAGCAGCCGCCATCGGCAGAGCAGGCGGTTAAAAGATTAGTCTGTTTCGCGCGCGGCGCCGGCGGTGCCACCCAACCCACAATAAAAAAAAAATGAAAACATGATAAAAATGATAATAAACGTGGCGGAAGTACCGACCGTTTCCGGAAACAACTCAACTTGAAAGCACAGGGCGGTGGAACCACTCGGGTGCACAGGAATACTGATCATGGTTTTCGCACTAGTCTGCCGCTGGATGGTGTATCGTACGAAGTGCGGCGCGCCGGCCCCGGACAAGAGTCGTGCGTAGCGTCCTGAGTGGCGTCCTCCAACGAGTGCATGTCACAGCCAGTCAAAACAGCCTTCTATGACTACCCAGTGATTCAACCGGCGGCCGACAGGGGGCTGGGTCCGCGCGGGTCCCCGATCTGCATGATGCGCGTGACACCGCCTCCACGGCCTGATGCAACGACGCGTGCGGACGGGCAGGTGCGCGGCGGTCGGCCTGTTATCCCCGATAGCGTGCCGTTTTCGGTTTCGCGCCGTTTCGGCAGTCAGTCAGTCAGTCACCCCGGCCGAGCTGCAGCGGCAAGAGCGGCCGCACCGCGAGATAGCAGCCTCCACTGCTCTGCGCCCGGCGTGGCAGGCGTGGCTAGCGAGATGGCGGCGTCACGAAGAAGGGCCTCGCGCCAAACCGACGCGACGACGGCGGGGTGCACCGCACACCACACTATTGATTGGCGGGCTGCTGGCCGGCCGGTGCAGTGCGGCGCAGCGAAGGCCTAGGGCAGGCCTAGGGCAGGCTGGGCGGCGGGCAAGGTCATTGCCGCGACGGTGCAGGGGGAGGGGGCGCGGGGGCGGACACGGCCCGGAACGGCGGCAGCCCGGAAGGCGGTCTGCTGCGTGGCGGCAGCGCAGTGGCAGTGAAGGGTCGCCTTGCCGCGACGCGCTGCTCGCACTACAGGTGTGCAGCGCGGCTCCACGCCCACGCCGCGTGCTTTCTCTGCAGTCCGCAGGGCACCGCAGGGCACCGCAGGGCGACGACGAGGGCAGGGCCGAGCCACGCACCGCGCTCGCAGCTTGCTTTACACCTGTCAGCAAAGCAAACTCTCTCGCGCGCCATCCGTCCAAGCCAACAGCCCGCCATTGTGAGCGCGGCCGCGAGGAGGCTCCGAGTGCTGCCCGGCCAGCCCGGCCGCCGTCAAACGATAACGAAACAGTAAAACCATCCGCGGCGCTACTCGACCGTCACTCTCGCCGATCATCTCCATGGCCGAGGCAGACGCGGCGGCCGCTCGTTCGTTAGGCCGCGGTGGACTTTTACTTGCCGGCAAATTAACTGGCGATAATCGCTGGCCTCTTTCGGGCCGCCGATGAGTTTCACGACCCAAAGCGAAGCGCCCAGCGAGCGCCTTTACCCTCGTTTCCGCAGAACGCGCAAAAAGCGCCAAAGAGCCGCAGCGCCTTGCGTAACGCAGACACAGCGCGCCCTGCCACCTGCCTGCCGGCGCTGCCTGCCCGGTGCCGCCGGCCGGGCAAGGTCGATCAGGTCGACTTTCGTCCACTTCGCACAGGCAGGACTTCCCGGTGTCAGTCGGCGGAGCGCGGAGCGGTCTCTCTGTCGGTGTGTGGGCACGCCCTGGGCCTGGGCACGCCGGCGACTCGCACGGGGCACGCGGGGCACGCTCCAGCAGTCGTCGTCACGCGCGCTTCCACGAACCTGATTCGGGACCACCTGTGACCACCACACCGCCACTCCGACAGGCCGGCCACCGCGCATCGTCCGCCCAAACGGCCCGAAACAACGCCAACGAAGCACGTCAACAATAAGTCCGGTCTTACGCCGCGTCCCCCCAGCCGAGATTCAGCGTCCTGCCACCGCGGCTCGACTCGGTTCTCTCCATTCTCCGCTCGGCCGGAAGGAAAACGGACCGACTGCTTTCCAAAGAGGTGGCGACTATTTTAGCCCACGCGGTTCGCGGCATCGCGGCGGCACAATGACGAGTTTGGCGGGATGACGCGGCGCGTGTGTGTGTGTGGGGGGGGGGGGGAGAGTTCCTCTGCCCACGCGCGGCGGAATTCATTAATACGCCATCGACCCCGCGCTGCAGTACAGGAGTGGCCCACTGCTCCCAACGCGTGGAAAAATTCACTTGGTTGCGAGCACATGGCAACAAAGACTTGCACAGCAAGCTGCTACCTTCGGTGCATGATATTTTCGTCTCGAGCAGCGACAACGAGCTGGGGGTCCGCGGCGCCGGCACCGAGTGGAGGACCCACTCCACGGCCACGGACAGGTGGGGCGGGGGCGTGGCGGATCAACAAGACCCTGCTCGCCGCAACGCCCGCCCCTTCCCCTTCCGGAAGCAGAGACAACGCCCCGGGAGGGGGCAGCGGGGCCTTGGCCTGCCTTGGCCTAGAGCAGCAGCCATTGATTCCCACGCCCCCCCCCCCTTTCCAGCGGAATGCAGAATCACTCACTGCATTAGCGCCTGCAGCACCGGGGGCCTGGGCGGCGGCCCAATCCGAACACAGCCTCGCCGCCCCTGCCTGCGGGCCTGCGGGCCGAGCCATGAGTGGGAGAGGGACAGAGCCCCGCCGCGCCGGAGACACGGCGACACGGCGGCGCTGTCGCGATGCCAATTAGCAGCAGGCTCCGGCGCTCGTTCCGAACGGCGCTTTCGTCGCTCTGTCTCTCTCGCACTCGTGGGGCGTGCCGCCGGGGCGCGAGAGGCGCCGAGCCACGGAAGCACTGTTCGGAACGAGCCTGATGCGGTCGGGCCGTCCCTGCCTCACGTTTCTCACACCCGCAAAACCACCGACACCGCCGCCGCCTCCGGGCCGCGGGTCCATCCAGCCCTCCGGGACGGCCTGCGTGACGTGCTCGCCGCCCGCGGCCACGCCCCGGCCGCGCGTCCTCGGTGACGCACGGCGCACGCGCGTGGACAAGACAACACGACGCGTCCCTATCGGTGGACACTTCCTTCGGGATTACGGCCCTGCGCGTCGATAAGGCCGCGACGCCGCGGTCGCGCCGCCTCTCTCGCACCCTTGCGGGGCGCCCCCCGAGTGCGAGGCAGACAGGGCGACGACAACACTGTTCGGAGGCAGTGTCCGCTGGGCGGGGCGCGGGGCCCCCGGATGACACGGCTCCGCGGCACACCGCGCCCGAAATAGACAACGGGAAGCGCGATGCCATCGGCCACGACGACGACGAGCACCGCGTTGGGATTCGAACCCGCGCCGTTTGAACAGCCGACGGCCGGGGCAGGCGGCCGCCCCCCGGGGGCCGCCCACGGAAATTAAACAAAAACGCGTCGAGCACTCAGCAAACAGCCTGCGGTGCCCTGCGGTGCCCTGCGGCGGGGCGTGTGCTGAGTACACCTCCACGCGCAGCGCGCACACACCATTTGCATAGTGGTTGACTGGCTGGAAGGCACGGGCAGGCCCGGACCGACGCCGACCTGAGGATTTCCCCGCGAGAGGACTTGGACGCGGCGTGCATGTGACCAGCGAGTGGAGCGGCGGGCCGCACCGCCGAGCGCACCGCCAAAGGTGAAGGGCCTCGACTGGACCGCTCGCTCCGCGCGCCGCTGAGGTGAACGGGACGCCGCAAAACGGCGCGGCACGGCCATCGAGTAGAGCAACGGCAGGACGAGGCAGGATCAGGGCGGCCGAGCGGACGGCCGTACTGCGCAACGCACTGCATCTCCCAGAACAATGGCCTGTCCGTCCGATATGTCAGCCCCCCCCCCCCCCCCCCGGCCCGGCACGACACGGGGCGCGGCGTGTGACAACTCACTTCCACGACGGCGTAGTCGCGGTGCCCCGATGCCGCCGGCAGATACAGCGGCCCGGCCGGCACAGCCTCCGGTCCGGACGAACAGACGGACCGGCGGGCGCTTTAATTGGCGCGGTGACGTCACAGACCGCCACGCGACCGGCTTGTGTTTTCCTGCCATTTCCCGGCTCGTTGCCTGCGCGCCTCTCGGAGCTCGCCCGGAGCGCGCCCCCGGCCGGCCGACGTGCCGCGCCGCCGCACGAAGAGGCGCAGCAGGCGCAGCGGCCGAGTGCGAAAAGGAGAGGAGGAGAAGAAGGTGAAGGCATTCCCTTCGTGTCTGCAAACAATGGCGGCCGCGCCGATCGGGCCCAGCCGAGAGGCCTCCAGCAGCAGGCCGAACAGCGCGGCGTCGCTCTGTCTCTATCGCAACGGACCGACCCACGAGAGAGGCAGAGCACAACGAAAGCACCAGGCAGTTCGAAACTAGCCACCGGCAGGGCTCCAGGTCGGCGACATGATGCGAGTTACTCAACGTCCGCCTATAATGCCTGTCGAAGCCCCGCCAGGCCCTGCCATCGAAGGCGGCCCTTTGTCCGGCTGTCATTACAACCCCAACGAGTGTTATCCTCGATCTGGTCGTTGTAGACGGAGCGCGAAAGAGAGCGAGACCCTCCAACGTCACCGCCAAGGGCTTTTCCGCCGAAATCCGTCCGCAAGCGTTATCCTATAAAGAGCGCGCGCGCGGCGAGACAGACGCGAGAGCCTTCAAGGAAACCCTCCAAGCCGGGCCCACCGTCAGCGCCAAGAAAACCAGTCGCTTCCCCCGGCCTAGCGCCTGACGAAGTGCAGGTAGGCAACCCGCGGCAGCTCCACGCACGCCAGCGCGGCTCGCGGCCTATCCCAGCGCCTGCGAGGTAGGCAACCCCGCGGCAGGCCGTCGACCCGGACAGGTGCGCCGGGGTGCCCGGTACTCGGAGCGGAGCCCGTCTCGTGGTGTACCGCAAGGCCGCCGACGTGCCTCCCGATGTGATGCTGCGATTGTGGAACACATAGTGGTCCGGCCCAACCACTTCACAGCAACTCGCGCAAGCATGTGTGTGAGTGAGCACGAGTGTGTGCGCGGCCCTTCCTGCTTGGCAAAGGGGCCCTGCGAAGCAAAGGGTACCCGTGCCTGAGTGAGGCGGCGGGCAGGCCGCGGGGCCGCGGCAAGGCGGTGACCCCAGTAGCCCCTGCGTGGGAGACCCTCCCATCCCCGCTCCGCCCTGTTTTTCCTGTGGGTCCTTGGGGGCCGCGCGAAAAACCAACGTCATTACACGCGTCTCCGGACGGAGCGGAGGGGGCGGCTGCGGTGGGAACCCGACGTCGCCGACGGACGGACGCGAGAAAGTACGCGCCACACACTCGCGACGTGTTCCTAAACGGCGGCCAGGCCAGGGCCGGGCCCGCCAGGACCAGGGGCGGACCTACAAACACGCTGCCGCTGCTACCGCAGCGCCGCTACTTGTAATTTCCGTTTCCGGTGCATTGGTCCCGGCCAGTTCAACGGGCACCACGTGACCAGCGGGGCCGAGGGGGCCACCCGGGCACCCCGTCCAAGCAAATGGCGGCAAATGACGACGCGAAACGACGCGGTGAATGAGTGTCAAGCCCGGCGGCTGGCTGCCAGCTGGGCCGGCTGCCTGGCTTTCCCGAGCACCGCGAGCGCGCGCACATGCCAATAACTAACTTTCGTGGCCGTCGCCGCTGTCCTCGCTGGGAGTCTGCGGCCGCGCACGCCTGCAAATCCCGCGCCGCTGCAGCACAGCTAGCTGCAGCTTTCTACCGCCGATGGCTGCAGCGGCCGCCAAATTTTCCCCAGTGCGGCTGGCGGCGCTGCCTGCCTGCCTGCCCGCCTGCCTGCGCCTCCCCGGCGGCGGCCCTGGCGGCTCCAGCTCCAGCCCGTTAGCGCCGCGGCACGCTGCACTGCGGTAAGTGTGTAAACCTCCCGGTCAGCAGAAGTAATGGTGCGGTCACACACTTTACGGGCCTCATCAACCCCCTCTCGGCTTTTATACGAGCCACCGCAGTGGGCCTGCCGGGTCTCTCTCATTCTTTCTTTCTCTCTCTCTCTCTCTCTCTCTCTCTCTCTCTCTCTCTCTCTCTCTCTCTCATTTGCCCTGCCGATGACTCGATCCGCACAGCGTGCGTGCGAGCGACAGGGCGTGCGTGCGGCGCGTGATGACTCTGGCAGCGCCCCTCACCCTCGCGTCGCGCTGCAGGCAGAGTGCTGCCTCTCTGTCGCACTCATGGGGCGTTCCGTAGGGGTGCGAGAGAGACAGAGCGACGAAGCCGGAAACAGCCTGCCGGACGACCAGCAGGCAGCAGCGGCCTGGGCCCCGGGCCGTGAAAGGAGAAGGAGGAGTGAGGCTGTCGTTCAGAACACCCCTGCCCCGATAGCACACCACAGCCCTCGGGGCGGCCCCGGGCCCCGATTCGACTCCCGGCAGAGCTGTTTCCCGTTTGTTTGTCTTTCCGTCGCTTCGTCGCTGCGCGGCGAGTTCAACGGCCCGGCGCACGGCGCTGCAGCGGGCGGGGCCGAGTGCACACACCTGTCCGGCGACGACAACGCACCGCGACCAACGCACGGCGACAGACAACACGGCAGCGTCCACCAAAACGGCCGCCGCGCATTTCCTCGCTATCGGTATTTTCCTTCGGCCTCGGCGCGCACAGTGGCGGCCGTGCTCCCGTTCTTGGCGATGCAGCGCGTCGGCCGCACGGCACTGGCCGCGTGGCGTCTGCGCCCCTATAAGGCCCAGCAAGGCTGGCCGTCTCGGCCGTCTAGCCGAGGCTTGATACGTCACAGGAATCCAGCCGTAGTGTACAGCAGGAACGGGGCGGACGCGCCGACGGTCGCGGCCGCCGGCAAAAACACACAGCCATATACCATCTATTTGGCGAGGAGGAAAAACGTTAACGCCTCGTAGAAGGTCCTTGCAATCCTGGTTTCTACGAGCCCCTTCTAGAAACGAAAAGGGCTGCAGGTGCAGGCAGTTGATCATGTTCAATGTATCATCTGGTAAGGCCGTCCCTGGCAGGGTACGCACCGAGTGAGACAGGATCGAGACCAGCGCCGCAGCGCGCCGCGATGAGGGATCGGGTTCCGTGCGATCCGGCATCCGGACCGCGATCCAGCCAGTATACATCCGATCGCACGCCGCGCCGACGCTCCAGTTGACACAGCGATCGGGTGATAGAGGCCCGGCCATATCGCTGCGAGGCACGCCGCGAGGCACCGCCAAACCGACCCACGGACCAGGATGCTGAGCGGAGTCTCTGGCGGGGCGGGGCCGGGGCGGGGCCGGGCCATGGCCGGGCCGCTGCTTTCAAAGCCGAAGCCGCGGAGCCCGGCCGCCACCGCGAGTCATGCAGTCACGACGGCGGAGAAAGGGACACGGACACGACGGGGAAACACAAGCCGAATCTACGGCAGAAACACCACACCGAGGAGGCCAGCACACCGGCGCGTGCCGGATTGGAACCGGCCTCTCATCTGCCCACAAAGGGGTCCATCTCGTCCACAGACCGCGGGCGCCCTGCTTCCTGCAGGCGCCGAGAGAGAGCGTCGTTCTTCACACATCATCGTCGGGGTCAGAGGGCTAACCAGGCCAGACCGGCGGAGAGCCGACCACACTTAGCACGCGCCGTGCGGTTAACTGCACTGCTCACTCAGCAGGCGCACCGACACACTCACACGCACACGCGTGTCCCGTTGTGCCGTCACCAGTCGTGTAGCTACACTGGCCGACCGCGGCGGACTTTGTCAAACTGGTGCGATGGTAATCGCGACCAGCATCGCGGCACACGCTGGCCGCGCGCCGTGTGCCCTCTCCGGTGTGCCCCGGCCAGAGCGCTGCCGTCGCTCTGTCTCTCTCGCACTCGGGGGGCGTCCCGTGTGGGTGCGAGAGAGAGAGAGAGAGAGAGAGAGAGAGAGAGAGAGAGAGAGAGAGAGAGAGAGAGAGAGAGAGAGAGAGACTAAACGCTAGTGCAGAATGAGCTTTACAGTCCTGCACTGAGGCAGCGCCCTGTCTCTCTCTCCCCCCCCCCCCCTACGGACCACCCCGGAGTGCGAGCGAGAGGGATAGAGCGACCGTCCTAACGGCGACTCGCACTGATTTACGAATCAATTTCCCATTGATTATGCTGCACCGCTGTCACGCACCCATGCGCCGAGTGCTGGGCCGAGCGGCCTGCCGTAGCGCAGCCTGCCGCCGATCGTCTCGGATCACAAACCTCCAAACTCACGGGCGCGGCGCGCGGCCAGCCATCTGCGGCAGCGCGGTGGCAGCGGAGGCCTCCTCACCTAAAAGCAGACAAACAAAACAAACTTGAAATAACGATAAAGGCCGCGCCGCTTACTGCCGCTCCGATCTGATGAAGAGGCCGAAACGCGCGGACAGACTGCAGCGTGGGCGGAGTGTGTGTGTGTGTGTGTGTGTGTGTGCGTGCGTGTGACAGGCCTCGGCCTCCAAAGCGGGGCGGCGGCGGTCTGCAGTTCGTCCGGGCGCCGCCGCCCTTTGGAGGCCGAGGCCTGTCACACGCACGCACACACACACACACACTCCGCCCACGCTGCAGTCTGTCCGCGCGTTCCGGAGCCAGGCGCGGTGGGCCCGGAACGGAAGCCTCCATCAAGACGACGCAATCCTCGGCGCGTCGCCGTCCGTGGCCCGGGGCCTCGCAGACTCCGGCGTCGGCGGCCGGTCCACGCCTTTCCTGCGGGCACTTCCTCGCTTCCTCCCCGCCGACCGGCCCACCGCGGCATCCGGCCGCGCTGGAAACGGCGGGGCAATAACGATATCTGGAGGCGGCGGGCGGTGCGGCTGGTGCGGCCCCACGTGCGGCGAGAGACGCACTCCGCGCACTACTTGGGCGGCGCCAACAAAAGTTTAGCGACGGACCATTTTCTCGGGCGTCTCGGAGGGGCGGTCACCTTTCCCCGGCATGCCAGACCTTCTTCGGGCCTTGCCTCTTCCCGGCCATCAAATTTTCACCGCGCGCTCGAAGTGCCCCCGGCGGCCCGGCGCGCCGCCTCACCTGCAGTATGCAGCGATCCGCGCCGCGAACGCGTATGAGAAACGCACCGTATAAATATTTCATATCGGGGGCCACTACACTACGCTGGTCCAGGCACGGCGGCCGGGCAGCCAGGGCTAGGCCAGCCAGGCCGAGGGCCAGGCCTGGCCAGGCACTGCACGGCGCGGTGAAGCAAGCCTTCCGTTTATGGAGAGCGGCCCGGCAGGGGGAAAGCAAGCGGCCAGACTCCAGATAATCAGTTGTAATCCCAAATCATCAGAATATCTATAAATAATCTTAAAAGAGACAACAATCATCTGAGAGCATGTGTTTGACAAATGGCCCGATGGCGAACGACACACCGCGAGCACGCGACGCCGCACAACAAAATCCAAGATAATTTACTTCGATCTATTTTTCAGCATCATGTGTCTTGTGCTTAAAAAGCCGAGGAGAGTGATGAGCGATCGGCCCGAATTGGTTCAGCATGGAGGGCGCTGCGATCGCTGCGCCGCGGGGCGCAGTGGACGGGAACCAAGCGCCGCTTGGCCTGGCCGTGGCCGTCGGCGTGGCCGGGCGCGTGGTCCCCGCGGCCAAAGCGGCGCCAGCTCTCTCTCTCTCTCTCTCTCTCTCTCTCTCTCTCTCTCTCTCTCTCTCTCTCTCTCTCTCTCTCTCTCTCTCTCTCTCTCTCTCTCTCTCTCTCTCTCTCTCTCTCGCACGCCCATCCAACACGCAAAGAGAGACGATGCACTGTTCGGCATTATCAGGCTATTTGGATTACGCAGCGTCACGCGGCGGCCGAGCTGGCCTTGGTCCCTGGTTCGAATCCTGGAAGGCGGATGCATCATGAACAGAGCATAAGCGGCTCGCCCACGCCGCGCCATGTGCACCACAACACGTGGCCAGCCAGCCAGCCAGCCTTGGTGACAGGCTCATCACCATGGCGGAGCGGGGCGGGACGGGGCGGGGCGGGGCGGGGCGGGGCGCAAGGAATGCACCCCTCGACCCGCTCAACGCGTTCCCACGGGTCCTGCAGGTCCCGCCGCACAGCCACACACGCCGGCCGTTCACGAAGCACGTCACACGCCGCCCCCGAAACAGGTGCAGCGGGACCGAAGCGAAATAGCACAAACGGACACGACGCACCTGGTGGCCGCCGCTCCGCTGCGCCCAATCCCATCGGCGCGCACGCGCAAACCAGTTTAAATTAGTATTCACACAGGATTTCCGCCCTAAAACAACTACTGCTAGACAACAACAGAAGTTTCTCGCTATTTTTTTTTTTTTTTTTTTTTTTTGCGGAGTCACCTTACGTTGCACTGTTTTCCCGACTATCTGTTCCTTCTGTTCTTTCTCGCGTCGGTCGCCACGACTGCCGGCGCCACGGCTGGCCCGCCCCGCCTCGTTGACCCTCGGCCCTTGAGGACGCGGCACGGCGGCACGGCGGCCTGTCCTTGGTCGAGCCTTAAGCGCGTTACAATTCCCCTGCGGAGGGAAACGCGGCGAAGCAAGCCAAGCGGGCGACGCGGGCGAAGCCACTGCGGGGCCGGGAGGCAAGGCAAGGGGAGGGGCTCCGACCACGCCGACCGAAGCCACCCCGACACGGCCCCGCGCCCCGCCGAGGCCGGCTGCTCCAACCCCCCGACCGGGGGGCGGCAGCCCCTGTCCGAGGCCCCCGACGTCGTCCCTAAGGCCGTCAAGTAGACTCCAGCCCACTGTCTCTCTCGCCCTCATGGCGAGCCGCGTGGTCCGCGAGCTGCAGCAGCGCCCCGCCCCGCCCCGCAGGACTCATTTTCGCAACATTGTCCAACGCACGACGCGGGGCTGCACGCGGCGCCTCCAGCACGGCGCACCAGAATAATTGGAAATAAGAGAGAGAAAAATTATTTTAAAAATATATAAAAAGAGGCAGCGCGCGGTACACAAGAGGCAACCGTGAGTAAAATAATTGCAAATAAAATATACAGCAAAAAAAATAATAAATAAATAGAGGCGGCGGGACGCTGTAATTCGCAGCCGTAAGTGACTCGGCGGGCAGTGGGCACGACGCGACTGTGGGAACGGCGACGGTTCGTGACCGCCGCGCCGCGCCGCGCCGCGCCCCGCGGCCAGACAAGGAACAAGACAAAGAAACTAATATCGGAAGGGGAGCAGATAAATCGTGCACTCAATTTACGACGGCGTTCGAGATCGACCGACCGGTTGCAACAGGAATGAGGAATCAACCCATTTTTCCCCATTCCTAACTACCGGTGCCAGAGCTAGCCGCGCACTGCACATGCAGTCTGTCTGCCTGTCCCTCTGTTTGTCTGTCTAGCGACCGTCGATGGGAACGCGCCATCGCCACGACGCCCGCTGGCTGACCCGTTGATGCCCAGCCACCCACGACGGCCCGGGGAAGGCGCCGCGACGCCGCCAAGGATGCCGACGCCTTGGTTGGGCAAAGCGCCGACCCGCCGGACCTGCAAGCCCATCAACTCCAACTAAGGCGTCTGATTGGATGAATCTCTGGACGCGGCGACGCGGGACACATTCTGAGCCCCGTGCGGCGAACCAGGACACAGGCCGACCTCGCCCCGTCGTGGGGCTTCGTGGGGTGGCGGCGGCGCAGGGGCCAGGTCCAAACAAGTAGGTGACCCCCGTGATGCTGGGGCTGGGGCGGGCTGGGGCGGGCTGGGGCGCGTGCCGCTCCACACTGCTCGCGTTTCGCACTTTGGCACTCGACAGCCTCCCCCCACCCCTCTTTATTTTCGCTCAAAGCATTCTCAGGCACGCGCCCCGTCCCAGTGAGGCGGCCGGGCCGGCAGCTTGATGTGACCCAGTAACGCTATGCAACTCGCGGTGCCGGCCTGGCTCTGGCTCGGCTCGGCTCCCCGCGGCCGGCCCGGCTGGGTCGGTGCCTCGTCGCTCGGCTCGTCAGCGCCGCCGCGCTCATGACGAAAGGCCGAAAGGCGGCGTGATGAGCGGGTACTCGCTCAGTACCTCGCCTTCGAGTACCCGGCCTACCCGGGGCCTTTATAATTTGGGGCAACACCCCCGCAGCCACGGCGCCGCGGGCACCACGGAGTTTCACCATCAGCCCATCAGGCCGCGCCGCGCCGCCTGCCAGCCGCCGGGCACGCGCGCCGCCACCAACACCGTCAGCACGGCGGCGACATTGTTGACACAGCCAGTGTGTCGGCCATTAGTGCCGCTTTCGGCCGCGAGGTGGCGTGGCGGCAGCAGCTGCATCATTGCGTGAGGAATCGAGCACCGCCGCGCCAATCAGCGTTCAAGCCGCGCGCATAGAGGCGCCAAGCCCGGGGGCAGTGTGTGCGCGTCTCTCTCTCTCTCTCTCTCTCTCTCTCTCTCTCTCTCTCTCTCTCTCTCTCTCTCTCTCTCTCTCTCTCTCTCTCTCTCTCTCTCTCTCTCTCTCTCTCTCTCTCTCTCTCTCTCTCTCCACCCTACGTGCGTGGCGCGGGCTCACGCACACACGCATCCCAATCCAACGTGAATGGCACGACACTCCGCAAGACAATGCGGTGCGGTTTCATTACAAATGACCCTGTCACGACGAACGCGGCGGGCCGCATGAGAAGACACGCCAGCGAGAAACAGAGACAACAACACCACAGCGTTGGGCGCGGCGACGGTAACAAGTTTGCAGAAAAGTGCATGGCGATGGCATGCGCACCTCGAGGGAGAACAAGACCATCAACTGACTGGAGCGCCCGGCCGGGACTGGTGCAGGCCTGGCCTTGGGTGCCACGGGCCTGCCCTTGGCGAAGGACGGCGACGAGTCGGAGACCAGGACCGTCTTCTTGGCGCGCTTCGCGTGTCACAGCGCCGTGACCGCCGCGGCCCGGCACCGCGTTGCACCGCGTCGTCGCGGAGGTCGATGGAAGGGATCGGTGGAGGTCTTCTTCAGCGATGCCGCACCCGGTCGGGACGGGCGAGGCGGACCCGAAGCGGCACCAGCAGACAGGGGCAGGTGCGCAGACACGCGGCGCGTCCCCCGGCCACGACGGCGCGGGTAAGCAGAGCCCCGCCGCGTCTCAAGTATCGGGTAATCAGAGCTCCAGATATGACGTGAGAAAAGAGAAATCAGAGAAATCGACGCGCCATCGCCCCGACCGGGCCCCGACTCCCACACGGAGCGCGTCTCAGGGGACGGACGGGGCCTGCCCTGCACGCTGTGCAGTAAATAGTGCAAGTGCGCGGCGACCGACCTACCGAGCGCGAAGCGCACCGGGGGACTGCTCGGATTAATGAGATGTGGGAATGCGTTAGCGTGTTGGGAATCATGTCAGGTCTTTGTGTGCGGGTGGGTCCGACCCGCCCGACCCGTCCGCCGAGTCGCGACCTCAAGACATGTGCGCGTGTGCGCCGGCCGACGCACGCAAACGCAAATTCAGATATTTTTCTTTTCTTTTCAATTTGGGGCGCTCGGGCGGACGACGGTCCCCGCAGCCCAGTCACGCGATGAGGCACCGAACCATCCGCAGCCGATTCCGAAGGGTCGCTTCGTCTCTGTCGCACTCTTGGGCCGTCCTGTAGGAGTGCGGGAGAGACAGAAACAATCCCTCTACTCGGAATGGCGGCAGCGGCACCCCGTGGCGGGGCTCGCGACGTTCACTGATATTCTGCGGCGATGCGCCACCCCCGCCACCAACCCTCCCCCTCCCCCAACCCCAACCCCCCGCCGAGCCATCCCTTCGCGGCCGCGATTTCCCCATCCCCCTTACCCCCAGCGTCCTTGAGGATTCGCGGCGGAAAAAAACTTTTCCTCTAACACCATAAACACCCACTTCCCCGGGGCCCCGCACACTGTGCGCGAAGGCAGCACGGCCAAGCAGGGCGGCCAAGCAGGGCGGCCAGTGTGCAGTGGGAGTGTGGGAAGCCCGGCACGGCCCGCCCTCAATCATGGGAACGCCACAGAGCACATCCTCTCCTCACACAACGCACCGCTGCGAGGCGAAATCGCACTTCACTTCGCCTCGAATAACGTCGCTTTCTTTCCGCCATCATGCCGTCCGCCAAATCCGCGCGCGCTCTCGGAGCGCCACTCTGGTGAACGTCGTCGTCATCGCCATCCGGGCACATCCACTCCATCCATCCCCCGCGGTGGCTTTCCCCGCGAGGCTCCGCGTTAATCGTCACCGCCAGCCAGCCAGCCAGCCAGCCATACTGCACACGCCGGTCGGGCGGCGGCCTCGGGGGCGTGACAGTGAAAGTAAACAGCAGCAGCCGCCCCCCGCGGCCGCCACAGTCAGGAAAGGATCAAACTCCAGCACAACACAACGGCCCCCGCCCCGCGCCCCGCCCCGCGCGGTCCACGGCCCTCGCCGCGGCGTGCCTTCCACCGGGACGCGTCACGATCGGCATCGGCCCGCGCCGAGCCGACGCCGATACGAACGAAACCCGCAGCCCTAATCCAACTGAATCGGACTAAATGGAATCATTTCGGAGCGCCGCGCCGAGCGCTCACGACGTTGCTGATGTTGCTGCTGTTGCTGCCCGTTGCCCTCCTTGACGAGGCGCCACGGCGACCTTCCTTACACAATGCGCGCTCCAAACGAACCGACGTCGCGACGCTCTAGCCGCGGCGGACTGCCGGGTCGCGGAACGCTCTCGGCGCCGCGGCCCGCAAAAACACCGAGCGCGACCAGCGCGGCCGCGGCGTCGCGGAAGCAGGCGGCTCCGTCTCCCTCGCGGGGCGCGCCGCTGGGGCGGGAGAGAGACAGCGCGACGGGCTGCGGCAGGATAGCCCGGTGTCGTCGCCTCCCGGCGCCGCGGAAAGCCGAGTCACAGCCAGCCAATTTGGCGGCGCCACAATGGTGACCATGGCGTCGCGACGCCGCCGTCGTCCGGGCTGACCCGGCCAACCAACCCGGCCAACCAACCCACCCCGGACCGGGGCCGGGGGCCCGCGTCGCCGGGAAGGCAAGCGAGGCGAAGGCGCCGCGCAGCCAAAGCGGGTAGCCACTCCATCACGACGTGCGGTGGGACGCGACGCGGCCCGGACCACTGTGCCAGGCCCTGCCAGGCCCTGCCCGCAGCAGCAAGAGGAATCTCAGCCGGGCCCAGCTGCGGCTTGTCGTGCCTGCCTCGCGACCCATTAAACAATTTCGCAGAAAGTAATGGAAAGGCCGCCGCCATTGCGGCCGCAGCCAGCGTCGTCGTCACCCCCTCGGCCCGCCCCTCGGCTTTCACGGCGCAACGCGACGCGTGCCGAGCTGCCGCATACAGCTCCACGAGTTCCTCAGGGAAGCGCACGGTTGAAAAAAAAAAAAAAAAAAAAAAAAAACAGCGAATAAGAAAAATAAAATGCTCGTGTTGGTATTCGAAAAACGTCGACGACGCTGGCCCGACACGCAGCACAGCACACTCTGGCGGTTAAGTAACGATTTGCGCATCGCCGTCGTGTGAGTACAGTCAAACTGCGCACCAAACAACAGGCCGCGTGACGAACAGTGACGCTCCCGTGGGCGGCGCGCACACACACAAACACACACACACACACGGAGCATACAGCATCCTGCACGACCTTCCAAGGCAGTACAGCTGTTGGCCACACAGCCACCGCCGAGCCATCTTCCCCACACACGTGCAGCTGCGGCCAGCTGGCGCGGCAAGGGCACACACACACACACTCACACACACAAAACTCACGCACCTGACAATGCTTCCCTGACCCGACCCTGGATTAATCCCGATTAATCCAACATAACCTTTCCAACAATCAATCCAGAGAGCGCGGGGACAGGCCAGACCAGACCAGATCCGGTACGCGGGTGGAGGACAGGGAGGGACACAGCGGGAAACTGACGGCGCGCTACCCACCGCGACATTTGAAAGGAGGAAAAGGAAACCCTCGTCCGACTCTGCCGACCATTACCGGCCGACCGGCCTGGCAAAATGGCTCATCTAGTGCAGCCAGAGCGGCGCAGGCCTCGAACGCGGCAACGGGACCGGGACCGAGGGCTGGCTTGGTGCTCCGAGGGACTCGGTGGTAGCGGTCCGGGACTCGGCCCGGCGGCGCGGCGGCGCGGCCAGGACCAGGCGAGGACGACGCGGGGACGCCACGCATCATCAGCGTGGCGCCGAGAGGAACCGGAGCCCGCCGCGGACCGCCGCCGCGCTCGTGCCCTTCACCGCCATCCCAAACAAAAGGGCGGCGGCGCGCGGGGAGCGGCGGCCAGCGGGGTCCTCGAGCCGAGAGAGCAAGCAAAGCGCGTGTACTGTGAATATGGATGTACACGAACGCAGGGCGCGGGGCGCGCGAGGAGGCAGGGAGGTTATACAGGGCGGGCTAGGCGGGAAACCTACTTGCATCGACTCCGTTCTCGCCTCGGCTGGCTGCTCGGCCTGACCGGCGCGGCGCGTAGACGCGGGGAAAGGATGGCGGGCGCGCCGTTTGCCTTTCGCTGCGATTAACCGGACCAAACTCTGCAGCAGTTTGATTCCGAACAGCGCTTTGGTCGCTCCGTCTCTCTCGCGCCTTGCTGCAGGACGCCTCACGAGTGCGAGAGCGACGGGCACTGATCGGACGCAATGAGGCGGCGGCCCGGCCGGCAGCCCTGCGATGGCCGATGGGCTGCACGGGCTGCACCGAGCGGGAACCGGACCGGGCGGCCGCCGCGGCAGGCCGGGCCATCGGAAAGGCAGGCGCAAGCTAGGCGCAACCACGGCCAGACGACGGCCAACAAGAGACGGCTCGACTCACTTTCTGGCTTGGCCGCGCACCAAGGCCGGCGGACGGCCGGCACCCACCCCGCCTAAGTCCCTTATCGTTATCGGCGGCTCGGTTTGACCGCCACCACGGACACGTCCTTGCCTTGCCTGGCGCCGCCACGCGCCGTTGCACCGCGACGTCCACGGCATGCGGCCGCGCTGGAAAGTTCATCACTTCACATGGATGGCATTTCAAGACGGAGCGCGGCGCGGGGCGGCGGGGATAGGGTTTCTGACACCGTGGGAGTTTTCACTCGGCTCCCCTCCGCGGCCGACCTATCCGAGCCGCCCTGCTCCTCTGCGCGTGATGCATCGATGGCTGCGCGACCCTCTGCCGTGCCTCTCCAGGGGACCACGTCCAGCGGGCGCGCTGTCCCTCTCGCACTCATGGGGCGTATCACAGCGCTGCGAGAGAGACAGAGCGATGGAGCAGTGTTCAGGACGAGCCTGCATCCCGCGCAGCAGGGCCTGGCCGGCCGGGCCGCGCCGGGCGTGACTGGAATGGACTGGACTCCTTCCCACTCCGCCACACCATGCAGATGCCCCGCACGTCCTCGGCCGTCCTCGGCCGTCCTTGGCCACTGCGGCAGCCTGCCCTGCGTCAACAACGAACAGCCCAGCCCAGCCCAGCCCTCGACCACTTGATGGAAAAGTGCCGTCTGTTTGACGGTTATCATCTCCACGGTAGGCATTCCACACCGTGCGCCCACAGCCACGCGAGCGGCCCGCTGACCCCGCAAACTCACACTCACGCGCGTGCGCGCGCGGCGCACGCCTGGGTGTACTCGTTACAACTTTTGCAGCTACCCCACACCGGCAGGCTCGCCTCAAACGCGCTGCAGGGCCTCAATTTCCCACGACGCCAAGCCCACCGGCGAATCCCCCCTCTTTTTCCACTCCCCGACCAACTTAACATCCCCCCACGTAACGAAAAACACAGCAATCTAATTAGTTGGCACGCTGCTTAGAAAACGGCGAGAAGAAAAAAACACCGAGCACTTTCCATTCTGATGACACATAAATCTGGCGAGATATGACTGACTAGCCAGGGGAGATAAACCGAGACACGTCCCATCCTACACTGCCTTTCCCACGACAAGCTCGGCGGTCCCAGGTTCGCGCCCCGCCGGGGGCCTCCAGTCCGGCACTTCCACACGACTTGGCATGCCTCGGCTTGGAATCCGTTCCGGGCTCTGGCCCCGGATACGCGACAGCGAAGTGCATTGGACAGACTCGCCGCCCCGCCCACGCCGCCGCGGAACTGTCGCGGACCCCACAGGGCCGCGCGGCGCCGACGCGGCTAGACGCGGCTAGACGCGGCGAGACGCGGCGCCGCCCAGCGTGGCCCTGGCCCGGCCCGTATCTGCGCGCTGCCCGGCCTCCAGTTAGGCCCCTGTGCCTGCGCGCCCGCCCGGCCGCCGGCCGATACGTGAGGTTCACTGCCAATGTTTGGACCGAGCAAGCAGAAGGCGGCACGGCACCACGCCCAGCGCACGCTGCGCCTGGCCCTGGCCTTCACTCGCGTGACGCACGCCCGGGCGTGACCAGGGCGTGACGGCGCCCAAGAGCGTGACAGTGTGACAGTACGCGTGACGACGGCTGCATGGAGTGCACCATCGTCGCGAAGCAGGCGCACCAAGCGTCCTCGCGGCCCCGAGGCTTCCGAATAGAGAAGAGCGCTTCTGCGACGTCGAAATCGTTGCGAAACGGGCCTCTGTCTCGGCATCGAGATAAAACACGGACAAAACGCGGCAGGGCGTTCGTCACGGTCCCTTAGCGCGGCGGTAAAGATTCGGCCGCGATTTCGGCGCCAAACAGTTTGCCGGTCGGTCCCGCTGCACCGGCTCGCTGGGCCAGGCTGGCTGGGCCAGGCTGGGCACACACACCTTCGTGATAGGTCGGGCGGACAGCACCCCGTCAAGGCGAGGCGGCGATCGTGCTCCTCGCCGGCACAGTTCGCAACAATGGCCGTTATGGAAGGCAAATTGTGCAACGACAGCGAGGCCGCGGTCCGGCGGGGCCGGCCGTACGCAGCAAAGAGGGAAGCCCCAATCAGTGACTCATACTCATCACTAGCGACACGGGCCACGCCCTGCCGCCACGCCCTCGGCACCCCAACGGGATCCGGGAGCGAGGCCGGGCGCCACCCCCGGCACGGCGTCACACCCCTTCCCCAGACGGACGGGCAGGACTTCCTCATGCTCCCGATGGGAGGCGACCCGTGACGGACCGGGAGGCGAGGCTGGCCCGGCCGGCAGGGCCTAGACTGCCCCGGCCCCGCCTGGCCCCGTAGCCCCGCCTAGGCCGGCCGGTCCAACTGTGCCACAACATTCATTGTTTCGTCGCTCTCTTTTGTCTGACGACGCGGCGCGCGGCAACGGCGGTCGGATTATGACGCACGGGCCGCCACGGCAGGCCGATAACCGAAACCGGAGCAAAGCACGGACAGGGTCGCTAGCCGCGAGCAGACAGCCGGCCGCCGGACACGACGCTGACGGCGACCTCGCACCGCGACGACCACGGGAAAAGCAATGTCCAAATATCGGGTTGGGAGCAGCATTGATCAAAACGGTGAAAAATTCTCCACTGCATCCAATTCAGGCCGGGTTCCGTTCCCCCTTCAAACGGAGCAGTAGCGCGATTTACTGCCTTGATTTAGGAGCAGTCTTGGCACAAAGTTGGTCAAAACCGTCAGAACGGCGATGAGTGTCAATATTATAAGAATACTGCAGAATACTGAAGAACACCAAAATAAATAATCCGGCGTGTACATCTGGAGCTAATGCCCCTCACTGCTGGGGGCCATGTACCGTGGCGGCCGGCGCTCCTGCACTGCACGCTGCTCCACTGCCGGGCAATGCCCCGGTGCCAGCCAGTCACTCCGCGGCCAGGCGCTCCTCTAGGCGGTGTCCTCGCGTCCCCGCGGCCATCCATCAGCTGCCCGTCCGTCCTCGGCGACGCCGGCTCGTCGGCCCGTTTGCTCTGCGCGGCCGGGGCGGCCGGGGCGGACGCAACGTCCCCACAGTTTACCCCGTACACAATGCATGGCAGCCTGCCAGCCCCGCTGCCCGCCGCCCCCGTTGCCGCGAGGGTGCGCTGCCGGAAGATCGCCACCCCCTCCCCGCGGCGCCGTCCACCCCTCCCCACCACCGCCGACACACTCCTTCGTGGGGGACGCATTGGTCAAGAAACGGTACCGTATCGATCTCTCTTCTCAAAGCGGGATCTGTCGGACCATTCACTTCTCCGACATGAAAAACCTCGACAGACACACACACACACTCACAGACTGGCTCCTATACAATTCACACCGACACGCACACACCGGCGCGGTGATCGCCACGTCCCCTGCGCGCTGCAGCAGCCCAGCTGACACTGCGCCCCACTACCCCCAAGGTCACCCCTCCGCCCCCTCCCCGCCCCCCGCGGCCCCTAATCCAGTGCAGGCAGTGCGGGTACGCGTCGCGGGCATGGCGGCCAAGGCCGGCCCGGCGCCGTGGCCGACAAGGGCGCCGCGCACCTCGCCGTCAGCCGACGAGCGAGTCCCGGACGGTCCCGGACCAGTCCCAACACCAAGCGTCACGAAGGCGGTACGTCATCGCGCGGCCCGCGAGGGGGAAAACAAGAAATAAAACATGACACACACACAAAGCGGCGGTCCGCATCCGAATCGCTGGAGGCTGGGGCACGCCCCACACAATCTCGCTGCGGTCAGGAAGGCACAGGTAGCCCCCCTACCTGACGGGGCACGGCTAGTGCTGCCGACGGAGCCCCTGATCCCAGCTCTGCCAGCATGCTGCCAGCCAGCCCTAGTGGAGTCACTCGGGAGCCCCACGTCTCACTGCCCCGCCATCTCAGCCACTTGTTCCGGACTTCCACGGCCTGGGCCCCAGCCCCGCCAGTTCGCGCCCCAACGGAGCCCCCTATGTACTTTGTTTCTCTGCCCTAAGCGGACGCGGCCAGCAGGGCCCGCAGGCTTCTGGCGAGCCGAAGCACCTCGAGGTCGGCTCGAGGCGCCAACCAAAATCGAAAACAAGTGCCGGCAGCACTAGGCAGCCGTGGCCGGCACTACGTCCTGGTGCCGCAGACGTTACGGGGAAAATAAAAATAATAGAGGCGGAGGGGGGGGGCTCCTTTGTTGGCTGAGGCGGGGGAGGGGAGATGCTGCTTTTTGCCACCACCGTGCAATCCGGTGCACTGGGTACTGAAGGTTCTGGGTACTGCAGAGGGCTGCGGGGCCCTGCCAGGGGAAAGGCTCATTTGCTAATGCAAATCCGACGTCTCCGGGTGCCATCCTGGTCCGCCCCGGAAGATGCTGGCAGGTGCTGGGTAGTTCGGGAGGGGACGCGTCTAGCGTCCAGCCGACGGACGGGGCAAGACTGAAACATCAGTGGACTGCCTAGGAAGGACCCTACCGTACCAGTGGGCTCCCCAGGGACTCTATCGCAGCCGCCCAACTCAGACCCCACCATGCTAGACAACGTGCGTGCGACCGTGCAGGACTACCCTATTAGATAAAACACCCACCAATAATTTGTTTTCATGTTTTTTGGCATTTCAAACAACTTACAAAATGCAATAGTGTCAAAGAAAATTATGGGGAACTTGGTGCCAGTCGTCACTACTATAAAATTGAAATTGTCTTGAACCAGGTACTAATACATTGCGGCTAGAGACATGTGAAGTCCGCAATGCATGGCCTCTGTAGAAGTTTAAAGCGTGCATATAAATGAGCAGATGTGAGCCCGAAACTCTTTAGTTTTCAGTGATAAAAGCCAAGGGTGGATAGCCATTTCCAAAATATCATCCAATATTGACCAAGGAAAGAAATTTCATGTGCCACACATAGGCTACTACTCTTGCAAAAGGAAAAAAAAAGGAAATAAAAATCACACTGAAGTTAGGCTTGGATTTTAATGAATAAAGTAAAGAAAGTAGACTAAATAACGACTGATTAAAAATTATCCTCTAATAATGTGACAATGTAAAAGGAAACAATTTATCACTATATTACTGAGCTCTTTTATTTTACTTCAAAGTTAAGAACAATGTAGTAGTGGAACATTTGTAAATTTAAACAAGAAAGTAATGACATTAGTAGAACAGAACAAGATAAAATATGAATGGAATGGGAACGAACACTAAAGCTACACGGGCCGGGTCAAGTCAAAACTAAGAAAATAAATTAACAGTAAATTACAAACTCACGACGACAAAATTATGTTTAATTCTCTTTGTTCAGTAATTGTTTCTGCGGTAAACATAACCTTCCAACCTGATTTCAAATCTAAAGGGTGTGATTTTCAAAAATCATGAAAGAAACTTGAGCGAAAAGCCCCAGCTAGCCTTGTGCTGCTCTAAAACCATGCAGATAGCAGCAAAGAGACCCACATTTAATGCGAGTTCACCCTGTCCGTATCGGAAAGAAGGTGAGAGTACCTGAACACACTAAGGACACGGAATCGGCAACCAAGTTGAAACGTTTCAGTTATTCCAAAATCCAATTTTCTCAGCGAAGAACACAGCACTAAAAATCACACAACACTTGTCACGGCGCCGCGCACATGCACGATTTAATCCACACGCGCGCCTAAATATATTTGCCAAACAGCTGTACGGGCAGGTACTCTCTCGCACAGGTTCGAAAACAAACTGCCTGACTCCGACCGAGCGAGCTCTTCGGCGCCGTTGAGGTGGTCACTATGCCTGCAGTGCTGCCAACGCCGATACGACAATAGCGCACTCTGGCGCGCCGCTGTGACCAAAACTGGCACTAACGTTGGCGCCAGGTGTTTGAATTGCACAATACGTAACTCCATATAACTCCCCGTCTACTCCAGAAGTCATGAGCTCAGGCATGGCTGACTTTCCTTCACACTACACTTTTTCGGTATCAGCATATCTTAATTTACGATTAGGCTAAAAGAAAATGCATTTGATGCAAACTTGCTAAATTTATTTGAGGCAAAAAATAAAATTAATTTGAAAATACACATTATTGGCAAAATGCATATAACACAGAAGTTGTTGGGAAAAAACTATTCCTAATTTCACAGCGAAGAAAAATTAATTATTTTTCATGATCCGACAGAAATTGTTTCACATAAAGGCACTGCTTGAGGAGGCTCGAGTTATTGTAATTGCTCATCTTCTGATAAAACTTCCTCCCTGTCAAACAAAGCCCTTTATGTTAATTTAATTCTTCAAAACTTGAATTCACTACTGATGAATCAACACAAGCCATAACTCACAAAAGATCTTCTTTAATGGCACCAAGGATATCACATACTGAATGTCATTGATAGACTCTTGTAATTCTTGTTTAAGAAAAACTGGAAAACTTTCAAATTTGTAAAAGAAAATCACGTTCCTTCCTGCTGATGTGTGGTAGAGGCGCACCTGTAAGCAAAAATAGACAATAAGACATAAATGATTATGAAGTGCAGAAACAAAAAAAATTATAAACCAACAACTTACTTTTTCAAATAAATGGGCTAGGACATAGATAAGGCTCACACTAAATTCAGAGAGCGATGGTAAGCCACGAATCTCAAGACATTCACCTTCCATAGCATTTTCTAAAACACCTGAAATCAATTGAAGGGTTTGTCTTCGATGCTTCACATGGTGTCGAATATTCATCCACAGTTCCATCCCAAAATCCAACCGTTTCACCTGCAGCCTTGATGTTGACCAAGAGTATTTCTTCTGTAAGGCACAGATTGCATCTGAACCACGTGTCAGACTAAATTTTATTTAAAATAAAAAAAATAATAATTTTTTAAACACATATATATATATATATACATATATTTTAGTTAAGTTTTATAACTTTCTCAAGATACCCACCAAGTGCCTTCACGCAGAGATTCATCAGTCAGTTTTAATGAAGTTCTCATTTTCTGACAAAGGAGTTGCCATTCAGACAAAATTTCTTTGGAACAAAATTTAGTGACTTCAATGTCACTAAAAGGCACGCATCTGCCAGATTTCCTAACAAGCTCTAAGTGTGGACAGGTCTCTGTAAACTATTAACAGGGTTAAAAGAGGTTTATCGTAAGCCAGAAGAAAAATGCAAGAAGACTTACTGTTAGCCAGTGGTCATGCTCACTGCTACACCCGTTTTCAACACTAGTAGGTTCCCTCTGTAAATCACAGTCCAAGCAGCATGCAACATTACTTTGGTTCCAATCAGTTATGTCATGCGCATGACAAGCTTTTTCATGTGCTTTAACTTTTTGGGGTTGCTCTATCGTCTGAATTATGTGCAAAACTTGCTTTCTGATGTGTATACAATTCATATACAGACAAAAACTATAAAATATACTTCCTACCAAGAAGGGAAAAGAGTTGAATGAGATAATTTGTAGAAGAATAGCATCGAATTAGACAAAAAATAGTTTACCATAAAGATTTTTCTTCTCGTCCCTTAAACTAAGTCTCAAGTCAAGCAGAGTTCCACTGTCCTCCTTTCTGATTATATTAGTGACAATATGTTCATAAGCCAATTCCCATCTACGAAATTTGAAGAAAAGAAATGTCGCACATGTGCTACTGGGATGCACTAGGCCCACCTTGAGAAACAGTAACTCATTAATTTAATAGAAATCAGCATTTATCATTTATGTGAGTGGTAACCGCACTGACCTTTTCAAAGAGATGGCCAAATGTATACAATACATTCAGGCTAAAATCACTGCATAAAGGAAAACTACACACAACAAGTGATTCATCACGCCACATATTTTTCACCATACTAGTGAACATTACTGTGGCATCTTTGATGTTGCTTGATGGGGGAATGCACAGCTTCTTGACTTCCTTAGTACCTTGTTCAGGCCAAACAATATCACTGCCAGAATAAAGAGACCGATAAAAATACAACAATGATGCATGCTTCACTCAGTAAACGCGGAACCTACAGTTCATGTTCACCGCCGCACAGTGCAAGACCGACTTTTTCTTGGCTGCGCAGAAGTCTGCTTCTTAAGCTTTTCAAAAAGAAAGTCTTGCTTAGCACAGAACCGATTTCCTCATCAACAGGTGGGGGCCTATGTGGGGTGACACGCCACCCCGTGGCCTCGGGGGCCTAGGAACAGAAACAAGCGTTCAAATACAAGCAACCAAAATGGTGACAAAAAGCGTCGCCTCTAACGGCACTCGACCAGCACCGACTCATGTTCACCTCAAACCATATAACCGACTCGCTGCTCGGCCACTTCAAGTCCACCATATCACAGAAGGACTTGGCAGCTTCAATTTCAAAAGCCATCATCGTTCGCAACGCAAGTGCAACCGGTCTCTGGACGTGTCATCACTCGCCGGGGCGGGATCAACACAACAGCTGAGCGCTGACGTGGGGGCGGGGGTTGGGGGTGGGAGGTGGGAGTTGGGGGGCGTAGCGGAGTAGCGTCTCATCCCCCATCCCCTCGCCACCTTCCGTTTTCCACAACCACCACTCTCGCCCCCGCGCCGACGAGACAATGTTGGACTTTAGGGGTTGGTTCGAGGTCATTGACGTCACAATGAGATTTTGTTGAGCAAAGTGTTGCGTCAAACAATGAAGGGCGCGAGACACTCTCCCCCCCCCCCCACCTCAGTTTGATGGTGAGTCCTGGGTCAGTCGTGTGGACTTGCAGGGGAGAGAGCCAGTGGCCAGTGGGCGAGAACGGGAGAACGCCGCCGGGACGATAGGCAGCCGATTATACATCGGAGGGGAAAGACAGACTTGGTAGAGTGCAATGAGGTGGAATTTAATGACAAGTAAAATTGGGAGAAGACAAGGTGGAATAATTGACTCAAATTGATGGTTTATATATTGTGAATGGCACATTATCAACACAATGATTTTAGGGCATCAGATCAGTAAAAATACAAGCCCAACATAAGAGTCACAATGAGTCTTCATATGCCAACAAGGCATAAGCAAATTAACCAAACTGCACCAAAACTTGAATATTTCTGTCAATTCAAAACAGAACAAAATGTCCCCCATGCTCAAAGACATTATAAATTAGTTTGATTCAATAAACATTCCAATTACAAGGATAACAAAAATTGGGAACCTAAGATAGACAAATGTAGATCCTAATAAATTCTCCACGTTCAAAAATATAGAATAACATTTTCTCATGCAATAAAAAAAATAGCATATGCAAGTTGGATTAATTGATTAAAGCTCGACATTTCACTTAAAAATATGAAAAATTAGTCAAGCCTCGAGAAAAATAATATTATGAAAAACAGAAAAAAGAGAGGCAAGATAAAAACTAAAGGATATCACAATCAAATACCTTTTGGTACACAGTAGAAAATACACTATTTCAAGATGACATGTAGAGGGGGGAAGTAACAAAGATGACAAGGTCCCTAGAAATACAGCACATGGTCTACACATTAAGATAATCAGATTTTGAAAAATATATAGAAAATGATCAGATTTTTAGTTAAACATGGATCTATAGATGGCCAGTTAATCATTGGTTCCATTAACTTGCTTTCTGAACATCAGCTGACATTAATGCCAACAAGTCCTCAATTTGCTCCAGAACGCACAGATTGTTAATTTCTGTGACATATTTGTAGAAATCCCCATCTGCAACAGAAAAAATAACAAAAATATCCAGCTTTGAACATTATTCCTGAAATTAAAGAATGTTATAAGCATGAACACACCTGAGAGCTGAGAGACCTGAATTACAGATAGAACTGTTTCACTGTCATGCTCCATACCAGCAACAACATCATCCCAATGTCGTTTAATTGCTGGATTAAATTTACGGTAACTGTAGAAAAGAACCCGGATGTCCTGTCCCTTGGGTTGCACAAAGCCTACCTAAAAATATGAAGGAAGTGTTACAGATAAAGCATAATAATAAGGCAAATACTGATAGTACCTAAAACTAGTATCCAAGTACCTTTTCAAAAAGATGGCCAAGGAGGAAAACTAATCCCACATTAAACTGAGTTAACAAGGGATACCCCCTCAGCTCAAAGCAGTAATCTCTAAAAATGTCATTTTCAATGACATTCAAAATTTTTCTGCAAGCATCTTTTTCATTTAGGGCATTGCTGCCATCTTCTAAAGAAGCCCACAGCTCGTTCTTGAAGTCTAATGAAAGGACTTTCTTCTTGGTTGAGGTATCAGAATCTTGGGGCCATGGGAAACTCCGAGTTTCACTAAAACCACAAGCATAATACAGAAAAATAAGATCATACTGAAGCACATTGTTAATGGCATAGTCAAAACTTTAATAGGTAAAGGGTCAGCTCTCACCTTCCAACAGTCACCTTGTGGGAGATGTGAACTTTGTAATGTTGCTGAGCTATTTCTCTCACCCTGTTGCGAATCTTTAAAAGACGCCCTAGGCAGAACTTTGAACTATGAACCTTAGAGATTGGTTTCCCCCTAACAATTTTAAAGCCTTCTGGGTTTTCAGGAAACTGAAAAATAAATTTATGGATAAGAAAGATATTAATATATGCTATTTTGAGGACAACACATTTCAATACCTAACACAGTAGTACATACATCCATCCAAAATACATCAAAGTCCCCAGGCCATGCAACTGCCAGATGGTTGAGGTCATCTTTCAGGTACTTCAGTTCTTCCTCAGGACTCAGGGTCAGGCGTTTTCTTCGATCATTAAAGGAGCCTTCCTCTTGCCTGGGATCAATGTTTGGTGTCGCAATGCCATTAATATTTCGTTTGTCCACCAGACAAAATTTTCTATCCAGCTTCTTCAGTTCATATCTATGAAAAAAATGGAACAAGCATCAACTAAATGTCACACTTGGACAGGTGTTTTAATAATAAAATTAAATTACCTAGCAAAGAAGTCATCAGCCACTCTGTTCCGGATTCTGGCAATGAGGTAGTTGTCTTGTTTAGCTGGATGATGGAAGGCTCGAAGATTTTCTTCAATAACATGTGTTTGTGCCTTTCTAAAGAAATCAGCACATCTGTAGAGTTGGTCCAAGAAACACACAGGCATTTTGTCCAAAGGGAACAGAGTAGTAGGTGGAGCCTTTGGTCCGTAATTCTTCAGGAGCACATCAAGCCATGGTTTTATGGCATGTGCTCCACGGTAATCAAGGCACACAACATACACTTCAGAATTGCCTTCCTTGCTAGTGACAGGTTTATTCACTATCACTTTTTTGAATACACAGTTCAACAAAAACATGAGCCCAATTGAAAAATGTTCATAAAATGTGAACATTTTAACAAGGAAACTACCACCTGGGGCAAGGATCAGCAAGGCTGCTACAGTTTCACAGTAGTGGAGCCAAGACACAATGTCCTCCTGTTCCGCTGGATTATCCTGGCAATCAATACTCCCATCAGCTGTGACAAGAAGAATTTCGCCTAGCTGTGAGGCTCCTTCAACAATACTCTTGAGGTTTGCAGGCTGCATAAGGTCTCCAGTGTTGTCTTCCCCAAACAGCCACTTTTCCAGTGTTTTCAGAATCAATCGATCATCATTTATCATGCAGGAAAGAGGATTGCCTTCATAATAGGGATTCAATGTTACGGCTCTCCAGTCAAATTTAAAATCATCTCCATAATTGGCATGCAGAAAATGATTTAAAGATGTAATGAAGGCACCAGGAGCTTCACACAGATGGATGGAGTTCAAACTTTTGGTTTTTACAGCTTTCTGTGGAACCAGAGGAAATGATGAGACATTTTCATAAAACTTGCACCATGCTTGGGTTGGGAATTCTGGATCAATTTTGTTCCTCAACTGCCATATTATATTCCCAGCAATATTTCGACGTCGTGTATGTTTATGCCAGTCTTGAAGAGGTAGATCATTAAGTTCATCCTTAACTGTGTTCAGCCGTTGCTTTTGTCTGAGGAACTGGTTAATTTTCCATGGCTCAGATGTAAATAATGTATCAGGATCGGGTAAACGCCAATCAGCAGATTCAAACAAAAATTTCTTGGAAAAGCACTTGCTTAATATATCATTTATGTCTGTGCTGGTTGTTGACACATTAACAGACTTTCTCTTCATTGTGCTTCGAGGTCCAAAGGATGTAGGCAATCCCAATGCAGCCATAGAAGAATTTGATGAGTGATTATCCCATTTTGATTTGAACTCTTTACTACTGTTTTGTTTAAAATTTAACTCTGAACTTGTAGGCCTCTTAACTTCACTGGAAGAGAAGGCTGCTCTCCAGCTATGAACTACTTTCCCAGGAGATGATCCTGGAGTCCCAGAGTCACTTGAAGAATCAGATTCCTTCCTCACTCTGTTCAAAAGAGAATTAGGGTAAATCTTGGATTCAGTTCTTGACAATGCCATCCCACCTTTCCCCATTGGCATCGGAGAGGTAGAGCTGTGTACAGAATTTTCAGATGGCTGACTGAGTGAACTATCAAATGAGTTCTCAAGGCCACTTGAAGTTTGGTCCACCTCCTTCTTTGAGTACACAACTGATGTCTCTGGACGTTGTGACAGGGAATGCCTTGTTTCTTTGCGCACAGGAGAGGGCGGGTCTGAATCTTCTTGCATACTAGAATTGAGTGAACCTATTCCAGAAGAATTTTTAGTGAATTGATCTATGTCGCACAGCTGTAGGCGCCTTCGATGGTTTTCTGGCAGAGAGTCAGGCTCTGACACAAGATCTTCAGAGTTCAGGGGTGCAACTCCATCAAAAGTGGATAATGAGGAATCACTTGTTCCATGACCACATGACAAAGAATCTGACTGCGTCATTTGGTTGTGAAGGGCTACATTTTTTGTATTGAGAGACTTTGGTTGTATATCACAGTTAAGTGCTGGATCGGCTGAAGCAACCGGAGTACTGGCCATTAGGGGTGATTCTCTTTTAGGTGTTTTGTCAAGAGATTGTGAATCTGGTGATTTAATGGCATATAAACCTAGCCTCCAGCATTGACTTTGCCTTCCCCTTCCATCTTTACCACTTTCACTTCCAGGAGTTGATGTTGAAACACACACTCTGTCTTTTTCACTCTTCTTTCTATGGTCACATTGAATCAACTGTTGACTGACTTGAGAAGGAACCAAGCTACTAACCACACCCTGATCACTGCAAATGGGTTGATTAATGGAAGTACTTTGGGCTTCAGAAGATAAGCTTGTTAAGAAATTAATGCCATGATGATTTGGAGCAGGCTTTTGTTCAAGGAAAAGCTGAGCTACCTTCTCAGTAAGACCCCTCGAATCAGATTTTAAAGGAGGCCGATAAAACTTAAGTGGTGTGGGATCGAAGAGGTTTTTCCGCTCTGACTCTGATAACTTGAGGCAGCTGTGAACAAGCAAAAACACAAACAAAATTTTAACACCCTCACAGCACCAGAGGAAAAGTACACTACAATTATGGGTAAAAATTCAAGATTGCTATTAGCGTATATATACACAGGGACTGTTTGCACAGGGCTTTCCTAACCAAAAAGTCCTATTATCATTATTCAAGAACCACTTAAATATAAAATGACAGCAAGTGTCTCTTTGACAAACGGCACGATGTAACCCCCTCCCTTCCAAGCAAATGAAAATTAATGCACTGTAGGAAAAGCCTCTGAGGGGAACTCACGTAAAAGACTAGACCAAGCCCGCTGAAATGTTTACAAACAAGAGGCCGGCAGGAGGAAAAAGGGTAGGGGGGCGAAAAATCGATATCTCGATCACACCGCGGCGCGCGGGAGAATTCAAACACAGTACGCGCCTGTAGCCATGCATCGGCGTTCGGGCGAATTACCTTTCCGATATTACGATTTTGTTATTTGCGTACCCAAAGATACATGCCAAACGTTTAATAGCTCCTTCCGAACAAAAAGGAAAACCTCGCCCCCATTCTCCCACTCCCACTCCACCCGTCCGCGCCTTTCGCGAGGGGGCCGACTGCTTTATCACAAAATGCAGGCACAGCTTGTGCGGTAATGCCATGCGCTATCGCACTCCAGGCGACGCGACGGTTCTCTTGAATCGAAGCGGGACGGCATCGAATGCCTCAATCCCGCGCATGATGTCGGCACGACGGCAGGACACTCCCACTGCCACACCCCACAACCCCATCCCCGCCCAATTCGTAAATACTAAATTTGAAGGAGACTTTGTTCAGTCCAGTCATGCAATACAAGTTTCCTTCTAAGATTGATAGGAGTCAATGTCGGACTGGCACATACAAGACATGAAGCAGGTCTCCAAATAACCAAAACAGTGCAGGGGTCATGAAACGAGGCACTCCGCCAGCAGAACAAGTGGCAACAAGTATTTGGCAAGCATTTTCGCACCGGAAATGGTAATTCTGGAGGTTTCACTAAGCCGCTCATGTCGCAAAATCCGTCAGACTAATCATAACATTAACGCCATTGTCTCCGTAGAACACACACACACGCACGCGCGCGCGCGCTCGTGTGGGAGGCTTGTGTTGCGCCAGTTACAGTGCACACATTCGCATGCAACACACTCAGTCCGTATTTTCCGACACAGTCGATACTTACTCAGGCACCCCCATCATGTAGAATGACGGCCACACTTGGCCAAACGGAATCCTCAAGAAACAGGCATTCAGGACTCAACATGCTCTTCCGACATCCCACTCATGCAAACTGACTGGAACTGGATGCTGGGCCGTTCGTCACGGGTTTCCGTCACTGCAGAAAGCTGCGCTGTGATTGGCTGTCGCCGGCCCCGGCTCGCATTTGACACATTTCTGCGCTCGTCTGCCACTTTTCCAAGTTCCAAGTAGAGACCTGTGTTGGTTTACCGAGACTGCGTTTGCGGAAAGTTCAAAGCCAACATTGTTTAGGTTCCGAAGCCTGAAAAAATGCTGCGCGTACGAAAGAGGAACCACGGGGGAGGTTATCATTCTGGGCTCGGGTTGCGAGCATGATGGGTTGCCTGCCTGGACGGCGCGGCGGGTGGGAGGTGTCGCGCGGTGCTGGTCTGTCCGTCTATCTTTGTCTTTTCCAGCCTGTTCGTAGAATTTTTTTTGAAGTTCCTTCCTTATTTCCATTGGTTCCTCACTTTTTTCTACTGTTTCATCCAGGGCGTAAAGAAAGACAAATTAAAATGGTCATTTTTTACCTCATTTTATTTTATCAACAATAAATACAAACATATCAAAATCGTAACTATAGACGTCACATCGACAGTAACTTATTCATTTACTTCACACGTCAATCATTGCGAATCGTGTCAATCACACGCGCATCCACTTCATGGAAAACTCGGTCTCTTTGTACTAACATTGGTCAAGCAACGAAAACACATCGTGTTTAGAACACGATGCTAGTCTTACAAAGTGAAACACACATTCACCTTAGTTGTAGATTAAAAACGATAGCACAAGTGGATAAGTGAGTCTGTTTAGGTGAGGGTGTGCCAGATGGACACGACCCTCCGCGGCCGCTGCTCGATGGCGCGCCAGTGCTCCCGGCCGCGCTCGCCCTGCACGCGGCTGCCCACGGCCACGGCGCCGAGCACGCGGTCTCGGGGGTGGCGGCTGCCCGGGGCTCTGTCATCCTGCTGGAGAGAGAGAGAGAGAAATCACCAATTATTCGTGCAACTGTCGGGACCAGGTCAGCGCGGTACGGTGCGCCACACTGCAATACGGACCGGAGGTCGGTGGCACAGAGCCACGACGAGGGACAAGGTGCCCAGCTGCGCCGGCGTCAGCTTCAGGGAGAGCGTCTCGCAGAACTCAGGGTTCAGGGAGGGCTCCTGGGGGTTGGTGCGCGCCGAGTCCACGCGCCGGCCGCTGCCGGAGTGCACCAGCGTCGCCCGGACGTACGGCCCTGCAGTCGGACCAGTCGGACAGTGTGAGTCACTGCCAGCGCAGTGGGGCAGTCGGCTTCCACCCTTACTTACGGAAGTGGTCCGGCGAGGGCACCACGTGCTCCAGCCGCACGCGCGTGGCCTTCACCACGCTCACGGAGAGGCGCTGCGCGGTGGGCAGGAAGCTCAGGCCGAACAGCAGCATGGCGCGCTCCTCGGGCTGCGGCGCCAGCGGCACGCACAGCTGCGTGGGCTCCCTCGCCGCCAGGATCTGCTTGAGGCGCACCTCGCCGCGGCACAGCAGCGAGCTGCCCCGGAGCTTGCACTCGTCCATCACCGCCACCTGCAGCGACCAGTCCTGCGGAATGGGGCGCAGTCAGGACCGTCTGGTTAGCGTCCATCGCACCCATCGCGCCACGAGTACGACGAGACGGCTCTGCACGGAAGCCACGCGAGGCGGCCGCGTACCTTGATGTCTGCTCGGCGCGCCTCGACGGCGAAGTCCTCGTTGAAGCGGGGCTGCCGCGAGTGGCGCACGGAGCGGGTGCGCAGCTGGTGCAGCGTGCGGGGGTGGCCGAGGGGGTGGCCGCGGCCGCGCAGCCAGCGGAAAGGGAAGGGCAGCCTCCGCGGCGACACGCTCAGCTGCACGCTGGGGTCGGGGCTGGCGCCGTAGTCCCTGGACGGCAGGCCGCGCGCCTCCACCACCGTCAGGGCCAAGCGGCCCGTCGCGGAGGCCGCGCCGTCCTCGCCGTGGCCCAGGTACTGCACCAGCAGCACCACGCTGGGAGGGCCGCCCAGGGCGCCGACGAGGGGGCCGTGCGGCGGCGAGGCCACGCAGGCCGCCGACGAGTCGTTACCGGGAAGCACGCCGCTGGCGTAGCTCTGCGAGGACAAGAAGAACAGGGTCACGGACGTGAACGGCACGGGCATACCGCATCTCAAACAAGGCGTACCAGGATGGAGCTGGTGTCCGTGCCGTCCGACATGCTGCTGTAGGTCGAGTCCCTGTGCGAGGCGTGTGACACGCTGTCCGCGTCGCCCGCCACTGCCAACAAAAGGAAAAACGTCACCAGCCGGCGTCTTGACGTCGCTCATGTCTCCTCCAGTGGTCGTTACGCACGCGGAGTGTCGTACAGCGAGCCGCGCGCCCACGACCGGTACGTCACGTCCTCCAGCTGCAGCTCCTCGTCGATGCTGTGCTTCTTGCCGGTCTTGTCCAGCGGCGGCGTCACATTCTCTGGACACAACAAGCAGTAGAGTTAACGGCGGCCCGTGAAGGGAAGAACCTCTCTGCTCACATCTGATTCCGGACAGATCTTCGTCGCTCTGTCTCCCTCGCTCCCGCACGAGGTGCCTCACGTGTGCGAGAGAGACAGGGCGATGTCGCTCTGCGGGTACCTGAGTTGCGGCGCCTCCGGCGGCAGCACATCCTGGCGATGCATCCCGGCTTGAGCAGCCACGCCAGGATCACCAGCCCGACGACGAGGGCCAGGCAGCCCCCCGCCAGCGCCGCGCCCCGCGCCCACGGAGGGAGGGACGCCAGCAGTCCTGCAACAAAGCCAGATCGTCAAACGAGTGCGGAGCAGTGCAGGGGCGGCAGACAGTCAGACCGGGGGACCGTGTGAATGAGCCATTCCCCGCGATGCCGGGCTGCGGCTGCCCCGGGGCGCCTATCCAAACCGCGGAGCTCAGGGCCGTTGTCCGGAGGCTGCCACAAATAACGCTCTGTCGGGGCGAGAGAAGCGACCCCGGGAACGACGATTATGCCCCGTCGAAAGTGATCGCACGGCTCGCGGACCGGTGACCAAAATAAGTAAACACTTGCCTGACGGCGACCCGCAGCACGGTCCTTGCCTCATTTCGCGCTAGCGGCTAGCCCGCCAGCCCCACACCGCCGCGCTCGCCTCGCCGGCCGGCCGCACTGTCACCGTGCGCGGCACGCTGCCGACGTCGGCATCGTTTCGCTGCCGCCAGAATTTTCGCCCCGCGGTTCGCTGACGACAGGGGCTTGTGGGGGCAATGGGCGCGGGTCGGGCGGGCCGACGCGTTCGACGGCGGCCAGAACAATTTTCCCGCCTACTCGTTGTCGCCTTCCCGTGCTTTCCCGGCGCGACCGGAGTAGAAACTCCGTGACGCACACCGCGCGTCGAGGCCAGGTGCGCGGACACCTGTGTCACTTACCGAGCCGCCTGCATTGCCCGAATACAAACGGGGGACAGTTTGGGGGGGGCGGCGCCGCCTAACCTGTCAAAATACTATGCCGCGCGTTAATGCATTCGGGGAGCTCGACGCGTCGCGCGGTCAGTGCAGCAGTGAAGGCGTCATCACGCATGCAGGCCGCCGCCCCCGGGACCGAGGGGAAGGCTCACTCCACCCGGCCGACGGACGGTCCCAGAATTTTCCAGCGTCGAAGCGGGGATCTCTGTCCAGAGGCCGCTGGAGTCCACGGTCACGGCCGCCACGGCCGCGCCGAGGCATTCGTGGGGGTCCCGCATGCAGCGCCAGGCGGCCAAGGCGTCCAAGTGCCTCTATCAGGTGCGGTGCATGGAGGGGGCGGGGCGGGGGAAACGGAGGGGGTAGGGGGCGATAAGTTCCTTCCGGTCATGAACCCCTGCGCTTCCTGACGACGCATACTCAAGGCAATGAGCTCGCCGGGCCGCCGCCGGGTGACACTGTTTTACACCACAGACTGCAGACTGATTCAGAGAGTCGTTTGTCGTCGCCTGTCTCTCTCGCACCTATACAGAGCGCCCCATGAGTGCGAGAGAGACTGAGCGACGAGGAAAGACTCCCTGAATCAGTCTACTGGGCGATGATGATGGCGATTCGACGCGAGAGCGTGCAGCGTGCGGCGTGCGCCAGGACACGCACGTGACACACGCGGGGCCCGACAAGGGCGCTGCTGGCGGCGACGCCCTTCACGGTGACGGAGCACAGAGCGTGGAGAGCAGCGTCGTCTGCTTCCCTGTCGTCTGCTGGAGCGCGACGGCCACTAACAAAACATAGACGACTTGAGCTAGGCGAAATATGAAGAAGAGGAAGAAGAACAAGAATCTTTACGAACATGGCGTCAGGTCCCTGATTGGTCCTAGCAGCCGACGGCAGCCGTCCGCCAAGTTCGTGAAGATCTTTTCTTCCTCTTCTTTGGCCTAGCTCAAGACGTCTGTTGCCGTGTCGTTTTGGCGCGTGAGCGCGGTTCAGAACACTATTGGACGCGGCTGTGGTCCGAGAGTGCATCATCAAACGCACCGCCGCCGCGGGGAAGTCCCACGAGGCCGCCGTCCAGGCGCTGAATAGCAGTGCTGTTACCCTCGCTGAAATAGCAGTTGACTGTTCCCTCAACACCCCCGCAAAAGCACTCCGCGAACCCGCGAATGAACCACCGGCTAAAACGACGGCTGCAAAATACCTGCGCGTCGTAGTTATCGTAACGACCGGGCGCGGGGCGTTCTGCAGACAGTGCAACTGCAGCCCGGTGGCATAACGCGGAGCGTGAAAGCCGCCAGAGCCCGCCGTCACGGCGCAAGTCGGGGACAGCCTCGAGGGGGTGAGGGCGAATGGCGACGGCAATTAGGCCGCCTAGGACCGGTTGCTCCATACATTACCTTGCAGGAACAGTGCGGGCCTGTTGTACCAGCAGGGCTGTGGTACACTGCACCAGCCACCCCCACATTGCCGGTTCGGCCGCCCACGGTCCGTCGGCGGCGTCCTGGGGCCAGCGGACGTGCCGTCAGGTTCGGGGCAATCGTTCCCAGGGTCCAGGCTTCCGCGGGGACCCAGGACGGACCCTGTGTCCGGGATGGCCAG
>CM060087.1:19257669-19509082 GCA_030522485.1 Stenchaetothrips biformis
AAGTCTTCAGCATCAGCCTGTTGGCATTGCGTCTTGGCAGCGGCCTTTTTCTTTCCGCTCCACTTTTTGTCCCTGCCGTGGCGCGCGGCTCGGTGATGGCAGTCATGAACAGTCATGCGCGTGGATGTGGACGTGGACGCGAGCCCGCCGTCCATAAGTTGCAGAGTCGCGCCGCGAGGCCAGCCCGAGGAATAAAAACAATACTACTTCATCAAGTCCGTCGGGCCGGGCAGGGCCGGGCAGGGACGGGCAGGGCCGGGCAGGGCCGCCCTGATGAGGCACGTAAACGGATCGGCGGAATGTGGATTCTTCTATTGGCCTAATGACGTCACCTTGTCCCTGCAGGCGTGGGGGCGTTCATCGTCCCGGACCAGCTGGTGTCGCTGCTCACCGTCGTCTACTCCGTCATCCCGCCCATCAAGAAAGGTACGCCACGGTGCACCGCGCGGTCGTCACACACACTAAATTACTATGTAGGTTTTTGTGCATACGCAACGCACGAAATTAAACATGCACTAGTTGCGCAGAAAATTGTTCGCAAGAACGCACGATTTTCTGCATACCCGCGCATAAAATCGTGCATTGTCAAGTACAAATTTATTCGTCACAAAGTGCATGTTTAATTTCGTGCGCGGGCGCGCATAAAAACCTTCATAGTATTTTAGTGTGCAGACCTCAGACCGCGCCGCGCATCGTCTAGGCAAATCATTATTGCAGTTTGTTTCTTCTTTACGCTGAGGGCTTTCGCTTCGCATATCGCTTTTATTCGCTCTTTGACCTTTTTATACGACCCATCGTTCGGCCCGCGGCAACCGCAAGCTAACCGACCAGGACACGTGTGTGTGCGCGCGCGTGTGTACATGAACGCACGCCTGTGTGGGTGGATTGCATGGCTAATGGCGAGCCTTGTGAGAAGTTCGGCGGCCGGCCCAGACGTCGTCCTCCCGGCAAAGGCTTATGAGTAATGGCTGGACGCGCAGACCTGTGTGCTTATGGCGGAGAAAACCTAAGTCAGTCGTTCTTGCGGGCGCTCGCGATTTCGAGCCGCGGTGGCGGGGCTACACTGGAAAAAAAGAAAACAAGGCGACAACACAACAAATATAAACCTCTTTTTAATATGACAAAGAAATCGCTTCGGTTAACAAGGCAGTGCGGCGTGATTGCAGGCTGCATCTATCAAACGGCCAAGTTGACCCATTTCTCGAGGAACGCCGTCAATACTGTCGACGGGGCGACGAGGCCGCAGGCTGTACCGTGCGCGTCGCGTGCGCCGCCGTCCCGCGGACGCGTGGACAACATCCCTGACGCCTTGATGTGCTTTGCAGGCACCGACTCCCGCGTGGGCTTCGGCTACCGGTTCGGCCCGTTCGCCGACGTGCAGGTGCTGCTGGAGCTGGGCCCCCAGACGGAGACGCGGCCCATCGTCGGGGACACGGACGCCGCCAGCGGCAGCAAGCGGCAAGCCGACCCCGCCACGCGCCCCACCGACGACATCCAGGCCCTGGACCAGGAGGTCAACAAGCTCGGCAACGCCCGGTCGGCCGAGGTCCGGACCCGTCCCTCCGCGGCCGCCCCTGCGCCGCCCCCGCCCCCGCCGAGCCAGTCGGACTGGCTGTCTCGGTGGCGGTCCAGCGGTCAACACCGCCGCCTCCGCCGCCGTGCCCGTCCGGGTGCCGGCGCCCGCGCAGCCCGCGCAGCCCGCGCAGCCCAGGCGCTTCGTGGCTGCAGGCCGGCCGCGGCCGGTGAGGGCGCCCGTCTTCTCCGCCGCGGACGCGCGCTGGGAGGCCATGCAGAGGCTGCACAGCCTGCACTGGGCCGGCCAGCAAGCAGGCTGACGCGGCGTCCGGAATGAGCGTCGTGCGGCCTGCGGTCACCGACGTCCTCTCGAACTATTTGTCTGTCGTGACGGACCTCCCTGGGGGACCTTGGACACTGTTGTCAGTCTGGTTCTAGTTTGTAGTGGCACGCGCCCCCTCCTCTGTGAATAGTCTGTGTAATGGAATAAAGCGTGGTTAACCAGAGTGGGCCGACAGGCAACGCGTTCCGGGAAGTTCTCGCCTCCTCTCCACATGCCAACGGCCCGGCGGTGGTCTGCCTACGGCGCCAACGGCTGCCTAGCTTCAAGGCTGCAGCCACCACTTTCACTGGGAGGCTGGCAGGTGGCAGGTGCGGTGGGCTGCCGGCCTCCACGGCGCAGCATGGTGCAGCGCGTTGACTAGGATGAGTTGCCTGCCGCCGGGCGTCTCCAGAGCGTCCGTTGGGTTGCCTACCACACCAGGGGCAAACGCGGTGAAAGGGTTGCCTACACCGAGGCGGCTCTGCAAGCGCTGGCCGGGGCGTAGAGTGCGGAGCGCCTGGCTGCAGCCGGTAGGCAACACAGCGACACGCGATGCACGCGTGCGCGACGGGACTGCCTGCCTACCAGGCGGCCTGACCGTTGCAGTGCTGACGTTCCTTTTCAGCCCAAGGTGGCCGCCCTGGCGCCGGCCTCCCACAGCCGCCTCAGGGCCCGCAGGATGGCCCCCTGGCGGGGCTGGCGGGGCTGGCGGGCCGGCGGGGGCCGGCGTCGACGGCCGGGTGGACGCCCTCGTCGACAGGTGCGCCATGGCGTCGCGCAGGTGGGCAGACGGCGTCGCATCAGATGGCCGCGGCGCTGTGGTGGGCCCGCGCGGCGTCGCCCTGTAACACAGTGGCCTGAGTGTCACTCCGTCACACTCCGAAGTATTCGGCCTCCGTCCCCAAAGCTGCGATCTGGAGCTGCCACCGCGACCGCTCCTTGATCTGATCCGACTGCCAGAAGAGCTGTCTTCTGCTGGCACCTGCCCCGGCCGGCCACCGCGCCTTTGAGGCTTTCCCCGGCGCACAGTGGGCCGCACGCTGCAAGCTCGCGGGACGCCCCGCGGTGCGCCTGCTGTGCACACAAGTGGAGTCACCGCGCCTCTGTTGATTGCCCCGCGATAGCTGGAGTCTCTGCTGGAACGACCGCGGGGAGGAGGCCATCTCACTCTACAATTGAAGCTTCATTCAGGGAACATTTGAATCTATCAATCTAGGAAACAATCTCGTCGACATGATATCATCATTATCTACGTTAAAAATCCGTATGATAAAAACATAATTATTTTGAAGTCTAACCACCAGCGAAAACCAGCGAAATATCTAACGAGACAGTTAGTTTTGTACTAACGTGGGGATTTGAACGTGACTCTCACTCGTCGGGAATTAAAGACCGCAGCCACGCGGCCGCGCCGCACTGGTGTTCCCACACCGAATGGCGTCCCACGTCGAATGTACCGATTCGCAGACGAGGCTCCTGTTGCTCGAGGCCTATCTGCTTGCCTTTGTGTTCGCGGGGGCGGCGGGGGCGGCGGGGGCGGCGAGGGCGCTGCAGTGCTCGGCGGCGCCACGGCGATCCGCATCCCCCTGCCCGTCCTCTGCGAGCTCAAGGCGGCGCTGGGGGCGGCGCCAGGCCACGCGGCCCGCCAGCGAGACAGCCACTCGCCTCCCTTGCCGTCAACAGCTTCCTGGGACGCGGCCCCTACCTGGAACTGCACAGAGGACACAGTGAGTCCTGCCCGGCTCGATCGTCATCATGACCCGGGCCGTCACCGCGCTCACCGATCGTCCCTGGATGTGGTTGTGCCCCAGCTCGGGCAGCGCGTCGCCTTCGTGCAGCGGGTCTCCCAGGTGGCGCCTGCCAACGCCGCCGAACTGCAAGTCTTCGGGCCCCGGCGTCGTCGTTGTGATCTGGGTGAGCTGCTCGGTGCGCTTCTGCGGGCCCAGCTCCAGCAGCACCTGGGCGTCGGCGTGCGGCCCGAAGCGGAAGCCGAAGCCCACCCGGGAGTCGGTGCCTGCAACGCCATCCAGCCGGTGTCACCAGGACGTTTCCAGGACGTTTCCAGGACGCGTCTCCAGGACGCTGTCATCCCCGGGCTGCTGTGGCGCCAGGAATGTGACCGCCGCTTTCGGAAGAGTCGCGAATCCCGCCGCACCACACGCTGGCCCTCTTTCTCTTGCGGTGCTGCGGTGCGGCGGCGCGGCGGTGCAGTGAAGGTTAGTAAGGCACTTGACCAAGCCGCGGTGTCCCCGCTGACCTTTGTGACCACAATCCTGTGTTGCGACGTCATTTTGACTAGTGCGCTAACCACGCGCCGGCAAGGCTTTCCCCGGCAGCACGCGCGGCCCAAGAAAAACTGCCTTGCGACTCGCCTGACTCGAACCCGCGACCCGCGTCCCGCGCGAACGTGCCCACGCGACGCGAGCGCCTTGTTGTTTTTTTTTTTTTGCCTCTTCACTTTAAACGGATTCGCTGCTCTATTGTCTGGTATTGCAGAGACCGTAAGGACGGGTCGGGATGCTGTGTACGGGACGGGCAGTGCTTGCGCGTGCTGGCGTTCTTGCAGCAGACTTACCCGACTCCGTGCCACTGCCTCGGAGTGACAGTGTGGCAGTGTGTAGCAGCTCAATCCGAACAACAGTGTCGTTCTGTGTCTCTCGCACTCCCACGGGACGCCTGGAGTGCGAGAGAGACAGAGCGACGAAAGCGGCGTTGCAGACCAGCCTGCCGCGCGGCGCGGACGACACTGCGACGACGCCGTCCAGCCCCGTCCCGACGCGGTCGCGGCTCGCGGGCCGGCGACTTCAAATGTTGCGACCCGGCCGCCACCGCCGACCCGCCCATGCCCACCCCGCCCTCGGCAAGCCTACCTTTCCGGATGACGGGGATGGTGGAGTACAGGATGTGCATGAAGGACACCACCTGGTCAGGGATGATGGCGGCCTGTCCACCTGCGGGAAATTAAATAATAAGCAACCATTTGATTTCACTGCTCGGCTTCTTTTCTCGCAGCGTGACGCGGAGACGCAATAACAATAACTGGAAACGCAGCCCGACGAGCTGACCGGGCGACCGGGCCGGCTCCCACGTCGCCGCGCCCCGCTTGTGCGCCCCGCGCGGAGGGCACGGCACTGGGAGTCCAACGGGGAGAAACTGGCCGAGTGCGCGGCAGTGCGGCTGCGGCTTCCCTGCGTGCGAATGAAAATAAATACGGGCCGCCGGGTCGCCGGTCGCCTGTGGCCTGGCGAGCAGAGCGATTCCGAGCGGTGCCTCGCCGCTCTGTCTATCCGCCCCTCCGCCCCCATGAGTGCGACAGGGACGGAGCGACAAAACGACTCTTCGGAATCCTACTGCCGTGCGCAGTGCGCTGTGGGCTTTCCCTGCCTGCCACAACTGCGAATAATGCTGCTCGTGGCGCGGATGTGCCGGTCGCTGTCAGGATCGGGTCAAACCGCGCCGGTTGCCGCACGGCAGGGGAACCCGCAGGGACCTGGCACCCACTCGGCGCTAACGAACCAGGAAGACGTGCGCCTTTAATCAAACGCGGAGCGCAGCAAGCCGAAACCGCGAGGGGGAGGGGAGGGGGCGTTCGCTGCTCCTCCCGCTGCAGGCCGTCGCGGCCTTTACTGCCCTTTATCGCTGACGACGCTCCGGTGGCGGCCGGGCTGGAAATGGAGCACCCATGCTGCACGGAGGTACAACATGTCGTGCCGAGAGCGAAAATAGTTTTGCCCAGCTTTTTCTCGTCACTTGATTTTCATGTTTCGCACGGTGGTCTGGCTACTGACCGGGCGCGCACGCCAGCAGGATGGTCCACAGCACCAGCATGTCGGCGAGGCCGCGCTGCTTTCATCTAGGGCGGGTCCCGCAGTACGCCCCGCGTCTAGCAGGGTCGCCACCGTGCAGCGCCGAGCCGGGCCGCGCTGCTCTGGAGATGAAGATGATCCCGTGATGATCCCGTGATGATTGAAGGTTGCGGGCCGCAGCCGGTAGCGCCGCTGCTTGCCCCCGCGGAGGGCCCCGCGGGCCGCGCCGCGCCTCGCAGACCTGCAAGCATGCCGCCGGCATCAAGACACTGTGTTGCGAAGCCCCGCGGGTCCACGCCGCGGACACGTTTCGGCGAGTGCGGGGCAGGGCGGGGCAGGGCGGGGCCTCCGCGTTACTTTGATTGCAGGTCGACCGCAACGCATCTGATGCGCCGCGGCCCCGAGGACCCCATACTAGGACTAGCCGAGGCAGCCCTGGTCCGACCCTGGTCACCGCAGCGCAGCGCCTCGCTTCGGACGACGACCGGGCAGTGTAGTCATCGCCGGTCCGCCGCGAGTCCCCCAGGACTGCGGTCATGTGCGCCCCGGAGGTTGGCGAGGCGAGGCGAGGCTGCGCCCGTCGTGCTGTCTGTTCCCACACAATGGGTGAAAATATGGGCGTCTCTGTGCGCTTAGCCGAAGGAGGTGTGGGTCTTGACGGCCAGGTCTGCTGGCTCCCTTGCCTTCGCTCGCGGCCCGAGGAGCTTTTGTGAAGCCCCATGTGCGCCTGCCTGCCTGGCATTGCCGGATTCCGAACACAGCTCTCGTCGCTCTGTCTCGCTCGCACCCCCTGCGGACTGCGGACCGCCCCGTGCACGCGAGAGAGACGGAGCGACGAAAGCGCTGTTCGTTCAGGACTCCCAGGACGCCGCCGCGATGACGGATGGAGCGGCAACCACATGGCCGACGCGAGGCTGGCCGTCCTTTATGCTTCCCGCCAAGCCACCGCACTCAGCGCAGGGGCGCTTTCGCGACGATGCTCCAGGAGCGCGAGCGGCTCGTCTCCGCTCTACGCCTGCCTCTCCGGGTCGCACAGTGTATCTCCCCGCCGCCGGGTACCGCCGGGTACCGCCGGGCCACCAGCCGCAGGACGAGCAGAAGAAGAAATATAAGATTTATTTGAGGCAGCTGTGTGTCGCGATGGCACAGTCCCTGCCGGAGTCGCGTTTCGCCGCCGGGCGGTAAGGACAAGGACCGGCGCCGCCGGCGCGCACCCTCGGCGCTTCGGATTCGGACGCAGCCTGGGAGTGCGAGCGGGGCGGTGCGTGAGAACCGCGCGCGGGGCGGGGAGGGAGGGGCAGCACTAGGCAGAACGACGAGGGGCAGGACGCCCACGCGGCGGGAGAGTTTATCGGGATGACGCCCCCCCCCCCCCACACACACACACGCACTTGGAACCGCAACGACACCGGGGCTGGACTTGCAAAACACACTCAGGCTTACACGCAGTAGTGGCTTGTCGCAGGTCGTGGTACAGCTTGTCCCGCCACGTTTATGCAAATCAGCCGAAACCGCGCGCTCCTCTGTGAATAGGAATCAATGCGAAGGATGAAAACGGCGGCGTAACGCCGAACGGTCGTGCGCGCCAAACTTGCTGAAAGTGATCGAGTCGCAGCTTGCTCTGCAGGCCGGGCGCATTAGCCACGCGTGTGCTGGCCAGATCTGCCCCACGATTTCACACGGCTCGGGGTCAGGCAGTCGGGCGTGGCGCGGCGTGGCGCGGCGTCGCGTGGCCGGCAGCCGGCAGGGCGAGCCTGGGGCAAGCGGCCTGCAATTGGGCTCCTTATATGCCGCGGATGGGGTGGGACTAGTGGGACGGCACAGCTGGACGCTGCGCGCTGCGCGGTCACGGGGAGGCTCTCTGCCGCCGAGCTCACGACTGCCTGGCCAGTTCCCTGCAGCGGGGGCACGAGCGGGGCATGCGCCGTTTCGCCACCGAGACTCCGCGGCACTGCACGGCGTGCTGCACGAGGCGCCAGGCACGACGCGCCGCTGGAACACAGTCACACTGCACCGGGCCTGGCTGCACTAGGGACTGGTCGGCGCGGGGGGCGGGCGGGGGCGTTTGAGCCGTGGACAGGGAGGGAATTGACCCGTCCGCCTTTCCTGCGACTGTGCAGAGACTCTCCGGGGCCGCGCCTGAATTACTGGGATAATGTCGTCAGTACTCCACAAACAAGAGGCAGCCTTGCATAAAGAGGGCCCTCGGCAGAACATCCTCACTCGACCCCGACACTGTAGTATTTCTTTTCGCACCTGCTTACCGAGAGTCGTTTTCGTCGTTCTGAGTCTGTCGCACCTATAGGGAACACCCCATGAGTGCGGAAGAGACAGAGCGACGAAAACAACTCTCGAGTTGGGACGCCTGCCCAGAGTCCTGTAGGACTTTACGCCTGCCTGGAGTCGAAACGGCTACTTACAAACAGCGAGTCCAGCAGAGCCTCGCAGTGCCGCAGACACGGCGCTCGACGCGGACTAGAGCATCCCCCTGCGGGGCCGCGGCGGCGCAGCGAGGCAGGTCGCGGGTCGCGGTTTGTGTGCGACTGGGCAGGGACTGGGCGCCGGCGCAGGGCCGCGGCACGAGGCTCTCTGGCGAGGCGGTGGCGAGTCGCTGCGTCGCTGCCCGCCCGGAGCAGCCCGGAGCAGCCCGGAGTGGGAGGAGCCCGCGGAACGAAAAGACCCAGAGGGGCACCAGAGGGAAGGCTGGGAGGCTGCGGTGCAAGGAGCCACGCGAAAACGCTACAAATGGGCGGTTGACCTGAGCGGAAGGCCGGTCGCGTCCTATTAGAAACCTAACTACTCCCTCGGGGTAGCGGGCCGCCGTCTCACCAACACGGTGCGGTGGCCTACCTGGCAGGCGCTGCAAGGCCTCCCCCCGACAGGCAACCACAAGGGCCGCTGGACAGTTTTAATGCAATTCTTATTTTGACTTGAAGATGGGTCGCTTCTGGGAGTTATCGATTGGCATACTACATGGAATTCGCCGAAAGTGACCAAAAACTAATAACTTGGTGGAAGCAAGCTCCCAAAATTTAGATGTAATCATTTGATTTGGAAATAAAAAATCATCCAACGCTAGGTAACATTTTGTCTTGTTTCCGAATCTGTGGTTGGATTTAAAATCGGTCGAACGATTGCTGAGACCCAGATGGATCCAATTTCCAACTGTTGCTGCTTGTTTCTCCAACTCCAAGGTTGTTTTCTCCCGCTCTGAGGAAGACCACTCAAGACCGCGGGTGCGTTCGGAAACGCGCCGAGATTTCTTCTGGTGGTGTGTCATAACAACAAAACAAAAGCAGAGGGGAAGTTACATGAAGGTAACACGGGTATTAACTGTGGCTTTTATCGAATAACATGGCAACGATGGAGAAAACCAAGTCGCGCCAGGTTTGTATCAACGATTTAAATTATTCTTTATGTGCGTGTCTTTGGATATGAGGTATTGCCACTGTTCTGTAGGCTACAGAACAACAAGAAACCATAACCTCTACCTTTGTCTGTCATCTGCTTGTTGTGCAGCCTAAGCACGCAAATCCAAAACGCATGTGATTTGCAAATGATTTTTGTCAGTAGCAGTGTCATTGTGTCATTTGATATGATTAAAAACCTTAAAACTGTGTCTATTGCACTTTGTTGGTTTCTGACTGACATGAGACTTAGATAAGAAAGTTTTTGGCATTTAGACCTAAATCTTGCTAACAATTCATTTAATAAAACTTTACTGTTGCAGCCAAAAAAGAAATCAAAATCTAAAAGGCCACATGAGACTCATATACAAGATGATTTGGCTATTTCATCTGTCTCATACCAAGAGGTTCCCACTTCTCCAAGTCATGTATTGGAAGAGGAATTGGCAGATGCATCTAAGGACTCAAGAAGTTCCAATAAAGGAGAGCCTATCTTCTCAGACACAGAAGACTGTCAACTCCTCCGATCTTCTATAGAAGCTTCGTCCATTCAAACAGCAGGCAGTACTTCTGAAGACAGTCCAAAGGAGACCCCCTTAAATGACCGTCATGGTAATATTGATGCCGCAAGTGTTGAAGCTCAGGAGGAGAAACTTGAAAGGCCAGAGGTTGCCGAGGACATTTTAGTTGAAATCAACTCTCCTGTACACAAACTAGTCTTAACTGAACAAAAAGACAATGTTGAAGTTACAAATAGGCCCTCTGAAAATCCATATAGTTCTGTTTCTAAACAACTTCAGAGGGTTAAAATTTCTAAAGACATTGAAGAGGGAATGGAAGCTGTTGCCTCTGGGCATAATGTTGCAAGCTTGTCTCGCGCAGCAGACATTAAAGAGACCAAACAAGCATTGACTGTCCAACATAGGAGCATTGTGTTAGGCTCTCAACCCCAAGTGGGTAGTAAAAAGCTGGAAGAAGATGAAGTAAATATGCTAATTGTTAAGCCATTCAGTGATGATGAACTTTCTGCCTTATATTCCAACCAAGAGCTTGATGCTTGCATGGAATTTGTTTCCAGCTTTGTAGAGGCACATTTGCGTCCTTCCTCAAAGCATACTCACCCCTTACATGACCTACTTGTCATTTACCTCCGTTCCATTAACAGACTCGTCATTAACCATATGGAATTAGAGGCAAATAAGAAAGAAAGTAAAGAAAAGCAGAGCCATCTGTGGATTCTAGAAACCACAACCATCACTGAAAGTGGGGAATGCCAGGATGGAAACCCAGTATCAGCCAGCCATGTTTATCAAATGTCCAAACTAAACCGTCCAACATTATCTCAGTTGAGACGCATCTTGGCAGGCATGAGAGAGCTTGTAAACATCACACATTCGTTGGATGCTTATTCATGCGAAGCTGCTCGTTTACAGATAGAAGGTTTAATTCAAAATGTTGCTCAGAGTTGTCCCGAACTTTTATCAATACCCGAAAATTCTGTAGCCAGCCTCACTCTTGGCCCTCATACTGCAAAGTGGGTATCTTTTAATTGTGACCATGTACATCTTTTGATTTGTGGCTGAAGACACTTCCCTGAATTTGAACATGTCTTAATCTGTTGCAGTTTAGAAAAGTCTGTCATGGATCTGCGAACATGCATTGCAATACTTTTTAGTTTCCAAAGAAGGCCGATGAGAGATGAGCGTTTTGTGCGAGACACTCAAGATTGGCTGTCTCGTCTTGTTGCCATTTTAGTCCGCATTGGAAATTGGCAGGATCACATGTTTCTCCTTAACCATGTGCTAAGGTTTGTTGATGATTTCTACTAAGTATTCTCTGACATTTATTTGGTGTGATTTTAACTTGAACAATAATATGATTTTACAGATGTCCTGCGGGTGTTGGTCAGTGGGCTTCAAATTTTGTACAGACACCAGTACCGCAGTACTGTCCATCAAGTCCAGGGGCGAATTCACCATTTGACAGTCCTTATATTGATCATGTTATGGTTGCTCTTGCCACCATCATTCTTCCAATCAGAGAAAGAGCTGCATTTCTAGAGCAAGTGAGCTAAGTTTTTATCATTTTTACATGAGTGTTTTTTATTTTAATTTTATTAACTCCTTTTGCCAACTTTTTTCTTTTGTTGGTAGTTTCGAGCTTCGCTGGGAGAGTTTAATGGAACAACAGATGCCTGGATTGTCCTCGATTCAGATGGAGAGGATGAAGAGGGAGATGGAGAAAATTCAGTTGCTCTAAGGGAAAATGACTTGGTAGCACTCCTGAACCAGGTGGCAATTGGACCAATGTTTCAGTATCTCCTTTGTGTTGAGAAAGGGGACATTTGGACTGGTGCATCTGTTACACCCCAACATTTCCTTCGACTTCTTTCATTTAGCTCTGTCCTTGTACGGCTTTTGCGCAAAGGCCTTGAGGCTCTTGCTGTACCTCGATACAGGCAGCTGTCCAAGAGGCTTGGCCGTCTAGTTAGACACACTGTTCAGTATGCCACTGATGTATGGCAGATTTTGAGTGAAACCTTCTCTCATGAAACTGACCCCGTAATGGGTTTGAGGCTTCAGGTGGAATATGATGCTTTCCTAGTTCGCGCAACAAATTGTATTCATTCCTCACGGCATCTCGGCGCCTGGCAGTTTCTAGCCATCCTACCGTACAATATGGTCTCTTTGACCACTCTGTGGCAACTTTGGTGCGCACTCCATGAAGAGGACCAGAATGAAGAAGCCATCATAAACTGTAATCAGCATGAGGGTGAGGAAATTTATTACATCTTTTCATTTACATTATCTAATTAATAGTTTAATTTAACTTATACTCAACCTTTTTTTAGATTGGGAGGCAAAGGTTTACAATCCTTCCCTCAGAGCTCAGCTAGAAGATCGTTTGATGTCCATGCCAGATTCAGAATCTTATTACCTTCTGACCACATTTGCCAACATGGCGCTCTCTAGACACAATCATGACTGGGTGTTCATTCGAGCAGCTTGTCTTGATCTATTACAGGTAGAGTACCGAATTTTCCTGTATGTGTTTTTGTTGTAAGTTTAATCTTTAAAGTGGTTTGTTTTAATTAATATTTAATTTCTTGTATGTTGTTAGATTGGTTTTCTTAGCTTGAATTCTCAAGAAGCCTGTTCAAAGTCTGTCAGGATTCTCCTGAGTGGATTGGTTGCCAAACATCCCCCGCTCCTGTCTGAAATTCTGACAAGGCTTTCTGAAAACTTCTCTGCTGCTGGAAAAGTTGGTCCATGTCTAGTGAGCGGGAAATTCTTTCCCCTCTTGTGGAGTTATCAGTTCTTAACTGATTAGTTGGATTTTATCAAAATTTGCTTACTTCTACTTTCAGCTAAGTCTTTACCTGTACCGGGAACTCCCATTAAGTCACTGGCAACCTGTACGAGATGATGTGACCATAATAACAAGGTGGTTATTACGGTTTCCTCTGACATCACCAGAAAATAACTTGGCCCGCTATATCCTTACCAACCTCAACTGGGGCTTGTATGTCTTCCTATTATCTAATTCTATATATTATGTGTAATGTATATCTCAATAGTATTCCTTCTTTTCAAGCAATTTTAGTGGAGATCTGTTCCTGGTTCCTCAACTGCACAGAGATGTTGCAATACTGGTACTCAAGGCTGCTCTCCAATATGTCCCAGATGCTACTGGAAGCACTGCAATGATTTCAGAAGGTTTAAAGCAGGTTGGCAACTTTTGTTTTGTTGATAGTTGTCAGCTATGAGGCCCCCTATTGTAGCATACATTTAATCATGGTTTCACTTTTTTCTCGGAGTTCAGGTATCGTCTATGGTAAGAGCTCAAACAGCAGAGCAAGCATTTTTGCAATGGGTGTGGGATATGTTTGCAAAATTAAGATTGCATTTACTGGACCAATCAGAATCGACAGTGTGGTCGGCAATGGTTAATTTAAATGAAATGCTTCACCATGTTCCTGATCTGGAAGTAGACAGTCTTGTTGAACTTGTTCTGGGAGTCAAGCAAGGCCATAGTGTTGCCAGTTTTGCAGTTGTTGCAATAACTCAAGTGGGTCATAGTGTACCGCAAATTTGTATGCAAGGTTTGTACAAGTCAAATTTTAATGTTCGTACAATGATGCAAAGTCTGTGAAGTACGCAAGATTATATTTTGTACTTACGTTCTAGGCTTCAATCATTTGTACCACCTTCTTTCATGTGGTCGCTATGAAGCTGTATTGACATTACTGCGTCATATTTTGCCCTTGTTTCTTGAATGTGTACCATCTCTTTTAGAAACTGAGAAGTAAGTTCAAGCTCCTTCTAACCAAGGTTTTTTATCTTGACATTTTCCTGTAAAGAATTTGAGTTTAAAGGAATCGATTCCTATTTCAAGGTTTCAAACAGTGCTGAATGGCTTACTTCAAGCAGATAGAACTTATGTGAAGATGGCTAAAAATTTGATTGTGTCTGACTTTCCTGGCCCAATTATTAATCAGTTTGGCAACATGATCCAGAGTCACTTGCATTATTTCCGAAGGTAAAGTTTAAGTTATTCTGTGATGACAATTTGATTTGAAACTCTTGAGCAAATCTAAGACTGATAGGTGTTTACAAAATTTGATCTTACATAGGTACAATCAAGAAGGCCCTCACACTTTCGTATCTTTGTGGCTTCAAGTTCTTACCAATGTACAAGATTGGGCACGCAATCAGGGTGCACTTTATTTGTTGGACATAGTGTTAAGGACAGCATTCTTTGACCAAGAATCTAAGAAAATTGCCTATGACCACCTCAGACAACTTTTCCAGGTTTGTAACAATTTTCATTATTTTCAAATTTCCATTTTACAGGAGAAAGTCAGGAATCAGTTTGAAACCACTAAAGGTACTCTTCATTTTTGGAGAGCAACAAAATTTTTTTTTATCCATACAAACATATTCCTGATGTACTTTTCTCTGTTAAAATTTTCTTTTTACTGTCTCAGAAAACATATACTGGACGAGATGATGAGGTTAGTCTTTTTAAGATCCTTGATTCTTGTTATTTATTTCTGCACTGTAGACATTTAAAACACACTCCATACGGTGTTTTGATTTTTTTAATTGCACGTCTTCCCAGTATTTTTTCTGTGTATTTTCATTAATGTTTTTTTTATTGCTTTAGCTGTATGTTTTCTTTTTCTTTCTCTCCTTTTTTTTTTTTTTTTTTTTGGGGGGGGGGGGGGTAGGAAAGTATTTTTAGTCTGTTGCTTTTATTGCTTTTCACATTTCAACTCTTCTCTTTTAGAGCTAATTTCGGTTATCTTATGTTTAGACAGGATTGGGCTCTCGACAGGGAGGAGCCCTCTCCTCCATCATGAGCTGGGTTTCATCTGGGACTGCTGTTGGCTCTCCTCTCCTGCCGGCTCTGTCTTGCCCTGATGGACCGTGGTTTGCATTCTTTGCCTTAGAGATTGAGCAGGAGGAACTTGAAGACAAGACAGGGTTGTGGAAGGAGGTCCAAAAGGAACTTGCATCTATGACGGGCAAGCCCTCTGTGGACAGCGCTATCAAAGTAAAATCGTATGAATGTATTCAGAAAACTGGAAGTGAAGCTCACCTCTTTATTTTACTTGCAACCACATTTTAAATTTCAGAAGGCATGTTGTACATTGAAGAGACCAGCTCCTCCTTCAACAATGTTAAGTATTTATCGTTGGTCTCAGCAAGCTCTTGACACTCCATTGGATCATCCTCTTCTTCCTCTCTTCTGGCAAAAATTTTTTCTCCAATTTTTATCTCGGGTTCCATCTCCATTGTAAGTTTAATTTGAACCTATTACTGCATGTAGTCATGACAGCAACCAATCTTTGATGGTGCGTGGTTTCTCTCATGTAGGGGCCAGGAAGTGGGAAGTGTTGGTCCAAAGTTCTTTGAAGGCATGGTAAATCTTATTTACCTGAAACGTATAAAGAAGAGATTGCAGGAATGCAAAGAATTTTATTGGGCAGCTGTTGATGATTGCAAAACTGATGATCCAGAGAGGCGTACTTGGCTTGAAAATACATCAAAGTAGGTGTCAGCTGCATTTAAGATCACTCATCATACAGAAAATTGTTACTTATAAGTTGTTGTTCCTAGGATGATTTGGACCTTAGGTCTTTGGTTGGAAGAACCCCGGCTCCATGAACCCACCCTGTACCTACCTGCATTGCCTCCTCTGTACAATGCTGAAAAACTTGCAACAATTCTACAAGGAGATAGGGTAAGTAAACTCTGAATGTAGATGGATATACAGTAAAAAAAGAAACAACAAACAAACAAAAACTCGTTTTAAATTGACCATTCTGCAGCATAGTCTGAATTTCTCTTCCTTTTTCTTTCAGAAATTGTGGCTTGAGTTGATGGACCATAAGACTGTATTAGAAGAACAGAAGAAATCAGCTCAGCAATGGGAATCCTCTCAATTCCGTGCCATCAGTCCGTCCTCTCCTTCTGTTGAATCGAAGCAGCTACCTGTTCACAGTCACAGTCGTGATGAAGGAAAGAATCCTGTGGAACGCACCTTAAAGAGGTACCATATTTTTTTTATGATTTTCTCTTTAAGACATGGAGTATGTTCTTTAAATAACCATTCATTTATGTTTTACAGACTTCAATCGTATGACACTCCAGCTGGTCCTCCTGCCCTGAAGCCTTTCAAAGCTGTGCTTCCCCCTGTCAAACCTGAAGCATTTCAAAGCCAGAATGCTACTTTTGATGCTTTGCGGGAGTCCATTAGGATAGTGCTGGAATATGCCCAGCTCTATGCTCTGCGTATGGCTGAACACAATGCTCTTGACTGCAGTTTCTTGCAGATAGTTCCCTCTTTGTATTCTGATGTCAAGACAGAAGTGACACTCCAAGCTACTTGTCAGAGTGAGGGATACTCAAACAATCATCAAAATATTGTGACCTGTGCAGGGCCTGCAACAATTCGCATTAAGGTTTGAAAATCTGAGTTTTTAATGCCAAATCACTGAACCATTTTTATGATCAATGTATCAACTCCATCATTTCTCATTGTAGATAAGGGAGGCTCGTGTAAGTGATCGCACAGAGCACATGATCCACCAAAATCGTAACGACTGTGATGCTCTTATCACCAGGGCTATGCAGCCTCCACCTCTAAAAGTTTGTGCAAGCAGTGTTCAAATAGAACAAACAGTAAAAGCGTTATCCAATGAATACCTTGCTTTGCGCAATGAAGGTGTGAATGAGGCCCTAGCTGCTCAAAGAATGCGCACTGTTGGAGTGGAGCTTTTTTACCATTTGGTTTCACGGTACAATGAAGACCTTGCAGTTTATCCTCCCACGAAACAACTTTTCACCACCTGCCTGGAGTCATTAGGCCAGGTAAATTTTCATTCTAGTTCTTCTGGAGCTTTTTTTATTGTTTTGGATCTGGCTGATGTCTAATTCTGTGTCCTTATTTTCCTCTTAGGTATTTATAAGTGGAGAAGAATGTGAGTGTGAACGTTTGCTGGCATGTATGGTACAGTACCCTCGCCTTGCTGGACTGTTAGGTCCCCACTTTACTCCAACTATTGCAGCTACTCCTGTGTTTCTCATCATGTACAAGTCTGTGGTGGACATTTCTGTTCAGCCAAATGCTGACCTTAGCTTTGTCCTTCTATCCAAGGTAAATATTTTAACTCATTTATTTTTTCTCCCTTCTTGATGAAATTTATACAGGAATTTAATTTTTTTTTTTTGTCTTTGTTGTTAGTTTGACATTGGTCAGTGGCTCTCGAAAGGAAACCCTAATTTAAGTGAGTGTGATGAGTTCATCAATTATGTGGGCCGGGCTTTAACAGCAATCGGACCTACTCCAGCAGAGGAAAAGCAGATTCTTCATGAGGTACAGTTTTGCTTCATATATTGCTTTGATTATTTACTTTCCCAGTAGATTCAAATGGTATGTTTGTCTGTCTTGCAGATGTTCTGCAACCATATTCGGTTACTCCTCAAACATAAATTCCCCCTGCACTTTAATTCTGTATTAAATTTACTTCTTAAAACAAGTGAGAGTCAGTCATTGTGTCCTGATGTTTGGTATTCTGTGATCAACGTCCTCTTGACTCTGGGAGTTCCACAAGTTGGCCCTGGATCGTCACCGTTGTTGCGAATTGGGCCCAATATGAACCCTGGTCGCATAATGGAAGACTTACGGCTGTATGCTGTGAACCAAAAATTACTGCAGCACCAGGAGGTTGGTGTTCATTTTTTATTTTAAGTTTACCTTTTTACTTTTCATTATTGGTAAACATCTTGTTACAGTTGCTGGAGACAGTATCTCTTTTGGCAAGTCATTTCAATCGCGAGCGTTTACAATATGGTCTTTATGGGTTATATCCCAAGTACCGTGTGTATGTTGACGCTCTAGCCATCTTTCTAGGAATCATTGCCCACTCTTTAGTTGTCAGCACTCTGCAAAATGGTCAAGGCATGATATCAAATAAACGTAACTATACTTGCCATATTTTTACATTTATGTGACTATGTTCAAATCTGTGTGTTTCTTCTAACATTTTCTTGTATTTTATGTATGGCGCAGTTGTTGAACAATTATGGCCTAGTGTGTCAGCCATGTTCTTCCCTTGGATTGCTCCATATTGGACTGATCAATTATCAGAACCAACAGCTGCTTGGATCCAACAACTGACAGATGACCGCTCAGTTCTTCCACCATGGATAGTTGGAGATGCATCATATGCTCAACGCATCATGGGAACCTTTGTTGAAGTTATGAGATTTGTTTTAGACACCTTACCAGGTAAAATTTCTCCTCCTTCCCCCTCCCCCTCTATTTTTGTTGTTGTTGTTGTTGTTGTTGGGTGGGTCTTGGTGACAGATGGTTTGAAAGTTGCCTGGTAGAGTATAACAAGGTTAATATTGTAAAAATGATTTTTCAGCAAGCAGTAATCTTTTGGGCTATATTTGGCAATTTTATGTGTCACACTTTGCTCACACTGCTATCAAGGAACATACATTGACTGTTGTGCATACAAATTTGTTGACCCTACCCTGGATGCGATTTTGGCCCGCACCATCTCATTTGGATCTTATGCTCAAGGTACCTTGTAGCTTATTTTATAACTTATTATTTGATGTCAGGTGTAATTTGTGAAAAAGCATCAGCATCTGTAATTTAATTCTAATTTGTCTAGGTTGTGGATCAGTATTTGCCTGACTGTCATGCTTTTCTTGGGGCTGTTTTTATTGAAATTGCATGGACTAAGTGGTTGGCACATGCAAGTAGCTCTGAATCTCCAATGGCAGTTGTTCGTCTGCACACCTGTCTTCTACATCTTTTTGTCAAGCTAGCAAATGAGCCAAGTGTGCGGCAGGTAATTATGCTTTCTATATTTCCAAATAAAATCTGTGACTATAAAATATGATTATGATCAATCATTATTATTGACTTGTGTGAAGCTGAATATTTGTTGGTCATTTACAGTCGGGAAAAATACTTGCACTTTTGGTAGAATCGCGTAAACTTGCTTGGCATCTCTTGGATGCCCATGCGTATGAACCAGTTATCAATTGGTATGTTATGAGTGTAGATCCTAGGTCAATTCTTCGCCTGGAAGACCAAGAAGGTAGTGCAATCGACATTGCTGTCATATAGTAAGTTTTTACTTTATTTGACATGATATACATAATGCCACAGGTCTCTGTTATGTTGCAGAACAGTGTGATTCTAATTTATTTCTTTTGTTTCTGGTAAAGTCTTCTACAAGTAGCTGCTGGTTATACTGCCAATACTACCCAGTTCCACTCTTCTACATTGCGCAAAAGGCAAATGTTTGTTCGTTCTGGTGTAAAAGTACTTGTGACTTGTGCAAGCAGATACAAGTCAATGCTAAGCTCTAATAAAGCTGACTTTTTTGAAGTGGTCCAGCGCATGTTGGATGACATTGAAATTGTTGTTGCTGGAAGTGAGTGGAGAAATAAACATGTGTTGAAGTAATAATTAAACAAGTTGTAAGGCAGTCTGATACCATCAGTGTTATGAACTTTTTGTGTGTTTATCTTGTAGCGGTTCCACAACAGCAGCAGGTACCAGAGGCTGGTTTACTTTTGACTGAATTACTTGGTGTTGTTAACCAGCCTCCTGGCAGTGCCTTGGGTGCTCTGGCTCTAGAAAGTTGCGTTTCGTGGCTTTCATCCCTAGGATCTGTTCCTGGGTCTCAGCGCCAAAGCACTGTTGTTGTTCCTGCTCTGCTTAAAGTTGTAGGCAGTACAGTGAATGATTCTTCTGCTCTTGGTAGTATTCTGGAAGCCACACTTGAATCGTATTTCTACAATGCTGCAGGTTTGTTAAATTGCTTTGTAGTTTTTTTTTTTGTTTTTTTTTGTTGTTGACCTGTATTTATTATCTCTTGAATATGCTTCCTTTTGATCCAGGGGATGAAACTAAAAACCAGTGGTCGAGTGCTGTTTCTATACTCCAGCCCACTGTCCCACGTCAACCTCCCACAGAAGAAGTTTTAATTACTGACGGTAATTTATTGAGTCTGCATGGACTTCTTCTTCTTCAACTTCGGTTGTGTCGTGACATCAGGGAGGAAGCCATTTTGTTGTCCAGCCTCATGACATGGCTGAACTCTGTACGACCTACGTAAGTCTTATTGAAATGCCATCTTTGAGTTTAGCTTTTGAATCTTTTATTAATTTAAATTTTGTGCTTGATTTTTTAATACAGAGAGCAGGTGGAAGCAAAACTCACTCTTTTATGGTGCCAGGTTTTGTATCTTGCACAACGTCAAGTTTCTCAATCCGGGGATCGAGCTACAGCAGCTTCAAGTCTACGTCAGCTAGTGCAGCATGCTTCAGCAGTGGCAGAACATAAGGCTGGCGGCTGGGGCCTCCTTAGTGCTATTGGCATTGGCAAGCAGCTATCAGTCACCCCAAGGTGAAAGAGTTTGCAATTTACAAGGATTCTTTGTTGGCTGTCGGCTCCATTTGATTCAGTGTCAAATTTGTCCTTAATTTTAGGTGCCGCCTTTTGTGCCGATTTTTATGTGCTTTTGTATCAGCCCAGTTGCCTGAGAGTAGGGTTGAATTGAATCTTGTAAGAAGCACACCCAACTGTGCTGGCTCTATCACTAATGGTCCTGCCACTAAGTAAGTAAAAAAAATAAAAATTGACTCTCAAGAGGTACTGATTGAGGGGAAGTTTCAACACGCCCTAACTCTAGCAAAACTCCTTCCAGATCGGATCCTTCTTTGGATATTCACCCTACTGCTGATGCTCTGAAGAACCTTGCATCCTTGGAGGGTTTATTGAGTAACAAACTGTATGCCGGTGTCAGATCATGTATTGAATCATCAGTTATATATGTTCGCAACCCTGAAAATTCACTTCATAATGCATCAGAAATTTTGCAAACTTTGGCAAAACAGCTTTACACTGAGAGATATCTACATGCATCCTTTGATGTGTTGAGAGTGAATGAGAGGTAATTTTGGAAGATACTTGTATAAAGTGCCTTCTGTTCCACCTACTTAATGGGAACAGTATCTAGTTTATAATTGTGTGCCATCATGTTTGTTCTTTTTCTATATTGTTCTATATTTTCTTTGTGCCTTCAAAGAAAGCTTTGATTATTACCAAAAATTATTCATGTGATAATGCAATTGTTGCATGTTGACCAATGTTGTTGTTGACCGGTATTGAATGTGATTATAGTCGCTAATACCATCTTCTTGAACTGTTGTTTCTCGGAATTTAGTCCCTGGACTCCTATGTGCTCACCACCATTGGGTGTATGGTTTTTATCTTTACTTGTAATTGTGATCATGATTTATCTAAGTCTTCTTTGGAATTTTTTGCCTGTTTCTCTAACATTGTCATGTAATTTGGGCTGTGATTTATTTTCTTTTTATTCCTGTCGGTTGCTGTAAGTCATGATTAGTTGAGATGACCTCGGTCCCTAATTATTTACCCTTCTATTACACTTTTTGTTGAAATAAAATAATGAGTAACATTGCTTATGATATTTTTAACTAAAAATAAATTTAAAAAAATGGAACTCTACACCCCCTCCCCAGTCTGAATGGGGAGGCCTCCTGCTTTACTTCGGTGTTCGGGATGGGAACCGGTGCTATCAGGTAACTGGGGTTAATCCGATCCAGCGACTTCGATATCGTACGCCGGGGGACCCAGTAGGACCCGAGCCGCCGACACGGCCCAACATGGGCAGAGTAGAGTAAGGCAGAGACGATAGAGAGACAGAGAAAGAAAGAGAGAGAGAGTAGTTTTGGGAGCTTTTGTTTGCGCAGGGTGGTCGGTACCCAAATGGTACACCCGCTGTCCGGCGCTCCCAGACCCGAACATGCAGTCAGTGGGCCAGCTTCAAAGGACTTATCAACTCCATCCGACGAATCGGAATGGACCCACTCGCGACCAATTTCGAGTGGCTGGCTCGATCGGGGATCGAACCAGTGCCGAGGCCAATCCGCCGAAGCGGACTGCTTTTTAGACACCCGGGTGTAATGGCCTGGCATAGACGACCTAGACCACTACACCACCCTGACTTGCACGTCTGCCGAGCGTTGGACGACGGGTTTGAGTCGCAGTGGGAGGAAGCCAGTCGAAAAATGAAAGGAGATCTGGGGATTCGATCCCCGGACCTTTCGGTCGGGGTCGGACGCCTTAACGGCCACAGCCACCACGGCTCATGTCTGACGCCGATTGAAGCGGGTTCTTGACGCGGCAATGAGCAGCGGTCAGAGAAAAAAAAATTGTGATGTAATAAGATTTGAACCGCCGATCCTCATACCGGTTATCTGACGCGTCAACACCTCCAGCCACCACGGCACACGATGGTGAAGGCGCATTGCTGTGGATTTGAGGCACACTGGCGGAAAGAGTGAAAAATAATAAATGTTGGAAGTTGAACCTATTGAAACTATCGTCGGTCAAACGAGGGTCTTCGAAAATAAGTGGTACACAAAAAAGTCTCATGATTTTATATTAATCACATTGTTTTCTGTTTACAAATAAAATCAACATGAGGCACGTGAAAATATATTATGAATTTTAAAACTGAGATGAAATTTTGTTTTGCGTAAAGGGCAGGACTTACGGGCAAATTCCTATCCGACAGGGGGGCAACACAAAATACTTCCAACTTTTCTGCATCTGATACATACAATATGTGTACTGATGGGGTCCTCTTTGATATGAGGGTATAATGCATGTGGCACTAAGTAAAATGGCAAATGGGTTTGGCACAGAATCTGAGCATCTCTACATTTAGGTTCGTCCATTTATCGTCTCTTCTCTTCGTACAGTCTTGGACCGACTGTCATGTATGTACAAAAACAGCAGCAAACGCACCGGCCGGCGCACTCGAGTACAGTCCACTTGAGCCTCGGCTCGGCCACTGACGGGGGACTTCCCTCGGCTCGGCCACTGACGGGGGACTTCCCTCAGCAGTCGGCCGCCGTCGCTGCGCTCCAATCTATTCTCTCTCCTTAATCAATAACTTGGAAATCTGTCCTAAATAAATAGGTATATATCACAGGTGTGTCAGCCCCTCGGCGTGCTTGTAGGTGGTGCTGGGGTCGGCGGCGGTGAGGCCGTTGACGCCGTTGCTCGTGGGCCGGTTGCACGTGCGCTCCCCGCTGTGCCGCACGCTGTAGGAGAAGTACACGACCAGCCCTGCAACAGCGGCAGCACCGTCACATTAGCTAATTTACATGGAAACATTTTTTTTTGTTTACACTTGATGAATCCGCCTTACCGATGATCATCCAGACGGCGAAGCGCACCCACGTCTCCCCGCGGAGCTCCATCATGAGGTACGTGTTGAGGAAGACGCTGAGGGCGGGGATGACGGGCAGGCAGGGCACGGCGAAGGACAGGTGCGCGACGCTGGCCTGGGGCTGCAGGCAGAGCAGCAGCAGCACCGCGACCAGCGGCACGCCCAGCGCCAGCAGCGGCGCGGTCCAGGGCGCGGGGTCCGAGTACAGCGTGGAGCCTGCGCGCGACAGCAGCACGCACAGCGCCAGCGACAGCGCGCCGAAGGCCGCCACCAGGATGCCCGCCGCGCCCGTCGACGTGGCCGTGGGCACGGACGACCTCTCCCAGTTGACCAGCGCCCGCGGCGCCCGCCAGATGCCTACGGAAGCTTGCTTCAGCACCAGCGCGTCGTTGGAAATCACTTGCACTATTCGAGTCACTCACCGGCGCAGATTGACTTGACGCTGAAGCCTGGCTCGCTGTCCAGGTCCGTGGTCTTGTCCGCCTTGGCGGGCTCCACGTGGGCGGTGTACCTGAGCACGAGCACGCACAGCGCCACGATGGAGTAGGCCAGCAGCGTGCCGATGGAGAGCATCTCGATGAGCTGGGTCAGGTCGAACAGCAGGGCCATGATGCCGGCCAGCGCCCCCGACAGCAGGGTGCTGGTCACGGGCGTGTGCGTGCGCGAGTTGACGCGGCCCAGGAAGCGGAACAGGATGCCGTCCGTCGACATGGAGTACAGGATGCGCGGCAGCGGGAACATGCATCCCAGCAGGCTGCAACACAACGATCCACTCGTCACGTCCTGGAAGCCACCCGCGCAGGCTTTCGTCCTTTCCCCCCACAATCATACTTGGTGGCCAGGGCGAAGACGGCGCCCACCGTGACGACCCATCTGACGGCGGTGAGGCCCAGCTGGTCGAAGGCGTAGGTGAAGGGGGCGTCCACGTCCTGGTCGTAGTACGGCCACATGAGGGTGAGCGACGTGGCCACGCCGCAGTACGCCGTGCAGATGATGATGAGGGACAGCACGATGGCCAGCGGGATGTTGCGCCGGGGGTTCTTGGTCTCCTCGCCTGCGCGCACAACGAGTCTCAGTGCAACTCTCAGAGCGGGCCCGGGCCTCCCTGGCCATGCCGGTCCTTACTTGTGGTGGCGATGCAGTCGAAGCCGACGAAGCCGAAGAAGCAGGTGGCGGCGCCCTGGATGACCCCCTTGAAGCCGAAGGGCATGAAGCCGCCCGTCCCCGCCTTGTCCCGGAGCTCCGCCGGGATCTGCTCCGGCGACAGCGACCAGTTCTCCGGCTTGGCTGTAAACACGGTACCCGGTCCGGTCAAACGCCCGGCGAAAATAAAACAAAGGTCGTGTTTGAACCCCACTGCACTCACCATAAATCGAACTGGTGACAAAGGCGGTGGCCACCGTGGCGAGGTTGACGAACGTGAAGAGCATGTTGACGTAGGAGGACTCCTTGACGCCGAAGGCCAGCAGCAGTGTGATGATGACCACGATGAATAGGGAGAAGAAGTCGGCGTACTCCGCCATGAAGGGCATGTCCATGTGCACCGTCCCGTTGAAGAACGTGCTCATGCGCTGGCCCACCAGGTTGTCCACGTAGCTCGACACCGCACGCGACATGCTCGCCGTTCCTGTGGACGGACGCGGGCGCCGGGTCAATGTGGAGGTGTCCGGAGCGGAGCCGCGGAGCGCCTGCGGGGTCCAGGGTGGGCCACCACGCCACGCAGCGCTGCGGCACGCCCAGCCTAGCCAGCCCACTAGCGGGCCGACTACGAACGGTCTCTGTCTCTCTCGCACCTACTCGTGACGCCGCACGAGTGCGAGAGAGACAGAGCAACGAAAGCACCGTTTGAAATCGGCCCGCTGGCTGATAGCGCGTAGGAATAGCGATTGGTTGCGTGGCCTGGTGGGGCCTCTGCGCAGCCGCCACAAAAAGCGAGCTGAAAAAACTGGCAACCAGTTGCTGTTCAGGGGCGTGCACAGCTCGCCTCCGAGGGGCGTTGGGACCTTTTTTTTGGGAGACTTTGCTTAACTTCCAGGGGTTATACGCCAAAAACTGCCTCATAAGTATACCTTTTTGCGCTTTTTTGGGGTCATTCCCCCCCCCCCTTGTGCACGCCCCTGTTGCTGTTATGCTGGCGTGGAGGTGTTTACTTCCACCGGAGTGCTGTCATGCGACTCGACGATGGAAGAGTCAAATGAAAGCAAAACCTTACCGATGGCGTACTCGAGGATGAGCGTCCAGCCGATGATGAAGGCGATGGCCTCGCCCACCGCCACGTACGCGTAGACGTACGCGGACCCGGCTTTAGGGACGCGCGCCGCGAACTCAGCATAGCAGAGGCCTGCCGACAATACAAGAAACCAGGACACCTGTACACGCAGGACACAGGAAGGGGCATCGAACGTTAAAGTCACTCGAGAGACGAGTAGCATTCATCCCCCTGCAGCGGAGTCTGGACAACGCACTGCCTTGTTTTTCGTCTTTTCGGAGTATATCTACTGTAAAAGCGAGGTTCTACGCTCAACGAAACAGGTGGATTTGGAATGACATTTACGGGCGCGGTGCGGGCGGGAGTGGCACATTCCTGGCGGCGACTGCACCGACTCGTTTCCACGGCACTGCGCGCAGAGGCCACAAAATACATCCATAAACGCGTCAACGGGCAACGGAAAATCACCAGAGGATAACAAGTGGATAACAAGACTCTGTACCGCCCCGGCCTTGGCATCGGCCTGGCGCCTGCGCCTGGCCCCGCCCCGCGCCCCGCTCACCTCGCTGACCAATCATTCGGATTGGGCACTCACTCACGTCGGTGCGTCGGTCCGCTCAAAACGCTTTAATCTCGCCTCCGCTTGTCAGGCTACTGTCCTCCCAGCCTTCCTCGGCCCCACGACCTGCAACACAAGCCACAAAAAATCCTTTAGCGCCTCGTTTTTTTTTTGGTTTGGTTTTTTTCAATGTTCCAGCGCCGATCATGTGCCGGCGTCCGAGGTCGTGATTCTTGGGGATGGGGGAGGCCGTGTGGGCGCGTCGCGGACCTGGGAGCTGGGCGTGGCCGGCGTGGCCGGCGTGGCCGAGGTCAACACCCGCAGCCCCCACCGGTCCTCGCCCCGTCCTCACTGACCCACAACACAACCGGTCCGGTGATACTTTGTTTTGCAGGCGAGGAAACGAGGGGCCGACGCTTCCGCGGCGAGCGAGGCCCGACAGGCCCGAGGCCCAGGACTCAGCAGTCAGCGGCTGTCAGCGGCGCCCAGAGAGGAGGAAGAAGGAGTCCCGCCCCGAGGAGCAGTGCAATAGTAATTATATTCTGTTATGGCACGCGGGGAGAGCGGGCAGGCAGGCAGGCAGACATCCCAGGCAGACATCCCAGGCAGACAGCCCAGGCTGCCAGCCCGCCAGCATTGCAGTCGCTGCCGGTAGGCCGAGTGCGCCGAACAGGCACAAGGACGACGAGTTTGTCTCGCCTGGGCGGCGGTGCTGGTTGCTAGAGAAGAGCATCACTTCCTCGTACAGTCACGCCCGGCCAACCCGACGCGGCGCGGCGGCGCGGTTTCGCTTTCGGGACGCGAAATCGGTGATGCACGTGGTCGATGTCGCCGATGCGGCACGATGCGCCCTTGGAGTCGAGAGTCCATCGAGTGCTAACTGTCATGTTAAAAGGGCTAGCCGTCGGCCCGGCGCCGCGCCCCGCCCCGCCCCGCCACCCCGCTGCCTGCCTCAAGTCGGTGTGTGCGCTGTGCCAAGTAACAAGGCACCGCGAGCCGCTGGGCTTTCCCTGCGGCGGCAAAGAGTCGACAGGCCGGGACCGGACTTGGACTCATTACCGACACGAAGACCGAACAGCACATGGTGCAAGACAAAGGATACGGCAGTGCTCCGAGGCGCGAGTTACAACCCTCTGCGTAAGCGGGGACCGTCACACGAAATCGACTCTTTGCCGATGAAGACTGTACTGGCGGGCTTGACGTCACAACGAGCGTGCCGCCCGGCGCCGCATGGTCTGTTAGCGACGCGAGGGCCGCAGCGCGGCCAGCGCGGCCAGCGCAGCCAGCGGGTTCGGAAAGTGACAGCGGAGCGCCACAAGACAAGGGCAAGGGTACGGTGCCTATAAATACCGCGGCGCCGGCATCGGCGAGGGTGAGGGCGAGTGAGGGCGGGCGATGAGCGTGGCTAGCGTGGCTAGCGTGGCTAGCGTGGCAGGGCGTGGCAGGGCGTACTTACTTACCCGCGAAGACGCTGGCCACGGCGGCGATGAGGAACGAGATGACGACGGCGGGGCCGGCCTGCAGTCGCGACACGGAGCCGGCCAGCACGTACACGCCCAGCCCCATGGTGGAGCCCACGCCCAGCGCCGTCAGGTCCAGCAGCCCCAGCACGCGGGCCAGCTCGGAGGGGCCGTCGTCCAGCTGCTTCTTGCGCCATGTCGCCTTCCACAGCGACGCCGCGGCTCTCTGCACAGAACGCGCAAGCATCGCTGTTAGATCAGCATCGTGGCCGCGCGGTTGGAGGCGTTCGATCGTGACCCAACTCGGAGGTCGGTGGTTTGATCCCCGACAATGCCGTTGTCTTTTTTCTCGACACAATGAGCGGAATACATTAATGAAATGCTGCGACTCGAAAGCTACGTTACGTTCGTCGTACTCTCACTCTCACTCATCCTGTAATCCGCTGATAAGGCGCAGACGAGCAGTAATCCCGCTTGCTCAGTGTCTCAGTGCGACGCATTCGGCATCGTCTGGGCAAATATCTCGGCGCGCCAAATGGGGTTTGTCTGATTAGGAGGCTGGAGAGGGCAATCAGCTAACGAGCGCGTTTCTAGATTCTAGAACTCGAGACCAGAGACTGGCCAAATGACAGCGCTTGTAGCACCTTTCTAACGCGACTGCCGCCCGGCCGCCCGGCCGCGGCTGTCACAGGGTCACTGCCACCACGCGGACCTGCCCCGGGGGAAAGGAGGGGGGAGGGGAGATGCTCTACTTTGAACGTCGCCACTATAGTTTGCGCGCGGCGGGGCGGGGCGGGGCGGGGCGGGGCGGGGTAATCTGGACAAGAGTCGTTAGTTGCTGCTCCCTGTGGCGTTTCTCCCGGAGTGAAAGGGCAGCCACCGGGCTTCGCCAGGCCTGGCTCTGACTGGACCCACACGAGGGGGCCCCCGTCGCACGCAGCGTGTTTGGACTGTTTATGTCCATGACACTTTAAGCTAAAAGTTAAAACTAAGGCCTGAGGCACTTGAGAAAAAATGTGTCACTTTTGAAAGACTGGTGGCAGACATCCGCTATCCTTGCCGCTATCTATCAGTCTGGCTGCTCGCAGATAAGCGAGGGACATCAACCTGGGGGCGGACCCAGAGGGTCGGTGGGTCCTTTGCGTGGCCCTGCATGGCCCTGCATGGCCCCGCGCCGCGAAGGCAGGCGGCTCACCCCCACACTAGAAGGGCACCCTACTTCCTCCTCTCGAGCCGTACTTGTTGCACCAATCTCGCTTCGGAGCAGTTCTGCGCCATTCTACGAAGAAGATGCACGACAAGCAAGGGGTCCCGCACTCAAACAATCTGTATACGCTAGGAGGAGACAATCCCACAATCTTGCGTCAAAAACCCCTGTAAGTAGGCAAAAAGCGCGACAAAATCATACAGAATCCTAAGCAATCCGTCACAATCAAAAAATCTGTGCACACGCAAATTGGTAGTGAGGGGCCCCTCGGCAAGAAGTCGGATCTGCGACTCACCTGCACGGCGGTCAGCATGTCGAGTGGCGTCTGTGCGTGTGGCGCGGCCGGGGTGACGGGACGTCCTTCCCGCGCGGCGGCCGCTGACAGAAAGACGCCGAAGGCAGGCGCTGGCTGGGGCCGCCGGGCGCGGCGGGGGGCGGGGCGGGGCGGGGCGGGGCGCCGCCGAGTAAGGCGCGGATTTCGCAGGTCTCTCACTCACCGCGACGGTCGCGTCGCGGGGCGTGGCGGGGCGTGGCGGGGCGCGGTGGGGCGGGCGGCGTGATCAGAACACCACTAAGCCCCAGTCAACACGTGCCCGGCTCCAAGTTCCTCGTGTGAAGCAAGGCGAGCGTCAGGATTAACTGGCCCAGTAGTGCACTGCAAAGCGGCGAGGCTGCAAAGGACAGAGTCTGCGTCAATAACACAAAGGCGGGGTGGTTGCCAGGCTGTCACCACGCCGTCGCCGCGTTCTCGGCCACGCTCGGGCTGACGCAACTTGGCTTCCATGAACCCAACCCGCGGATGGAGTCGAGGCTGCCAGCGAAAATGGACCGTCCTGCCGGGAGTCGAACAGCCGCCTGGCGCGCAGTAACAGACCTCGGTATCGCGGACAACGGCCTTTTGCAGCGAGAGCTGTGCTGTGTCAACCCCTGCAGGCTGAGTCGTTTCGTCGCACTATCTCTCTCGCACTAGTAGGGCGTTCCGTAGAGGTGTGAGAGACAGAGCCACGCAGTCTTCAGCGCCGCCTGGCAGGTGTTGGCGCCCCCGGCGGTGTCCAGCCCCATGGGGGGGGGGCGAGGCCGGGTGCCCCCACCGCCCCAGCGGGCGCGCAGAAGCCACGCAGTCGTCACACAGTGGCCACGACGGCGCAGTCACAATGAGAGTGCAGCAACCGGAGAGCCATTTGAGCCTATTGCCAGGCGAAACACTCAATGCCAGTATTGGGATTGGTTAAATTGATTCAACTTACTATGCACGCCGCGGGAACTCACTGCCCCTCTCAGACTACACCGTCGGGAATAAGTTCGCCACTCGATGCGGTAAGCATACGGCTCAAGAAAAGAGAGAGGCGCGGCATGCCTGTCGTGCACAGAAAAAATAAGCCGACTGCGGCGAAGCACGCGAAGCTGCTCGTCTATTCATCATCGGGCCCCAGGCAGCGGGCTTCCACCGGCCCGGGCCGCCAGTTATTTTTCGGCCGCAGCATCCCGCCATGACTTTCCACGTGACTATTGATCATTTCGGGCCTGATCCTCTCAGCACGTACCGTCCGCGTTATCGCGGGGCCAGTCGCCCACGCCCCAGGTGCAGCGGCGCACCGGGGCGAGTCGAGTGGGCCGCGCGGCAACGGTGGTGGCTGGGCCTGGCTGGGCCGCGGCACTGACCTCGCGCACGCCGACGGGGAGGTCCGCTGCGCGCGTCCTCGGTCCTTGGCGACGACGGACGAGCACCGGCTCGATGATGATGGCGGCGGCGGCGGCGGCGACGACGACGACGACGAGACTCTGGTGGTCTGCCGGCTCCGGGTGCCCGTGGCGATGTGCCCGCGGCGCCGCTTCTGTCGGCCTGCCCCGCGCCGTCTTGCCGGCGAACCGCGCCGCCCCGCGCCGCCCCGCCCCGCGCCGTCTGCCATTGAGTCGGCTTCGCGGCATCGGCTCCCCGCCAGCTGCCGCCCCGACCGCCACGCACCTAGTCGCCCTGGGAGGGTGTCGGGAGGGCTCGGTTGCCAACATTGAAATAACTATTACCGCGGACGACTGACCGGTCATTGTGCACTGTGCGCCGTGCCAGCCGGGCGTAGAGCTGGCCGTGATCTTGGCAGGAATCCGAGCGGGCCGCCGCGCCAACCCCTCGGCCCGGCCAGAGACGCGTGCCTCGCGACCGCACCGGCCAGGACGAATGTGGAGCGGAGCGCGGAGCGTCCTGAAGGTCGAAAGGCCTGGCATGCAATGCAGCCCGCCCGACAAGGCATGCCCGTGGTCGTTGCCCGTGTTACGTTTTCACTACGCACGTGTGCCAACACTGCTGCAGCCTGCACAGCCTGACCAGCTGATCGCTTGTAACACCACTGCAAAGGTGTTGGCGTTGAAGTCGCTACTTCCTCGGGCGCACGATGGGCTGCCTACGTGGAGGGCGACGCGGCGATCCGAGGGGGAAACAACTGGCCAAATACATGTACACTAAAAATTTAAATGTCAAAAATATTTAATTTTACAATTAAAAAAATGTACAATTTAAATTTTTTTAAAAAATTTCTAAAATAAGAAAAATTTAAAAAATTTTAAAAAATTTTAAAAAAATTCGAGAAATTTTGTTAAACGTACACAAAAATTTTGAGGTGCTTCCCCCTCGCGGCGCTCGCACGGGCAGTGGTTCACGCACAGTGGTTCACGCACAGTGGTTCACGCACAGTGGTTCACACACAGTGGTTCACACACAGTGGTTCGCACACACTTAACCTAACCTAACCAAACGGAATTATAATCGGTCTTGCCAATTCGCTTCGCTACTTGTCCTTCAGCGGACCTGTGCTACCCGTCCTCGTGCAGCTGAACAAGGCTTGCTTTCCCTGCCCCCACACGTCCCCCCCTCCCCCGGCCCCCTTCCCTGCAAGACGACCGGTTAGGTTCGGTTTGGATCGCCCCTGGTGATGAGTGAGTAGTGATGGTTGGCCCAATCAGTCAGTCAGTAAGTCCGTCCGTCCGTCCGTCCGTCCGTCTCTCTGTCTGTCTGTGTTTTTTTTTTCGTCCGTCTGCCCGTCCGCCTTCCGCACAGGGCGCAGGGCAGGGCGGCAGTGAAAGTGGCCAGACCAGTCCGCCCTGCGAGGTGGCCGTGGCCAGGCCGTGGCCAGGCCGTGGCCAGGGCTTGCCGCACTGCACGCAGCGCCAAGCCTTGCCCAAGCCAAGGGCCGGTGGGCCGGTGCACGCCACTATCGGAGGAGTCTCAGTCTCGTCTCGTCTGACGTCAAAGCGGCTGGAAAAACCGTTCTCGCTGGCGCCTACGTGCCACAGGCACGCCGCGCCGCGCACAATAGAGAACTTCAGCCTAAAGAAGAAGATTAGGAAGACCGGTAGTGCCGTCATTTGGAACATAACAAAACCTCACTTGTTTTTACCCCCTCCACCTCGCAGGGCAGGGAACATGCAATGCACGAAGCAAGCCACTCACCGCCTCTTAATGCTCGATTGTCCACACCAGGCGCCATCAGCACCCCCGCTGCCCCTGCTTCACCTGGCGCTCGCCGCTGGTGGTGGTCCTTCACTTTAGGAGAATGTACTTACGTACACTTTTCTGTACCGATCGCTAGCCCTGATCTTGAGAGACCCTGATACACAGCGCGGCTCGCAGAGGGCGTCGCGCCAGGGCCCCGAAATAATGCGCCCTCACACGCGGCATCTCGGCCGGCCAGGCCGGTCACGCCAGGCGTGGGCATGCCAGCTGGGGTGGTGGACACTAGTGGACACGCCCTTCGGCCGGGTTGCCTACCCGCACCGCGGAAGGGATCAGGTTGGATGAGGATGAGGGCACCGGTTAGTTCTACAACCACCATCTCAGGAAGTGACAACACACAGGTCCAAATGATATCTCTTTATTATCGCTCTGCTTGTGTCCGGTGTTGCGCCGCGCTGTCCGGCTGCTAGTCGTCGTCGGCGGCCTCGAAGTTGACGACGTACGACAGCGGCACCATCTCCGTGCGCGTGTCCTGGGGCGTGCTGGGGGTGCTGGGCGAGCAGTCCTCGTTCCTGCGACTGGACGGACACAGCACTTACAGAGGGCCGGTGCGCGACGCAAGGCGACGCCAAGGCGACGCAAGGCGAGTACCTTCTGCTGACGGAGCCGCGCACGGCCCGGCGCCGGAACAGGCGGGTGGCGGAGCACGAGCAGCGGAACGCCGCGGCGAACTCCTTCCTGAACTTGCCTGCAACAGAGAGGCGCCGGGGACGGGGTGGCGGAAATAAAGATTCCAACTGCACCGAAGAAAAGTTCATTTGGCCGAAAAAGAATCACAATCAAAAAGCCGGTTCATAACAGTGTCCATAATACTGCACACAAATGGAATGCGTTAAACAGTCATGTGTTCGCTTCACACCGCGGCTATCGAACAATCGTCGACTCCGAACAACTTTCCATCACTTTCCTTATATTACAATCGTCTTGTACAAAAATATTATTTCTTGTTATATTGATTGTTTGTACGTATTTATTAAAGGATAAAAATATTTAAGAAAAAATATGACGCGCTTGGCTTTTGATGATTTCAAAACAAGCTCCTCAAAGAGTCAGGGTGTTTGATGTGTTTGTAATTTCCTAGGAAATCTTAAGGTATAAAAAAATCTACTAGTCCATAGTGCTCATTCTAATGAGTGGCTATACCAACGATTCCCAACCTTTCTCTACTCGCGACCCAAAAATGGCTGCCAAACATTTTCGCGGCCCCACGGTCAAACATTCGCGACTAGGTTAGGAAGGTTTGGAACCGCTGGGCTATACGCACCACACATCGCGAAGTCCGGACAAAGCCGCTACGAGGAAATATGTTGTGCACAACTCGCAATAACATTCTAGTGCATCTAATTACATTTGGCTAACTATGTAAATCAAGAGGCAAACTCTGGAATAAGAACGAAATCATCACATATATTCAGCAGGTCCCGTACTACAAATAAACTAAGGGTAGCCTTACAATGTGTGTCCGCCCATGTCCGACGTCCCAATATATTCGTTTTAGTTGAGAAAAGTTTGCATGTGATGGTTTAAAAGGGTAAAGAATAGTAATTTACATTACATTCCTGTTACATTTGGTTCAAATAGTGCCAATAATAGAAAGACGGACATGGCCGGACACTCATTGTAAGGCCACCTTAATACACCTTTGGCAAGAGAAATGAGGCGCGACACATCCTCAGGATGCATGACGTCATAATGACATCTGTTGGTTGTTTTTCTTAGAGAGCGGCCATTACATTTCGTCATGAGGCACTTAAGAAGAATTACAACCAGAATTACACAACCTACGTTCACAATAAATCTATAATACTGGATTTTAAAATGTCACTAACTTAAACGCAACTAAACGCTTTGCGAATCAAACGACAAGGCAGAGTCTTTGGCCTTAACACACACATACTCTCACACACGTAAAACCTACATGGTAACGCTAGAGATCTGGGTTATTATTTATCAACACGAACGTTGAAATTGCCACTTTGAGTTACAACTTGGAATGGAGGTAAGACAGGGAAAGTACTATCAGCACGCATGTCCACACAAAAGTCACGCCTGCTGTAAAAATTTTCCGATCCATTGAGCAAGAGAAGAGGATAATGGCACCACACGACTCGAAAGGCTCTTGAGGCAGGCAGGCAGGCAGGCAGGCAGGCGCACGCCGCGGCCGACTCCGGTGGGAGACGCAGGGGCATCGCAGTGGCTGCTGCGTTATCAAGCCAATCAAGAGCAAAAGAAAGGGCCGGCTTCGTTGTGGGTCCAGGCGAGTCGCTCGCCGAGGTCACCGGCCCGTCGTCAGGCGTCGGCCTCGAGAGCGGACACGGACACGGCGGTGGCGGCGGCCAGGGTGGTCGTCGAGAGGGCGGCGGCGCACCGGCGGGGTCCAGGGCCGGCACCGGAGGCGGCGGGGGCGGCGGGGCCGGCGGGGCCGGCGGGGCCGGCGCGCAAGTGGGCCATGTTGATGGTCACGTGGCGGCCCGACGGCCTCCCCGATGGCCTCTCCGCCCCAACGGGCCGCACCGCGTCGCCGCCCTTGACCCACGCCTCACACCAGCACTGCTGGAACGCACGCCGGAACTCCTCGCGGAATTTACCTGCGGACAAACGGAGCCGTCAGACTGCGTCACACAACGGCGGGCGTCAGGACTAACCACCGTCAAGCACTGCCCCGGCGCAGCGCCGCACAGTGGGCCAGGCTCGTTCCGAACAGGACTTCTGCCGCACGCGTGGCGCGAGGGTGAGAGAGAGAAAAAATGAAGAAGCGCTGTTCGGAAGGAGACTGCAGCGCGTTATGCCCCAGGAAAGCCGCAGCGGGTTCCGGCGTGCGTACCGAGTACAGAGCTGTCGTGGCGGCGCGGCGCGGGCAGGGCGGCCAGGCGGTGAGGAGTCTGCCGATACCCCGCGCTTCAGCCGCAGGGCGGCCAGGCGGTGAGGAGTCTGCCGATACCCCGCGCTTCAGCCGCAGCTCCTGGGCGGGACCAGGCAGGCGCCAAGGAAAACCAACGAGTGTTTGCCAGGCCAAAGTCAAAAGACTTCGCGGTAGGAGGGGGGGGGGTTCTATTTCGCCCGCGTCCCAGTTGAAGAACAAAGCATGGTCGTGCATCACATTCGCAAAGTTCAGGTGATTTGATTCTTTTCTTTCAAATGCGCATTCTCCGTTTTCGCAGTGCCGTGCCAGTATCGCCAGGAGTATGTCATCGGAGTAATGCGGCTGTACTCACCACTCATGAAGTTGTAGATAAGTGGGTTGATGGCGCTGTTGAAGTAGCACAGCCAGTGCGACAGCATGGCGAACGTGGTGGTGGCCTCCGTCTGGGGAATGACCACGGTGTACCTGGCGGCAGGACGGGCAAGGTCAAACGCACCGCACTGTACTACCATCTGACACCCCGGCCGTGTTTTCCGGTCCCAGCGTCTAGACCGTTCAATTTGGAGGGGTGAAGTAAGCGATTGAACAGACTTGAAGTCGGCTCGCTTACTGTACTCCTCTACGAACGGTTTAGACGCTGGGACCGAGAAACCCTGCCGGAGTGTAAGACACTTCTGCAACTGGTTAGAAGAAAACGACGGCCCCGTCGGGCGAGGCGGCGAGGCGAGTAGCCCGCCCCCTCGGACTGCCTCGGTCGCCCGAAGGCGGCCCGTGCAGCCCGCCCCGCCCCCGCCCCCTCCCCCGACCCACGGGGCCTTGACGTGCGAATGATATTAAGGTTCGTTGTGCCGCCTTGCCATGTTTAGTCCGCGCCAACAGCGATTCCCCCTGAAGGCGTTCCTACCTGAGTATGCTGTAGATGTGCACCGGCAGGTAGCAGCAGGCGAACATGATGTCCACGACCACCAGCATCTTGGCGGCCTTCCTGCGGCCCAGGACCTGCGAGCTGGACGAGATGCTGCGGTTCATGGCGCGGCGCGCGGCCGGCACTCCTGCGGCAGCGATACACCCCGTCAGGACCCGGTCGGGGGTTGGGATCCCACCCGCCGCCGCCACCTACCGTTGCCGTTGCTGTTGGCGTACACGCTCTTGGACTCGGCGTGGCCCGGGATGTTGCTCTTGCTCCACAGCACCCGGATGATCTGCACGTAGGCCACCGTCATGAAGCCCAGCGGGAAGAAGAAGAGGATGAAGGTCTTGACGACGTGGAAGGCGGTGTCGATGTTGTCGCCCCAGGACGGCTGGCACTGCGTGAAGTAGATGACGTCCACGCGCAGCTCCTTCTTCTTGGTCTCCAGCACGAACACCTCGGGCGAGTCTGCGCTGATCTCGTTAGAGGCCTAACCGGAAGTACGGGGATCGCTTCCCGCGCCGCTGCAGCGCGCTGATTGGCCGGCGCAGCCATGGCGCAGCGCGGCCGGAACCATGCCGCTGCGGCGGCGCGGAAAGCCAACCATCGGGAAACCATCTCCGTGGTTCTGCTCAACCGCAACTTGAACTAGTTTCAGACAAGATTCGCGTTGTCTCTGTCCGTGAAACACGCTCTACAAACTGGACAGTGTGCATGGCACACTGGAGCGCTCCAGGTGGAGTGTGCCAAGCAACTGTTCAGTTTGTAGAGTGATTGTCGGGGAACCTCGTGGGATTCCGTGGCCATACAGACCGCCTCGCCATTTCGACGCGTCCTAATAGAATAATCCTAACTGTCAGTGCAGATCCAAGACAATCCTAACTGTATGGGTCTGCGCTAACAGTTAGGATTGTCTTGGATCCTGCACTGACAGTTAGGATTGTTCTATAAGGAGGCGTCGATTTGGGTTAAAGTAACCGAATTAAGGTTTTGAGATTGAACCGTACCGAAGATGAAGGCGAGCGCCCAGATCAGCCCGATGGCCTTCTTGGCCCTGCAGGTGGTGGACTTGAACTTGAGCGGGTAGCAGATGGCGTACCAGCGGTCCACGGAGATGAAGGTCAGGGTGAGCACGGACACCGTCACGGACACGGTCTGCAACAAGAGCGGCCCACGTCGAGCATCCGCAAACAAGATCTCTTGATTTTTCACCTATTTGGTGGATTTGGTTTTTGCAAGTAAAAAAAGATCCTGATCTTTTTAATTTATTCTATTAAGAAACGAAAAACAAAAAAGTTTGGATTAAACACATTTTTCTCGGAAAAGTAATTTTTCTGGGCGTGGTCGTTGCGGTTGGAGGCGGATACAGGTCCATCACTAGCGCATTGTTCTAAATAATTTTTCGCCGGTTGAGTAACTAAAATACAGGTCGGGCGATAGTAACAAGAGACTCGGTGCACGCTGCACATGCACAAGTGGTGGTGGACGCTGCCCGAGTGGGCGGCTGCACCGTATATCTCTCCTTGTTTGCGCTAATGGAATTGGTCGCGTCCTCTTCGCCGTGATTTGTGCATCGGATTCCCCGCGATTCCCGTGGCACATAATGCAATGCCCCCTGCCCCCAACCCACCCCAACCGGCCGGGAATATCATTTTGAGTTTAATCAGGTGGAGAGGCTGCCGGAGCCGGATAAGGCTCGGAGAACTTTACGTCGCTCGACGGACGGAAAGACCGCGCTGCAGATTCAGGGAGCCCCACGACACTGATGAAAATCCCGCACTTTGGTTTGGCCCGTATTGAAATTTTCATTATAGGTCTCCAATTATGTTGTAATTATGACATATAAGAGTGCACAATTTGCTCTTCTGAGTCATATTTTATTTTCATCGTGCGATTCTTAGGATTAGATGATTGAATGCAAACATTCATCTCGCAGTATAATCTAATTCCTCCCTTCGTGTCCAGAGGCCTGAGGCCTCCCGCCTCCCCCTGGTGCTTTGCTTGCCGCAATAAAAACTAAATTGAATCGCTTTATCTGCTTCTCTTTTCCGCTGTCTTCTTTTAAGATCATTAGTTGACCTCCCACGCGCGGCAGATCTACGTGTGGCGGCGCGGAAGGGGGATGCGCATTGGGGGGGGGGGGGGACAGCTGTGGTTTCGTGGGCCTCAGCGTCCTGTGCACGTACCGAGGCCACGGCGGCGGCACGGCTCGGACACGCCCGCGGCCCCGTCCGCCCCGTCCGCCCCGTCCGCCCCTCGCCCTGCACACCCAGCTGCGCGGCCCATGCAATATGCCGCCCGGGGCAGTATTTTCATTTGGCGATAGGAGGCACGCGCGCGGCTGCTGCGCCCCCACTTCGCTTTTCTCATTCTTCTCACACGCACACGCACACGCGCAATAGCTCCCGCTCTTCTCCTAGTTGGTCGACGTCCCGCAGAACGAGAAGAGATCGTCGCCGGAGGTTTTCTCCTCGAGTGAATCTGTGTGCTTCCCACGGAGCTGCGCTGTAGCTTCCGGGCTGCGCCGGGCCTGCCGGGCCGCTTGTCGCCTCCCCCCCCCCCCCGGCTCGCGCGGCGACATCTCCGGGGTTGGCGCGACAGTCCTCTCCCCTTCCTCCCCCGACAGGCGGGACACCATCGCCCCGAAATATCAATCAAAGTGTGAGGCAATGTCGACGAAGCAGCGCCGGTGGAGCGCTGTCCGGGACGAGGCGGCGGGGCGGCGGGGCGGGGGCGGCGGGGCGGCGGGGCGGCGGGGCGGCGGGGCGGCGGGGCGGCACTCGCCTTTCATCGCGGGGACTGCAGAGGCTGCAGCAGCGGATTGTCATCGATGAAAAAGACGACGGAAACGGAAGGGGACTTGGTGATAAGTAGTGGAGACGGGGAAAATGAATCCGCGGGGCCTCGGTCTCCGCGGGTCTCTCGCAGCCCCGCCGTCCTCGGCGCCCGGCACCCACCCACCCACGCCCCCGGCGTCGCCGGCTGGCGGCCGCGGCCTTCTGGACCGGGGCGCACAATGGTGCACAGTGGGCTGCACGTGCAGCGATCGGCCGCGGCGCCGGGCCAAGGCGCCTGCGAGGTGGGCGTGCCCGCAACGCACCGCTGCGCCGCACGCGCCGCCGCTGCCTACCTCGCAGGCGCTCCCCGCGCGGCAGCCTTCCCAGCCGCCCAGCAGCGGCGCGGCGGGGCGATGGGGGGCATTGAAAAACAACCGGAAGGCGTTGGAGCTTTGCACTGGAGCGCGAGGGTGTTTGTTCGATGGCGACTGTGCCAACATGGGAAAAGCCGGGCACGGCGAGATGCCGGTCTATGGCGGACCTTGCTTCCCATTCTGAAAGGGAAGCGGAACGTGTGACGGCGATGTGCGTGTGAATGTGTGTGGGTGTGTTAGTGTGCGCGCGCCCGCGCGTGCTTGTGTCAGTGTATGTGTGTTTCGCATGCAGAAAGAAACGCCGGAAACCATCCCGGTTGTGACCGGGAAAAATGCTCGAGGGATGACCCAGTAGTTTTCCATGAACAGGAAGAAAAAGGTCTTGACTTAAAAGTTCACACTGTAAAAAATAAAAGCTATGTTTTACGCATTACTTGGGTGACTTGGCTCCCCACCTGGCCGGCGCGCTCCTCCCCGGCCCGCGCGCGCATCCCATTACCCCATCCGTCAGGCTCGCCCCGCCGTCGCCTCGCCCGGCTCGCCTTGCGTAATTAGTCTCCATGTTTTGCCACATTGCTGGCCCCAAATTAGGTTAGGAGGGCACGCCGCCTTTTTCTGCATGCGTGACCCCCCCCTCCCCCCCCTCCCGTCCGGGGGGTGACGCCTTCTTGGAGCGGGCAGGCCGGACAGCAGGCGGCCGGGGGCTCCTCGGACACAATGAGCGATCGCTGCGCCGAGCGGCTGAGTGAGATGAGGGGTGTGATATAGCAAAAGCCCTGCGCCATTGACACCCGCCTCACCCCCTTCGGCGCTACCCCACCCTGGAAGGCCGCGCTGGCCGACACATTGGCCGGTGTCACAGTGGCAGCGGCGAGACATCAATAATACCTCGGTCGGCGGACGGGGGTGCCACGGGTCTCTATCATCTGACCTACCTAAAGTAGACCGACAAAAATTAGACCGACCGAGAAGGAAACAACTTGAATTTAAGTGTACGTTTTCCTTGAAATAACGTGAACGTTGAAAAAACGGTGATATAACGTTGAAATTACGTAAAAATTACGCTAAGATAACGTGATTTAACGTGAAATAACATAAAGTAACGTAAAAAACCTTGTAATAACAACAGGAAATAACGTAAAAATAAAGTTTAAAGATCATTGAAATAACGTCAAATGACGTAAAATAACTTGAATTTAAACTAACAGTGTACCAAATTTTTCGAAGTTGTTTGCTCCTCGGAAAAAACGATCCGCCGACGATGCGCGGGGCCTCTTGGAAAGCAAAACCGATCCGCCGACGATGCGCGGGGCCTCTTGGGCCCCTCGCCGCGAGTGCCCCGGCCGGTCACACAGACGGACGGATGGACAGATACAGAAGTGCGATAGGTATCGAGACGTCCCCGGGGGACTTTAAAGCAGGCCCCGCCTGGGGCCCTGCAGGCCACCCTGCAGGCCACCCTGCAGGCCACCCTGCAGGCCCTGCCGCCCCGCCGCGTGCGGACCGCGAGAGACACGGACTCGCGCGGCGGATGGGCCGGGGAACGGGGCTGGCGTTTTACTTTGCGCGCGCCGTTTAAATATTTTACGCTCTCGTAAAACTTACGCGGTGTGTTATGGATGGGGGCGCCTTTTGATGCATGGCCCCCTCTGTGTCGCGGGGGGTCGAGCGCCGCCTAAATTCTCCGGCTCTGTTTGCGTGGTTTTTCGGGCCTGCTTGCCCGCTCGCCGAGGAGGATGAGCGTGCAATGAATGCAGGTCCGCGCGAGGGGTGGTTCGTCCGGTTCGTTAGCCTGACAGCCAGATGGACCGAGAAGATGTCCCACTTTTAGTTTGCCCCGTCCGTCTCAGCGCCGCGCTACAATCCCAAGTTTGACGACGCCATCAAGAAGAGCCAGTGGCGGGCAGTGCCTCACTCCGCCGTGTTCCCCGTGCCCCCCGTGCCGCCTGTGTCTGGCCAGCAGTGGACTCCGTCGCTCTCAAGGGGCGTAAAGGGGTGCGAGGGAGACAGAGCGACGGGGCACTGTGGATGGGTCGACAACTCCCCTCAGCCGTGCAGGGAGGACACCTAAATTACCAGCGTATGTGATATGTATGAAATATAAAATAATATGAAGTTTGGGTAATATAGAGGCGAAATCTGGAAACGTGCAAGTAATCTATGGTTATACACAGGTAAATATATAAAGCCACCGCCCAAGAGCCACCGCTCACGAAGCAATAGATGAGTTGTAGACCCCTCGGGCCGAGGGGTTACCCACTTCTTAATTTGGTGTAAACACTATTCCGGATTCCCACGATTCCTAAACAAATCCCATGGAAAAGGTGAAGATATTTATAGAAATTCCTTTGGTTCTTAGTGTTTCGGCACACTATTTTGCAAGATTAAGACGACATACCATTGAAATTATAAGGATTTTCAGTAAAATTTTGAAAAAATTACGAAGGATTCCCAGGTTGAATGTACAAATGATTCCCGGAGTGGGTAACCCCTCGCCTCGGGCACTGTTTGGAGCCACCGAGGAACACAAAGCATCGCTGTACGCATTTGCTGGCAAGACGGACTGGCCGCGCGAGGCGAGCCAATTAGAGCGAATTCACCGCGCCAACAGCAGAATGGAGCAGGGATGTGCGGCGAGGCGGCCTCCGAGTCATACCGCGCCGCTCCAAAAGACCCCACTTAAAACGGATACTGAATTACGGGCCTTTACTGCAGAGCCTTGCTGGGTCGTAAATGCAGCGCGCGCGTGCGTGCGTGCGCGTGTGTCTATGTGTGCGTGTGTGTATGCGTGTGTGCGTGTGTCCCAGAATGGAAAACAAGCTCGCGCAAGACGGTCCAGGCTGCGCCGCCCCCTTGGCCGCCCCCTCGGCCGCCCCCGCAGGTCCGCGGAGGCCGCGGGCAGCAGCAATTTATTTCTCGGACGCAATGGACGCGACGCCGCGCCTCGGTTTGTTGCGAACTTTCTCCCCGAACGGAGCCGGAGCTTTCAACGGAAGATAAACTGGAGGCCGGCCGGCCGGGCAAATCGAGCCCGCGGTGCCGCGGTGGGAAAAAAAAAGGAAAAAGACACAAACAAACTTGAGAATAAGGTCAACGGGGGCTGAAGCCGAACAGTACGCGTTTTGGTCGCTTTGTCTCTCTCACACCCAATGGGCGTTCTGCAGAGTGTGAGAGAGACAGGACGGCATGCCTGCCCTGCAGGGGGCGGCGGTTTCCGTCGTCGTTCGTGGCGCGAAAAGCTGGCGCCAACATTTGAATAGCTTCCGCTTACATATTAATGTCGTGTTGCTCTGAAATGTGCGGGAAAACACCACAGGGCCGACGCGCTAGGTCAGCTTGCTACAAACTGGCCGAATAATTCACGGAAACGAGAAGAGAGAAACTAAGGAAGGAAGCAGCAAAAAGGAGGGAGACTTTACGAAAGGAGGGGCTGATTATAAATCGTCGGATGGTTGGAATTTCATTGGTATTATAATGAGATTGAGTCAGACTGCAGTTTCCAAAGCAGGCAAATGATGCTTTGGGGGCGGGGGGAGCTGGCCGTCAGTGCGAGCTTAAGCGCTTATGCCACTAGTTGGCTGCCCTGAGCGAGGCCCTGGCCATGACCCCGAGGCTCTGATATTAGGCGACACGCAACAGATGCCCCACAGGGACACTTCTTTCGTCCCTAGGCGCGATGCGGGTGCACGTGCGCTAAGCGTGCGCCGTTGGAAGGCGCGGCCTGCACCGGCTGGGGGTCAAGGTGGTGTGGCGGGGTCGCGTTATATTGCGCATCAAGGCGCTATCGCTGAGTCTCCTTTTTAAATTCTTCCGACTCCACCGGCGTGCACCTCCACACGCGGGAGGAGCCGCCGCCGCCGCCGCCACCGCGCGGGGAGTAAAACCCCTGCGCCAGCACCGCGATAAGGCGGCGGGGAGGGGAAGCTCGCCGGCCGGGGTTTTACGGAGGCGCACACGACTTTTTGATGCCGTGTAAAAAATGGCGGGAGGTGTACACCAGCGGCAGCAGCAGGCTGACGACCCGGCCCCATCACCGCCCCCTCCCCTTGTTCGCAGCTCAAAGCAGACAGCGAGGCCGCGCCGAGGGATGGCGAACCAGGCCGTGCCGTGGGCCGTGAGTACCCCGGACGTGCAGAGACGCAGGCGACGCGGGCCACGTTATGTAAACTAGCATTTCCGACGGCGGGTTATCCAATATTCGCCAGTCGTCCCTGTCATCCTGAGGCGGAGGGTGCCTAATTGCACCGACGGGCCGCCCCGCCCCGCCGCCCCGCCTCGCCGCCCCGCCCCGCCGCCCCGGAGACCCGGCCGCGGTCGCCCTGGACACCCTATGACATCGTCCCGCCACCCGGCCGCCGAGGTGCGGGTCTGCGGGTCGTTTAGTCCTCCGCGGCGCGAGCACCGCAAGTCGACCGCAAGCCCACAGCGGATGAGGACTGGTGTCCCAGCCTCTAAGGCCTCCCGACGCGATGCCTCCACCTACGCGCTCGCCCTCCGCCCCGCCGCCGCCCCCCGTCCGACGGGGGACACGCCCTCGGGACAAGTCAATATGAGCCCCGTGAGATTATGCCGCGATGCCTCTCGCGACCCCGCCGCTGGGCCCCTCCCTGCCGTCGATGCTCGCCCTGCTGCTGCCATTGACAAACAACTACCCAAGTTGCACAACCACCGCCCGCCCCCGCGCCGCCTCGGAGGTACTGTGTCTATTTATTTTCGGCCTAAATTTTGATGAGAGCCCGAAAGTTTTTTTTTTTTTTTGTTTTTTTTTTAAGGGCACACTCGTTAGTGGTGGCGAGGGCCGGGCCGAGCGGTCCGATCGCCGTGATGGGGTTGTTGTCCCACCAGACGCATTATTCTCAGTCCAGCGGAGCAGGAGGTTATTCGCAGTCAGGTTACGCGAGGCTATAAAACCGTATAAAAATAAAAATAATGACAGTCGCCTGCTGCACGCGGCAGGCCTAAGAGGAAAGGTCTCTGGCTTATTTTTCTCTGTCTCTGCGACTCACCGCCGTAGTGCGGGGAGATCTGCGAGGTGAGGAAAGGGCAAGCAAGTGCGACTATGAAACGGCGTGTGAAGGGCGCGGGGGTGGCGAGGAGGCGGCGCGGGGGCGGCGCGGGGGCGGCCTGCCTCTCGAAACCATCGTAATATGCAGAGGCACTCTCACAGCCAATATTGGCCGAGGGACCAGCCTCTCCGAACAGACGACTTTTATGAGACACTCTTCTTCTGGGCCGGGCCGCCACCGCCGGCCGCGACACTTTTACTGCGTACGAATCGGTCCGGACGACGGCGAGTGTCGATTACCGGCAATCCCCGGCGTAGGACGGACAGGCGGGGCGGGGCGGGGCGGGGCGGGGCGGGGCACGCCGCGGGGCGCGCAGCAAATAGGCAATCTCGACGAGCAGGCACTTTGTGGCGTCCTCGGAGCTGGAAGGCGGCGCGCCGAGTAGCGTGGCCGCGCGGCGCCCCGAGCAGTCGCTCTGTCTCCCTCGCACCCCAAAGGAGTCGCTCCCTGAGTGCGGGGCCGCAAGGGGCGGTTCAAAGGCAGCCGGCAGCCGCCTCGATGACGACCCCGACCCTCCTGGCACCGTTCCATGTGTCTGTAGAGGTCAAGGTTCGGAGTTCAAATTCCCGCACTCTCGACCCCGACACTCTAGGCGCGCTATCTGTTGCGGTTGGGTGCAGGCTCGCTGGCACCGCGTCACACCCGCGTCACGTCCACGTCACGTCCACGTCACGTCCACGTCATACTGACGGCAGCTCGCCACTCTACGTCCAGGTCGCTGCAGGTGACACGTCAATGCGGTGGCGCCTCACCACTGCAACAGGCAGCCCATCAATGGACGCTCGCACGGTTCCGCCGCCCACTGTAGAAAAAGTGTTATCGAAATCGAAACGACCACTCGTTTAGGTTGCGGCTGAGGGAGTACTTTCTTAGTTGGTGTACCATTACTGAGAAAATCAATTAAATTTTAGTGAACTCTAAGCTTTTATTTTTTTGCTAGTTTGGTCATGCGTTTTGCATTCGTTTATTCAGCGCTCTTTCTCGGCTGTTTTTTTTTTTTTTTTTTTTTTTTTTTCAAAGGATCGGAATGAACGGAACGAACGTGCGGAACGCTGGATGGAGCGGGTCCGGCGAGACAACTCGTCGGCGTGTCTCTCTCGCTTCCACACGGCACGGCGGCACGGGCCGCGAGTGCGACGGAGACGCGGACCGCTGGATGGACGTCGGGGGACGCGGACTAATGTGGCGATAAAGCGAAACGAACGCCGCGCCGCGCCGGGTCCCGGGGGGCGCTGCTGCCGTGTGTCTGCGTGCGATTCCATTCCGATTCGATTCGACCTTTTTATTCAAACCAGCGCCAAACAAACGCCACAACGTAGCCTAACCAAACACGGCGGGGTTTGGCCTGCGGGCCATCCCCGTGACGCACTCGACGCGCCGCCGCGCTGATTGCCGCGTGGAGCAGCTTGTATCGCGAGCGTTTCACTGAAACCTAACCTAACCTAACCTAACCTAACCAAACACACGGCGGGGTTTGGCCTGCGGGCCATCCCCGTGACGCACTCGACGCGTCGCCGCGCTGTGAGCAGCTTGTATCGCGAGCGTTTCACTGAAACCTTCCTTTTTTTTTTATTCCTCCCCATTTGTTTGTTGTTCCGCGTGCATTGGGTGCATGCGGCGCTGTCTTCCATTGGCGCGGCGTGCCTGCCGCGCTCTGCCCCGCCGCGTGCGTGCGCGTGCTGCAAATGCTTCATGGCGTGTTTGACCGCCCGGCCGCCGGCGCCACCCCTCCCCCTTTCCCCCCGCGTCTCGTTTCCGCCCCAGGCCCTGACCGCCCCAACATGGGCCCGCCTTCCGATCGGAAACAGTGCGATAAGGATCTCGCGTGCGCACGCCGACCGGCCGAACAAAACGCTCATTCCCCCCCCCCCCAAAAAAACAAAAAAACAAGCACACTCCATGTGATAAAAAGAAAACAAGGATCATCGGCGGGATCAAAATTAATAAACCGCGTGCTTGCCTTCCATTAAGTCCTCCCATTTCATTCCCGGCAGGCTGGGAAGCTGCCGCCGCAGCGCCGCGCGCCCGAGGCGCCGGAGCACACGAACGAGGCGCTGCCGGCGGCCGCCATGGCGCGCCACCACGCGCCACCCCCGGCACTGCCAGCATGCTGCCGGCAGCAGCGGCCCGCCTTCGCGCCGGTTCCTTGCGCACTCTTTGTCGGGAAGTGCACGCCCTGCGCCCCGGGCCGAGTCATTGTCCCGCTCTCAATTCAAGCTAATTGTACCCCGAGAGGTTTCTCCCCCCTCGCCCCCCTCTCCCACGCCCGCCGCCCGGTTGAACCGCGCTCCAGGGAACGAGGTCGTGTGCAGCCCCTCAAAGGAGACACAGCCGCGCCGATAGTGCTTATGTCGGTAGTCGTAATGGGGCGTCGTAGGGGTGATTGGCTCCCCCCACCCCTTCCCCCCTGGACCTCCTCTGGGACCTTCAGGACGCGCGAGCCGTTTTTCCGGGACGTGGCAATTACGGCGACAAAGAGGCTCGTGTACTGTGTATGGGACTATGGAACGCCTCGGAGCACCGCGGTCGAATGAGAGGGAGCCAGCCGGAGCCAGCCAAGGCGCTCTCAGTGCGAATCAAGCCTACCAACCACACCGCTTCGACCGGTCATTATAAAAGGGCTAGAGCGAAGACCTGGCGGGCCAGAGTTCAACACCTAGTGTTTCAGTAATTTTCATAAGTCTGTCCGGGGCACTTGGCCTCAAAACTGGGTGTAGTGGGCGCTTTACTCGCCGCGGTGGTGACTTCATTGGCTAGCCGAACATTGCGTAGGTGCCATTCCGGTGTAGTGTAGAGATGATTAAGGTGTCTTGCTGGTTGTCTTTCTACCTGTCGGAGTGCCCCCTCCTCGTCCTCCGCCCGGAGGCCCCGCGCGGCGGCCGGGCACGCTCCGGCACGGGCCCCGGCGCAGCGGCCCGGGGCCGCTCGGGAGGCCCGCTGGCCCGCTGGCCCGCTTAAGAGGCGGCTCACGTTCGGACATGGACAACCACCGGCCCGGCCAATCGGGAGCTCGCTCAGCCTCGTCCCTAGGACTGACTTTCGCGCTCACTTTCGCACCCTCGGCCCTCAGGCGCGCAGTCTCCGCTCGCGCGCTCGCCATCCTCGGGCGTGCCCTAGGGTGTGCCCTGCCCAGCGCCGCGCTCGCCATCCTCTGGCGTGCCCTAGGGTGTGCCCTGCCCAGCGCCGCGCCCGCCCGGGTCTACGACCGGAGGAGCAACACCCTTCGCTCCCCACCCCGCCTCCGATGGGAATGTTGAACCGCGAGGCCGTGAATCGCAATAACTCACCCCTTCACTCCCGTATAAAATGGTGCTGAACGATGAAAGTGCGAGAAAAAGGACCTCACCTGAAAGTAGAGCACGATCTTGCACAGCGCCGTGCCCATGAACCACGTCTCCGTCACGTCCCAGATGACGGTGGGCGGCAGGCACACCAGGATCACGAGGAAGTCTGCGACGGCCAGGTTCACGATGAAGTAGTTGGTGACGGTGCGCATGGTGTGGTTGCAGTACACGGCCACGCACACGAGCGCGTTGCCCACCAGCCCGCCGACGAACACCAGGGAGTGCAGCCCGATGAAGAACCACTCCAACTTGGTAGGGAAGATGTAGTCCACGATCATGTCAACGTAATGCTCATCCGGCACGCAGTAGTCGTTGGTGCAGTTCTTGTAGTAGGTGAAGTTGTCCTCGTCCAGCCCCTGCACGTCCACGGCGGGCGGCGGCGTGTCCAGCTCCGTGTCGTTGGCGGTTGACAAATCAGGTACCTTGACAGGGGGCGCGCTGTGCAGCCGGATCTCGGCCGTTCCGGGCCGGCGCGGCGTCGTCATGGGGGTGGACGTGGGGGCGGCGGGTGACGTCAGCACACTTGTCCCAGCTGCCGCAGCCGTGCTCGCGGTGGTGAAGGTCGGGGCCGTGGTCGGGGCGCTCGATGACATATCAGCACCATCGCCAGTCCGGCCAGCCCCCGCCGCGACCGATTTCAATGCCGCTGTTTCGTCCAGAGGACTTGTGCTGGTGGCCACGATGGAGACCGCGTTGGTGGAGGCCGTGCTGGAGGTCATCGTGGTAGTGATGGTGGAGTCCGTGGAGGAGGCTGGCACCGAGACCGTGGTGGACGTTGAAGGTGGGCCCGGGGTGTCAGCATGCGGTCCGGAGGACGAGGAAGACAGGTGGAACGTCGTCGTTGGAGCTGTCTCCGTGGCGTTGGAGGCCGTGCTGGTAACTGGAGCTGCTGGCGCGGGTGGCGGCGGGGTTACCGGGGCCGATGGAGCCGAAGCCGAAGACGCCGGGAGGGCGAGACCAAAGCCAGGGCCGTTGGGGTCCAGGTTGGCGAGGAGCAGGAGCACTAGCAGCGTCCAGGGACCCCTCACGGCCTTCATGGCGACGGCCTTCATGGCGACGGCGCGACACGGCCCTCGTCACCCCTTGTCCAGTCCGAACACCGAGCCAGCCATCTGGAACACGACAACCGCACTGTCAGGAACGAGCGGCCGAGGAGCCCCGAAACCGAACCCTCAGTCCCTTGCCGCTGCGCTGCGGACAACAACGACAAAGTAGGTACGGCTGTAAACGAGTTACAGCTCATGTCAATCCCGCGATGTCTGCGGCATGATAGACAGCGGCGTCGAGGCGGGCACACCAGGGTGGACCTCGCCCTGGTCCTGCTTGGCCTCCGCTTGCCAAGATCGTAAACCGACAATGTCAGCGCGGGCGGGGCGGGGCGGGGCGGCGGGGCGCATCGACAGGGTGCGATACACGGGGCGGGGCGGCGAGCCAGTCAAATACGGCCCGCGAAGCGCGAACAGCAGAAAGTTGATATGGACGTGCTTGGGGGTAAGGAGGGTCGTTCCATCGGGCAATAACTGCATCGGAACTCCATCCTGCGGCGCCGAGGGCCTGGGGCGGCCTGGGGCGGCCTGGGCCTGGAGCGAGGCGCCGCGCTGGAGAGCGGCATGGAGGGCAGGGCGGCGCGCGTTCCTGCTAACAGGCCGACCGTTGTATCTGACCCTACACCCCCACACTCCATCAGCCAGCGGCCTGGCGCCCCGTTCCTCGAGGGTATCGGCACGGAAGGGTTCAGGCCCATAATCTGCCAACAACTACTCTGGGATCACTGGAGGCAGCCCCGGAGTCCAGCCCGGCCCATGGCAGGCCCATGGCGGGCCGGCTGGCGCGGCGCCAGGGGCCGCGGGGGCGTCTGAAAGCGCCACGTGTGTGCCGTGTGCCGGGAGGGGGGGGGGTGAGGGAAGGGAGGCAACACACTCACTGGGCCCGTAGCCCAAACGGCCGGTTCACCAAGAGGCTCCTGCCTGAAGCGAACTCCTGTTAGTATAGGCCTGTATCATCGTCATCCGACAAAGGCCTTTCTCAGCTTCCCCTTCCAACGCATTTCCCGTTTGCACCCAGAATAGGCAAGGCTAAAGAATCACCACCGACTGCCGGCGCACGTGAAATGATCGTCGATTAGTTTTCGGACGCAATCCGGCCCTGCCCACGCCCGCCGGACTCAATTAGAAAATTACTGCGGCATAACTGGCGGGCGGACAGGGCGCCCCTGCGGGCAGACCCAGTGAATCTGAATCAGTGTGAAATGGCTCACGTTCAGTGATAAGCGTGCGCGTGTCTGCTCCAGCGGCCGGGCTGGCTGGCTGGCTGGCTGGCTGGCTGGCTGGCTGGCTGGCTGGCTGGCTGGCTGGCCAGCACACTCGCTGCGGCTGCTTGCGGCCCGCTTGCCCCCGTTTCGGGGGAATGTGGGGCGCGTGGTCACGCCGCCGATTCCGAACACAGCCGATTAGAAAGCCCGGCCGACGACGGGGCGTGCAATGGCATGGGCCAAGCATGAGGCTTTGGAGACAGACCAAGGCGAGCGGTCTGCCGCACCCTGGCCTGGCCACGGCCGGTACGGCGAGGCACCGGGACTGGCTAGAGCCTCGCTAGAGCGAGCCGGAGCTAAAGGCCGCGCACAAACACTCCCAATCGACTTACTCTGTCCGGCCGCGCGAATTTACACCGACCTATAAACCGGAGCGCAACCTGACCCGTAACCTACCCGGACCCGAAAGGGCCCGCGACACCCTTTTCGCCGCCGGACCACCGCAAACAAACTCACACACTGACACACTCCCCCACCACACACACATACTCTCTCTCTCTCTCTCTCTCTCTCTCTCTCTCTCTCTCTCTCTCTCTCTCTCTCTCTCTCTCTCTCTCTCTCTCTCTCTCTCACTTTTTCCACCCAACCTGTGACCAGCACGCCTCGTCGTGCTTCCAAGAAGAAACTTGAGAGCTTTCTGCCGGCTGATTCCGAAGGACCGTCACGTCTCTCTCACACCCCAGTAAGGGCGGGTAAGACAGAGCGACGAAACGATCCTTCAGAATCAGACGAATGCTGGGTGTTTTTTCTTCGTAGCCCCCCCCCCCCCCTCAGGCCGGACCACTCATCACATCGACTCGGCAGCGAAATGAAATGAAAGAAAATGAAACGGAATCGAATGAAATGAAATGAAACATTCTCGGTGTCGCATGCGCGGCACGCCTCATTCCAAGTTGCCGGCGAAGCGGTGCGTGGAGCCATTCAGAGAAGCGCCCCGCCACGCCCCGCCCCGCCCCCGAGAAGGGAGAGCACCAAGAGGGCGCCAAGGCCGGCCGCGCTGCCTTCACTATACACTGACGGTTTTGGCGCGGCAATAAGTGACCCGCCAAACATCGCTTTCGTAGCTTTGACTCTCGCGCAGTCATGGGGCATCCCTTAGAGTCCGCTGGGTGTACATGGTTTGTCCCATCAAATTTTGTCTGACCAACCCGAAACCAGCCGGGCGGCCGTCAGTCGAGACAAAACGTGGTTGGACATAACGTGGTCGAACAAAACATGAACTTCGGTGTGCCCTTTCCTGCGTCTCATGCCTGATATTTTTTTTGCCAAAGATGGAACCGTGCTGGCGCGCCCTTTAGACGCTGTGATAGTTAAAGCCGATTATTTGAGCTATTTCGGGCGGCGGATGGCAAAGCCCGCGAAGAGCCAAGTTGGATGGTGCGCGGCGTGCTGCAGCCCCGCCGGGCCCGGCCGCCCACGCGCCCCGACTTGAGCGGTGTAGCCGGGTGTGGCGAACGTGCCGCGTGGCCGGGCCGGGCCGGGCGTCGTGAGGGAGGCCTCTTCGGGGGCCTCGTCGGGGAGGCTGGGGCCCTGTCACCGCGATCCTCGGCGCGTGCCGATCGTTATTGAAGGGGACGGCAAGCCGCCCGGCCGTTATGCTGTCATCCTCGACGTCACGTTCAGTTGGTTCGGTTTGCAGTCGCGGTGGGCGCGCACGACCGGCCGAGACGTCACCCTGCCGAAGCACGGCGCCAAACTTGAGCTTGACAGTTATTAGTGCAGCCCGCGGCACGGCCGTTCAGGATGCCGACGGTGGGGCGGGGTCCCGGAGCCGAGATAGCCGTCAAAGCAACTCGACTGCCTGACTCATGACGCCTTCTCGCGCCACCCGCCCTCTAGCCAGCAGACTAATTGCAAACAGCATGCGCTGTCTCTCTCACCGCTGCGGGCCACCCACTGCCTCGCCGCACCAGCCGGCCGCACCTAGCAGGCTGATGCCGCCCCTCCCGCACTCACGGGGGCGCGCCGTAGTAGGGGTGCGAAGGGAGACCGGCCCACCGCTCCTTAGCTAGCAATGAAGCGTGGCGGCCGTGCCTTTGACGGCGGCCGGGCACGGGCACGCCCCAGGAGCGGGACGGATCGCAGACCCATACCTCAGCGCACACTCAAACACACACACCCTTCACGCAGCCTTCACCGAGCCTTCCCAAAGCCTTGGCAGAGGCTGCGTGAAGGGAGAAGGACGACTCACGCAGCCTTCACCGAGCCTTCCCAAAGCCTTGGCAGAGGCTACGTGAGGGAGAAGGACGACTCACGCAGCCTTCACCGAGCCTTCGCCTTGGCAGAGGCTGCGTGAGGGAGAAGGACGGCAGGCAGACAGACAGACAGACAGACACACACACACACACACACACACACACTCCCACACACACAGAGGCGCGCGCGCGAGGAAAGCAATATGATGCAGAGAGGAAGGGGCGGCGGAAAGCTTTCATGAAGACCGGGGAACAAACGGCGGTGGAACAAACCACGTGAAAGTTGAGCGGAAAACAAGGTACAGGAGCGGGATGGTTGGAGTGTGGGAAAGAGAGCGTGCGAGCGAGATCGAGGGAGACAGAGAGTGCGCGTGCGTAACGTCCGTGTCCACAAGAGTTTCTCGGTAGTCAGTAAAATCGGCCCAACTGGGCACGTCCCAGAGTATGCGCCGGCGGGGGAGGGGGGGGGCAAAATCGTGACCTTCGAAGGGAGCGGGGACGAGGCGCTGAGACCACTACCATGTACCACGGAGGGCCGGATACTCAAGGTAGGGGAGAGCGGCGGGGATATTCGAACCTCTTTCCTCAAGCAGGCTTGTCTATTCAAGCCGAGGAGCGTGGGTCAGGTTACTAAATCAAGTCTCGCACACATAGCGGAGCTCTCCTCGGCGAGCAGTCGGGCGCGCCGCCTCTGAAATGGAAACTCAGAAGGGTGCTGCTTGTTTTCGTTCTATCCTTTCGACCGTCCCTGGACCGTCCACAACCCGTTCGCCCCGACAGCTAGGCGCGGCAGGTGTTCGAGTGGGGGTGGAAGAGGGCGGAGGGGACTGGGAGACGGGGAGGGGGTGTCTTTGATTCCGCTGCCATCCCCGTGGACTCTGCAGCAGTGGCTCGGAAGAAAAAGTCGCAGAGTTAGAATCCTGAGTTGGCCAACTTTTGGGATGCATTTTCGCGACCCTTGGACCGTTTCCTCCGTCCGTTCCGTTCCACACCCGCAGCGGCCTGCCCAGCGATTCCGTCATTCCGAAGGGTCGGTTTGTCTCTCTCTCTCTCTCTCACGCCCGCACAAGACGCCCCGCGACGGAGACAGCGCCGAAACGACTCAACGGAATCAGCGTGCTGGCCTGCCAGACGGCGGCGGGGCCTAGGGCGGGGTGATCCCGGCGGCGATTTAGGCCGCAGCGCCAGCGGGTTGGAGCCACGTGAAAAATGAAGGAGCCGCCAGGGTCGAGGTTGGCCGAGGCCCGCGGGGACAAAGAGAACGCTCCGTCTCAAGTCTCAAGGCGATAGTTTATTTGAGGACATTTTCAGAAAAAAAAAATCAGTTTTGGGCGACGAGAAGTTTCGCGACCGCATTGCAGTCATGGAAACAGTCGTGAACATCGAGTCCTCTGGCGGGTTTAATTTTTGCAGATGCCACCGCCCAAAGACAACTTTGCTGCTGCAACTAATGCTGCTTCCTCGCGCCCCGCCCGGAGGGGAAACTATTTTTGGCTCGTGGCGGCGCGTGGTGCGGCGCCAAGGCCGCGGCGGCGACCCTATCACTCGGCGACGGCGACGCCATCGGCCCATCGCCTGCCGAGGCACGCGCCAATCTGGCCAAGTTTAATTCTGAGGTGCGCGGCATGGCCTCGAGGGGCGGCAGCGGCATGGCCATGGGCTCGGTGTCGGCCGCCGAGTGGTCGCCCCTGCTTGGCGGCTTAGAGGGCGAGGACGAGGGCGCGACGCACCGCCGCACATGGGCGGGCCCACACGTCGCGCTAGAGTGCCAGGGGATGAACGGAGGGGACAGGGGCAGCCAGGGACCCGCGTAGCGCCGCGCAGCCTCCCCCCCCCCCCCCGGAACCGCGTTAGGCGCGGAGCAGCGACCCGGGGTGACCCCGCCACAGCAGCAGCCGCGGCCCAGCCCACCGCCGCCAAGACGGACAGGCTGACACAGCCACCCAAGTTAGGAATCCGATTTCCTCATCATGCCATCACCCCGGGGCGGCCCAGGCCCAGGGTGGCCCGGGCTCACGGCCTGGCCGTGGAGGAGTTCGCCCGGGGCCGCACCAGATCAGCCGCGCTAAACGGATAGGCACTGCCATGCTCACCCACTCGGCATGTATTGGCACGCAGGCACCCCATGTATCAACCGAGCGGCATCCACTCCCCGTCGAGATAGGGGGAGAGAAGGAGGGAGGGGCTACTCGTTCACTTTGTCTAATTGACAAGGAGGCGAACGGAAAAGGGACTCGCAGGACGTATTGGGGCTGCGGGGAACTGGGGCACGGGAGAGGCCAGGTCACCACAAGGATCCTGGCGCTCCTTGAGGAACGCTGTGTGTTGCGGTGGGAGCCACCACGCTGTCCACCACCCACTCCCATGCCCGCACACCTACACACTCACGCACGCGCGGCAAGGTGTGAGGGTTTAGCGGTGCGGCGGTGCGTGCGGCCGGCAGCGCAATCTTCTCTGCGGGGCGAAGGCGAGGCGAACCCATCTCCGAGGCATGTATGCCTTTGGTCCTTCGCTCCAGTCTTCAGGATGTTAGCCCGCCCCCGGCCCGACCCGACCCTCGGCGCGTGGCTGTCTGCGCGCTGTGCGGCCAAGGGGACTCGCCCCTAATTCGTATCCTCACCTGATCCTTCTCAAGTCCTCACGACTCTCGGCACGACGCGCCACCACCTGGACACACAGAAAAGAGGAGGACGTACAGCAACTTGACTCATCCTCGCAAGATAAATAAATATTAAAATAGAAATCAGAAGCATCCAACACCCGGCCGTCATGTCATCACGAGCGGCGCCTCGCCTCGCGGGCCGACCCATGAGGTCGAGCCGCGCGACATGCAACGGATACCGATGGCGGGCAAATCCCCGTCTCTCGCAGACGACTATTAAATGGGGGCGCGTTGGCGAGGCTCACAAATGAGGGTGGTGGTTGGGGAAGGCGGTCCTAATGTTAAGGATGACTCAGCGGTGCGGCAATGATGTCACCGGACGGCTCGTACATCCTGCTCGTCACGCCGGTGGACAGTCTCCAGGGCGGAGGCTTTCGGCTCTCGCTCGTCGAACATGACAACGGAGGTCTGGAACACCAGGCGGCGCCAGCAGACGGCGGAGAAGAGGGGCCTGGCACAGTGGGCCTGTAATGATTTACATCCTAAACGGCACGCCCCGTTGATTCCCCCCCCCTCCCCCTCCCCCTCCCCCGGGCATCAGGCCGTGCCATGACGAAGACTCATATTGTCCCCTCCCGCATGCACGGGCCCCTCCCCTCCACGAGTGCGGCAGACACGGCGAGGCTCTGAGTCTGCAGAGCCAGCGCCTTGCGAGCGGCAAGGTAGGCAGGCCCGCCGCACGCCGCGAGCCGCGGGCTGCCCTGCCATTGGGCTGGACCGCTGGACCACGCGTATGCCTTCCAGGACGCCAGGACGGCGCGGCGTGTGCCTGCGGAGGGAGGGCTCGGGTTCAAATCCCTCCCGCATCTACGCTCTTCTGAAGGGCGCTCTTTGTTTCTCCGCGAATCCTCTTCATTTTCCCGATCGCTTATTTTCCACCCCTTTTCTCGGACGCTATTAATTTTATGGCCATCGGACGCAGCCCCGCGATTGACGAGAGTCAACAACGCCGACGGACTTCAGCCTTTCTCCGTTTTCGGAGTACAACTACTCCGCCGGCCTGTTTGAGGAACTCTGCCTTGCCCGAGCCTTGTGCAGCCCGGACTGGGGCGGGGCAGACCGCTACGTCAAGGAGGAAGGCACACTTCACTGCCCCGCCCCGCCCCGCCCCGCCCCGCCCCGCCCCGCCCCGTCCTCGCGCGCGTCACTTTTACTTGGCCGATAGAGCGCGCGCGCGCTCTGCTCCAGAAACATTGATGGGAAAGTGAAATATTTTCGCGGCAACAGAATAAAGAGACAAAAATGCGGCGTGTTGACCAACACCCGCCTCCTTTCCCTCTCTTTCTCTTCGGAGTCTTCGGCGCGCAGTTCGCCATTCCCCGAGGCTGTGGAGGCCCGCGGGATACTCGGCGCGGCTCGGCGCGGTGCGGCAGGAGGCCAAAGTAGCGAAGTTGGAATGGGCGGGGCAGGGCGCGGCAGACCGAGGAATAAAAGCTTGAGATACTAGCTCGCCGAAGGGAAGAAAGAACTATTAACTGGAGCAGATTGTGCGCGGCAGGCCGCGCGGCCCCTTTCTAATGACATGTCAACTTGACAGACGCGGCGGCAACAAGTCCATCCAGCCTGTCCCGCCGCAGCGGCCGGCTGGGGTGGGGCGGCGCGGAACTAAGCACCAGATTGGCGGGGAAGGAAAGTTTCCTTTCCCCGAAGTCGGCTGGTCTTCCCCACGCATCCAGAAAAATGACTTCTTTGAATCAAGTAAAATATTTTTCGTGATTAAAACAACTTGATTGAAGCTATAGTGATCAGTACCAATAGGCTTTGCTTTCAACTCTAACCATGTCAAGAATATTTCTACTTCACTCAAACCAGAACTTTACTTCGGCACATAAATGCAAAAAATTACTTGCATCAAGTAAATTTTACTTGATTCAAGAAACCATGGGTGTGGCGGCGTTGGCCAAACCCGCCAAGCCTGGCCACGCCGCGACGTGGCGGCTGCACCCGTCGACCTGTTGGCCCGTCGTCGCGTCCCCGCAGCCCCGTCGGCCTGCTCATCAGTATGGCGGGGCGCTCGGCAGGAAGACCGCATCCACCCCACCCCACCCCACCCCGCCCCGCCCAGCGGCGAAAAGGACTGCCTTATTACGCACCGCACTACCGCGGCGAGCGACGGACGCGAGGTCGCCTCTCCGGGACACAGAGCTGGGGAAGGGGGGTGGTTTGGGGGGGGGGAGGAGGCACTTGGCAGCAAAGTGGCGATGTGATACTCGCACCCAGCAGGCTTTGCGGAGGGGCGGGCCGCCATGCCGCGCGCTAGACCGGCTGGACGCGACGCGGGACGTGTGACTTCGCCAGGGCAACTCGGCGGCGGCGAAACGAAGCGTGGAGCGCGGCGCCAGCCTTTGAATTAGCCCGGCTTTGTGTTGTGTCTTGTTGTTTGTGGACGCTGGACCGCTGGACGCGCCACCTGGCTGGCCCCGCGCCAGGCAGGCGCTCTGCGGGATCATTCCGAACGGTCGCTCTCGTCGCTCCATCCCTCTCGCACTCGCAGGGCGTCCGGGAGGAGTGAGAGAGAGACAGGGCGACGTGGGCGCTGTTTTGAAACGCTTGTCGTCTGCTTCGACCGCAGCTCTGCTTTGGCCCTCGCCGAAGGCCGCTTTTGGCTATCGCGCGCTTGAGGCTGGGGCTGAGGCAGGGGCTGGGGCTGGGGCTGGGGCAGGGGCTGGGGCTGGGGCAGGGGCTGGGGCTGGGGCTGGGGCTGGGGCTGGGGCAGGGGCTGGGGCTGGGGCTGGGGCTGGGGCTGGGGCTGGGGCTGGGGCTGGGGCTGGGGCTGGGGCTGGGGCTGGGGCTGGGGCTGGGGCTGGGGCTGGGGCTGGGGCTGGGGCTGGGGCTGGGGCAGGGGCTGGGGCTGGGGCTGGGGCTGGGGTTCCTTTTTCGGATTTGGCAGCGCGTTTTCATTCCGTCTTCCCTTCCTTGCCGCGCTTATTATGTCCGTTTTTATTCGCGGAGCGAGCGAGCGAGCGGCAGCGAGCTCGCTCGGCGTAGCGCCTCACTCGGTACACTGATCTGTGTCCGTTCGTCCCCCGAAACGCCCCGGAGGGGCGTAACCGGCAGATTCTCGTCACCATAGGCTGAAATGTTCCCTTGTCCGTTCGTCCCCCAAAAACGCCTCATAATGCGTCACCGACAGGCACATCACCGACAAAACAAAGGCATCAAATGTTCCCGTGTCCGTTCGTCCCCGAAGAGCCCCTCACTAACAGGCCCGTCACCGACCGGGTCATAACAAACACGCCCGTCACCAACAAGCCGGTCACTGACAGAACCGCCATTGACAGGCTCATCACCGACAGGATGTCACCGACAGGGCCGTCACCGACAGGACCGTCACCCTTCAATTACTAAAGGCCATCGCAAACTGGTTATCCTAATAGGCCTCCACAGACAGGCCGTCACGGACAGGCCGTCACTGATAGGCCCTTATCGACAGGCTGTCAACGACAGGCCAGTCCCCGACAGGCCCGTCACCAACAAGACCGTCACCGACAAGCCCGTCACCGACAGGCCCGTCACAGACAGGCCGTCAGCGACCGATCGTCACCAAAAAACTGTCGCCGACAGGTCGTTACCGACAGGCCATTACCGACAGGCCGTCACAAACCGAACGACACAGACAGGCCGTCACCGCCAGGCCGTCACCGACAGGCCTTTACCGAAAGGCTGTCACAAACAGGCCGTCACTTATAGGCCGTCACAGTCAGGCCGCTACCGACAGGACGTCACCGACAGCCCGCTACCGTCAGGCCGTCACCGACAGGCCGTAGCTAATCGGCCATCACAGATAGGCCGTCACCGACAGGCCGTAACACACGGACGGCCATTACACACGGGTTTTTGGTGACACGCAGTTACTAACAAATTTTCCGTATTCTTGTTGTTCGCGAGGACATTTTCTCCTCAAGGTTGGTATCTAACAGGTGCCTTGGTTGCCTAGGGAAACTGCGAGTGTGGTTGTTTGGCAGTAGCTCCCGGCAATTCAGTTTGAGTGACAAATTATGACACCGACAAAAAACACCAACACAAACAGGTGCTTCATAGGTGTCCTGGTTCGGGTGGGGCCGACGGCTTCGTCTGCCTCCAAGCTGGTAACTTTAATGACTCAGTGATTATTTGAACATGCACCTTCTTGAAAAGATTGTTAATGCTTTGTATCGTTTTCCTACAGATGTGTCCTGCATGTGCGGATGCATCAATCATTTCATCCGGAATGCTCCTTTCTGAAAAAGGCCGCATATACTTTCACCATCCTTCTGAACAGGCGGAGGATGCCCTAGCAGCTCATGTCGGAGTACATCCGGTGTGGATCAACAAATTCGATTGTCCCGGGCGAGGTGTCTTCGTTGGATGCGAAGAAAGCCTTGCTCGGGACTACACCTGTACCTGCCACCGACGACAGGCAGTCAACCACAAAAAACAACGACAGGCAGTTCTCCGCGCCGTGGGTGCTTTGCAGAAGCAGAAAATTTTTGTTAAAAACATTAATGTTGAGTTTTCTTGATTTTTTCATTTTTCATTGTAGGTACAGTATTAACTTCTTTAAACCTTTATGCTTTTTTTATTATTTCTTTTCTTTCCATTAAATTATTGTAGTTTTTTCCTTTTCACCTATTAGGTTCAATTTAAGTCTTTATTTCCTTACCTTTAAACATGTTGTATATATTTTTGGCCCTATTCCTAAAATTATGTCGATTCATTATTTAACTATTCTTTCATATACCAATTAATCCAACATTTTAGTTGTTTCATATCCTTCTTTATTTTGTCCTATTGTTATTCCATATTTCTTTCCATCAATTTTCAACCAGTTTCAATTTCCCACCTGTTTTGATTTGTATTCCATTGCTGTACCAGGTGATTCACGGACCCCGTGAGAAATGGTTACTATGCAACCCGCTTAGCGGACCCACCTGGTATACATTATGCACTCATTTATTATCCCTTTTAAAATGCACAATATTCCCCTCTCATTAGTTTACCTTTCCACTATTTTTCACATTTTCCTCCTTTTTCTTTCAGACCATAAACTAACTTTAAATATTTTTTTTGTAGGCACTGTAATATTGTACAAATTTTTATTTAACTAAATTGTTTGTACGGTTATTTCTTCCATTGTAATTTACCTCCATTTGAAATTCACTCTAGCCGCTTCAGTAACTTTGGACAATAAATGTTTAATTGATACTGGTTGTCTGTTCTTGTTTGCACGAATGGACAGTGTTATAGACCATTTCAATACTAAATTCTTTGGAGCCCGTCGCTGACAGGCCCTTCACCAACAAGACGTCACTGACCTACCCGTCACCAACGGGTTCTCCACCCACAGGGCCGTCAGGTACAACCGAGAGGCCCGTCATTAACCCGTCACCGACAGGCCACCACAAATTATACATCACCCACAAGGCCGCAACCGACATGCCCGCTACCGACAGGACCGCCACCGACAGGCCTGTAACCGACAGGCCCCCAATCGACAGGCCCGTCACCGACAGGACCGTCACCCACAGGCCGATCACCGAAAGGCCCGTCACCGACAGGCCCGTCACCGACAGACCCGCCACCGACAGGGCCGTCACCGACAGGCCGGTCACCAACAGGGCCGTCACCGACAGGCCAGTCACGGACAGCCCCGTCACCGACAGGCCCGTCACCGACAGGCCCGTCACCGACAGTGCCGTCACCTACAGGCCCGTCACCGACAGGCCGGTCACCGAAAGGCCCGTCACCGACAGGCCCGTCACCGACAGGCCCGTCATCGACACACCCGGCACCGACAGGGCCGTCACCGACAGGGCCGTCACCGACAGGCCCGTCACGGACAGGCCCGTCACTTACAGGCCCGTCACCGACAGGCCCGTCACCGACAGGGCCGTCACCTACAGGCCCGTCACCAACAGGCCCGTCACCGAAAGGCCCGTCACCGACAGGGCCGTCACCGCAGGGCCATCACCGACAGGCCCGTCATCGACAGGCCCGTCACCGACAGGCCTGTCACGGACAGGCCCGTCACCGACAGACCCGCCACCGAGAGGCCCGCCGTATCCGACAGGCCCGTCGCCGACAGGACCGCCACCGAGAGACCCGCCGTATCCGACAGGCCCGTCACCGACAGGGCCGTCACCTACAGGCCCGTCACCGAAAGGCCCATCACCGACAGGGCCGTCACCGCAGGGCCATCACCAACAGGCAACTCACTGACAGGCCCGTCACCGCAGGCCGGTCACCGACAGGCCCATCACCGACAGGCCCGTCACCGACAGGCCCGTCACCGACAGGCCCGTCACCGACAGGCCCGTCACCGACAGGCCCGTCACCGACAGGCCCGTCACCGACAGGCCCGTCACCGACAGGCCCGTCACCGACAGGCCCGTCACCGACAGGCCGGTCATCGACAGGCCCGTCACCGACAGGCCCGTCACGGACAGGCACGTCACCGACAGACCCGTCACCGACAGGCTCATCACCGACAGGCCCGTCACCGACAGTGCCGTCACCTACAGGCCCGTCACCGACAGGCCGGTCACCGAAAGGCCCGTCACCGACAGGCCCGTCACCGACAGACCCGCCACCGACAGGGCGGTCACCGACAGGCCGGTCACCGACAGGGCCGTCACCGACAGGCCCGTCACGGACAGGCCCGTCACCTACAGGCCCGTCACCGACAGGCCCGTCACCGACAGGGCCGTCACCTACAGGCCCGTCACCAACAGGCCCGTCACCGAAAGGCCCGTCACCGACAGGGCCGTCACCGCAGGGCCATCACCGACAGGCCCGTCACCGACAGGCCCCTCACCGCAGGCCCGTCACCGACAGGCCCGTCACCGACAGGCTCGTCACCGACAGGCCCGTCACCGACAGGCCCGTCATCGACTGGCCCGTCACCGACAGGCCCGTCACGGACAGGCCCGTCACCGACAGGCCCGTCACCGACAGGCCCGTCACCGACAGGCCCGTCACCGACAGGCCCACCATCGACAGGCCCGTCACCGACAGGCCCGTCACGGACAGGCCCGTCACCGACAGACCCGTCACCGACAGGCTCATCACCGACAGGCCCGTCACCGACAGGACCGCCACCGAGAGGCCCGCCGTATCCGACAGGCCCGTCACCGACAGGTCCGTCACCTACAGGCCCGTCACCGAAAGGCCTGTCACCGACAGGGCCGTCACCACAGGGCCATCACCAACAGGCCACTCACCGACAGGCCCGTCACCGCAGGCCGGTCACCGACAGTACAATAATACAAAAATTGTACCTTTCAGTCTATAAATAAACATTTCAGAAAATACAATTTTGCATGAAACATTTTTGTACCTAGATTTATAATGTTAAGGAATATAATTACATAACACAAAAAATTATGAACTATACAAAAAAAAAGCACATGAAATTTTATATCAATGAAAAAATGTATACAAAAGAAAAGATGAAAGAAAACAGGAACACTTAACAATAAATTCATTAGACAAAGAAGACATAAAAGTTAAATAAAAATACAGATAAACATGTCTGTATTTCACACATAAGAGACAAAACCACTCATAACACAAAACATTTACGAAAACTGTGTGACACCATGTTGGTAACACAGGTGAAAACAGGTGGGTGACAACCACATAGTGACAGGTTCTAGTGTATGGCCTGTCAGTCATGGCTTTCAATGACGGTCTTATAGATACTTATGAAAAGAAAAGAGTCACAGGAACAATTCTTTTTTGAGTTTTGACAGCAACATCCTGTCATTTACACACTATTCATTACAACCTATAAACAAGAAACTGTCGGTAATGGCCTGTCAGTAATTGTCAGTAAATTACGTTCGTATGGTACGTTTTGACAGAAAAATGCGGATGCGCGAACATATTCACCTATAGTCTTATTGGTAACGACGTATCGGTAAGCTTCACACAATAGAAGACATTTTTATTGAAAAAAATAGCGAGCGAGCGAGCGACGCGAATTTTAAACTTCATAAGAAAGGTTTAAAAAAAAACCCAACAGAAACTTCGGTACAGCGCCGCGAAAGCCTTCTTGGGCTGTCTAGTTTACAGAAGCAGCAGCACCGGCCGCCAAGTCAGAGCAGCAGCCGTGTGCCGCAGTGCCCCCCCCCCCCCCATCCGGTACGCACACACCAACAAATCGGTACAAACACGCCCCTGCAAACACGCACGGGATAATGAAGAGAAAAAGCATGCCTTTTCTTTGCACATCACGGTCTACTTGGCGAGCAAACTGGCAAACTGGCGCGCGGCAGAGAGGAAAACAAAAGCCCTGCCCCAGGCCGTGCCGCTGTCGTTGTGAAAAATTAAGCCCACAACAAGCGCGTTGCCTTGTCTGGATTGTGACACCCACCTCGTTGACCGCGCCGTCCTCCTCGCTGTTGTCCTTGGCTGTTCCAGGTGGGTGCGGCGTTCGGCAGTTATAATTGACCGCCACCCAGCGCCCCCTCACACCGTCGTTCCGCGCTGCTCCACTCGCCTCTCCCTCTGCGAGGACTCGTTGTTCTGCCAGGCCAGCGCGCCAGGACTCCAGCAGCAACAAACTGCAGTTATCAACAACAACAACAACACCAGCGGCAACAACAGCGCGGTGCGAGGAACTTGGTCGCCGACACAGATACAGGCACTTTGAGAAAAGGCTGCGGAAAGCATTGGAGACTTCCCGTGCGCTGTTCCTGTAGGGAGGCATTGCTTTCAAAGGTCTCTTATTTACGCTCATAAAAGTAATAAAATCCTAAAAACATGAGCAGATGACTAGACTCACAACTAGACCTACCTCATTATTTACCCACTTAAACCCTACAAAAGTATTCAACAAAAATATGTCACGCAAAAGTTGGCTTTTCCGAATTTAGAGCCAAGTCGGGCTGCGCGCATGCTCTTGGCAGTGTAGGTGGACTGGGGCTGCCGCGTGACCGCCACTCCTTCTGCCACTCAGCCTATCCCTTGCCCTTGCCCTTCCGCGGCCGTCGTCCTTGAGGGGGTCCTGGAGGGGGTCCTGGAGGGGGTCCTGAAGGGGGTCGTCGCGGTGTTTGTCGGCGAGCGGATTACAGAAAGCGGCTTGATTCGCGCCCTCCCCGCGTCACCGGCCCCACCTGCCTTCGTCTGCGCCTCGTGTGGGAAAACACGACGGAGAGGAAATGTGTGAACAGAGGAAGCCGCGGCTGGGAGTCGAGGGGCCTCCGGGGAGCCTCCCTTCCAGCGGCACGTGCGAGGCACGTGGGCGGCAGCGCGGGGCAGCGCGGGGCCGCGGAGTGCAGCAGCGCATAGCCGACGGACCTCCCCCGGCCGCACGAGACTCTGCATTCACAAAACTTCAAATATGGTGATTTCTAGTCGACTGCGACCGACCACAGTTGGCCAGCTCTGTTCCTCCGCGAACCAGCGCAGCTTGACTCAAAACTTGTTTCGTCGCTCAGTCTCTCTCGCACTCCTCATGGGCGGCGACCCGTATCGGGTGTGTGAGGGGGGGGGGGGGGCACAGAGAGAGGGAGACCGATGAGACTCTATTCGGAATCAACCTCCAGGAACAAATCATCTTTTCGGCGAACGGGCAGTCCGATGGACGGCTCCCTAATTGCTGGAAAGCAGATATCGGATGATATTGAAAGCCAACTTCCCTCGCGGCCGCTGGAAATGAAGGCCGGCGAGGTGGCGGCGAGACGGCGGGCTGCTCCGCAGTGTTGTTCTACGTACACATCGGCGATGCAGAGGCGAGGACCTCGTCGGTGCGAAAACACGCGCCAACCGAGCGAGTCAACGCGGGAAGCTTTCTTACGAGCGCCTCGGGGGCGGCCACCCGGCAGCCAGCCGGCAGCTAGCCGGAGCAAGGGGATGGAGGCCGCCATTCACATCGGTACTCTACGGGGCCGGGCCGGCGGTCCCTCGCTTAGCATACACGACCATCGGCGGGGCCGCAGGGGGCCGCAGGGGGCCGCAGGGCGCCGCGCGGACGGAGTCCGAAGTGCACATAGCGCCAACGCCATCGAGGAGGGAAGAGACAGTCCAAAGTGGCGGTCCGAAGTCCAGGCTCCATGCTCGCACGTCGACGGCGAGATTTACGTTTGGGCCGCCCTGGGTGGGGCCTGGGCCCGTGGCGGCACGACGGCGGCGTCCTCGCGGGGATTGCGTCGCGCGCGGTCGAGCACGCCGTACTGGGGTCAATGGGGCCGCCCCGCCCCACCCCACCCGCCGCCCGCCGCTGCGAGCGGCCCTCGAGGCGGAGGGCGCCTTGATGGCCACGCCGGGCCACGCCGCGTCTATACAGAATGCAGATAGGCTGCATCGGGCTGGCAGCCGGCGAGCCGGAATGGCAAAGCAATACAGGGCTGCCGCCACGCCCACGCCAGTCGTTTCTTTATTCCAGTCTGCCAGAACAAAAAATTAGAGCGGCACAACAAAAAAGGGAGCAAAAGACCGAGGAGCCAGCCCCGGGCAATCTGTGGCGGCAACGGCTGGTCGGCCTTTGGGGCGTCGGCGTCCACGTCAGGCTGATAGGACTGGGCCGCGACGTCGGCGTCAACGGAACAGGCCGCTGTGGGACTCGCCGCCGACGGCCCCCGCACCTCGGACGCCATGGCGCGAGCCTCCGCGCGAGCCTCGGCGGCAAGGCCAAGGCCATCGATTCGCCCTTCAAAGCGGCGCTGCAGCGTTGACGACCACTGCGCCCCGCCGCGCCGCGGAACGAGAAACGAGATAGGACGAGTAGGGAAGTCGCCCCACCCACCCTCAGCACCGCAGCCAACGCAGCGCGCCTGCGGACGGCGGCATAGACAACCCACTGCGCGCCGGCGTGCCCGCGCTGCCTACGCGACGCACGCCGGGCGCTCTTCCTCCTCCCGGCGGATGCCTGCGGGGCGGGTGGCTCGTAGTGGAAAAACAGACCTGCGGGTGGCTCAACCGCTGGTCTAAACACTTGTGAATTGTGTAACTTCGTGTGAACATTGAATAAACGGGAGCTGGGGCGGGGGCGGGCCGGCCGCGGCCTCCACTCTGCCGCACTCTAGCTTCCGCCCAAGATCCGCGGCATTGTCGGCGACCGGAGGCGTGGCGTCGCCGGGCCGCGACGGACGCCGACGAACGGGGATGCAAATGAGGGAGAAGCAGGCCGTGTGCCAAGCAGCCCAGCGGCCGAACGCCCCGCCGCGCGCCGCGCCGCAGCAACACATCACGCAACACAGCCACAGCACGCGCCAAACAAATGAAGGCCTCCTTGTTTCCTCGTCGCGCTCTGTCTCTCTCCGCGCACGCTCCACGAGGAGTGCGGCGCGCGCTTTTTCAGCCTGCGGAGGCGAGTTATGGTGGCCACATTTAATAGCCCGGGTCGGCGTCGGCGGGCTCTGCGGCGACTGCATGCAGTCCGGGAGAGGAAGGTGGGACCAGAGCGCTGTAATCTACATCCCCAGCGGCGCTGCGGCGCTGCGGCGCAGAGGACTGTGGGGGAAGGACGGCTCAACGCGAGCCGCCACGGAAGGGAAGCGGAGCATGCATAAGCCACGTAACAACGAGCCACATTCACCGTCACCCTTTGCCGCGCCTGCGCTGCTGCGGCGCTGGAGGCACCCCGTGCGATGCTTTTACTCGCTGCTCGCCACCACTTCACCCCAGCTTACCCGGGATCACGTCTCCCGTCAAGCGTCACTTAGTCGGGCGAGGCGTGGCGTGGCGTGGCGTGGCGTGGCGGGGTGGGGCGGGGTGGGGCGGGGTGGGGCCAGAGGCCGCTGGATCCAAGAGCCACACCCCGGGTCGCCGCGGGTGCATGATGGCGCCATACCACTGCCACGATGCGATAATCACTGTGGGGCCGGCGAAGCGGGGGGCCGCACCACTTTGCCGGGGCCACTTCCTTCCATAAACCATAAATCCGACGTTCTTCTCTGCTTCTTTTCCTTTTTTGCAACTGCTTGCTGCGTGAGCATAAAGCATGCCCTGCCGAGTGGAAGGCGACACGGTCGCTGCAAGCCGGGGCGGGGGATCGACCGACATTAACCGGGGGCATCATCCCGTCCTACAGTGTCGCCCCTCGCCGTCGCCGTCCCCTCGGGGGCCGTGGGGGCCGTGCCGGCCGTGAGCCAGCGGCCCGGCACCGCCCATAGTGTTCCACGCCGTCCCACAGTCGTTCCACCCGCGCATCACCAACACAGACCCTGTTCTGGAACTGGCGACTCTTCCAGACCTGCTCTGCGCTGCTCCACACCTCCCCCATTAGTGCCCGCCAGACGACACGACACACCGGCGCTTCCCGCCGTCTCCAGCGACACCGTGTATTTCTCTTTTTTTCTTTCGGGGCGAAATGAAAGCCCTGCCCGCGTGATGCACTGCTGGCACAGCGGAATGGCTGCCTGCCCCTCCCCCACCCCTCCTCCACCTGTAGCCCCGGCCGGGCCAGCCGGGCCCCAGCGGCGAGGCGGCCGAGGCCTGCACCAGTTTTTGCACCGGGAATGGGGCGGATGGCGGATATGCGGGTCTGGCGCACGCAGGCGACGGCTGACAAAGTAATATCCCGTCGGCTGCTCGCTGCTTTCGGGCGGCGGCGCAAGGCGGGGCAGTCGAGGCTGGTCGGGGCTGGTCGGGGCTGGTCGGGGCTTAGTAACACGAGGTGTTTTGTACTGTTACACCCATTTCAGAAGCGCTGAAAAAAAAATTACATGATATTACTCAAAATAAAGTAAAAAAAAATGTTTTTGACCGACAAACTGTATCCCAACTGCCTCAATACCGTCCTCAAATACCTTTCTTAGCAACAAGACACAATTAAGAACCTTTTTGGGCCAGTCAGGCCCCCGCAGGTTTTTTTTCCACCTTTTGGCATTTCTGGATCATTGTGAGGCGCCTCGGGTCGGGCGTCGTCGGCGGCGGCCTTGCGCTGGGCTCGTTTTAGATCCAGACGGAAAGACCACGACTTGAAAAGGAAAAGTGTGGGACTCGGCCTGGACGCGGCCCCGGCCACACCGCGCTACCGCGCTGCGGCTAACGTTTCTCGGTGAAGGTCCCCGTGGGCGTGCTCGTCGCTGCGGAGTGGGCCCGGAGCAGCAGCAGCAGCAGCAGCAACATCAGCGACAGCAGCAACAGCAGCAACGGCGGCCCAGTCGACACACAGGCCTACACGCCGCCACCCCGAGTCCGTGAGGAATCACGCGTGTGCTCCGCGACTCCCAAGTGTACCAAGTGTAAGCCATGCATCGCGTCGAGGCCACGACGCGAGTTCCAGCGTTGTCGGACCCAAAGCCACTCCAGAGAATTACACCAAAAAGTGAAGTCACCGCAGCCGGCGCAGCGTCGCGCCTGAGGTCAAAACAGTGATTCTCGGAGCGAGAGGACGAGAGGGAAGCCACCACCACAACGCAACTGCACGTCGTCTCTGGCCTCAGCCACTGCCGCCTCACCTCGCCGACGTCCCTTATTTCGTTCCTTGCCGGGAAGCATCACCGGCGGCACCGCTTCCGCGAGGGGCCCGGCCCCAGCCTGGGAAGACGACGGCCAGGCCAGCACCGTGTCCAACCGGCCACGGACACACACTCCTTCTCCTCCCCGGGGACTCTGTCCGGCGCGACCCTCCATCTCTCTTTTGTCCGAGGTGAGGTCCCCGTCCCGGCGAGCTGGCGGTACACAGTGGACCCGGCGTTGCGACGACACCATCGGCACGCGAGAGTAACGTGGGCCGGGGTCCGGCCAGTGGCCTCGCTGACTGCGCACAACAGTAGTTACTGGGCTGGATGGGAGTTTAAGTGGAAAACTACACAAGCAGCAGAGCTGGTTAATTCCCCTCCGCGTGGCCGCGGCGGGGTGTGGCAGCCGGACAGGCGCGGCGGGTTATTAGGACCACCTGGGTCGGCGTCATTCCGAAGCAATTACTGCACCGGATGGGGTTCGAACCCAGCCCGGTTCATTCCGTTCGGCAAAGGGTCCACCAGGTGGTCGCTCATATTGACGCGACGCGGGGGGATAAAACCAAGAGAAACGGCAGAGCCCGACGGCGGTGGGACTTAAGCCCATGACGCGCCACCCACGCCAAGGGACGCGGGATGTCGCTGCTTCTCTCTATTTACTTGGAGTAGTCGGGGAGACAAATAGCGGAGGGCTGTGCGCAACACCCAAACCAGACTGAGAGGGTGGGGGGAGGGCGAAGGGCATCTTGTAAAAGTATCCCGCGAAGGCCAGGCTGTGTGGCTTCCCTCCGCCCCCGGTCCACCACGACGACGGCCCGGGGGGGGGGGGGGGAGGGCTGGCTGCACCACGCCAGCGCCGCCTGCGAGGTGTCCCAGCGCGGCCAGCAAAGCGAGGCGCGGGCTTCAAATACAAGCCATCTGTAAAAGCATGGCGGAGGAGGCCCACCCGGCCAGACGACTTTACGGCCCGTTGTCCAGGATTTGCCTCAAATTGGCCGCCGCCGCGTGGGCGTGACCGCAGGGCGTGGCCGCAGGGCCTCCCCCAAGTCATCTCGCCGGGGGCAACCACCGAACAAGCCTGCCCTTTGTGGTTTTGTTGTAGCTGTTTTGTGTCCTTGGCGTCTTTCAGAGTTTTGTCGACATTTTGATCAATTTTGAGAGACCGGCGCTCCCAAAGTCGGCTAAACATATGCAGCTCCCTCCAGGGGCATGAGAGAGTGGCCCTTCAGTACGCTCCCTGTGTCGTCACGGCGTCTGCCTGACGGCCGGCCTGGCGCGTGGCTCCGATTCATCACGCACGCGCGAGGCGCGCACAGCGCCACGACGGGCGGGGCACGCTCCAGAGCCGTGCACGCCGTGCACCACGTTGCAATACGACGCGTGCGGGTCGTGGAGGGGGAATGGGCGAGTACAGTGCCTGCAGGTGCGGCGTGGACAAGGCCCGCGATCCGGCGGTGGAGCACACAGGGCGCCGCAGGGCAGATTAGGACCCTTAAGGGCGGCGCCTGGTGCCAGGCAGGGCCGCGTCTCTGCCCGGGTCGCGCCCTTCGCACTTCGCACCGCTGCAGCTCGGGCGGACTTCGGCGTCGAGGCAGCGCAAGCGCGCGCAAGCGGCAAGCCGTTAACGTCACAATCAGGGCCTCGTTATTGCCCCTCTGGCCTGCCTGCCTGCCTGCCTGCCAGCGGCAAAGTGGCCGCGCCGAAAAAAATAAAAATACAACCTCCGCGGCCGAGCGGCAGCAGGCAGGTCGGGACGGTCTCATTTTGCATGCCAAATAAGAAAATGAACACAACATGCTACATCTCGTGGGAATGGCGTGGATGGGACAGGCGTGGCGACTAGCCTCCTTTTGGCACCCCCCCCCTTTCCCCTGCCTCCCCTTTCCCCACCGCCTTTGTGATTGGCCCGCGGTCGATGGCGACTCATAAACATGCCGGAAACAAAGTAGGCAGAGGCCAATCTGCTGGGTCGTTTGCAGCCTCACCGCCCTGGAAACGCTACCTCGCGCCCCGAGTTGGTGCGCACGGCCACGCCACTGCCGGGCCCGAGGCCGCAGCCATCCCGTGGAGCGCCCCAACATCGAGTACCTGGGGCTGCCTGCTGGAGTGCCCTTCAGTACCCTCGGTGTTCGGAATGAGGCCGTGCCGGGCCGTGCGCCCCCCCCCCCCCGCCCCCTCAGTCAGATTCACCCGACCGCTCAGGCAAACAGGCAGCGCCGGGCAGCGCGAGGCACAAGGATGAAGCAGAGGGACACGACGTGAATGTGAAATGTCCCCCTACTTCCACCTTGATGACGTGCTGCACCCGCCTCCACCCGCACCTGCCTCTTTTTCATCTCATTTCGGCCGAAATGCTTCGTGAGAAATGTTTCGTATGACGAAGGATTTTGCTATTGCACACGCCCAGCACGTGCTGTAGACACGCTGCGCTGTGCGGCCGGGCCGCGTCGTCCAACACGGCCTGCAGGAGCCGCGCGACGACGCGCTGTGCCCCCCACCCCACCCCTCGCAGCGGCGGTGCGCTACGGCAGGGAGGGAGCATCAGTGTCAATAAGAATAAAATCCCTGGGAAATTTCAGAATATTTTTTTTTTCGCAAATATATAGGACTTTTTTTCCGTCGACATTTTCTTTCTTGGCATCAGCATAGTGGCACGGCGGTGGAGTACCTGGGCCAGTGAAGTGGCCGAGCGCTCTGCCTCTGAGGTATGCGCCGGCTGCGCCAAATTAACTGCAGCCTGGAAGCGAGGCGCATCGCCATGGCTCCACTGTGTAGCTTTGAGCCGGTTGCCGTGGTCGGTGCGAGTCCTCCGAGGAATGCTCCTTGACGGCGGCCTTCTGCAGTCGAATTGGGACCTAATTCGGTGCGGAACTCGCTGCCGTGAGGCCGCCGCCCCGGCGATGGGGCCGTTCGGCCGCCGCTCCAAAGGCGCTTAACGTCCAGCAGGGCGGCTCTTTGTCCGCGGAATGCCAGCGGTGCTTGACGGAGTGGCCGACTGCCGCCGCCGCCGCCGCCGCCCTGCAGGAGGGCCCCTCCACCTCGTCCGGACTCCATTATTCGCGACTCGGCAACGATGAGACGATCGCTCTAACATGCCCGACGACGTTATTCCTGGCACCTGCAGGGCGATGCCCAAGGCGATTCCGCTTTCGTCGCTGTTTCTCTCGCACCCACGACACGTTCCGAATACGTGCGAGAGAAACAGCTCGAAAACGGTGCGCGGAATGACCCAGCCGACCCGTGTTGGGCCCCGCTCGCTGCAGCCGGGGGTCGTTGATGAGCAGAGTTGCCAAGTCCAATTTTCGACTTTTCCCACTGGAATTTCCCTTTTTCTTCATTTTTTTCCCTTTAAGCCCAATTTTCTCAAAATACCGTAGCAAAGTAACAGAATGTCGGCCAAAAAAATTTCCCTTTTCATAATTTTTCTTTTCCTTTTTTGCTTTTTAGTCCGCAAAAATATGGGAAATGGGAAATTTTCCCATGTTTGGCAACACTGAGGGGCTTGATGGCCGGGAGGCACCGCGCCGCCCAGCTTCGCCCAGTGGCCGCCCTGCTCGGTGCGGCTGCCGCCATGCCGGCCGGCCGGGTTAGGCTGGGGCAGGGCGGCGGCGTCTTCAATTTGTCTCCGCAGAGGTGTGGGGCAAGTTGGCGCACGTCTCGCAGCAAGCCATTAATTGCTGCTTGTGTGGGCCGCCTTGCCTTTCGGATCGTGCGTGGCTTGGCAGCGATGCCTGCCCTGGCCGGGCCGGCCACGCGGCGCTGGTGACGTCAGTGCGCCGCGACCGACACCCAATTTCCTCCGAAAGAGATAAATTCGGACCGGAAACGGTTACTGCGCGCGCATTATCCGGGCCGCGGGAGACGACGCCCTCCCCGAGGACGCCGCGGACGGGCGCGTGTTTCCGGGCCCGGGCCGTCGTAACTCCGAGAACCGGGCGGCAGGGGCGGCACTCCGGGACCAAACGAGGGGGTTACTGGTACCCGAATGGGGTGCCTGCCATCGCGGCCGCCGTCCTTTTCCAAGACACCGGTGGCGATTTATGGAAAAAGAGGAACCGCGGGCGGCGGCGGCCAGGCGCATCGGCAACAAGTGCCGCATGATAAACAGGTCATCATGCCGCCGCGGCCTTAATTATCGGCAGCGGCGCACCTGCTGCGCTCCGAATAACGGACGGCCCTGGGCGCACCAGCCTGCCAGCGGGTCGCCTGCCTCCGCCCCGCCCCGCCCCGCCACACCGCGCTGCTGCCCGCCCCGCCCCGCCACACTGCGCTGCTGCCCGCCCCGCCCCGCCCCGCCCCGCCACACCGCGCTGCTGCCCGCCCCGCCCCGCCCCGCCACACCGCGCTGCTGCCCGCCCCCACACATTTCGCCGGTGGTCCGAGGGCAGGAATTCGTGCTATGCATGCAGGGGAACCTTCAAACCAGAGGCATTCCACTGTGCACCGCAGAGGGTGAGGTGTCTACCCACCGCCGGGCGAGGGGCGGAGTAGGGGCGGCACCAAGAGGGCGGCACATCCAGAAAAATGAGTTCTTCAATCACTTGATGCACGTAATTTTTTGCATTTATGTGCCTAGGTAAAATTCTGCTTTTGAGTGAAGTAGAAATATTCTTGATATGGTTAGAGTTGAATGAATGCAACGCCTATTAGTATTGATCTGACTTTCAGTTTAGCTTGAATCAAGTACTTTTAATCAAGAAAAATAAATTACTTGATTAAAGAAATCTTCTGGGTTTAGGGCGAGCAGCCCCCGCGCCACCACGCGGCCGAGCGCATGGGTGAGCCGGCGCCCATTGCCGGGTGCGCCCAGTCGGGGGACTGGGAGAGTCGAGCAGGAATTACTGGAGAAAGAGGAGGAAAATGAAAAGCAGAGGAAAAGCGGCTGCGCCATCAATCATGACAGGAGACGAAGCCCTGCGCGGGAAACGCCCTGTCAGTCCCGCGGGTCTCAAGTCAAGGCGTGGCTCCGCCTCCGCCCCGCCCCGCCCCGCCCCGCCCCGCCCCGCCTCGGGACGAGGAGCGCGAAAATGCGAAACGTAAAGAGGAAACGTGAAACCGCTGCGATCGCCATCACGCTCGGTGCGCGGTGCAGCCCGCCGCGATGAAGTAATCTCGGCTTCTTTTTGGAGCTTGGATGAGTCTAGACGACTCGGAGGAAGAAAGTCCGCGCGGTGAGAGGAGATTCCTGCAAATAGCCGCCCCGCTGTTGTCCGTCGTGCCGTAATTGGAGTCGAATAGAACGCGTGACCTCACCAATGTATTGCTCTCCGAAAGAGCAATCCATTGGTGGCGTCCTCCAATGGCGGGGGAGTACGTCATCCCTAGCGATCTAACCGGACGCGGCGCGCGGCACGTGGAGTGCCGGCCTGCAGTGGCACCGCGAGGACGCCGAGGAGCGTCTCGCTCTGCCAGTGTTTTAAACGAGACGGGCGGCACGGGGCGGAGCGGGGCGGAGCGGGGAGAAGACTCTCCTTCCCCGATGGAGCGTGGCGATAGGGCGCAGCGCGCAGCCAGGCCGTCCAGCCGCCGCGCCCTCGGTAAAGTGTTCCCGTCCCGCGGACCCCGTGCCGCTAAGGGAGCCTGCATGGGGCAGTTACTGACACGGGGCAGTTACTGACACTTGAAAGTTCTCATAGATTCAGTCTCGCCCCTGAGATGTCCCGTTGCGCATAAGTAAAGGATATTTATCTTAGTTGAACTACAAAAACAAATTTGTAGTTTTACAAAAGCGGCGCCATGCAGATAAGGCCAAAGTTTGATTCCCGCCAAAACGGACCATAACCTAAAACTCGTCCTTATTTTGGCCGCATTTCTAGGGTATACATTGACTTTTGACCAAATATCCTCTCTGGCCTTCGAAAAGTAGAGGGTTCAAATAAACTTTTAGGCTGAAACGAGTTTCCGATACGCAATATTCCAGGCATCTGAGAGGCACCGAAAAAAAGCGTCAGTAACTGCCCCACCCTCCCTTACCCGCCACCGCCCCGGCCGTGCTGCTCGCGCCACGCTGCGCCACGCCGCGCCACGCCGTGGAGTCTGCGGGATGTTTGAAGAGGATCGGCGTTGCGTTGCGGGTGGGGTGTGAGGGTGTGGGGTTGTGGCCTGAGTGGCCGGCAGGGTGACTCCCAGCGGAGGGCCGCTCTGTCTCTCTCGCACCCGGACAGGACGCCCCATGCGCGGAGGAGGGGCGGAGCAATGAGCCCCCGCGCAGAATCCGTGCGGAGATTGACGCGCTCACACATTGCGCGCACTGAAAAAAAAAAAAAAAAGTTCTTAATCAGAGAACATTTGCATCACCATGCTGGGTTGCTCTCGGATTATCTGAGAGCGTTCCATCATAGTGATGCAAATGTTCTCAGATTAAGAACTTTTTTTCTTTTTTTTTTTTTTTTTTTCCAGTGCACGCTGCGCCACTCTTCATGCGTGGACGCTCGGGCGCCTCGGGCCAGTAGCGACGACAGGGGCCGCGGCGTGGCCAGCGCGTCACCAGTGCAGCGCCTGGCCGGCCGGGGACATACATAAATAATAAAGAGGAAATTTGTTGCGACAAAGTCGACCCTTCTGGGAAATGGTGTTCCCCTCCCCTCGGCAGCACTCTATCTCCGCACATGCTGAGATCGCTGAGATTTACAGCAAGGCCGCTATAAAGGCCAAGTGTTTCTTCGGTAAGCGCATTGCACGCGTCGATACGGGGCGTGCGTGTGGCACAGTGGGGCGCGGGGGGGGGGGGGGGGCAGCAGTGCAGTAGCCAGCGCCTGCCAACGTGGAGATAGGCAGGCCACTCGCAAGCTGCTCCCTGTGTGTGGCCGCCTGCCTGACCCCCTGCCACCCTCTGCTTCTCGGGCTGCGCGCGATAAAACAACCGAACCTCCGCGGCCTTCATTGCGGAGCCGCCGAGTTTGAAACTGCTTGCCGCGCGAGCATCTTCTCCACGCAACTGGTTTCACTGCGCTGCAGCTCCAGGGTGTCGCGGTGTTCATCATCATCATCGGCCCGCGGTGAATCAATGCCCGTGAATCAATAGTGAATCAATTCACTAAAATGAACCTCTGCCTGTCGGACTTACAGTGCAGGCCGTTTTCGCTCCAATCACAAGCTCCTCTCGCAATTTTCCCGAATTTTCCTGCATCGAGGCGGGGCGCGAGGAAAGCGAAGGACGATCTTTATTCAGTCCCTGGGGCGCCCCGCTCGGGTGTGAGAGAGCACTCCTTTAAGCGCCCTTCGGAGTCGGCCTGCCGTCCGCCCATCTCGAAGGCCGGCTCAATAATTAGCGGGAGAGAGGCACTCGACTCGTCGCGGCGCCCCGGTCTGGAGCTGGCGGCCACCCTGCCGGGGTGCCGCCGCCGCGAGAGGCGCTCACGCAAAGAATAAGTCCTGAGTGCGGTAGACGGGGCGCCCCGTCGCAAAGGCCCCGCTTGCTTGTCTTTCAGCCCGCCTCCCCCTTCGTCGTGTTTCTTAAGCCATCCCTTCCGCCATTTCATTTTTCCACGTGCGGCGGCCGTGTTGGAGGCCGTGGCGGCGGCGCTACTGGTTACATAATTCTTTTATGATGTGGTTTATCCCCCTGTCTTCTGGCCGTCCGTGCGCCCGCAGCACCCCTTGCGGCCAGGTGGTGCTTACCTTGTCCAGGCTGCCGGCCAGGCAGTCCAGACGGGCCACTTACTGAGCCCAGATTACGCTGCGCTATGAAGGCTTGCCGAAGGCTAGGCGCGGCAGCAGAGAAGCTCCCCGGCTTTCGGTCGCCTCTCCAGAGCCTCTCCAGAGCCTCTCCAGAGCCGCTCCAGAGAGAGCCTCTGCGGGAGAGTGGCTCGTGTGGGAAGGAGACCGAAAGAGCTTTCATTTTTATTTTTTTGTGCGAAGGTTAACCCTTCGGCAAGCCGATTTGGTGCGGGCGGGCTCGGCCTCCTACGCCCTGTGGCTAGCAGAGGCGTCTCGTTCTGGTTTCCTTCACCGTTTATGGCGCAACAATTTACAGCCAATAGGTTGGTTGATTACAGCGTGCCAAAGTTTGTCTGGATAAAAATCAGGGGCCGTCTGTGTGTAACTCATGAGCTACACACACAGCGACGCACTCAATAAATTTTTAAACTCTTTTGGCACCGTGGCGATCGAAAAAAACAAATCGCAGCGCAGCATCCTTCATTATTTTCAGATCCCCTCCCGAAGTGGTCACGCAACGAACTGCGCCCATTTACCGTCGAGATAAAGCAACCTCCCCGAACAGATTACAAGCGACGGAGCTGCGCGGGCGGCGCCCCTCCGCCTGCACCCGAGGGGGTATGCACTCGTGTAATAGTCGGGTCGCTTAAAAGTTCGCGTAATAGTAGCGTATTCGCCGACATTGTCCAAATTTTGCCTTTTTATTTGGTTGTTATGGGGTTGTTTGGTTTGTTTTTTTTCAGTCAAATTTCAGCACTTGAGAGGCGTAATAGAGCGTAATAGCGTATTAGTTGGGTCACTTGTTTTGAGAGTGCACACCCCCTCGGCGGCACCGCTTGCCCACGCCGAGGAGACCATCACGGAGGTGCGGCGAGCATTCCCTCAAAGCGCGCTCGGGCCGGCGGGGCTGCCGCGGCGGGGAGAGCGTAAAGGCATGCCGCAACAACACGCACCGCGAAAGCAGAGCAAGTGGCGCGGGGAGGGGCGCCAGATGCGGCGTTGTTGTGGGCCGCGCGGGGCCTCATGCATCGCAAGTGTGGGCGGCGGGCGGCGGCGGGCGGCCACGCCGAGGGCACGCACCCGCGCCGCGCAGGCCGCCGGGCCCCCACAAAGAAGACCAGGTATGTGCCGGCCGCCAGGCCAATAAAACGCGGGCCCCGCCCAACCGCCGGACGTGCTTACCGCGCTTCCTCATGGCCTCGCGGTGTCGCCTCGCGCCTCGCCGCGGCCCACTTAGGCCGTCTCAAAGGCGCTAAGATATTGGCCGCCAGGTACTTCGGATATAAGGCGCTCCGCCGGGAACGCCCGAAAGCAACGTAAACTTTGTTAAGACCCAGCGACCCTCCCCCGCGTCAGTCTCGCCGCGGGGCCGCGGGGCCGCGGGGGCACCACGCCGGGCCCATCGAGGGGCCGCTGCCGCGGAGCCGGCTGGTCGGGCGCCGAGTTATGCGGTGTGATTGCAGCACGGTCGGATCATCCGTGTTGTGAAACTAGCTTGACCAAAGGCAAAGCAGGCAACTGGAACGTGTTAAACTTTTCAAATAGACGCCGTTCCCGCCAGTTTCGGCAATGGCAAACTGTTCAACTTAGTTGATGTTATTCTGTTTAACACGTGATTTAGCAGAGAGAGAGAGAGAGGAGCGCCAGGTTGACGGACATATTGGGATCCGGCTGGCTTCCGCTCGGATGCAGCCAAGTCGGATTGCAGCGGCGGGGACCTGAAAAGCGATGCCCGCTGGCGGGACTGGCGGGGCTGGCAGCCACACGAGCAGCGCAACCACCACAACCACATGTTTGGCCTGTCCCGTAGTCCCGCCGCTCTAGGGCGAACGATTCGGCCCTCCAATCAGCAGCTCTGCAATGCGGAACCCCCACCCCGCCCCCGTAATCCCTCCACTCCACTCCAGTGTACCTACAACGCGCCAGCCGACAGCTGGCAGCACCATTACGGCATTAGACTGCTTACGACGCGGCCTGCCTCCCCCCTGGCCGAGCGGCGTCAAGCCCCGTTCACCTTCGCATATCTCTCTCTCTCACACACACACACACACACGTACATACATACATACATACATACATACATACATACATACATACATACATACATACATACATACATACATACATACGGGACATAGCATGTGTGAGAGAGATAGCGACGAGTATTCGGAATCAGCGAGCCGCGCGGCCGCAACGGCTCAGACGGTGGTCCAACAGGTCCCGCAGGCGGGGGACGGTTCTTACGACAGCACGGCCGTCTTGATTCTTGAGCCTTGGCGTCGCAGCGGGCCAACGAGCCGTGCCGTATTTACCTATTCGGGAAGACGCCTCGTTGACACTGCGGACTCAGACGGGCCGAGGCGGCCGGGGGCATTGGCCGCGCCCCCGCCACGAGAGGGTAATTCGAAACATTTGAATCACGCTACCCTCCCCCTTTTCTTCAGACACACACGCATGCACCAATGACAAGGCGCGCTGCGCAAACCCTTACATGAATAAAACACACATTTTCTGCCTCGGGCCCCTGTGCGCCGCCGCGCCACCGCCGTCGCCTGCCGCGCGTCACGGACTAAAGAGGGTACTGTTGAAAACGCTCTTCGCCAAGTCCAGCAACATTGAGCTATAGAACTATTGGACGAGCTGGGACGCGCACGACTCGGCCACGACGCGCCGCTCACATCCGGTTCGTGGGTTCGATTCCGCATTGCACCCCGCTTGCTTGCTCGCCTAGCGCGACGCGCGTCTGCCCTGCCCGCTGGTACCGCCGGCTGGGCGGCTGAGCCCGGCCGCCGGCCGCTTGACTGTCTGCCAGCTTGCCTGCCCGCCTCGGCGTCGGCGCTGCCCCCTCCACCCGACCGCACCCGCGCTCCGTGTCCTCCCCTTCCCCACCCCACCCCTCTATATACTCGATGCCTTGCCTCAAGCAAGCCGCATCGGCCGTCAAACGCACACACACGACGCTGAGACGAAGCGGTCCGCTGCGTGACCCGAGGAAACCCGAGCGCCCGATCCTTCACACTAGCTGGGACACGCACGATTCGGCAACGTTGCGCCGCTCCGCCTCTAGCGGCTAGTATTGTTCGCGTGGCAACGCTGTAGCCTCGCCGCGCCGCTTCCTCCAGCGTCTGGTAGACTTGGAGCTCGCTCGGAGAAGAGAACGAGACTTCGGTATTTTCGTCTTTAAAACTGATTGACAGGTAGTTTATAGGTCGGCTCACGACACGCGTCGGGAGTTGTCGAGTCGCTCCGCTAATTGTACTTTTGGGCAATAACAGAGAGTAAAAGATTGAGTTGTACGTATGCGAATGAAACTTTCGGTTAGTTCAAAATTATCTTAAAAATTATTTACGAAAAAACTGGACTGTTCTAGCCTCTTTTTTTTTTTTTTTTGACTGCTATGCCTGAGGGCCCGCTTGTCTGTGCACCGCTGGCGATAGACCTGGCAAAACTTTTACGTGCTGCTGGCTGGCTAGGCTTGGGCCAGAGCGTGCGGCCGTCCTCCCATCGCTTCCCGTTTTATCCGTGTTATAGGAGTGTTTACATGCACATGTCGTTATAGCCAGGGCCACAACACACACACACACACGCACGCACACGCCACCCGCTACTTTACTACCTCTGCGTCCTGCCGGCGACGACAAGCTGCTGCCCTTTGTGGCTGCAGGTTGTTGCTGTTCGCAGTCCGGGCCGGTACCCACTCGAACCCTAACGAGCTCTGTATGTGCAGTACCCATCGTTTATTCGCGCGACCGGCCGGGCCGGTGGGCGGGGGTTGTAAGTTTGCCAAATTTAGGCGTGACGGTGCCAGGGACTGCCGAGCTGAGCCCGCTAATGGACGCTCGATGCTTGATTGGGCGTCCTGCTGATTGACCGCGTCTGATGCCTGGACGTGACGTCCGCGTCCTGGCTGGGGCGGGGCGGGGCGGGGCGGGGCGGGGCGGGGCGGGGCGGGGCGGGGCGGGGCCTTAGCCGCAGCGCACCGCCGCCGGTGACGCGCAGCAATCAGGCGGCCCCGTGATCACCGTGCTCCCCAACATCCTCTTCATCCCCGTCATCGTGGTCGTCGACCGTTCGTGCGTGGTGTTCATTTCCCACACGCCGGGTGGGTGGCGCGGAGGAGGCCGCTGCGCTGCTCTTTGTTTCCGCGGGTGGCGATATGAAGCTCACGAGAGAGACAGCGCGTGCCGCCCCCAGGGCCCCCCGCCCCTCGGCCCCCCGTCGCGCTGTCTCTCTCGCACCTACAGGGGAAGCCCCCCCGAGTGCGAGAGAGACAGAGCGACGAAAACGACCCTCGGAATGAGTGTGCAGAGCCCCGCGGCCTCGTCTGCAATGGGTACCGCAGCGTGCCATTCGTATTATTGTCTGCCAAAGCCGCGGCTGAGTGATGGCGGCTGCTGGAGTCTTGGCTGGAGCCTTGGCTGGAGAGGTGGCGCTGGAGCGTGCGCCATTACAGCAGCCAGAGAAGCAGACGGCAGGCACACGCCGCCAGCAGATTCATCCTGACTGAGCTCGATCTTCATTACGGCCTTTCCCGCCCAATCTGGCGGACTCGAGGGAGGGATCACCGAGCTTATGAGCTTTTGACTTACTATGAAACCAAATTAAGAAGAAATGACATAAAAACACTCTGTAAACCGAGGAAATAGGGATACATTTTTCTTTTTTATTTTTTTTTCTGCCGTGTGATTTTTTATTTATTTTGATTTTTTTCTTATTTTAATTTCGATTATTATTTTTTTTTACTCGTGTACATTGATTTTTCCGAGAGAGCCCCTCGGACGGACTGGAGGCGTGCCCTGCGCTCGCCGAGGATATTAAAGCGCGACTTAGCGGCCTCCAGCGGGGAGGCCTTTGCCGAGGGCGCAATATTAGCATCGCATTTACCTGTCACAAGTTGGTGTCGAACGCAGGGCAGGGTCTTTTCATTCCACTGGCCAGGCTCGGGTTCCTCGACTCAGGTATAGTTCCCTAAATAACCGATGTCCATTCTCCGACCACCTTCTCGAACCGAAATCAAAGGGTGAGTGTTTTGCGGCCTAGTTTGCCCCAACTCGGCCGCTGCGGTCTGCGGCTCGCCAGGACGCCGGAAGTGCGGCCCGGCCGCGCGTGGCACCAGTCGCCCCGTCCAGTCGCCCCGGGCGGACATCTCCACGGGAAACAGGGCGGAACAAGCCGGGAAAGGGGGGGAGGGGGGCAGCCCCCCCCCCCCCCGATATATGTGGAGAGTGAGGATTCCAGGCGTTGCAGTGTCGGCGTCCTGGAGGCGGGGCGGGGCGGGTGGACCGCGTCGGTGCGTGGACCCCACGCCGTGGAGGCAGTGCGCGCCCCACAGCGCACCAAAGCGCGGCCTGCCCGCACCCCGCCGTCAAACTCTACGGCAATGCGCGCTCGTGTGTGTGTGTGTATTGTGAGCATCCGTTTCAGTATTGTGTACCCGTGTGAGAGTGTATTTGTGTGTGTGTGCCTGCGTTTGTGGGAGCAACGACAGAGGGCGGGCGAGAGACTTTGCCGATCGGCGCGCTGGAGGGGGTTGGAGCCGGGCGGGGCGGGGCGGGGTGGGGCGGGGTGGGGCGGGAGCACTGAGGGTGCCAAAAGCCGCCGCCTGGACGGGTAAGTGATTTGTAGTAATGTGTGGTTCGGACCACACTGTGGAAAGAAAAAACAGGGGACGCCGGGCGGCGGTTGGCAGACGCGCCACGTGAAGAAAATTCGTACCGCCGCCCCCGCGACCTGCTCCTGTTGGAGTCCAAGATGCGTTAGTGGCTGCTAGCGCGCGTCGCCCCGTCAGCTGGAGTGCGTCCCTCCTAATCCGTTTTGACTTTCCAGGCAGCCCTTTCAGTAGCCGGCGGCTCGCTGCGCGCCGTCGCTGGAACAAAAGTCTGGAGCAGACGTCAAACATGGCGGAGAAGAGGGACGGGAAGCGAGGCGGCTGCGGCTGGGCCGGGCTGCGACTGCCATGAGAACGAGGAGCAAGGTCGGGCAAGCAGCAGTGGCACTGAGAGGGAGACGAACAGGGCAAAATGAGGAGTCGTGCCTCGCGATGGCGCCCAGCTGCGCTAGCGCAGCGCCCACTGCTTGTCGCGCGTGCAGCCGGCAGCGCGCCCGTCTGTCGGCAGGGGCGGGAAGGGGCGAGGGCAGGGGGGCCAAGAGGGGGGCCGAGAGGGGGCCGCAACGAGCACAAAATGAAACGTCAAAGGGACGGGGCGTCGACGACCACTGCAGCGGCGGGGCGAGGTTCAGGCAAGGGATCGGGGAGGGGCGCGCGGCTGACAGGTGTCGAGCTGAAGCAGAGCCCATCAGAAAGAATACATCACCACCGCAAACAGCCAGCGTACACAGAGGGAAAGGGGGACAACTTTGATAAACTTCAAATTTTTGTTTTAACTTTTCATTTTTTATTTTTTTAAAAAAATTTTATATTTTGTGAAGCTTTGTAAAAGTTTTTAAGTCGTTGCAGGCGCGTATCCAAGGGGGAGAGACGGGGGTCATGACCCCCCCCCCTCCCCCGTTTGCCCTTAATAAAGCGCCTAAAGGCAGGAGCCACGGACTCAGAGTTCGACGAAATTAACGGTCTAGGAATTATTTAACAATTTAACAGTTTAACAACTGACTCGTTGTTTCCTCCCTGCTTCTCACTAACACCCAGAACTGCGTGCTGCACGTGTACGGGTCGAAGTGTGCACTTGGTCAACCGTAGCACGGTGTTTGCACGATGCGGCTCCGGTGGACATTGCGACGGAGGCCGTGTGGAGTTGGCAATCACGCAGGGCAGCGCAAGGGATGTTCCCCGCACCCCCGCCACGCCTCGCCCCGCCCCGCCATGTCCACCCCGCCATGTCCGCCCCGCCACGTCACGCCCCCCGCGGGTCGCGCAGGGCCACACCGGCCACACGCCGCGACGCAAACAAGTTGACGAAGCCCCTATTCCGATTCTCAGCAGGTCACTGCTTGTCCGACCCCCGATGCCTCGATGACGCAGTGACGCCGTAACGCGTGTCCGGGCGCGGCGGCAGCAAACAGCCGAACAGAAATAGAGAAGGGAACAGAAAAAACAGTGGCGCCATAAGAAAGCCGCCAGCCAGCCGCCACCGTCCCCTCCCCCCCTCTCTCTGATAATGAATTCCCCGTCATGGACTCCAAACAAAGGATTCACAGGGGCGGGGGGAGTAGAGGACAATCCCAGTCGTATCCGCTCCCCACCCTCCCCGCCAGTGAGGTTGCCACCCCGCGCGGCTCGGCTCCATCCAGCAGTTAGCCCATAGGACATGCTGCTAGCCGCCACGGAGTTAGTATGGAAACTCGGAGCAGCCGCCCTGGCAGTACGCTGCTGTGCGCGGAACGCCTGCGAGGTTGGCAACGAGGCTCACGGAGTGCTCTGCTGTCGGGCGGGCCAGCCTACCCGCCAGGCGCCCTCCGCGCCGCCAGCCCGCCAGCCCGCCGGGAGTCCCGAATCAGGGACACCAGCCGGCGAGGCCACTGCGGGGCTGGGTCTGGGAGAGGCAGGTTTTGCGCCGGAAGTGGTCGCCAGGCTTGGCGCCTTGTACTCCCCCCACGGATGCCGGCAGGGCGGCCCAATCGGCGACTCCATTCCGTCCACGGCGTCCGTGCGTCGTCTGCTGGAGCAGCAGAAGTACCTCGTTGGCGCGGCGTGAGGGCAAGTTGATGAGGCCGGCTGGGGTAGGGGGCGACGAACAAGGGTCTGACACGGTGGTGTGCTCGCGGGGCGGGACGGCGACCACTGTCCGCCCCGCCCCGCCCCGCCACGCCCGGTGCTGGTGACGTGCTAAGTGCAGATAGGACCCAACGACTACACTGTACAGCGGTGCGCGCTGCGCGTCGCCGGGCGTCGCGCTCCCTTCCCTCTTGACACCCGCCGCGGCGGCCGCGGCCGGTCCCTGCCTCGCCGTGCCTCGCCGTGCCTCGCCGCGCTTCCGGCCCTCTCGCCAAAACTTCCGCTGCTCGATGCCTTTGAACCCAGCCAGCTTGTCCTCCAGCCTCGTCCACTCCTGAGGGCGACAAAGCAGCATTTTCCCGCCCAGCTGTCCGGCCGGCTGTCCGCCTCCAAGCTCCGGATTGCTGCGCGGTGCTGCGCGGTGATGCGGGAGAGCACGGCAGCTTCGTGACCGCGGCGACGCTGCATTGTGTGGAGGCTGTCATCGTAATCCGTTTTGCGTCGCTGAGTGAGGCTGGGTCTTGCCTTCCGCCGCGCCCCACCCGCGCCCCGGCGGCGGTCGTGCGGTCTGTCACACTGCCGCGGGTTGCAGCCCCCCCCCCTTTCCCCCGGGCCGCCCGGGGCCCCCCAGACAACCCGGAGTCAGTCAAGGAACGGCGCGTTTTTACCGTGAGGAAATGTGCGGCGCGGCACTGCAAGGCGCGTCCACGGACATGGACGGCCTCAACTTGGAGTCTCGTTCATCTTTTAGCGCGGGGCGCGTCCGTCGGTCCGTCTGACCGTCCGTCCGGCCGTCTGACCGTCCGGCCGTCCGCCAATTCGTCGCTCTTCAATTAGACAAATGGGCAGACATAAAGGTCAGGCGCGAACAGACGACCAGGCCGGGGTCGAGCGGCGGCCGGGCGGCCGGGCCATGACGGATGAAGCCTCTCCAAACTCCAACCCCACGGCGGGGCGCGGCGCGGGGCGGGGCGGGGCGGACCCGCCGAGCGATGCCAGAGGATCCGTTTCGCCACTCCGTCGCACTCATGGGGCGCCTCATAGGGATTAGAGAGAGAGAGAGAGAGAGAGAGAGAGAGAGAGAGAGAGAGAGAGAGAGAGAGAGAGAGAGAGAGAGAGAGAGAGAGAGAGAGAGAGAGAGAGAGAGAGAGAGAGAGAGAGAGAGAGAGAGAGAGAGAGAGAGATGAAACGATCCCTCAGATCGGGCGCACAGTAAATTGATATTGAAAAGGACTTCGGCCGGCGTCGGCTCCACTACAACCAGAGCACTGGCTTGATACTTCGTGAGTTTGCTGATAGTCTTCCGACTCGTTTGTTCCCGGCCTGCAGTTGCCTCTTAAGAGACGAGCGGCCGCCGGGGTAATCCTTTCGGGAACACTCTTCCGCGTGGGCCGCCGTGCTGCCGCGTCGCGAGGACGAAAGTCGCGAGGACGCACGCGGAGGCCATTAATTAAAGGATTATGATTGTCTTTATGCTAATCCTCACGACAAAGTTACGGCTGAATCGGAACACTGTTTGTAGAAGAGAAAGTGCGACCGTGGTGCGGCGCAGAGTAGGTCGTGTGAGCGCCGACACTGACAATATTGTGTCTTTCGTTTTGAACATGGTCGCCAGGGGACATGGAATGGGAGCAGACGGATGCCGCTCTGTCTGTAAGTGAGCCGCTTCCTCTTCCTCAGACTCACCATGGGTCAACTTAAAATATAAAATCTCAACGTCCCACTAGAAGATGAACCGTTTTCAACGTCAGTTTCCCAGCATGCAGTGCAGGGCACTGCCGGGCACTGCACGCCCTGCTGCGCGCTGCGCCTGCTGCTGGCCATTGCTGGGCATTGCTGGGCCCGGCGGCCCTGGCCGGGGTCCTGGCGGGGGCCCTAGCGGGGGCCCTGGCCGCCCTCAGGCTGAATTTGCAATTCAGGATCAAGTGAGGCTTGGATTGGACGTTGCTCTATACGCTGGACAGTCGACAGCAATAACTAAAACAACAAAAGCTGCAGCAGCAGCAGCGGCATCAGTGAGGCGAGAGGGCGCCCCGGACAGCCCAGCCCCGTTGCCGTCCGAGCACCGCCCCGCCACCCGTCCGCCTCCGCCTCGATGAGTGAGAATGCGGAAAGTTTGCGAGGCGAAGGCGAACTGCATCGCCTCGCCGATCCCACCAGTTGCACGGCCAGCAGCGCCACTAGCGAGGAGCGGCCGGGAGCGGCCAGGACTCGGCGGAGCGCGGCGATAATGGGAAGTACGGTCGCCCGGGTCGCCCCGCCTCCAAGTCATTAGCAGCCGAGGCAGGCAGCGACAGGCAGGACGTTCATTTCTCTAATTACCGACCAGCGTCTGTCGATAGCGGCCCTTCGTCCTTTGTCCGCCAATTGGCCGCGTCCTCATCCTCGTCATCGTCCTCCTCAGACAGAAGCTAGAACGCTCATTCCGAACACGGCTTTCGTCGCTGTCTCTCTCCCACTCGGAGGGCGTCCCACAGGGGTGCGAGGGAGACAGCGCGACCAAACGACTCGGCAGTACGAGGCCGGCGCGTGCGGCCCCCGGCATGCCGGCAACATGCGCGCCGCCGTGCGCTCGGTGACGGCGGTGGCCTACCTGCTATTGCTGGAGCGGGGGGCTCGGGGCGCACAGTGGGTCGGGGCGTCGAGGAAGGAACCCGAGCCTTCCTCTCTGGGGACCGCCACGGGATGCCGGGCCCGCGGGCGACGGCCATGCAGTGACTCCTATTTCAAATTTATGGTGACGCGGGACGCGCACCTCAACCCGCGCCTGGGTTCTGTTTACCTGATCGCGAGGCCAGCGGCGGGGCGGGTAGGCTCCGGAAGCCTAGGAACACCTTCCCGCACCTTTTCGCCGGACAGAGGCCGGACCCCCCCCCCCCCCCCCAAATCCGGGGTCGAGGCGCTGCCAATTCCACCGCCCCCCCCGCGGCTGTATTGACAGTGGACGCCACGCAACCACTCAATTCAATCGGCCCTTTCGTCCGAACGCGGAACACAACTTTCGGCCCGCCCTGGCTTGCCGCAGACGCGACGAAATAAAAACGAAGAGGTCGTCACAGTTTGTTGACGGAGGCGGTGCCGCTGCAGTGTGCGTTGCTCGTTTGTTTGCGGAATGCCTCGGAGGGCTTGAGCCCCCGTCCCGTTCAACTCTGCTGGAACAGATGGCAGGCCGGCACTTCGGTCTTCGGAGTGCTTTATGCCCGTATTTGGGGAAATTGATAAGAGAATTGATAATAACGGGGAAAAGACGCCGCTCTTGAGCGGGGAGGGAGGGGCGGCGCGACAGATTATTTGATGACACGACTGCGTCTGCGCTAGTCTGCGTCCACATGGTCCGCGGGAATACAACCGGTGATACAACTGCGCGCATAATGGCCAAGCTTTACGACGCGACCGGCCGATCGGCCTCGCCGGGGCATCTCCTCGTAGCGGCGTCGGCTCGGCGTCGGCCCAGCGGCGTCGTCGCGCGCTCATGACCTTCTCAAAGCGTAGTTACAGCCCGGTCGGTGTGAAACTGAAGACCACCGCCGCCAACACCGTGAAATCCAAACCAAGGCGCTTACAGGGGCGCCGCGTCGCGTCCCTTCGACGCGGTGCTTGAGTGATCTCTAGTGGGGGAGGGGGCGATGGTGGGCACGCATTGCGGCCCGAGACCGGGGTGGGCCGGCCGGGGCAGACGGAGCCGCGGCAGCACGTCGCCACTTGCCACTTCCGCGCAGACATACAAAATCTGCCCGAAGCCAAGCGACGCCGGGCCTGGGCAGGACGGACGGGCAGACTGTGGTAGACATCGGCCGCAGTGAGGAGTGATGCTGAGAGTGGTGCGGGGAGGGGGGCGGGGGCCGTCCCGTGCGGCGAAGCTAGCGGGGCCCACAGGCACTCGCTTTCGGCTGTGAACTTCTCACCCACAACGCCACATCTATATTCCTGGACCAGCCTCCTCAGCATGTTGTATACCACGCCGTTGCCACAATCCCCGTCTCTCCAGGGAGACACTAAGCAGAGCTCCCTCATAACGCCCCACCCATACTGTGCCCCTACCCCCCCTTTTCCCCGCTCCTAGTGCCGCCGGCCACAGGCTTAAGAAGGCAGAGGTGTGTGGCCCACTGTGGGGCCGGCTTCGGCAATCCGCTGATCCGCGTGATAACCCTGGACCCTCCCCCTCCCACCCACCGAATGCCCGATGCACCTGTAGGGCGCACAGGTTTGCTCAGAGGTGTGCCTTGGTGCGCGGCTGCGTTTCGCCTTACCTTGCTCCCCCGAGGCCCAGCAGGCCCTGCAGGCCGGACCGCGGCTGCCCCAGCGCGTGTTGCGGCTGCTGGTCTTGCGTCACGGCCACGGCGCTGGCCAGGTTGGCGTCGGCGGGGCCAGGCAGGCACGTGGGCAATTAGCGGGGCCGCGGGCTGGCGACACCGTGACACCTCGCGGCGCGGGACCGCGACGACCCGAGTCACCCTCACGTTAACACGCCGCGGACGCCGTGGACTGGGGCCGGCCGCGCGCCGCCTGCGGGACCCCCGTGGCGGTCATGCTGGTCCTCTGCCTGCGCGCCGTATGGACGGACCTCACCGCGGACGCGGCCCGACAACGAGGGAAGGACGGCGCTGGCGGGCTGGCGGCACGACGCGGAGGCTGGGGGTGGCGCGGCAGCCGGCGGCCAACAGGCGCAGCACCGCGGGGCGGGCCGCTGTGTTCAGGGGGGCAGTCGGCGGCCGACTGAGGACGGAGGAGTCGCGTTGCGGCCGAGTCGAGGAGCCCAAGCACGAGCCGCGCGCAGCCATGGCCAGCCATGGCGCAGCCCCGCACTACGGCCATGCCGCACTCATGCGACTCGTTGCGGGTCTGCCACGCCGCCTCATGCCGAAGGGGCGTATCGGCGCTGTCTCTCTCGCACCCCTACGGGACGGTCCATGAGTGCGACAAGGACAGAGCGACGAAACGATCCTTCGGAAACGGGCGGCTACTCTGCCTCTGCAGGTGCCTTTAAATCTGATTTAAAAGTTGCTATGACGCCGTCAGGCATTGCCGGTCAGGCAAAATTAATCGAGCGTACAGTAAAAGGCTTTTTTATTCACAACAATAATATGCAACTAAACTACAGTAAAATGGAGGCTTACCACTCCACATTAAACATGTTACATAACATTTGTACAATTATAAAAAATCCCGCAAATAGGAGGTTCATAAAAATTATGAACAATAAGTATTTAAGGGAACAGTTATAAACTTTTGAATTTCGTGTAAAATAAAATTCTAGAACAATTATAACATTTCATAATATCAAGCTGAAAATCATAAGAGAAAATGTAGGAATATCTATTCAGCCCTTACATGACGCAGAGCTAGTTTCGCTGCAGACTTTTTGGCCTGGCTTTTATTTGATCCAAAGCCATTAAACGATTGCTCTTCAGAACCAAGTGTTATAGTAAGGACAACATGAACTTGTTCCAAATGCATCTCAGGTGAAGATTCAGAATTCCTGAAAACAGAGAATGACATCTAGTAAACAGATTTCATAGAAAACACAAATAACTGGGTCAGTTTACCTGAATGAGATGTTGTGCTGGCCAACAGTTTCGTATAATCTTCGCACAACTTGCTTTGGAACCTTGCTTTGGAAAGTAGCTGGAAAAAATTTTAAAAAAAATAGGAACTTATTTAACAAGTGTTGAAGTTTTATCGTATACTAGACTGTTACAGTTTTGCACTTACAAATTTCATTTTTCATCAAGCGATAAATGATTTGCCAAACAAGAGCAAACTTTTTTCCACAGTCAACAAAAACAGCTCCAATTAGAGCCTCGAAAACGTCTCCTAATGCTTTGGGTACCTCTACAGTTTCTGCAATTCTACATTCAGATTCTTCCAACAAAATCAATACCTGTATGTGGATGAATTCAGTTACAGGCATAATATGACCACAGTTGTTTTATTTCAAACTGTAAAAGAAATAAGACAAAATAAAATGCATTGAACTTACCTCTTCATCCACAATATGCTGCCTTCCTATTTGGTACCTAAGAAATCTATCCATGGTATCCATCAGTGCCGGAGAACTGTGAATCATAAATTTGTAAAACCCGTACCTTACACTCAAACATGCAAAGGTGATGTTATTAACAAGTGCTGAGCGTAAGTCAGTTAAATCTCCAGGGCTTAGCTTCCCACAGTTTTCATAAATATGTGCAGTCACGAGAAAATCTGAAAATAATGTTACATAAAATTAGACATACATGTACTTAGCAGACGTTCTTCACATTCTGTAAATTTCCTCCAAAATATTACCAATGACAGCATCTCCCACAAATTCCAGGCGCTCATAAGTACTCGATGCTGAGGGAGTTGAAGCATGAGTAAGGGCCTCAACAAGTAGATTAATATTATTAAACTTATATCCCAGAAGGTCTTGCAATGCACTAAGGTTTGCTAGATGTGAAGGCTGTCCTAATTGACCTGCTGGCTTTGTTGGGGTTGTAGGTAGCAGAAGGTCCTTTGATCCTTTCGGCACCACCATCATGTATTCCAAAAACTTGACAGCTACAATAGGACCGCACACCTGAGACAAACCACACATAACTTTGTTAGTTATGCGGACAAGGAGTTCCTTAACATACTGTCAATAGTTATACCTGCAAATAGGCTCCAATCAATGACTCCACACTGTCAGCAACTGTTTTGTCCGAAATGTCATGATGGTTGAGGTCAATTGGTAAGTGGTGGTCAGTGGCAGTCAGTGGTAAGCTCTGAAAGATTGCTTTTAGCTTTAAGGCCTCTATTGAGGATTGTTTCACAACTCCACCATATTGTTCTTCTTGAGAAAGGTCAAGACGTCTGACCAAGGCCATCAGATTTTCCTCAAAAATCTCCCCAGGAATAGAAAAAGATGGTGGAATCCATCCCTCAGTGGGAACCACTTTTTTGACCTAGAATGGCAGGAGAAGTTAATATTTGTACGTAGTCAGAATTTCACTTCACTTCACTTATAAATTGTGATAACAATAAACACACCTTCAAATAGGATGCAAGTTTCTTATCTTTAGCACAGTAATACAGGTTCCGGTTTCCCAGAATTTGACCTTTAACTTGAGTCAATTTTCCTTCCGGCAAGTCAGGGAAACGACTGTACAGGACAAAGGAGACGACAAATTTCAGAAACGAATCTCCCAGAGTCTCCAATCTTTCCAGATTCCAGAAGTCATCAGCAGAGGCAGCTGTCATTGCCTATAAATTGGAGCCAAGGTCAACCAATGTACTTCAGCAAGCAGTATAAAATCAAATAGACAAAATTTACCTCAAGGATATGGCAAGAATGAGGAATGTCCGATGAATCTCTCAGTAACTTGATGGCACCTTCACCAGCAAGCAGACGAGGTATTTTCCTAGTATCATCACTCTTATTTGATAATACACACAAATAGCAAGATTAAAAATAAAAATAAATAAACTATGTTTTGAAATAATGGCTAAATGTATAATGCTGCAATGAATTAAAGTGTTTATTTACTTACAATTTGGTGTGGGGATTTCCTAACAGAGAATTTATTTCGAACAAACTTTCCATAATTATCAATTTCTTCTACTGTAACATTCTCAAAATCATGTTCAACATCTTTGGGCTCCTCACAGTGGCTCCATGGCTTCCCACAAGATAGCTTTGTTTTTTTAGGAGGAGGGCTGTCTTTCACAAAAGACACAGTGGGTTTTGGTTTTGGTGAACTGACTTTTGATTCTTGGAGACTGTCTCTGTAGCCTGATAATCCTACCCAAACACTGCATTTCTTTTCTGCAAACAAATGTGATATCGATTGATTTTCATTTTCAATGTTTTATGACAACCTGAGAGTCAAAGCAAATGAAATTATCTATCACCCAAAAGTTTATCCTTTAGTCCAATTCCATTCGCAATTTTCTCTCGTAGGTCATTAGCTACAAAAAAACGCTCCAGACGGTGAAGGATGGATGGCAACAAAGACGCCTTGAGTAAGAGACATCCATCTGCACACGTGATCTTGCAGGACTCCATTGGAAAATGTACAAGGCTTTCATCTTCCTCCTTTGAAGTCTTGTACCTAATGAAACAATACACTGTATGCAACAAAAAGAAAATGGATACATAGGTAACAAGAATTGATATATCTTACCTTGGAATGAGGTCATTTGAAATGACACTGATGGGTTGAGCTTCTAACAAATGCTGTTCCGGCTTGCTTATTGTAAATCTGTGCCTTTTACTATAGTAGTCACAGTATGAGAAATAAGATCCATTTGGAAATGGGCTATGCCCATTTAATTCAGAGCAGATTCGAGTAATAAAATATGCCTGAAAGTAGGAGACAATCACTGTCTTCAAACTCTGTATACTATAGATAAAGTAATCTTGGAACTAGTACAAAATAAAATCATTTTTGTACCTCTTTAGCAGAGGACAATCCCCGATGTATAGGAGTTACCACAGTATTGAGAAAGTTATTTGAAGAACATGGTTCCTGATGAATGGAACCCCAATCCAAAACAAAGTCTCCATCTGCATCTGGAACAATCAATACATCCCTCTTTTAGCATCGCAACATGTGTAAATATCGAAAAGAAAATAGAAAAACTTGTAATCCACTCTCATTATTACCCAATTTTGTTGGAGCAAGCAAGTAAGACTCTTTTGAGTAGACTAAATAGTTTTTGGCCATTGGAATAATTGAAGTGAAGAGATTCCAGTGGAACTGAGCAATAGCCTCATACTCTTCCTTTGAAATGGAGCCAATCTTGTGTGCCGAGACTCTAACATTAATTTCTCCAAACTTGGAAAACACAGGAAATTGACAGACCTGGTTGCCGGAAGCGGGGTGGAGAAAAATATATTACTAATTTCAATGTCCTAATGGAAAGCACCAATTTGTGAAGTTGTGCAATACTTCATACATTGTTGAACGGCTTAGATGAAATTATTGCAAAATTTCTCTTCTCAGAAAAGGTTTTGTAAATCACTGACTTTCTGTGTTCGATTGGTTTGACATATACAGGACTAATTTCAATGTGGTGTAAATATACTAGTCCTGGAGCAGGAGCACAATCTTGGTAGCAATCAGGAATCTGTTAAAATTTTAAATTAGCCCACGTATTACAAAGTGTTAACGATGGAAGAAAAACAATCATACATGCACAGAATGACTTCGGATTCGCTTTGCAGTCCCAGGTTTAGACTTGGAATCTGAACCCTCCTCTTCCCACAGAGGCAGGAGCACCTTCAAATCAGCTGCAGCAAGGAATTTTTCATTTGGCAATAGGTAATCATTTAACTCTCCCATTTGATGAAGTCTTCTACACATTTCAAGAGCAGCTGCTCTTTTAGCTAATTTAAGATTCTCCATAGGTCTGCCCTGTCAACAATTTTTTTTAAAGTTAATATTAAGAAAAAAGACTAAGTGTTGAAGATTCATTGGGGCAAATTCCCTGGAAATTCTAAGAGCGACCTACCTTCACTAATTCTTGGAGAGGTGATAGTCTGGGTAATTGTATTGCGACAATTACTAGTGGGTTCCTTTTTTTCTTTCGCCAACTAGGAAACACTTTGCAAAACCGATCATGAGCTAGGAACATACAGTACCTATTGAAGAAATAAATTTGGTTAAGTGCAGTGCCATTAGAGCCAGAAAAAGGAGAAATGTAGCTAGTTACCCATTCACTAATTGGATGGCAGACGTCATTGTCACTTTGGATCCCACAGGGGTGTAATATGGTTCTACAGAAGTTTCATAAAGACATTCCAGCTCAAGGTCTGATGGTGATGCTCTCTCTGCTGTGTGACCCACTAAAAACTGTAATCGAAAAGAAAATATTTAAAACAAACTAAGATCAACATGAAATGGAATGAAAACAAAACAAACAAAAAGAACAAGAAAAGTCTGTGAACAACATTCTCACGTTTTCTAGCTCAGCCTGAATTTGACAAAAATGTTCGATTTTGTCAACATATGCGCTGTATTTATCATTAGAAACCATCAGTGCAAATAAACTTGTACTGTGGCGAGCTCGCCCTTTACTTTGGATGTAGGATCTGACACCATTGGCTGTGTCAAATCGCACAACCAAATTACAGGCAGGTATGTCAATACCTTCCTCAAGCACATCAGTAGAGACCAAAACATTTGTGATCTTCTCTCGAAACCTACAGAGAGAAACATGTCCAAAATAATGGAGCTGAGTTAGTTCTTCATCATCCCAATGATTTCTTTGAAAGGCTTAACTTACAAACCTTGTTATAATTTTATCATTTGTATGCTTGCTGTAAGCCCCTTCCCATGTTTCAGAAAATGGGTTAGAAGAGCCACCAACAATGTATGCAGCCTTTATAAAGGCATACCTCTCATTTTCTTTAGCTACATTCTGCACAAATAAAAAGGGGTAAGTAGGTCACAAGGAATCTTCCAAGTAGCACAAGTAACAAACTCACGAATTTGAAGCTCACTTTCAGAACACTGCTCAAGACTTTAGCTGTCATCTTCTCTTCAACAAAGATAAGAGCCTGCAAAGGCTCTCTTGCACTCTCTGGTTGAAAGTTACACTCATTGTTATGAGTTTCCAGTAAATTGATCAGTGCTTTTACTTTAGGAGATGAGAAATGGTATGCTTTCCTTTTGTCAACCTCAGGCTCTCCAGTATCCATAATTTCCAAAAGGCATCGGCTGCAAAACAAACACATTCCATGAACGATGCACCTGTTTATAAAAATAAACTGCATTAACCCAGTTGCAAGCAATTTGTCTTACCTAAGTGAAAAGAGGTCACAATACAGAGAATGAATCATTAAGTGACTACTTTTATTCGTCATCTTTTGCTGCATGAGTCTTAAAGTAACAAAGACAGCTTGGATTGTTCTCAAGCAGCCAAAAGGTCCCAGCCAACTAAGCTGTTTCTGAGATAATAATAACATGAGCCCACACATGTCGGAGGTAAATAACTTAAATTTGGGGGAACACTGTAAGAACCAGAAACTTACTGAAACTTGAAGGAGAAGATTGGGCACTTCATTTTTCTTGCCTGAGAACATTGGCACAAACCCTTCTTCCAACCCTACAGCATTTGGAAGATTACTTTCAGAAACAAATTTAAACTGTTTACATAACTGAAAAAGTTCATCAATTTTTTGAAGGATGAATAATGTTTTTCCAGAACCAGAGTAGTTTGGGAAAGTAACATAACGTTCCCTGGGCTTCGTTGAAAATCTAAAAAAATAAGGATAGTAAAACTTGAAAGTAATAATAAAATTTATTTAACACTAAGTTTTAGTTTAAGGTAATGCTTACTGCTTCACAATATCCCATGAATCAACAGTTGCTACTGTAGAATGCAGAGTTATTTCAAGCTCCTTTACCTTATCTCGGACTTTCGGAACTGATTTTGGTGTACCATTTAAAAGTGTTGCAGTGAGACCTATCACCCTTGGCTGCTGGCTCTTAGGACAATCCTCAAACAATCTCATTATCTATAAAATATGAAAACACATGTGATGAACATTTAGGTTGCACTTAGTATAACAAGATTGCTCGAAAGTAGAGAGAGAGTTGGAAACAAAGAACACACTTGTCGCATAGGGTGATCCTCAACAGCATGGTGGCACTCATCAAGAATAAGAACAGCTATATCTGACAGAGATATATATTTTTTTAAAAGCAGGTTATTAAAGATTTCTGCTGTCATGACCATCACCTGCCAAATTCAATGAAAACCAAAAAAATATATTACAGAGCTGCAAAACTAAAACACAGCCAGATTTTGTCAAAAAGAGAAAAAGACTTACCTGAAATGTTTCAAATTCTTCATTCCATGTGGCCTTGTTCCAAAAATCAACTTGCATGTCACCAGAATATTGTCCCACTTTGGAAACTGCTAGATGACGTACCAAGACTGCAGCTTGCTGCTCAACAAGAGCCACTGTGTTGACAAGAAACACTGCTCTTTTACCCCCTTCAGAGAAAGGACTGGAAAAGAAGCAAAACATACTCAAACTTTTGACTCCAGGAAATAACATTTGCAGCAAATTGTAAGAACTTACGGTTCCAACAAGTGGAACAATCTTTTTAAGACCATTATGGCGATAAAAGTTTTCCCACTACCCGTTGGCAGGAATAAAATTTTGTTACTTTCAAAGACCTGCTCAGCAAGGATGGTCTGGTAGCCTCTTTCTATAAAACAGTCTTTCTCTTCTGAAACCAGGGGAAAAATAGATGTACAACTCATTCTCTATGTGCCCTGCCTGCAGTATAGGCTGACGAAATAATACTTGATATGACAAAGGACGGTAGAAACTGATACTTCTCTTATTACCTGATTCTTCCATTGTGTGTGCTTGTGTATCCGTTCCGTGGCTTCATGCAATTACTTGTTCGCCAAAACACCAAACACTAAAATTCCTCGTTTGTGACTAGTCGAGCAGGGGAATAACCGGCCAAACGAACTCAACGAACTACATTTATCGTTATTCGCAGTACGCAGAGAGCTGGAAACAGACAACATTCTGTTATGCGCAGAGAACAATTAAAATTTTATTTCAAAGCTCTTTCAAACTGGAACCAGGTTTCCAAACTGTAGAAAATTTATATTAGTTTTAATTTGTACTGTTACAGACACGAACGCACGAATGGTCATTCAGTAAAAATCGACAAAAGAGAGGAGGTCGGTTTTTGTAGAGCCCTATATACTTCGTCAACGGCAATGGTCGGCTGGCTATGAAAAATTTCACTTGTGTTTGTGTTGTTCCAGCTCGCGGTCGCTGTCCATCGTCTAGACAAACCCTCGTTTTCTAATTCGTCACGCTATCACTTTCTACACCACGCCGTGGTGACACATGGGGAATTCTCGTTCACGTCTCGCGTGGCTTTCTCCATCGTCAGCGTTTAGGCTATACTTGTCCGGTTTCATCACTTGTTGTATATCAACAAAATTCATTCTCAACCAGTGCTCCCATGAAAATCTAGTGAGTGGCATTCCCTCTGGCCTCTGGTTGTTGAGTGCCATGTGTACTTTTACTCCGAATAGAACTTTTCTGTTTCTTAACCTCGTTTGAATGTTTTTTATGACTCAGTCCATAGTACTTCACGCTACCCATTGAGTTTTAAGTGGAGGAAAACATTGCTCTCTGGGGCACATAACCTAGCATAACCTAGCATTTTCAATTCACAGGTGCAGTTGATAGGCAGTTGTGCAGTCGATTTTCACCATGGCCGACTTGGATACCGTAAAGGTTATCCTCAGAAGCCTTGTTATGTCCACCAAACGGTCCATGTCAACTTATGACCTGCAAAGAGACTTCCGTCAAAATGAGGGCTATGAATGCCCTTTTGTTGCTCTGGGTTACAGAACTTTTGTGTCTTTCCTGGAGTCTATTCCAGATACAGTCAGAGTAAGTTAAATCATACCTGCATCTACCTGATCTATCTTTATATTCCCTTCAGCTTTTTCACTCTTAATTTGTTCTGTCAGATTCTTCCAAGTGGCACTGTGGTTGCTGTTGCTACTGAAGAAACACAACATATTGCTCGACTAGTAGCCCTCCAAAAGTCCGTCAAGGCAAGGTAAAGGTACATCTGAGTAGGGCCCTCTTTTATTCTGGATTCTTTAGAAAAATCTTATCTCATCATTGCACCTTGTTCTCAGGCCAAAGCGAGGTGGCTATAGTAGTTCCAACAGTTATGGACAGCGGTCTTCAAGTTACTACCACCCTTCAAGTGTCTCACGGGCTCCAAGGTTTCAGCAGTCAAATTCAACTTACAATTCCTATAGGGCTCCAAGGTCATACGCTAGCCGTTCATATGAAACATCAAGCAGTGCATATGGATCAGGCAGCAAAGGCTATACGGTTAGAGCGGTCAGCAGGACAGACAGTTCGTATGAAGCAACCAACAGATCAAGCTACACTTCCAGCAGAAGCAGGTCAAATGAGCAAAATGATCCACCGCCATTTTCTTCCCCTGAAAAGTTTTTTGAAGCAGCTAGAGAAGCAAAACAGAAGAAGAGGGCAGAAGAACTTTTGGCAAACCCAACCTCTGTATCAAGGACCACTACTCCCACAGAAGAACTTTTGGCAAACCCACCATCTGTATCAAGGACCACTACTCCCACAGAAGCAGGTTGGTCAGGAGAAGCATTCATAACAGATTGGAGGAAGCAGCATGCTGAAAATGCTGTTGAAGGTATCTTGGCAATCTTCACTCAGTGTCTGTACCAGCAGCGTAGAATTTATGAATACTTTCTGATTCATTTCATAAACAAAGTCTTTCCAGTGTGTGATGCGGTTCTCCTTGCTTTTATCCTTATACACTTGCAATACATTGTTTATGTAACAGATTTTATTCTCATTGCAGATTGCCAGCCTTCACGCAGGGTCAATTATGCACCTGAACGATACAGCTCAGATGAAAGTGAAGATAGTTTTTATGAAAGGTATAAGATCTTCATTTGAGCATGTGATGACAAACTTCTTTTATTGAAAGTGATATCCATTTACCTTCTCTTTGTTTTATTGAAGATTTAAGGAGGAGGACAATCATGAAGATGCATCCAAATTTACACCTGCTAGTCAAACTGTTTCAGTTGAGCCATATTTTCAATCCTCTGATGCTATCAGTGATCCACTCAAAAATAATTTAAAGAAACTCATCAAGTCCTACCCAGAGGGGTTGTGGGCTTGTGTACTTCCAGAGAAATATGAAGTTAAGAATTATTTTGATCCTTAAATCTTTTTAGTGCTGTTTCATGGCTCCTTGTTATTTAATTGATTGCCTGTGTGTCTTTCAATTCACTTTAGGAGACTTATGGTGTGAATTTACAGTGGAAAGAGCTGGGCTATGATAGTATCATTCAAATGTTTCATGATTTGCCAGATATAGTTGTGTGTAAAAGGGTTCAAGGCGGAGATTGGATGTTGTATGATGCCAGCTCGCCCTTGTCTGTGGAAAGTGATGCTAACAAAATTGAACACATAGCTCAAGAAGGTTGGTGTTTCATCAGTATTCTATTAATAACTTTTGGTCCACATCTTGAACTCATTGTCTATTGTCATATCTATTGCCATAATTGTAACAAATGATTAATAACAATAATTTTTTTATTGTGCAGCATGCATTGTGACTGAAACAGTTAAATCTAAGATTTTTGATGTTGTCAAGAAGTACACATCAGGAATTCGTGCAGATCAGCTTGCACAGTTGTACCAAGTTAGTAGTTTCTGCTTGATTTCTTGCCCAAATGATTTTTCTGTTTCATGAGGGTATTATTCATGAATTTACTTCAGGAACATTACTCCAGGTCTTTGACTCATGACGCTCCTGGATTTGATAGTGCAGAAAGCTTGCTAATTTCTCTTGATGGTACTGTTATTCGTCTCCGTTACATACGTGAAGAATGCTATGTGTTGCCGGGGGTTCCACCATTGCAACCAGTTTTAGAGCCAGCAGTAGAAGTTTCTGTGGTAATTACTTACTAAATTACATATTATTTATCTTCCCTTAATACACAATTTTTCATTTTGATTAAAACATTTGATATCAGGATGATATAAAGGCGCTTGGGTTCTTCCCTAGTGAAGTGATGGGTCCAAAGGAGTCATTTTCTCCTCCCCAATTGCCTCCCAATCTTAAACCTGGTGACTATCTTGAACTTAGAGTAGCTGAAGTGTATAATCCTCTTAAGTTGTGGGTTATGCTTCGGGAAAAATCTGTTCAGTTAAACAATCTGATGGATGAACTACAGTGAGTAAAAGCTTTGGTTTTGTGTGTTTGTGTTGAAAAGCTGCAATACATCAATGCTTTAAACATTATTTTCCATAGCATTTATTTATTTTTATCTATTTTCTTTCAGAGATTTTTATAAAGACCATGGTGATAAGTATGTCATGCCTGACTCAACAATAAATGTAGAACAGTGCTGTGCGGCTATTTATGATAGTGAATGGCACAGAGCTACCATCAAGTCTGTTGGTAAATCTATTGAAGTGAGTTAAAGCATTCCATTACATCTAAGTGAATGAATACTGTGTGCAGTAATTTGTGTTCCTCCCGTACCCTGTGTACAGGTGTTGTATGTGGACTATGGAACTGTAGCTACAATCTCGAAGAAAGAACTCCGTTTCCTCCACAGAGATTTTAGTGTTTTGCCGGTGCAAGCGATTCAAGCATCGCTTTCGCGTATTCAACCTGTTAATGGGAGACAAACTTTTACCTTGGAGGCAAACAAAGCACTCCTTAGTCTTGTAGCTGACAAGCATTTGATGGGATTGGTGCAGAAAATTGAGCTTCAAGTAAGTTTTTCTCTTTTGTACTTGTTTCTATAACAGTTTTAAATATTCTTTTTAAGGAGCTGAACTCATCTCAACACTACAATACTTCTTTTATGATTCTAGTGATGGCTTTTCTATTGTGTTTCAGAAACCTTTCCTGGAACTCTTCTTAATTGACACCACTGGTGACACGGACATACACATTAATGATGTACTGGTAAATCTAAATCATGCAATGTTCATACCTGAAATATTACTCACTGATACAAATGAGTCACTAGAAGAGAAAATTGAAACAAAACCAAAGCCTGAAGATACTATTTTACCGACTAAAAGGTTACAGTCATCTGCCCAACCAGTGACTGCTAGTTCTGTTCAACAGGTTAGTGTCTCATTTTCTCTGTCCGAATAGGAACAGCAAACAATTCATTTACCAGGCAGAATGCTAATTTTTTCTACTTTCAATCTGTGTCCCAAACTTAAAGCCGTCTGACACAAGTCAGTTACCACATCAATCGCAGCAACCACCTCCAGGCTTTGGTACCACTGGACAAGCACAAATGCCACCAGGATTAGCTAGTGCAGGAACATCTCCATTTTATAATGTTAACAATGGAATGTTTAATCAAACTATACCTGGCTACTCTTCAGCATATGTACCTCAGGTTAAAATAAAAGAAACTCACTTTAAACATTTTTAAATTAAATTTTAGAGAGATACTGATAATTACTATCATTGCTTTGCAGATGAATGCTGCAATTTTGTTGCAGCAGCAACAGCAGCAACAAGCACAAGCGTATTTGTTTGCATACTACCAAAATCTTTATCAGCAGAGTCTGCTCAATTTGCAGCGGGTAGCAGTACCTGCTGGAAATCCTGCCAACAATGCCTGGATGGGTACTTTTGGACCTAATGCTAGTACCTATTATCCCTCAGGGCCTGCTACATCCCCAGCCAACACTTATGTCAGCCAAAGCACTTCCGAAGCTCCATCTAATGTCTTTCCCCCTAACACCCATAGTGAAGCAGGGGTGAAGCTGGTAGAAAAAAGAGACGAAGGAGAAGGGAAATCAACTCCTTCCAGATCTCTCAGCTCCCTAAGTGGAGAAAGACTTCTAGAAAAGATGAACACTCCCCCCAAACACAGCAAAGGTAGAAGGTCCATCACACGTGCTCCGATGTCTGATAACTCATCTTCCAGTAGCATCAGTGATTTGGTAGTGGAGCATTTGGATGAGTATGAATCTGATTCATCTGTACTGTCATCCTCTTCATCCCCCTTGTACGGTGCACCAGACTTGGTTCAGAGTGTTGGAAACATGTCAATAGTACAGAATTCTCCATGCATCACTAATTATTGGAAAGCAGAAGGTAAGCCTATTTATTGTAATTTTTTGACTCACCTCTGTGGTTTGAGTGCTTTGATGTTTTTATCTTGCTTCTCTTTCTTGCATTCTGTAGAGGTCTGTCAGCAATGTGTTCACATCTTCAATGTTGACCAAAAGGCCTTTGTCAGCATGGGTGAATTGGCTCGCAAGTTTGCAGGATTTAGCACTAGTGACACACTACTTAGAGTCTTAAAAAACAAGGGTTTTAACCCAGAATTTAAAAAAATTACTCGGCAAGATAAATTATCTCTCTTTTCAAGCCTTGATGGGTACGGTATCATCTTCATTTACTGAAAATTCTTTAAAACTTCAATCTACTTATGTTAAGATTTTGTCTCCCCAATAATAGATGCTCAGACGAGTTCCCCATATCTTTGGACCTGACTAGAAACAAAAGTGGCAATGTGGTTGGCACGTTACATTTATGCCCTTTGTCTAATGTTCCTGCTGTCTTGATCCTTCTTGGCACTGATATTTCTGTCATCAATGGATTCAGAGTAAGAATCATAATTCTTATTGTTTTGTACTTTGTGCCTTCCTGTTAACAGTATAATTTACAGCCAATGTCTTTTTTTATTTTTACAGGCGCTCAGAGAAAAATTTGACCCAAATGACAATTTTTGGAGAAATTAGCATCTGCAATTTCTACTTGGCTTGTACCAAGTGAGTCTTATCTTTTCACATGTGTTCTGTGTTATTTGCTACAGGCTGGTAGCATATGATAATGTTCTGTACTTATGATTTATTGTAACCCCTCAATAGTTTTAGTTTGAAGAATAGACTCACAAAAAAATTGTTCTAGTGAGTAATTATTTGATTTTTTATTTATTTTTCTTCAGTTATTCTCCTTTCTCAAAAGTCCTTATTATACCCTCTAAATAGAATGTTGACCTCATTTTGAGCTCCATAGACAGGGGTTTGGTTCTTGTGGTAGGATTTTTCTCCACCAGGAAATCTTAGTGAATCTAGCAGCATTCATTTGACAGTGGACTTAACACATGTATTTAATAGTTGATATGAACAACGAAAGACAATGATCACTATGATCCCAAAATTATCGAAAACACTTTTAAATTGATTGTTCATAGAATTAAAACAGGACCTTAATAGAACACTTCGACAGTACAGGTATTATGGTCCATGGCCTGGTCCAATGTAGCCATAATTAAATTATGATGCGTAACTTTTAAAAAAATGTACGAAAACCAAATACTCAATTCGTAATTAATCACACTTCAGCTTGGCAGTAAAACTAAGACTCAAAAAATAATTCAAAACACTTTTAAAAGTTTCCACAGTAAAACACGTTCTCATCCATTATCAAAAACATTTTAGACTACCAGTCAACATCCATATTCCGCATACATCCACTCAACATCTGCCACTCAATATCTGAACCTTGGAAAACTTAATTCACATACTCAGGTAATTTGATGATAATAATAATACTGTGGCAACCTGCCCACCAGCATCACAGAAAATATGGGGTTGAAGTTCTAGGTGGTATTACTCTTGCGTTATCAGGCACAGCTGCAAATATTTTGGCCTCCTTGTGATCAATGCTCTTGAATTCAAGGATAGAAGCCACATTGCCACATCGGTAGCAATAATTAGGGGCTGACCACACAGTTACCAATTTCTCATCAAACGTGTACTTGATACCTAAATGTGATGAGGATCAAAGAATGTCAGTAAGACTTTTACTGGTCTGACAGTTGTTGGTTTAACTTCAATAGCTAATGAACTTACCCTCATGTACTAACTGATGAGCTCTACATATGAGTTGTAAGTTGTTGAGCTTCATAAATTCGTGTGTTACTTTAGCTCCAAATAACCAACCTGCACCACGAGGGCTAATACTCCATGTTTCAACATCTTCTGGATCTGACCATACTAGATCACAGAAAGCCCCTATAAAGGAGAGAAAGGTAATTCAGCTTTTAAATGAGTAAAATTGGTTGCAAGACAGAACAGGACACAAACCTTTGTGAGGAATCTCTTGGTTTCGGTCGATGCTCCTAATCTGATCAAGCGTTCTGATGTCAGGGGAAAGGCCACCATGGACACACAATACTTGTTCATCAATGAGCTGAAAATAATTTACAAGATTCAACTTTAGGAGGATCAGGGCTCTTAGTGAACAAAGGTGAGAGTTCATGAAGACAGTGGTCATTGTTTGAAAACTGAGTTAGTATACTTACTGCAGCTATTGTAAGAAGATCAAATACTCGACAGCAATACCTCCAGGCGTTGGCATTACCATATTTAGTTTGGCATTCATCTGAAAAATATAAGATGAAGTATAAGTAAAATAAATTCACTCACTTATCTTCAAATGTTACAAACAAAAGAAAGACAGGCTGCTATACATTTCAGACACATAATTGATTATATGGCCTAGTGCTGGTGCAAGTGAAACAATTAAGAGGTAATTTTCGCACCATAGAATCCGTAAACCTGAGTTATTTGGCGCGACTCATGGTTTCCTCGGAGTAAAGTGATGCGGTCAGGCCACTTCGCTTTCAAGGTAAGTAAACGAGTTAATGTTTCCAAACTATAGTAGCCTCTGTCGACAAAGTCCCCCATAAAAATGTAGTTGGTGTCAGGAACTTGGCCGCCATTACGGAACAGCTCCTCAAGATCGTAAAACTGAAATAAGTGAAATATTGATAAATTAGTTTTGTGCGGGTGAGACAGTTGAGACAAAGTAAATAACGAGCTAGGTTATGTCGTACCTGGCCATGGATGTCTCCGCAGACCGTGACAGGTGTAAGAACGGGTTGAATGTTCGATTCCTCCAACAGGAGATCACACACAAGATCACAGAGTTTCTGGAAATAAGTACTCGGGCATGTGAAAATACAATGACAATACTCTCCAGCGACTAGGACGGCGGGCAACAGTCGCCGTCACTGACATTCCATGTTCTACCGCGAAGGCGAAAGAACCGATTACTGAAATCAGTAAAAACTGAATGGACGTACCTTCAGATCGTTCTCTGGCAAATATTTGCACTCTTTAGCTATTTCTATCCATTTGTCAACGTCCGACATTTTGAAAGTAGAAGTGCCTTATAAAATGTATGTATCTTTTCATTTCACAGCGATGTGGAGACCGAGTGGGGGGGGGGGGAGAATGTACTGGGGATTCTCCGGGAAAGGGGGACGGGGTTCACGATGATTCATCATTCATCACACGAATGCATGAATCACGGCGTGACCAACGCATCTTATCTTCGCTTATCTCATCATGAGGATCCGTCATACGCGCCTGCGTTCGGAAGCAACTTGAATGGTTGAGAAACAAAATTTGGTTTATAGGTCGTTCTCATAGGGAATTGAATGGGCTTTGACTGCTCTACTGCAGAAATCGATGTGGCCGTGTCTAAATATTCGATCTTGGGGCAGTGCATTGTGGGTTTTCCGCCATCTTACTTTTCCACCCCTCAGTAGAAGACAAACAGACACCTGAGCATTGGTATTTTTTAGACGGAATTGAAGTCCGTCACGATGGCAGGTAACGTGGGGATGGAGTCGTTGATCCCCATAGTCAACAAACTTCAAGATGCCTTCACGCAACTTGGGGTTAATATGCAGCTGGACCTCCCACAAATTGCTGTTGTGGGAGGCCAGAGTGCAGGCAAGTCTTCTGTATTGGAAAACTTCGTTGGCAAGTAAGTTACCCTTCTTATTTCTTGCTCCCATGGATTTGCTTGATACTTATAATCTTTGTAGATCGAGTCTGTCAGAGTGACTCCTTGATACGTGTCATCTCATCCTCAAATGTCACGATCCAAAGTCGTGGAGGTGCTGCCCACTCTGATACTTTAATTTACTTCTTTGAGGCTGTGACATTACTTTTGTCGCCTGTAGGTCCTCTGGACTGCATAATTTTGCTCATTGTTACAAGATGCATCACAGAAAACCCTTCCCCCTCCCTGAACTGCCCAAGACGTGACCTTAACCACACCTGTCAAAGTGGGTCTGTGGGGCTCCATGCTATCAGTGTCATTGATTTGTTTGACAGGATGCTTTAACTGTCAAGTGTCACAAACAGTCATTCCAATGATATTTTCAGCATTTGCTATTGGTTTTCATCTCTCTTTCAATTACATTGCTATATTCTGTTTTGTTTGTATTTGAATTTTGAAAACTTAATAATAGCACAGGAATCCGCATTTGCGTATGAAGTCTCTTGATTGACACATATGTGAAGATTTTTCTGATAAGGTCTTGAATGCCGTGTTCATCATGAGAACCAATTTATTTTTTACATTATCTTTATAACAATTTTGTAAACCCACCAAAAACTAATTACTGTTATTCACACTGAATTGCCCAATCAATTTCCTGGTTGAAATGCCGGTTCACTGTGTGTAAGTGTCTTATATTGCTCATAAGTCATGGTGCTTTTTTATTTTCTGTGCTGTTGTATTTTGGTGTTTGCTAATGTTTTACTGGAGTGATCTTATGGAGTGATCAGTGATAGAAAATATACTTTATCATGAATATATAATTTCCACATTAACTAAGCAGAAGACCATTTGTGGTCCAAGCCATTTCAAGTAAAGTGGCCCATCTTATATTTCAGTCCTTTTCCTACCAAAATACTCAATTCCATGAAAAATCTGTCTGCATCTGTTGGAGGGTCATACTTGCCTGTTTTGATTTGTATTTCATTGTTTCCATATTTTTTTCAGGGATTTCCTTCCCCGTGGTTCTGGGATTGTGACTCGTCGACCTCTCATTTTGCAGCTGATCCAAGCTAACTCTGGTGAGCCTTGTATAAAATGTTGTCAGTTTTATACCTCAACAATTTTATCAGTTCTTATTGCAACCAGTTTCTTTCAAATGTCTATGAATAATTATGTTTTTTTTTTCTTCTTACCCACATTTGTTTACGATTTGAATTGAGTTAAAGAAAATTAAATTGCTTATGTATATATCAACCATCAGTTAGATTACGGTACAGCTGCAGTCTACAGGAAGTTGCCTGATAAGGCCAAGAACAGGCCAGAAAGAAGGGAAACATGCTCTCATTTGACCCCTCCCCTCCTTTTTCCAGAATATGCTGAATTTTTGCACTGCAAAGGAAAGAAATTTGTGGACTTCGACGAAGTACGGAAAGAAATTGAGGCAGAAACAGATCGCTTGACCGGCTCAAACAAAGGAATTTCGAATGTTCCTATCAATCTTAGAGTTTATTCACCCAATGGTAAGTGTTGTTCTGTCTGTCTGTGTGTGTGTGTGTGTGTGTTGATAAAATAACTGTCTCTTTCTACAGTCAAAAATTGATGCTGTTATACACAACTTCAGCATCATTTTTTCAACACTAAACTGTTTTACACTGCTGTACCAAAAAATTTTGAACCCCTGTGCACCAGATACCCCCTTATTTCGGAGTTTTTGTACGATCCGTTGAAAGCATCAATTTGAGCCCTTTCTCCTCCAGATACCATGTTCCATCTTGATTTTGGTCCAAAAAGATGTACACTAGTTTCACTTTTGTGCATCTTAAAGACTGTTTCGTTGAGGCCATCCACATTCTACTCCATTACTACCCTACACTACCTATACTGTTTGACACTCCCTTTTGATTCCCTTCCAAGTTTTTCCTGCACTTCTGTACCTTAAATATGGACTGCCCCTTGTCAGCAGCATTCAAATATGTGGCTACATTGGCGAGATTCCTATTAATTTATCTAATCGCCAATTCATGGTAGTAACAAATCTTCTTTCCAACAGTTCTAAACATCACACTTATTGATCTTCCTGGATTGACTAAAGTACCAGTAGGTGATCAGCCTCCTGATATTGAGCAGCAGATCAGAGACATGCTTTACCTCTTCATTTCAAAGGAAACCTGTCTTATTTTGGCAGTAACTCCTGCCAATACTGATCTTGCTAATTCTGATGCACTTCAGATTGCAAAACAGGTGGATCCTGATGGTATGGTTCCTTCTTACTTGTAGCAAAATGAATATTGCTTGCTCAGTAGATGGAATCAGTGGTAGTGTTGTTCTCTTTCCTTCATTATATGAGCCATGCATTATTGTACAAAAAATCTATAGAGTATTTATTTGTTTTTCTGCACCCTGGTACTGTCAAGTAGTTTTCCCCATTCCTGCCAGTATTTTAAAAGAAGTACTTTTGTTTGTCTCGTTAGCTTTGTGTTGTTTGTTGGCATCATTTTCTGTAATGTGTAACTTTTTTTTCCCCCTGGGAAGATTTTTTGCAGTCGGAGTTTTACCTGTGCCTTGTAGACACCATGTATGTTGTCAGCATGTTTTAGCACCTATCTTATTCAACACTTGCCTTTCTTTTTATTTTTATCTTTTAGTTCTTAATCTAACTCTTATCGATCTCCCGGGTATGACAAAAGTACCCATTGGCGACCAACCTAAAGATATTGAGAACCAGATCCGATCAATGCTTCTTCAATTTATCCTGAGAGATAATGCCTTGATATTGGCCATCACTCCAGCAAACACAGATTTGGCAAATAGTGATGCATTAAAAATAGCCAAAGAAGTTGACCCTCAAGGTATGATCCTCTTTTTATTATTTAGTGGAAGATACTGTTCAAGGATCTGTGCCTTTCTTCTGACTGACTTTCATTAACAACTCTGAAAGAATGTGGTGAGACAATATTGCCTATCTTGCAATGGAGTGAATAATTTGGTTCTACAATGCTGTCCATTTTGCTATTAACACATTTTAGATGACATGATAACTGTCTCATTAGTTTTGTAGTATTTTTAGTAGCATGCATTTGTAGAAGCTATATTTTCAAGCATTGCATGGTTGCTTTACTTAAAATTTTAAATGCATTGTTGTTTTGTGGGTTTTTGAATTTGTTGTGACTTTTGGTTCTGTGCATCTGTTAGGTATCAGAACCATTGGAGTCATAACCAAGCTTGACTTAATGGATGAAGGAACAGATGCTCGTGAAGTTCTTGAGAATAAACTGTTGCCTTTGCGGCGTGGTTATATTGGTGTTGTGAATAGATCTCAAAAAGATATCGAAGGGCGCAAGGACATAAAGGCTGCTCTTGCTGCAGAACGTAAATTCTTCCTCAGGTTTGTTCTTGTCTCATTTAAAACATTATTAAAAACGTGGTTTTGTATCTTATTTGTTTTCAAGCTTCATCTTATACTCTGTTTACCTTTACAGTCATCCAGCTTATCGGCATATGGCAGACCGTCTGGGGACTCCCTACCTTCAACGGGTTCTGAATCAGCAATTGACTAACCACATTAGAGATACTTTACCAGGACTCCGTGACAAATTGCAGGTAATGTTTCCTCAGCATCGACTAAATGTGGTAAAGAGATCCAGCTATTCTATTTTAATTCCTCATCTTCTTATCTAGAAACAACAACTTGCCCTAGAAAAAGATGTTGAGCAGTACAAGCATTTCCAGCCCAACGATCCTGCTATCAAAACCAAGGCCATGTTGCAGTAAGTTTTTATTCAGCTCCTGTGTTCAAATTGAATTGAAAAATTTGTTTTTGAGAAATGGGAGAAAGTGTAACATGTGTAAAAATGTGTCATTTAAAAATAATAAAATTACAGAATGATACAGCAGCTTCAATCTGACTTCGAACGTACTATTGAAGGTTCTGGATCAGCTCTAGTTAACACGATGGAACTTTCTGGGGGTGCTAAAATCAACCGTTTGTTCCATGAACGCTTCCCATTTGAAATAGTTAAAATGGAGTTTGATGAGAAGGAACTTCGTCGTGAAATAGCATTTGCTATTCGCAACATACATGGTAAACCTCACTGTCATTTAATTCTTTAACTTAGCCACTTCATGGCGAGAAAGTGGACTTAGCAACAAGGGTATCAAACTGCTGCTCTTTTGGAAGTTTTATCTCAGTAGCTTTCTGTTAAAGGTACTAAATTAGAGACTGGTACCAAAACCAATATATTATTTTCATTGTTGCATTTGTATTCCACCAGGTATCCGAGTTGGTTTATTCACTCCAGATATGGCCTTTGAAGCCATTGTTAAGAAACAAATATCTAGGCTAAAGGAGCCAAGCCTCAAATGTGTTGACCTTGTGGTTGCTGAGCTTTCTAATGTTGTTCGGATTTGCACTGATAAGGTGAGTTTTGGTGTTGTTTACATTTCGCACGCATGAATTGTTCCTTATTTTTCAAATAAATAGGAAGGAGTCAATTTGAAAAAAAAAAAAAACTTGTTTGCTCTTCAGATGAACCGTTACCCCCGGCTGCGGGAAGAAACGGAACGTATCATCACCTCTTACATTCGCAACCAAGAGCAGAAATGCAAGGAACAGCTCGTTCTCTTAGTAGAATGTGAACTTGCCTACATGAATACCAACCATGAAGATTTCATTGGCTTTGCAAAGTGAGTGACTATAAATTTTTCACATAACTTGCGCTTCATTAAAAGTTTAACTTGTTTGAGCAAAACACTTGCTAACTTTTTAGATCTTGTCATAGTTGCTCTTCTCATGAATTTTTCACTACATTTGTGGGATAGTCTGTGGGTTCGACTTTTCCATATTCAAGTCATTCTTTGACTGCATTCACATATTGAAATAACTTGGAGTGAAGGGGATGATAATCCCTGCTTGCATGATGAAGCATCATAGTGCAAATCTAGTGACCAATTGTTGTAAATTGTTCCAAAATTTTACTCAGCAAAAATAAATAATATTCCCACTTGTAGAGCATTATTAACTGCCAAATGGATTAGATTATTTTTATTCTAATTATTATTATCATTATCATCTGTAAATTAGGATGTGCATGGGGCACTGTGCCGGGCGGCATTTTAAAATGATACCTGGATCAGGTCGAATGGCCTCACCCTGTCACTACGCTTATATCGTCCGGCCTTGTTCAAGACATGTTGTACTGGTTGTTATTTGTAAATTGGAAGTGCTAACGTTTTGTCCAAGTGCTTTCTGTGTTTTAGCTGGAACTTGTAGATCATGCAGTTTTTAAGCACATCCATTTATTTATTTTTAGGTTGATAATTGGATGAACTGAACAAATACTGAATTTCATAAACATTTGAGAGCTTTGAGTGTCATTTAGGTGTTGGCACATGTTTGAGTCCTTATCCCTACTGGTCCCATGTCTATGGTCTTAGATTTTGTTTCCCCCAAAATGTTTTGTCTTAGAACATTTGATAACTTTGCCTAACGGAATGATAGTTTTGTTTCTTAAATGGGCAATATTAATATTTTCAGCCACACCATTTATTCTCTCCATGTGTCTTCTCACTCTTGTCACTTTTATTCACTTTGTTGGAAGAAGCATTTAATTTAACTAATAACAAAGTCAATGTTCTATTTTCATCGGAGCTGAAGTTGTAAGGCGCACTGCAGGGTGATTAAACTGTCAACATTCTTCCATTTCAATTTCCCAAGTAACATTAATTTGTTATTAGAAAGTGCCCCTTGTTTCTTCACAACAGCATACGAATGTCTGCTCCTCTGCTTCAAAACTTTACATGTGTGATCAGCTTGCATGGCATTTATTTCTGTTGATTCTTACTCAATCTAAAGTAACATTCAAGTTTTTAAGAAGTTACTTTTGATGTGTGTTGGTAATTTTTTACCCTAGAATTCTTTATCTTCAAACTCAAATCATGACTGATCTCTAACTCTAAAATTGGACCCTTGTCTTGTCCATTTCTGAAATGATGAACATGCGTATTTTGTATTCATATTAGTAGACACAGTTCGATTTGAACCTATTTTTTTTAATTCTTAAAAAAGCTTTCTCTTGCAATTGTGTAACTGTGTACCAGAGCGTTACAATGGAGCTCAAGTGATTTAGTGATGTAGGAGTGTAAAGCAGCATTACACTAAAGAAAGAAAAAATTCTGTTTTTGAATTATGTGTGTCCTCTTTGCTTTCATGGACATCTCTTCGAACAGCATTATGCAGAGGTATGACATCCTTTTTTTTTTTTTTGTTGGTTCAACTTTTTTTGTAAATGCACTTATCTTCAGCTTACCTCTTACTCCATGTGTAGCACTGTATTGCACCATCATTGTGACAAAAGTGAAAAGAAGTGGTGGAGATATTCCTGATCTCATAACATAATTTTGCAGGCCACAATTCTTTTGTATATTTATACTCTACCTGTGTGTAGGCACTGACTCCATCTGGCACAAGGGTTCAAAAGGGTCCCATTACCACATATACTGAAATAGAGGTTCTCACAAGGTCACTCTCATTAACTCTTCTCATCCAGTTTTTGTTTGCTTATTGCTTTGCTTCCCATGTGATCAAACTTCAATGCCATTTGAATTGGTGATAGGCTACCAGGATTGAAATTATTTGTTGTTGGCCCAACTAAGATTGCCTCCTCCCTTCAACTTCGTTCTGGCTGGCCCGGCTTGTAACCAGCCAGCGCTCGCTGGCTGACATGTGGGAGAGAGGAGAGAGAGCGAGAGCGAGAGAAGGGAGAGGGAGGGAGCGAGAGAAGGAGAGGGAGGGAGAGAGGGAGCGAGAGAAGGAGAGGGAGGGAGAGAGAGAGACACGCATGGTGTCTCGTGCCGGTGCAAGCGGGATGGATCTAGATCTAGATTCAAGTGGCGGCTTGGTGGTCACCAGCCGGGCCGGCCAGCCAAAATGTCCGGACACTGCTACCATGCAACAAATCTAACTGGAAGTGCCAAATCAGAGGGAGGGAAACAATAACGACTGTTGGTACAAAGAAAAATTTGCTTCTCCCTCCTAGTATTCTCATAATTCACCAGGTTGACGCTTTCTTTACCATATTTGTTAAAAATTTCTTTCAAAGTAATTGAGTATGCCAGAAATTCACTATATTGATGACAAAAACTAATTCTGAGCTGTTTGTCTCAATTTTTCTTCTTTACAATGTTACCAAGGCTGAATGAGTTGCTTGCACATTTTGCATAATTTTTGCTTGTAATATTGGTTTTTCCTGAAGGAAAGGCAGTAATTTTTGACAATAGACTGTGGAGATCTCTTAATTGCAATACAAGCATTGTTAATGTTTTGCAGTGCGCAGAACCAATCTGAAAATTCCACGAAGACAGGACGCAAGCTTGGAAACCAGGTCATTCGTAAGGGGTACATGTGTATCCACAACCTTGGAATAATGAAGGGTGGCAGCAGGGATTATTGGTTTGTCCTAACTTCAGAGAGTATTTCATGGTTTAAAGATGAAGAGGTTTGTATAGTGATCATATTACCATGCTGTGTCAGTCTTACTGATTAGCTGTTCTTTTAACATCTAAAACAAAATTTTGTTTTCAGGAACGTGAAAAGAAATACATGCTCCCTCTTGATGGATTGAAGCTACGTGACGTTGAACAGGGTTTCATGTCACGGCGTCACACATTTGCACTTTTTAACCCTGAAGGAAGGAATGTTTACAAGGTACTATATATACCTGTTTGCAGATTTTCTATAAATGCACATTACCGTTGTGCGTTTTGAAGAATGAAATTATTACGACTCCTGTGTTTAACTTTGATTGTAGGATTATAAACAGCTTGAGCTGAGCTGTGAAACTCAAGATGATGTGGATTCATGGAAGGCGTCCTTCCTCCGTGCTGGTGTCTACCCTGAGAAGCAGACAGAGCAGAGCAATGGAGAGGAAGTAAGTTTTAAATTCTTGTGTCTTTTATCTTGCTTTGATGTGATGTGCTCCCCAATTTTAACCATAGTATTCATCATTGGTCTGAAGCAAATGTCACTCAGGAACCTTATTTTTGTCAATCATCCTATGGTTAGAAAAATACTTAGGATAAGAATGTACGGTTTTGAAACAATAATGTTCATTCCCAAATCATGTTTTTAAAAGTTTATTTCTTCTTGTATCTTTTTCTCAAGGTCAGGGTAAGTTCGTGGAAGAAGCGGAGACTTCATGCTGGTTGGCAGTCTATCTAAAACTGGTGCTGTGACCCTTTTTCTTCCTCCTCCTCCTTTTTTTTTTTTTTTTTTTTTTTTCGTCACCCTGTATGTATTTGCGGCCCTCATTATGCTTGATTTGTTTGGTTGTTTCTGCCTTTTTGTTTGTTTGCTTCTATATCATATCTTTTGTCTTTGAGCTCCTTGTCTGTATGTGTGGATGTGTGGATGTATCAGCAAAAGTGTCACATTATGTTCTTTTCAATTTAGTTCGTCTTATTTTTTATTTTTTTTTTGTCAAATTAATTACAGTCTTTAGTTTTCTTTTGAAAATTTCTTAGATAAGTGCAGAAATGACTTGCTGGCGAAGTTCATTCATGAGGACTTGAAGCTTGATTCCTCAAAAGTACTTTACATATGGTATCATTGGTCATATTTGCAAAGTGCCTATTGTATTTTTTTTGGGTAGGAAGTAGTAATTGACCAATTGAGCTTGGTGTACGTATGTAGTAGGTTGTGAAGGTTATGTTTGTGTGTTAAAGAGAGAAAAAGTGTGGACCCAGCACGTATTGACCCAGTCAACAGCACGCTCATTTTAAAACTATTTTGGTTTGACGTCTTAGTGTGGGACTGCATAACAGGATCAGTGTCGCAGGGTTCAGCATCTAACCTACTAATTATGAAAAAATTCTCTTTAAAACCCTATCCCTCCCCTTTTCCAAAGAAAGAGACAAACACAAAATCTGCAGTGTCATGGTTGCTTTTAACTACGTATGATGTGGATTATAAACCAAATGCATAAATATGCAGCCAGAAAGTAACACATTTCTTATGTTGTTCTGCCTATCTTGTTCATGTTGTGTTGCAGAAGGATTTCATCTTTCTTGTAGATCGTGTATTTTTTTCCCTATTTTCTGAATCAAATAAGTCAATGGCACATTTTAAGGGGCAACTTTTAATGGTCCTTACTAATCTTTATGAGTTGACAGCCTTCCAAACTAAAACATAATCTTAATGCAGCCTCAAACACTTAAGATCGGGAAATTGGCTTATTGGATTTGCCTTTCTTATTAAGGAATATCCATCCAGCTGTGTGAACCAGTTTATTTTTCACAGATTTGTGAGGTGTGCTTCAATAATTTGTGTGGTTGTATCCTAGATGATACGAGCGATGCACGGCCGTTTGCCTGTGACATTTTCTTCCTTGTCATTTCTTTTTATTTCATTTTTCCTCGTATGACTTTACTCTTGGTCTCTCTGAAAAAGTTTGGTTTTCTTTTGGCTCAGTGACTTTATTGTGCACATAAGAGATATGCAAAATGTGGTTTTGCCATTATGGGGATTTTCATCTCAGGACTAATGTGAAAGGGCATGTAGGAAAATATGTATGCCTTGTACACTTCTTTTTTCAAAAATTTAATTGAGAAACATTTCAGGAGAAATTTAGAAACATTTCAGGAGATTCTGTTGTAAGTTGGCATAAAGGACAATTATTTAGTGATTTCTTTTCTTTCTCTTTCCTCTTTTATCATCATCGGAGGGCTTTGAGGTTTGTAATAACACCAGTTATTATAGTAGCTTCAGTAGTTCTTTGTAGATGCAATTTTCAAGCCCTTGATAGGTCTTATTGTTTCTTTTCCTGCCATTTGGTTCCACTCTTCAAATAAATGTTACTGTCCAATTATGTCATCTATAACAGGGAAGGAGATTGTCACATAGGTTAGGCTAGGCTCAATACTATGAGTGTGCCAAGAACTGACCAATGCAGTAATGGGTCTTGTCCTTCATGACCGTGAAATTAGTCGCTGGTTCGGTTAGGTTAGGTTTAATCAATCAAAGAGAATTGAAAGATTACTGTCATATTATAATCTGATTTTATGTTATGTCAATTTTTGGAAAGGTTTGGGGGGGGGAGGGAGGAGGAGGAGGAATCTCAGCACTTTTATGTGTCCCAATAATTTAAAATCAAACCAAAAACGAAAATTTGTAGGGTTATTTTCTACTATTAAATCTAGAGACTGGTTTTGCCCTATGACACACATTTATTTTATAAAAACCTTAATCTGCCTAATATGGGGCTTATGCATGGTAGAGTTAATGTTAGCTCTAAGGCATCATTCATTTTTATCTCTGTTTTACAGTTCAGTTCTATTCCATTCCGTTATTGGCACCAATGATCTTTCAATTGTCATTTGCAGGAAAATCACTGCCTGATATATTTTAACTGCAGTCTTCTTTAAATATAATTGTTGCTTTATATTTTCTTAATTTTTGTTATGTCACCAACTGTTTGGTTGAACTTTAAATGCATTCATGGAATGTCCTTTTTGTATAGAGCATTAGCATTGTTTTTTCCCGCACTTGACTTCCACGAAAGAAGCACAGTTACCTGTTCACATGAAACATTGCATTTTGGTTTGTTCTAATACCTGTTTCCAATTTCACCAGAGCTTTCCAAACTTTTGCAGAACATTTTCTTTGCACATATCCAGCCAATAATTATCACTGTAGAATTTTGGATAGAATCTTCATTTTATAAATTCACTCATTCTTTTCTATTCTTAGGAATAAAAACCTCAAAACAAAATAATTACTGTTGCTATTGGTAGAATGTTTTGAACTTGTATCCAAAGCAGTTGTAGATTTGCTATGGAACAAAGCTTCCAATTTTATGTTCTGTATGCATGCAACATGTAACGTTTGTTATTAGTTACAATAAGCAATTAATTTCTCTTTTCAGAGTTAAGCATTGGTACCAATCGTGCTGTGACTCATTAATATTTGCATGTCAGTGCAGTTGCCACAGGACTGCATAAGTGCCTTTTTTATCTTATCTGTCTTCTTACTAATAATGTGTATGAAGAATGCCTTCATTTGGGATTTTACCAGTTCTTAATCTTTGATTTCATAAAATGTGTGCAGTGTAGTTTTCTGAAATTTAATTTAATTGTTTTCTTCTGTGGGGTTATTGCATCTGATATGTGACAAGAAACTTACCACTACCATATAATTTTCTTTCTTGAGTGTCTTCATTTTAATCTTATTTTGGATTAGGATAATTTCTTTCATTGCTATCTTATTGTGGAATGTTATTAATTTTTAAAAATTATAAGGTTATACCATTTTAAATGAAGTTTTGAAAGGTAAACTGATAGGTCATGTTTAGAGGACTTAATATGTGATGCTCTATTCTTTTTCAGCAGGGTGGAAACGAGGGGAGCTCTTCCATGGATCCAATGCTGGAGCGCCAAGTGGAAACTATCCGAAATCTTGTTGACTCTTACATGAGAATCGTGACTAAAACCACTCGAGATTTGGTGCCCAAAACTATAATGATGATGATCATTAATAATTGTAAAGATTTTATCAATGGAGAGCTGCTTGCCCATCTGTATGCCTCTGGTGATCAAGTGAGTAGTGTTGATGCGCAACTGTAAATGTGGTAGTTGATTTGAATAATTCATGTAAAATATATTTGCACTTCTTTTACTAGTCATCAATGATGGAAGAAAGTCCAGAAGAAGCCCTGAAACGTGAAGAAATGTTGAGGATGTACCACGCATGTAAAGAAGCTCTCCGAATCATTGGTGACGTCTCCATGGCCACTGTCACCACTCCAGTGCCACCACCTGTCAAGAATGACTGGCTAGCCTCTTCAATCGACAATAATCCCAGGTGTGATCTGCTTTTGATCTTTTACATTTTTGGGCAAATTATTCATAACTTAAAATCTGTTTAATTGTCTGCTGGTTTGAGACATCTGAATGTGGCTTTGGCTTTGCTCTGTGAAGCGTTGAAAAGATTATATGACGGCAGGTTATCTCCGCCTTCTCCCGGTGGCCCAAGAAGAGGTGTGCAGCCCATGAATCCTGCACCAATGGGTGGAATGGGCGGCGGCATGGGCGGTGGCATGGGCGGCGGCTCTCGAGCTCCGCCTGTCCCTCCTGCTAGTGGACGTCCTGCTCCTGCCATCCCTAACCGCCCCGGACCGGGAGGACCACCGATGCCCCCAGGCAGACCTGCTGGCGCTGGCCTGCCCCCGCCTCTCATTCCTTCGTAAGTATTTGTCTTTGGTGAATCATAGTTCTGGAGTGTTTGCCCTCTGCAAACACTAATGAGTACCTTCCATTGTCCTTTCTGGTCGTTAAATTGATTTGTGTTGTGACGTTTGGGGAGGTGTGTGGGGCACAAAGCTTAGTTTTTGCTAAAAATACTTTTCTGTTCCTTGGTGTGGGCTTTTTACAACGGTACAGCTGATAATTATAAATTTAGACCTTGTAATTTATCAATTCTCATTAGGTTTTTTCTTGATGAGTGTGTCGGAAAATTTATCTTCGGTATCCATTAAACGATACATAGGAATTCAAATCTTCTCTTCAGTTGAGGTTCTAGATCAGCAGCGTTTAATAGTTAGTTTTGTAGATAGGTACCTCATTCTTGCAACTTGAATCTGTCATTTTCATTTGTCAATTTTATTTGACTGAATACCTTGAGGTTTTTGTATGGAACTGTTCGCCATACTGCGAACTTTCGTTCGGCTCGATTAGATTGGACAATTACGAAGTTATTCTTGCTGTTTTCTTTATCAATGTTGGCGTGCCTTCCTGAGCTTGGTGTGAGATGCGGCGTGGTTTTCTCTTGCAGGCGCCGCCAATAGGTGTGCATGAGTCTAATCCGTTAGGCAGCTTCCTAACATCTATAACCTTCCCTGCTGCAAACAACCCACACCTCTGGGAGATTGTAAAGCACTTCACTGTGGTATCTTTTGGTGATGAAATCAATTGAAAATTGATGAAGACGGTTGTTTGAGTCTTCTATTGCTAGCTTATGTTGCTTGGTAAATTGCATTATAATCTTAGTTAATATATTAAAAATTTAAAAAAATTCCACCATATACATGTTTTTTCCACGCAAATAAAGTTGTTCTTACTGCATTACAGCAGTTGCTATGAGTTAGAGTGGTAGGATCTTCAGTTTTGTCCCCTTTTTGTGCTTTACATTTCTTTCATTGTGTGCTGAGGACTTTCCGTAAAATACATAAGTTATTAAATCCGCACACTCCACCGACTAGAAGGAAGAAGCAGCCATCATCTTCAGCGCTTCTAACGGAGTTTTATTTGTTAACGTTGGGATCTCAGACGGGGACAGACGCCACAAATACCCCAACGTATACAGCAGGAGGTTCAGCAAGCCGTTGGACAAGCCGTTGCACGAGCCGCTGTCAACGAATTTATGGGTGCTTTCAAGCGCTGAATGCATCATCTTCAGTCTTCTTCTCTGTAGCATGTAAAGCTTTCCAAAAATGTCTTAAGCAGCCAAGAAGTTGGCTTTTTGTTTCATGAAGCTGGTAGATATTTTAAGTCTCATTGTTGCATATCCCTTATTACCAATATGGATAGGCCTAACCCATATAAACTCATGCAACCCTCTGTGCAGATGCAGATGTGATTCCAGTTGAAGCAGATAGTCTGTGTGAGGGGTATTTTGTTGAAGCGCACACACTCTGGCTTTCATTGACTTATAGCACTGTCCTCTTGTTTGTGAGAGTTCTTTAAAATGGACTGCAAAAAGATAACCCAAACCATAAAATATTGACTTAATTTTCTTGTGGGTTTTTTTGCCTTGTAAATATTTAATGTGAAGTGTCCATACCTGTAGTGTGTGTCTGGTGAAAATATTGTGTTCTTAGTAACTTTCTTAAATCTTGTTGTTAGACTTATCACCATGCCCAGAATTCAAGAAAGCCATTAAATCAATCTTGAAAAGTGGGTGGGCTGATTCTGCAACTGTCATTTCATAATTATCTTGATATTTAGACTTCATTACCATTTCATTGAATTGCAAAATTTGTCATTATGATGCAAGTTAGGATATTAGGAAGTTGTCTTTGGAATCTTTGAGAAATTTCTCAAATAAGCCTCAAACTAATGGTTTTGGCTGATGAAGTTTTGGCGACATGAGTTATTCCATGACATTCGCTTTATTTGGCAGTTTACTGCCTTCTCAGCTCCCTTAGATATTGAGAACAGCTATTGTGGGAAGGTTATTGATGACCAAAATTTATGCTGTTCATTAACAATTTCTTGCCAGTGCTTAAAACATTTAGTCACACATGTGAATGTGCTAGTATCTTTCACTTAATAGTGGAACCTTAGGTACTTCAATAATTTAGGTCCTGTACTGTTGGTCACAGCATTGGGAACTAAGATAAGATTAGATTCAAACAGTGTTTCCTTATTACATACATTGCACTTTCTTCACTGTTTGTATTAGGTGATGTACATTCCATAGTTGTTAAATGGACACATTGTACAGTGTACATTGAAAAGAAGATACAAAGTATTATACTATAATGCCCTTATTGGAGCTATACAATTACAAATGTATTTTTATGCTTGTTGTTGCTGTTGTTGCAAAATTTTAAAAAGAGTTATGATATTTATTGGTAGGAGTGAGGCACATATTACATAGATCTATGTACATGTACTTTATGCTGGTGTATCCTTGACCTTTCCGCACAGATATTTATGGAGGAAGGGTCAGTAGAAGAGGATTCTAGATTGTACCCCTTAACGAAATTCCTGAAAATGTCCTTCAGTTTGCTTTGGTGTGGTACGTGGGCTTCAAAACTGTTTCAAGGGTGTTACTCATTGATGATGTTACTTGTCTTTACTTTGGGAACTAAGTAAAGTCTGGTTAATGTTGACAAGTGACCAACCATCTTTTTAATTTCTAATGCAATACAATATCTCTTCATACTGTGTTGGAAGTTTGTCATGTCTATAAATGTTTAAAAAGAAATAAATACCACTGTCACAAGCTGTTTGTCATCACTCAATGTTAACTATTTGAGACGTGTTATTAATAATTTCCTTTAGGGTAAGGCCTGCTTTACAATTGATGTTGAAATTGTGATACTTTTGTCGTAGTTCATTTTCCTATATTATATTTTTATGGTTTTGTATGAAGGCTTGTTAAAACAGTATTGGAAAATCTGTTGACATCAGAATTTTCTTCAAGGTGGCGTGATTATTCTAAGAAAATATGATTGTAATTCTTTTCAGAGGTTAATGTTTTCCCCTCAATAAATATCTAGATTATTTAGTTGTAAACACAAATAAGAGATGCCTGTTTCATTTTCCGCAAACTATTTTTGTTGGTGCACCCCACAGCACTTGTATGTTTGGTGTCACTTTGGTAACCTTAAGCATCTTGCCTATTATTGAATGCAACCTTTGTAGGGGAGCCACAGTTGAATGATGCTGAGTGTAGGCTTACAGATCTTGTATATTGGCCAATCCCTCCCCAGTGCCCAAATGGGGAGTTATTTGAATGTTCTAGAATGTAATGTGAATTTTCACTCTTAATGACTTAAAGCAGCATTGGTAGGCTTAGTGAGGTTACTTTGTTCCAAGGCAAGTTGTAATAGTAGTAGTAACAGGCTGCTACATTGAATAAGTGTCTCTTTTATTTTGCATTCACAACATGATTGTCGACTTTCATAGCTGTAAGCATTAGCATGAATGTTCTCAGTAATTCATGAATTACAATCATTTCATGTGTGCACACATGTTCTGCTAAGTTGTGTTGCATAAGTGTGCATGGGAATTGTGAGTTTTTGTTAGTATGCAATTTGTGTAACTCACTTTTCCTGAAGGCTATATGATATGGGCTTTTGTAACAAAGATTTTGTTTTAGACCTGTTTTGTTCTGGAGATGCTTTAATTGTGGGGCTCCTTGATGCTGTGGGTGTCTTGTGCATATCTCAAATCGACTCTTTCAATGCATTACATTTGGATGACATGAAAAAAATATCATTACAGAAAAACTACACATCTCATTTTTATGGATTTTATTTGGTCTGATTTTACTGTGCATACCTATTGATTTTAATTATTATTCTCTTGTAAAGGAATCAAAGAGCGACATCATGAAGGACAGAAGCTCTAGTCGCTATTCTAACTGACATTTATTGTGTACATAAATAAGTGTGTATTTTTCTGGTCTTGACTGATATTCACTGGCAAATGTCAAGCTTTGTACCACATTCATTGTTTATTCTGCTGATTTTTAGACCAAGGATGGATGAAGACCACATTTGGCTGCCTTTTCTGTTTTCAAGGTTGCATGATATGTCAATTAACATCCTTTAATCAGCTCATAACCTACTTGTGTACCCTTGGTTACATACTGTGCTAGCAGCTAGCAGAGATAAACCTGTAGCCCTCACATTATTAATCATAATAAATACGCTAAAAAATAAACCTTTGGCTGTTGTATTAAATTTCCTTTCTGTAGCACATCATAAAGTAGAAAGACACTATAAAGAGTGCAACATTAGATATAAGTGAAGGCTGGATGAGATTACCTTTACCAAAAACCTTTAAAACAACAATTCAGTTAAATCCAAATCTACACAAGCAAGTTGATGAAAAAAAAATTGTTTCTTTTTCATGGAGTAAATGTAACATCTTCTGTGCTCCACCTTTGTTATATACTAATTGCAAATAAAAGCATGTACAGTTTTAAAGCATAGGTAATCTGAGTTAGCAGTTATCCATTTTATCCCTATAGGAAGCAACCCTGCCCTGCTTTGACCACTTTACTGCTTGGTTTGGCGCATGTCTCTGCCTGTTGTTACCTGCGCACTCTTGTGTAGTTAAAAATCCATTTTGAGAATGTTGAATCGTTAACCATTGAATGGTTAACAAGTTTTGTGTTGGTTTAGACGTTTAGAGCTTAAGAAGAATTGGCTGTTGAACAAAATAGACACTCTGAAATTAATTAGCATTTAGGTGCACCTAGAATTATATTTTTATTAATTTCTAAATTTCTTAGTTTTTCTTTTTGCTTATGTATGTGTTCTCCAGGCGCCCTGTGCCCACGATCCCTCCCAGAATACCGGACAGACCGTTCATCCCGAGCCGCCCCAACTGAAGACAATTGGCTGAGCTGATCTAGGGACCAAAACTCTTGACCTGGGCTGCTGGCTGGCTTGGGCTGCCTTGTGCCTCGGTCTTCAAGGCTGTGAATCTCAAGAGGGAGGACAAGGCATCTTAGTTCTATCAAGGCAATGGAACACACATTCTACAATGACAAAGTGTTAACTATCAAGCTTTGGATTCAAGTATGAGCTTATCCTTTGAAGGAACTAAAGACTGTCATGGATTAGTCTCGCTATTCCATTTTCCTCTTGACACATGAATTGTCTACAGTATTTTTTACTTAACTTACCACTGGACAGTGAGTTTCTGTAATATGTATAAAAGATGTTACATAATGTTGCAAGAGAGTGTTGTAAATATTCTTAGCAAATTAAATTTTCAGAGATGAATCTGAAGTGAGAATATCAAACCTAGTCTCCAAAGAATCAGGAAACAAAGCAATTTCCGGTTTTGTAATCACTCTTTAAGGAGTACCTTGAGAAAATGTCTCTCTCTCTCTTTCTCTCAATCTGTCACAAATCTGGTTATTCGGTATGACCCTTCCTTTCTTTTATTAGTGTAGGACTTTAGCATGGCTTTTATCAAGCATGATTGTTAGAATTTTTTCCTTTTTTTAATTTTTTATTGGCTGTATTGATTGGAGGAACAATACACACACAGTAAGACCATTTAGAGCCATAGTAGAGGTCAATCAACTTGCCTTTACTTTATATTTAATGACTTGCTGAAAAATTCTTACATCACATTGAACTGTCTCAGTGAAGCTTATATGCTGCTCTTTTTAATGAAGTATTTCTTTTCTGTTCCTTCCACTGTTTTGTCTGTACTGCCTGAACATTCCATTTCATTTGCTATAGTAGGGGAGAGAAGTTAGCACAAGGTGGTTGATTGTATCCCACCTTGTTCTACATTTTAGGCCTCTACTTCTTAGGTACAGGTATTTTTTTCATTCAAATATTTCAAATTGTCATTCTTTTTTTCTTCTATAAAAGAAAGATTTATGAATTGTGTTAGGAACATAGTCACTCCTTTCTCCCCCTTAATGGGGTCCTATTTTGACTGTTTTTAAAAGTATGAATTTGATGCTAGAAAGTTCCATTCATATCGTCTTTTCAGCAGAGGTGTGTCAGACTTCACCTACATAGCTTATCAATTCATATTAGTTGATAGGATAAGGTGTACGAAGTAATAAGTGATCTCTCTTCTGTTACCTCATTAGGGTGAAAATCAGTATCTTCTTTGAAATTACTCTTCTGCTGTCTTGTTCTTACTTCCTTTAATTAGCCAATTTAACAAAATATTCAGTTTTATCCTGGATAGGTAGAATGAATTGCTGTAGATATCAACAAATCACAATTGAATGAATAAATTTGAAGCTGATTTGTCTTCTTTAGTACTGATTCCCTCCACCCTTCTTTTTTATTTTCAATGCACATTGAATCCAATAATTTGGGAGGTTTCCACAGCATTTAATACACAAAGAACCTTCCTTGAACAAAATTTCACCAGGTTACAGATAGATAATAATTAGGGCAAGGTCAAATGAAAATGACAACTTCTCAGTAGACTACATTTAATTTCCTTAATTAATGACTTAAGGTGTTATATTGAAGTTCACAAAAAAAAAAATCAAAAAGTAAACAATTACTTTGGCAGGTAACTGCCAACAGATCGACCATAAAATTGCTGATTGAAAAACGATGTCACAGTAAAATGAAATTTGAAGCACAGTGGGTTACACTTGAACATCACTGAACTTATCATAGTGCACAGTGTATAAAATAATTACAAAGTACTTAATCAAGAAGTAAAAAAAGGAAAAGAAAAACGAAGATTTAACAGAAACACTTCTTGAGTATCAGAAGAGAGGATTAACTGTTGGAACTTGAAGCTTGCCTACGAAGTAAAACGTAAATCTTTTCTTTGATCCAGTCCTTGTTGTAGGGGGCATAGGTATTACTACCTTTTTGGTACCTGTTCAGAATATGACTCATTAAAGGATGTGATTCACTCATGATCCAAGACTATGACACGAAGGGAACTTACACCAAGCAGGAAAGATCAGCCAATTGATCAACGAAGTCAAAAAGCTGGCTAATATCATATGTGATGCAAGGTGTGTCAGGATTTTGTCGTTTGAGGTGCTCCTCATATATCTTACACACTCCTGAAACCAGCAAAATAAGATATGTAGATAGAAACAACCAAACAATTTATCACGGTATGAAGACTAAAATACGAACCCTCCATGCAATCATTGACAGACTCGTAGTCTGAGTATGTTCTCGTTTCGGGTTTGACACCCGGCTGAACCAGGAGAATAGTATGACTCTGGAAAATATTAAAAAGGAACCTATAAGAAAACTTGAAAGTAACCCGGAAGAGCCACCACATGACAAGACACACTTCGGTCATAGCACATAGCACAAGTGCAATCCAAATCAGTTACAGAACAAACAATGGGGTTTGCGTTGCTACGTAGAAAAATTACCATGGGCAAAGATACAATGCATATGTAAAAGGAGAGAAGGCATCTTCACATTGTTTATATAGCAGGGACCCGATATAGGTTAGAGCCACCGAGATGGTCGGAATGCTCTCGGAAAAGCACACTGTGTGCAAAACATTGCGCTAACAACTCAGATATGTACAAAAGTAGATAAAAGAAACTATATTTCACATTGGTGATCCCATTTAACACCAAAATACGATGTTCGGAGCCGCTGGACGGGACCGACCAAAACAGAGGACCGCGCACGGTGAAAAGCTCGTTTATTTCAGTGCGCGCCCTGAAACGAGACCGTGAAACAAACAAGGGCACTAAATGAGGCATACCATGGTGACTGGAGAATAAATATGCAAATCGCTCAACGTCAATTGCCACTGCGACGCCGACAAACTCCGTTGCGAGGATGCAAAGCTCCAAAGCGGCGGAAGGAAGTGAAGAAGTGATGAGCAAAGCGGAGTGGAAGTGGAGGAGGGGGGAGTGGGGTGCAGGGTGCAGCGGTGGCGCGGGGCGGTGGGGAGGGGAGAGGTTGACTGCAGTTCGTTGTCGGCAATTTCTCAAAGGCAGTTGTTGTTGTTTTCGTTTGTATGAGGTAACGGTTGTTGTGTTGTTAAAACACTTCTGGACGTCTGCTGCCAAAATTAGTGCCCCAGCACCGATAAACTGATCACCCAGTCCGTGCTCTGCAATTTCCCAGGTCAGTATTGCATTGCTTTGGCGTTCAGAGCGGAGATACGCGATGGGTAGTTGTCCCACACCGGCCGTTACATGACAGCGGCAGTGGACCGATTCTTCGTCTACTTTCAGCCACCAATTTCGCAAAAACTATTTGTCGCCGTGTGTGGACCAAGATATTGCTTAATTTTTCCTATGACTATTTTCCAAACTATTCCACTCCCCACGCGCCATTGGCCAGGTTTAGTTTTGACAGCGTGTTTTGTAGGTTAAGGTTTGATGTCTTTCTTTTCATGGAACAATGGCGTCCCATGAAATTCTCAAATCCGATCGTAGCCGAAAGGTAAATTTCTGATGCTGTAATAAAATTTGGATCCATACGGGCATTTGTTTTCCACGGACCATTTCCCTTAATCCCAAGTCAGTTGAAAAAGTGTGTTGGGAAAAATGGGACTGGGCTTATTTAGATTTCTGTCTTAAGTTTTGTCGCTGTTGATTTCAAATGGAAAACCTTCACACATTGAAACAGTTTTCGAGTTTCTCTGCACGAGGGAAGCCCCCCCCCCTCCGCCCTTTTCTTGATCCGCTCCTGTTGATGTCCAGTGGCAGCCTCCCCCCCCCTCCCCTGTCCCTTTTTGCTTGATGCTTGATGGAACCAGAACCAGGCAGGCCGGCCGGCCGGCGGCCCCGCTTGAGCGCTTGCGCCCCTCTGGATCGGGTTCTGCCGTTCTGCCTCCATACGGCCGCGCTGTGCTGCCGCGCTGTGCCGCCGCGCCGTACGGTGCCGTGCGTCCCGTTACCTTGTCCGCCTGCAGGCCGATTCCGAACCGTGTTCCGTCTCTGTCTCTCTCGCGCTGGTGGGGCGTTCCGCCTGGTTCCGCCCGCCCGGGGTGCCGGGGTGCGAGAGGACAGCTCCCCGCTGCTGCCTCCCTTTCCCTCTCGGCGCAGAACCAGGAGGACAATGTCCATGGAGCGCCGCACCTGTCGGCAATGTCTCCCTACGCCCCTGCGACTAGCGGCCGCGGGACTCGCTCCCGCAGTAGGAAACACAAATCTTTCCGCCGCAGCTTCGGTCTCGGCGCGACGGACAGTCCTGAACGAACTCTTAAAACGCCAACATGTTGACGCTGCTTGCTTGCCGGGCCATGACGTGACGAGCCGTGCCCGCCAGCTCATGGCGCTCTGGTTCATGACGCACACGGCATGACCCCTATGGCACGGCCCCCCATGGCACGGCCGGCCCCGCGGCGCGGTGGGGCGTGGCGGCCAGCGCGGCTAGCGACGCGACCTTCCAGCGAGGACTGCCAAGGACTGACAAGGACGCACGCCTGGCGCGCCACGGCCCGTCTCAAACAGCGCCACGCACGCCCGGCTCGGCGGCGGCAGCAGCAGCCCTGGCAGCGCCACGGCGCCGAAGGACGCGGCCTCATCGGCGCGTTCATTTGCCTGCTCTCCGCCCACGCCACGCAGGCCCGCAGGCCCACAGGCCCGACGCTGATTTGGCGGACACTGCGGGCGGACACGCGCGGCAACAGTGGCGCGCCTTCGCCTCGTCTGGCCCTCGGCGCCCTCGGCCTGGCCGCCGGGTTGGTAGGCAGCACGCTGGGTGCCCGCGCCGGAGGGCTGCCTACCCGAGGAGGTACGGCGCGCGCGCTCGGTCATGGCGCCTTGCAAGTCCGCGTCACCGCGAGCATGAGACTCGGTAGACTGAGTCAGCAAAGGGCCCAGTCAGGGGGCTGATGCCGGCTGATGAGGGCTGATGCCGAGCGGAACCCCTGCGGCCCGCGGGATGTCCATGAGTGCGAGGGAGACGGAGCGACGGGAACCCTGCTCGGGTAGGGCCCGTGGGCACGCACCCCGTCCTGGAACCGGCCCGTCACCCTGCCGTGAGTCACCGCAATGCGGGCTGGCGGGGCTGGCGGGGCTGGCCGTGTGAGCCCCTGCGGCCTGCACCGCACTGTGCCGGGCCTGCACAGTGCACCACACGCTGGCTCGGCTACAGGGGTCGATGAACCCATTAAACGTAGGTATCGTAAAAGTGCTCGATGCTCGCAAAAGGTTCCCCTGACCAAAAAGTTGCCCTTTCCGAATGAACTGGGGACCCCTCGGTAGCTGTGCCCCTCGGCCAGGCAGCCCTGCCCCAGTCTGCGCATCACACGGCGTTAGACTGACATCCTCCTGGTGGCTCCTCCTGTCTGCTAACCCGCCAACCCCGGAGTTACCGGGTTCACTAATGCACTAAAGTCCTCACGTCAACGACGGCTGTCCGAACCTCGTACGGTTTATAGTAGGTTTCGTTATTCATCCATTGGCTCATTTTTGTCCACCCGATTTCGCAGTCGGGGCACCTCGTGGGCGAACCTCTCCCTCCAAGCGCCCTTTGGAGGATCCCGGGCCGGATTTGACACCTGAATCGAGCGGACACTCCACGCGGCCGGTCATCATCGGGTCGGTTCCTTAGACAAAGACGGAGGGCGTCGCGACGCGCGGCGTGGCGTTGCCGAGTGGAGCCGGGCAGGCGAGCAGGCAGTCAGCCGGACAGGCAGGCGGCCGGGCGGCCGGGCGGTCCGCCGTGCGGTGGGGTCGAGCGAGAGGGGCCGAGGGGCGCGGCGGGGCGCGGGCCGGCGTGGCGGGGCGCGACGGGCACGGCGGGACGACGCGGTGCGGCGGCCAGTCAGTGCGCTACGCTGCTACGCTGCGCTCTGCTCAGCGAGTCGTCGGAGCCAGCCCGGGCGCAGCGCGCAGCCTGCCCCTCTGCGAGCAGCGAGCCAGCGAGCCGCCGGGACGGATCGGAGTCGCCTCGCGCCTCGCCGGGATCGGGATTGGGACACGGGAGGGAAGGAGCAGCCGGACGCGTGGTGCGGCGTCGCGACGCCTGGCCGTCTGTCTGTCTGTCCGTCCGTCCGCTCGCCGGCCTAGCCAGTCCGCCTGCCTGGGTTCATCGTCCTGCCCGCCAGGCCGCCAGGCAGCGTGCAACAGTGCGCCGCCTCTGCAAGGACCTGCAAGGACCTGCAAGGACGAGGTGTGCGGCGCTGGTCGTCGCGTGTGTGAGTGCGAGTGTGTTCGTGTGAGTGTGCAGTGAACTCAAGAGGATTACCATTGCGTTTTTTTTGGATTACGACTTCTGCATCGGATGAGGATGGCCAGCTCCACAGGCAAGTCCTGCAACAAGTAGTATGGTGTGTCCTCTCCCCCCCCCCCCCGGTCCGAGCGCGACAGCGCGACTGGGAGTGACCAGACGGGGCAAGGCACTGGCCGGGCCTCCGTCGCGTGGCATTGAACTTGAGTCGCTAATCGGTTTGTGCCTCGGCGCTGCTTGAGCTGCTTGAGCGCGGCGGGGCGGGGCGGGGCTGGGCGGCACTGCGGCACTGCATTCGGCTGGCCGGCCGCCCGGTCGTGTCACTTCGGCGGCATTCACAGCGGGCGGAGGGCTGGCCGGCTGCTGGGCGAGCGTGCGTGCTGTGGCGTGCGCGGTCCACGGAGGGCCGACCTGGCCGAGGGCCTGCCTGGCCTTGGAGGGGCCGTCCGCAGGCCGCGGGGCGAGGCGGGGCGAGGCGGGGCGAATCGTAACGGGTTATGACCCCCTCCCGTCGCCCACCTCGATGCGCCGCGCCCCGTCCGCGCCTTTTGCTAGGATTGCGTCGGGGTCGGGTTGCTCCTGCGGACGGGCTTTGGTCCTTTCAGAGATGCAGGCAGCACTTGTTCCTTGCCGGCCAAATTTGGTTCCATTCACAAGGCCACGCCACCGCGTTGACCTGGTCGCAAAAGGATTTTTGCGCACCAAAGGTATTGAGTTTCAAACAGTCACCAGTGCTGGGGCTGGAAAATGTTAGTAGTTGAGATATTGGTTGGCTCTTCCGAAAACTAAGGTGAGCGCAAGTACACATACTGATAAAACGAATACAATTAGTCCGACGCGAAGCGTATTCGGATGCGCGTGACATTACTTAAATTGGTCAGCTTGCGGTGGTGCAGCGACTGCGGCGGGGGCGGGGCGTGACTCCAGCGCGTGGACTGGTTGGAGGCGCCGGCTGCTCATTCGCGTACGTCGGCCCGGCCGATGGCCCGCCTGGTGCATTTCCAGTGTCGTGCAACGTAAGATTCGTAAAGATTTGGACGCGATTTTGCTGTAAACTGGGGTGGGGGTGGGGAATATTTGCGGTTTTTTCTTCGCATGAAAAGCGTACCAAAAGTTCGTTTGTTCCAAAATAAAATGTAACGTCTCGTACAAAATTTTTAAGTAGTGTGTGCTCTTGCCGAGATGAAGCAGAGATTTCCATTGGCCCATTGTTATGATGAAAATGACGCTAGGCGGCTCAAGACCATTGACAAGAGCTACTCTAAGGTCAAGAACCCCCTTTTTTTTGTGCTCGTCCTGGGCGGCCTGCCCCGGCCTGCCATCCGCTGGAGGTCTGCGGTGCGAAGGGCTCGCAGCGCGGCGGTGCGTCACTGGCCCGGTGGATGAATCATGCCCTGTCGCCCTGCCGACCCCCGGCCCGGCCCTGCCCTCGGCGGAAGGCCCCGATGTATCGAATGTCATTCCCGCTCTCTGCAGGCGGCAGCGCGGCAGCCCCCGCACGGCCAGCCCATCCCCGCGGTGGGGTAATCCTTTTAGCGTAAACGAGATTCCAAAACACGGCGCATTCTCTCCTCCACTCTGGCCGAGCGCGCGCGCGGCCTCCCCCGCCGCGCTAGGATGGCCATGACCATTCTGCGACGCGGCGTGATTGGCGTCGTCTGCTGTAGGGGGTTGGCGTTGAGGCGGTGCGGTCTGCGGGTCAGGGTTCGGCTACCGGTGGCGCGACCGTTTTTTGCGCTGGAGTCTGCTGGCGCTGGCCCGGGGCGAGTGACGCGGGTGACGTGTCGCCAAGTGACGCATCCCCGCCCCAGGAACACGCCAAGCCGCGCGAAGCCCAAGGCGAAGCCCAAGGCGAAGCCCAAGGCGAAGCCCCAGCGCGGCCGGGCGAGCGCATGCAGGAGTCATTGGTGAAGCACTCCCTTTCTTTGAAAAATGATTAAAACGTTGGTGGCCCCCTCCCCCTCGCCAACTGCTCTCCTGCACGAACCCACACTCACGCAACACACACAGACGCGCGCCGCGCCTCGTCGTGCCGCGGCTAACGGTACATGATGGGTTAACGCTTCGAAGAAGAAGTGCGTGTTCTCGCACTCCCGCTACCATTCATTCTCTCTCCCTCTCTCTCTTTCTCTATTTGGCGGCGTCATCCTCTTCAGCTTCATCGTCTCGGTGTCCGCGGATCTGAATCGGCGGCCCGCCTTTCAGCGCTCTTGTAGCGTGGCGCGGCGTGGCGCGGCGTGGCGCACAAAGCCCCCTCCCCTTTCCACCCGGCTTGACCTTTTAGAGGACGTCGGCCGGGACGCGGCGGTGGCGGTGTAGGGGCCGGGCGGAGCCGAGCCGAGCCGAGCCGGCCGGGTGGGTAGTATCGGTAGGTGCTGGAGCGTACCAGCAGCGCCGGGCAGCCCGCACGGCCACTCCAGTTCCACTTCGTCCCTCTCGCTCCCCGTCGCGGAGCCTCGCCGAGTCACTCGCGGTCCCGGCGCTACTCGCGGAACCAGAGCCCAATAAGTAACGGGGCTTGGACCCACGCAACTGGCCTGGTGTCGCCGGGCCGACGGATCGCACAGCGTTTCCTCGCTCTGTCTCTCTCGCTTCGAACGCCCCATTGATGCGAGAGAGACAGAGTGACGGAAGGGATGGTCGTCATCGCTCCGCAGTGAATGGGTAGAGCCGTCTGCCACCCCTCCGGGGCCGCTGCCGCACCTGATTCCGTTTGAATGGACGCCTCTTGAACTCGTTCGGTGCTGCGTGTGCTGAGCGTGCACTTCGGGCAGGTTGCCGTTGAGTCTGGCCGTGCCGTGTGTGTATACCGGCCGCGGCGCGCCCCGCCCCACCCCGCACCGCCCCACCCCGCCCCGGTCGGCGCGACGTCGAGAGTGCAGCGACCTTCGCGAGCGGAGGCAGGCCTGGGCAGGCCGCGCGGACGGCCTGACGAGGCGGGCTGGCGGACGGGCAACCGGGCGGCCAGCCGGGCGGCCAGCCGGGCCCGAGCGAGTCGCGTCGAGTCGTTTGAGCCTGACGGGCCTGACGAGCCTGACGAGTGCGGATGATGCGTGGGGCCGCGGGCCCGCTTGACAATGCGACGCAGAAGCCGCCGCGCCGCCACCTCGCCTCGCCCTCCCGAGCAAACCCTCTCCCCCAAGTCGAGGGGGTGGTCTGAGCGGGGTGACCCCTGGCCTGCCCTAACCGAGCGCGCCGCACCGCAGGACGGGGGATGCTGGGGGGCGGGGCGGGGCGGCCCAAGGCTGGGGGCGCTGGGCTGCGGCTCGCCACACTCACCGCCGCGCTGTTCTGGAGATGGGATAATGCACTCGGTGCGATAAGCGGCGGCGGCCTTGGTGCGCGGTCTGGACCGCCGTGACCTTGGGGCGGAGTGATAATGGCCGCCCCAGCGCGCCTCGTGAGGTCCGCGTCGACACCTGATACGGCTGCCACGCGTTGCCCGTCCGTAGACCGTAGGGCGTTGCTGCGGACCTGCGGGCCGCGGTGCCGCGGTGCGTCTGGACCTGGTCAAGGGCACCGCGTGTGAACGGCCGGCCGCCGGACCGCGTGGCCACCACTGTGGCGGTCGCGCTGCGCTCGCACCTTTCGCGGTCGGAAATGAGAAACGGCCGGACTGTCGCGTCGCCGTTTTACGGACTCGGTCGTTGCCTTCTGTTTTCCAGGTGAGCGGGCAGCGGGATCGCGGCGCTGCGCTGGTCGGCCGCGGCCTGGCTAAAGAGGTTGCGCGCCTGCGTGTGCGTCATGGAGTGCGCGTGTCAGCGTTTGTGCGGATGCGTTCACCGTGTGCGTGCGCGGTGCGCGTTGATGATTGCCCACTGCGGTCAGGCCTGTGCGCTAGATGATGCAAGCCGTCGGCCCGAGGCCCGGCCCGTCTCGGTGCTTTGGTGCTGCGGCAGGCAGGCAGGCCGAAGGGCCTCGCCGCGGCCATTCACCTGCAGCAGGCCGCCGAGCCGCGTCCTGCGTCGCTGCGAAAGCTGCGTCCTGCTTGGTGTGTCGAGCAGTGACCTTGGGCGTGGGCCTGATTGGTGGGGGTGAGGACGCCCTCTGGACCGCGGAGCGAGCAGAGCGAGGCGGCGGCGCGGTGGGTAGCCGATGAGCTTCACCAGCCGAGTGCCGCCGGCCCCGCCTCGCTACCCCGGACAAAGGTATCACACACATACATACACGCACACTGATCACAGAGCCTCTTGGCTGGTTCCAGGCCTTCCTTCCAGGCCCACTCCAGCCTGATGGGTGGTCCTTCATCGGTGGGGCGGGACGGCACAGTCGACCTGGAGAAGGCACGCCAAAAAGAGAGGCGCTGGAGGCCGCCACGGTGTACCAAAGCAAGGCATGCACCGCCGTGGCCTGGGCTGGCCTGGGCTGGCCTGGGCCTGCCGCGCCGAGTAGGGGGTCAACACCCTGGGAGTGGAGCCTCGGCAAGGCAAAGGCTCGCGCGCGGCACGGCCCGGCCGCCAGGCCGCGACTCAGCCCGACGCGCAACGGCTGGCAACGCCGCGGTACGGGTACCCCTCCGACACTCCCCCGCCCCCCGCCCCCCGCACCGCGCGCACCGCCCCTGGGCCTGGGCCCCACGAGCCGGGCGGGGCGGGCCCACCGCAACGCAGTCCCCCAAAGAGGTTAGCGCGCAAGGTTTCTGCGGGCGCCGCGCCGCCCGAGCGCCTGCGGACTTCGGGATAGGCAACCCTGCAGCGGCGGTGCGGTGCGGCGCGCGTGGTGGCCTACCCAGCTGGGCGCCCCAGCGGTCCCGGAGAGCAGGCCGCCGTGGCGCGTGGCTGCGCGTGGCCCCGGGCCAGACGATAAGGGGACGGCCTTGGCGATAGCGCCGTCTCAAGGCTGGCGTGCCTGGAAGGGCCGGCGTGAGGCCCGCCTGAGGAGAACGATGGAAAATGTGACATCCCGTTGAAGAGGCGGGGGCGGGGACGAGTTCCTCGTGTTGCTGTGGCTTCTCGCCGGCGAGTCTTACGACTGATCGACGGCGAGGTGCGGCCGCGTGGAGTCCTCCACGGAGGGACGCTACGAAGCGACCTCAGCAGAAACGCTGGGCCGGCGGTGACGTCTGTGCGCCGAAAAGTGGATTATGAACCGCTAGGCTTGGAGGCCTCGGGCGGCGGGGCCGCCTGCGCCCCTTGGGTGTGGCCGTCCTCGAGCGGCGGGGCCGCGCCACCAGCCACGTGGCCAAGACCTAGGTGGAGGCCTGCGCCCCTTGGGTGTGGCCGTCCTCGAGCGGCGGGGCCGCCGCGGCGCGAGCTATTTCTGGCGAAATATTATGTGAGAGTGAGAGATATCCCGCCTGCTGCGCGACGCCCCCCCGCCACCCCCGCATCACTGCTTGCTCGGCTGCGCGGCCCCAAGGGCACGCGGAGGGTGGCTGAGGGTGGGCCAGTGCGGCAGTGACCCTACGCAAGGTCGCCTCCCTCTCCCTCCGAGTCGCCTCCCCCGAGTGCCGCCGAATGATTACCCTGCCGAAACATTTGCTGAACTGTAACCACGCGGCGGGTGCGCTCGTTTAGCGCGCCATCGCGGGGATTGCCACCGCCTTTGAGCGGAGGGGCGCGTTGCTGCTCGCGGCGCTCCGGTTGAGGCAACGCTCGCAAGCACGCACGGTGCGCTGGCTCAGGTGGATGCGGACCGCGTGGTTGGGCAACGTATCCATGGCCTACATGGCGACCCCAGAGTCGAGTCATTGCTGCAGTGTTGTTCGTTTGAGTGTCGCGCTGTGATTGGCCGTGATCGTCCGCAAGTTGGAGTCCGCGGCGAGGGCGCCGGAGGGATCCCCCTGCCGCTCGTCGCGCGCCAAGGCCGTCGTTGTTGTCACTGTGCACGGCGCGCTGTAGCTGCAGCCAGCTGCATATGAACGTCACTGCAGCTGCTACCCACTCCCCTCCCTTCTCCCCGCGTGGTCTAGTTCAAAACGGTTCGCCGCCAATGTCGCAACGCGCCGTGGCCAGCCAGTAGCGCACGTACTCTGGAAAACACTGCGGACGAAACGGTTTGTGTGACGTTTCGTTTGAGAGAAAAAGAGCGAGGGAGAAGATAAACGGGAACCATTTACACTCAAGCCATATTTACGTGCTCCTTCTTTTTCGACCGCGAGTTGCGCACCGTTAGTTGGAATCGTCTGCGCAGAGTGCGGGCAGGCGCGATGCCCTGGGGGCGACGCGGGGCGGGGCCCATGTGCGAGAGCGGCTTTGCGCTTCGCTCCGTTTCCGGCCGAAGTCGTCGGCAGGGCCGTGACCCGCCGTCGCCCTTCGCCGCCCTGCAGGCTGCTCCCGGCCAGTGCTCTCTCGCACCCCGACGGAACGCCCCAAGAGTGCACTGTCTTACGGCGAAAGGCTGCACCAACACGTTATGATGCAGATTTTCTTCATAATACAAGGAAAATTCCTCAAAATATCCATAAGGTACAAAGAATATTCAAAGGTATGTTACTAAGGCAGCTGCACCACCATATTATAGAGAATTTTCTCCGTAATATGGAGAATCTTCACTGTCAGACATTTAGGGTGTGCGAGGGAGACAGACAGACGAAAGCGCTGTTCGGCTCGGAGGCAGTCTTGCTGCACGCGCGCCGCGCGACGATCGAAGGCGGTATTGAATTATTCCCGGTCGGCTTGCCCGGAGTGCGAAGAGGACAAGATATGCAAGTCGGAGTGTCCGTCTGCTCGCCGCGCCGCGCCCCGCCGCGCACCTCGCAGACGGCTGGCCGCCCGGGGAAGTGTGTACGACGAGTGACCTTGGCCTATCCGTTCCGTTCCAAGATTTAAGGCGTCTCGTTGGATGCGACGGCACATGGTGGACGGCCTTCGCCACGCCCCGCCACGCCCACGACACAAAGCGCGTCTCCCGCTTTGATGAATCGCGAGAGAACGTATAACAAGGCGAAGCTGCGAAGCCATGCGGAGCAAACAAACCATCACGATACTGTTCGGCGAGCGAGTTTGGCCACATTTCCGCGCCTTGATCATTTTCTCTCCACGCTCAATTTCTTACGATCATTGTTCTGCATATTACAATGATTTGTCACCGTAAGGTACGCTTAAATTTGCACATACGTAATATGCACAGTTGCCTACGTAAGGTATGCATGATTTAAACGTATTACGCATGCTTTCTACATCAGCTACGTATGATTTCATCGTATAACGCATGATTCAACGTAAGGTACGATGAATTTTATTGTAGTATGTATGTTTTGATTTCAACGCATGTCATGCAGACCGTTTTAGCGTAAGAATATGAGAGTGTGGCTTTAAAATTAAAGGCGGCCGTCTGTGATAGCGGCCGTTATCGGCGCGGTGGGTGTCCTCGGCGTGTCCTTGCCCCTTCTCCTTCCTGTCCGACGAGGTGGCGGCGTGGCGGCCAGGAGGGGGGCGGGTACCAATTGTCGCCCACGGGCCCAGCCAGCCTTGCCGCCGACCTTGGGCGACCTTGGCAGTGCGGTGCCGCAGCCTCGCCGTGCAGCGTGGGTGTCGCTGTGCACCTGCAGCCGCTGCAGCCGCCGCATCCGCGCGGGGCGGGGCTCCACACCTCCATCTCTGTCTACTTCCCCTCCCTCTCTTTCTGAATTAATTTTGGGCGGCGGAGCGGAGGCGCGCGTTGCGACCCCGGGCGTGACGGCGCGTGAAGCGCGGCGATGTCACGCCCCGCTCCTCGTGGTGCGGGCCGTCGTCGCCGACCCCGTCGAGGACCCCGTCGAGGACCCCGTGCAGCAGCCCGACAGGTGCAGCGTGGCGCCGAAGGGAGGGACGACGGCCTAAAAATACCGCGGTGAGCTGCAGCAAGGAAGGGCGCGGCCCGGCCAGCGACCAGCCTGCCAAGGGCGTATTTGAACCACGGCGTGGCGTGTTGTCGGATCCACCGCGCGGACAGGCAAGCAGCCAGGCGAAAATAATTGTCTGAACCGCCCCCGCATCGCGCCGCGATGGGCCGCGCCGTCCGGACTCCCCGCGGGGCCTCGCTAATGAGTGTGGCGTCCGCGGGGCGTGGCGGCGCGCACCGCGTCATTTGATCGGCCACCCGGCCGTTCGTTCGTTGTTCGTTCGCGCCCCCTCGATGGAAAAGGGCGCAGCGGCGTCGTCCTTCTTGTGCGACGCCAGCCGGGCCGTGCCGTGCTGTGCCGTGCTGCGCGAGGCTCTCCGCGGCGTGGAGGGAGGCGCGGCGCGGCCGGCGTGGCGCGGGGCCAATGACCGACCTCTGCGTGCCGCCGCGCCGCGCCGCGCTCCGCCGAGGGTATGGCGGCGGCCCCGCGGCAGACGAGGCAGACGCACCTGTAGGCCCCATTTGGCTGTACCCTGTCCCATTGCATCGCCCGCGAGCCCGCTGCCGAGCCGGTGCCCTCGGTGCGTGTGCGTGCGCACGCCTACCCGCGCTACCATTTGGCACTGGCACCGCTAGGGCGCGCTGCTGGCCGCGAGTCTGAAGACTTGTCTCTGTCGCATTCATGGGGCGTGAAAGATACAGCAACGAGACGACGCGTCGGACTCACTCGGCTGCCCGCGTGTTCCTCGCCCCTGTCTCGTCCCCGCTGACTCATAACCCCATAACGATCGCTTCTGCGAAAGTCAGCCTGGCCGGGCCTGGCTGGACCGTACTAGCGGCCGCGCCTGGCGGTGGCGCCCAGAGACACCAACGGGACAGCAACGTAGGCCCTACCCCTGCCCCTCTTTGCCTTCTCTTTTGTCGTGTTTTTAGGGGTCCCGACGACAGAAGGACTTAAAAAGTTTTAGACTTATCCATTTATTACGTCGGGTAAATTTCGCCGCTTTTCCTGCCACCAACTTTAAATTTCGTATCAACCTTTACAGGACAGTGGCGGAACACCGTGCAATGCGTTTGCAGTTTTTAGATTTGGCCCCTCCACCCTGGCTTCCTTCTCTCAGGCGGCTTTCGCTCTCTGCCGCTACTTGGTGTGCCCGTGACGCCGCGCGCCCTTGCCGCCCTTGCCGCCACCCCGCCGTCCCCTTATCTGCGGCCCATCTGCACCCCCCCCCCCTGCTCATTTGATACCCGTTTCTCCAGGCCGCCCCGCCTCCTACCCCTAATGCCTTTGTCCTTTGATGGCAACCTCCCCCGGTCGTCCCTTCAAGGTGTCCTCCTCCTCCTCCTCCTTCTTCTCCTCCTCTCCGTTCCGACGGCACACCACAAACGCCCTACAGGGGTAAGGCCTCGGCTACCCCCCCCCCGGCCGACATGGCTGCGCGGCTGCGCCTGAGAGTGCCTACCCTCCCGGCGCTGCCGTTGGCCGTAGGGGTTGCGAGCAGCGCAGGCAGTCTCGTCTTGTGACCCCTGCAGAACGATGCCAAACTTTGCTTTCGTCGCTCTGTCTCTCTCACTCCTTCGGGACGCTCCCTGAGTGAATAAGAGAGAGAGAGAGAGAGAGAGAGAGAGAGAGAGAGAGAGAGAGAGAGAGAGAGAGAGAGAGCGTCGAAGCGCCGTTTTGTAATGAGCCTGCTGCCGGTGCACGCACCGCTCACCGCCTCGCGACCTATCCTACTCCGCGGCCGTTCCAGCCCGCGCGTCTCGTTCTCGTCCAACGGCGGGCGGCCTTGGGCGTGTTCGTCGCCCTCCCCGCCGCGTGGCGCGCGCCGCCACCCCTCGCGGCACCCCGTCCGTCTGGGCCTCGGCGGGCTTGACCAGCGCGCAGCGCGCGGCGTAAGGACGTACGCACGTCGGCGGTGGACCCCGCCGCTCTGGGGCCTCGGGGCGGGCGTGAAGGTCGCGGCGAGGGCCGAGGGTGGGGCGCGGAGACCTTGAAGGGATATTGGTTTTCCCTGGGGATGGCGTCCGCTACCGTTCACCTTGGTTTAAGGTTAGCACGGGGCGGCGGGTACTGTCCCCTTGGAAATGTCGGCGGTGTTGGCCGCGCCTGTCCGTGTGTCGCCGTGCCCGCCTCCCGCCTCGCACGCGCGGTTTATTGTGATTGACTCGGCGGCGCTGCGTGACCGCCGGGTCCCGGGTTCAAGCGCGCCGCGGCCGCCGGTTTATCGGAACTGCGGCACCTCGCGGCTAGAGCCCTGCAGCCTGCATTGCGGTGCAGCGCGCTGCAGCGAGAGGCACCGCGCATTATTTTTAGCCGGCTGGCTCGGCTGGGCTCGACTGCGGCCTGCTCGACTCGTAGTCGCCGGCTCGCTGCACCGCGCCGCGCCGCGCCCCAAGGCTACCCTGCGGGAAACAAGGGCCGTCTTCGGGTCCCTAAGCCGGCCGGCCGGCCGGGGTGAATGGAGGCCGCGGTGTTGCCGACCGCCACCCCTCTTCACCTTGGCTCCGTCACTCCGCCGCCCTCCGCCGCGCCATCTTTTCGACCTTTCGAGTCCTTTCCTTTTGATTGGTTCGTCGGCCCGGCTGGCACCCCTCGGCCGTTCTGCGGACGCGGCCCCTCGACGCCGTGCTCGCCGCGAGAAATCGGAGACGCGCGGCACGCCACGGCACGCACCTGCCGCCCTCCGTCAAGCGGTTGTGGCTTTAGCGCGCTGCCAGTGCCAGTACGCGTCGGGACCCAAAACGACGCGGCGCCCCCCGCCTGATGGAGCGCGGCCAGGCAGGCCAGCACGGCGGGGAGGGGCCGTCGCCGTCGTCTGAACGCCTGTTGTTGTTGTTGTTGCTGTTGTTGCGCGTAGTCTGAGTGCAGCCCCTCCGTGTTGCAGTTGACTGAGGTGCCCATGGCTAGCAGCGCGGGACTGCACCCCCGCGGCCCCGCCGCCCCCGCCGCAGCCGCCAGTCCTCCCCAGGGACCGCCCTCCAGATGATACGCTGTCCGCTAGCCTGGTGAGTGTCCTGTTCTTTTTCCTTTCTTTTTGTTACGTGCCTTGAGAGTTGTGTACTAATTTGCCGCCGCCTGTTCCCCCAGCTTGCGATGAGTGGGGTGGGCCCGTGGAGTGGGGCTCGCCCCCCGAAGTCCTCACCGGAGCAGGCCCACCACTCGTCGTCGTCCGCGTCCCCGTCCCCATCACCTTCCCCCGTCCCCGCCGAGACGTCGACGTCGGCGTCCTCGGTCAAAGTGCCCCCGGACACAGGGCAGGCGGGGGGCTCGCCCGGGGGTCCCCAGGGGACGTGCCTGGTGGCGTCAGGGCCCGTGACGGTGACGACCATAGCGGGGCCCGGGCCGGCCATTGGTACCAATGGTAAGGTGCAAACAAAGCCAGAAAGACAAAGCGGCCTCCTGGGTGTCGAGTCGAGCCGTGCTGATCTGGTTGCCGTCCTGCTCTGTCCTGCAGGAAAGAAGTACTTCCCCCTCCCTGCAACATGCAACGGGAGCGTGGTGTCGGAACAAGGGAAGTGCAGCGTACTCGTCGGAGGCTCGGAGAGGATGGTGGAAGACGACGACGTGACGGAGTCCGACAACGAAGTCAGCAAGATCCATTTTAGTGGTATGTATTGGTTTGAGGGCTGGCATTGTCAGGGCCCGGTGGCATGGGAGACTTACCTCTGGTGCGTCGCAGGTGTAAACATGCGCCTCAAGAAGAAGCACGACTTGATGTCCACAGAGGACTCCCAAGACGCCATTGTGAAGGAGGAGCCGGTGAGACCCATGTCGTGGGAGGGCGAGTTGTCCGACACTGAAATGATGCAGGAAGACACTTCGATGGAGGGAGTGCAGGTGTCAGTTGTGCATAACGCAGACACATTGTCAGACGAGAAGCCTCTGCCACTCAAGTTTGGCCAAAGTGTGGTTAGTGCCATTGTTGCTGTTATTTGTCAAGGCATTTGGTACTGGTAGTATTGATTCACAACTTTTGTTGTATTTTTAGATGGATTTTGTGAGGAAACCCAACAGTAGCAGCTCACAAAATGCAGGACGACCGCAGCCATCCTCGCTAGCTTCAGGAGCTACGGAATTGCCACTTTTGGTTGGCAAATTACTAGGTGCGATAGCGTTGAGAAACATCCATGTGCATTAGACCATTTTTGGGTGGAAATAATTGTACTTTATCTTTCACACTTCAATATTTTGCTTTCTTTTGCAGGTGGTGGCAGTTGTTATAGCCCTGTGCTGCCTCATAGACCACTGGGAAGTGTAGGAAAGCAAGTCCCACCCAATCCCAGTCCCGATTCAGCAATTCATTCAGCTTATTCCTACTCATCACCAACTCAGTCTCCTGTCACTTCAAGGCATAGCTCCAGCCATGGATTGCCATCATCTGGCTTTTCCTCTCCCTACACACCATCTTTATCACGAAATAATTCAGATGCCTCACAGTACGGAGGAAGCCAACACAGTAGCTGTTATAGTCAGAGGTAAGAAACAATCACAAAACAAAACAATTGGGAAGATAATTTTACCTGCTGTTACAGTTCAAGAGCAATTCTATGCAAAAATAAATTGTGTTTTGTCTTTGCTTGCAGTTACTCTTCAGTGTCAGTTTCCCCTACACAATTTTCTCCCACTCATTCTCCAATCCAAGGCAGGCACATGTATGCTGTTGGCTTCCCTTCCCCTGTCCTCAACAGAGGTGGTGCTAGTGATTTTAATGGAAATGGATCTCCCTTGCAAGGGGTTCCAGGTGAGTGCTTTGTTCCCCTTGTTGTGTTTAAATTTCAGTGTCAGTTTCTTGCAAGGTTAATAACTTCCTTTAATTGTTTAGATGATCGAGATGGTGCATATTTGGATGAGAAAATGTCTGCTTTGGCTGCAGACCTTGTTCACCACTCTGGTTTGAATGCACCTGGCATCTCAAGGCAACAATTAATCAATAGGTTTGTAAAATTTATTTTATTGATTTATCTGATTAAAAAATAAGCCTATTTTATTCATTTTTAATTCTTGTTTTCTTTGTTATCACAGTCCATGCCCAATTTGTGGAGATAAAATCTCAGGTTTTCACTATGGAATTTTCTCATGTGAGAGCTGTAAGGGCTTTTTCAAAAGGACCGTTCAGAATCGTAAGAATTATGTTTGCATGCGAGGCTCCACATGCCCAGTCACCATAGCTACTCGCAAGAAATGTCCAGCCTGCCGGTTTGAGAAGTGTTTGCGAAAGGGGATGAAGCTGGAAGCCATCAGGGAAGACCGCACTCGTGGTGGCCGCAGCACGTATCAGATCTCTTACGCTCTCCCCGCTGGGCTTGTGCCTCCCGATGGTGCCAGCACGCCTCCCAGTGGCAGTGCAGGCGGTGGCAATCCTAGCAGCTCCAACGGTGGGGGAACAAGCAGTAGCAATGGTTCATCCCACTCTAAGTTTATGAGTCATGGGTCATCTGGAGACTTCCAGGTGAAACTTGAGGTTCCAGACCATGGGCATGCGCCACCAGTGACTTCTCATCGGAGAGCCATCCCTCCATTATTAGAGGTAAATGTGACATGTTAGCTACCAAATTTTGTGTTTGGTACATGAGAGTCTGCTTTCATTACCACCATTCAATTTATCCTGCTTGAAATAAAGTTTGTCTTGCTTTGATTCAGGAAATAATGGAAGTAGAAAGATTCTGGCTCTGCAATGATCAGGAAACGCAACATAAAATGGGAAATGGTTCCCAAGCATCACATAGTGCACATCACCAAGGATTTTCATCATCCCCAAAAAGGTTCAATATTTCCCCATTTTTACTATAATTCTCTCCAATTTTATTTTTTTATGCAGGTCTAGAATATTTAATCTTATTGTTTATCTTTGTTTGAACAGTTCTAGCAGCTCAAATGCTCATCCCACAGCAACTGCAACAAATAGCACTGGCAGTAGCAGCAGCAGCAGTAGCAGCAGCAGTCTTGAGGCATCAAATTTGTCAAACCTAACAGAAATTGCTGACGATAGATTATACAAAATTGTTAAGTGGTGTAAAAACTTACCTGTTTTTAAAAATATTTCTGTGAGTAATACAGTAATACATGATTGATCTTATGTTTTCTGTTTGTGTGAGTGTTTTTCATGTATCTTAAACTGATTATTTATCTTATTCTCAGGTTGATGACCAAATTGCTCTCCTTCTCAATGCGTGGTGTGAGCTTTTATTGTTGTCATGCTGTTTCCGATCAATGAGAACCCCTGGAGAAATTAGAGTGGGTCATGGAAAATCAATCAGTTTAGCACAAGCGCAAGACCTTGGTCTCAGACCCTGCATCGAGCGCATGTTAAACTTTACAGAGCACCTTAGACGTCTTCGAGTCGATGAATATGAATATGTAGCAATGAAAGTTATTGTGCTTGTGACTTCTGGTAAGAATTTTTAAAACGCGTGTTTTTTATTCTACGTTTTTTAATTGTTTAATGTTTGCAAAAATCTTATCAGCATGTTTTGTTAAATTTCAGATGTGAGTGATCTCTCTGAACCTGAAAAGGTGCGAGCCTCACAAGAAAAAGCTTTGCAAGCATTGCAACAATACACATCAGATCATTACCCGGACATTCCATCCAAGTTTGGTGAACTTCTTCTGCGTATTCCGGATCTGCAGCGTACATGTCAGGTAACTAATCATCTTGGTTTAATTTTGAAATTTTAGATGCCTGTTCTGTTGTATTTTGCCTCCCTATACCAACCACCCTCTTCAAAAAACTTAACCATCTGCTACTGCCAGAATCTGTATGGTCCTATATTTTCTGGATGTTTCTATGCTTGTTCTTCTTCGTTGTGTTTAGAAGTATTATGTATTCTTTAGATCAAAAAAGAAAGAACAGGTTATGTCAACCTTGTGGCTTATCTAGAAACTGTATCGACAATTTCTGTACAGATGCTTGTCGCATCACTGTGATCACATAGAAAATACATAAAAAGGCTATGTAGCTGTTTTTGTTTTATTTATATATTGCTTTTATTGTAGTTCTCTTTGCTTTATGTACTGATTGGTTTAATTTAGTGGGTTTGTAACCAAGCCACAACCTTTGTTATTTGAACGAAATTTTCATTTTTATTTGCTTTGATTAGCGCTGTGTTCAGTCAGATGTTCAGTAAATCTTACTCTCTCTTTTTTTGCTGTTTTTGCCCCTTCTACTCTTAAGCTGGCGGCTCCAAGGATGGTCAGTATAGTAGACACTTGGTGGTTTTTCCTTGTTTTGTAGGCATTGTGGCAGGTAGATTTGTCTACTAGCATGTTTGGCATGTGTCATGGCTACATAATTTGAAATTCAGCTAAATCGTTTTGGTTGAATGGCTTTATTTTGAACCATAACCAAAATTTTTAGTTTTTACTCCAAGGATCTCTTCCAAATTCTGAACTTACTTGTATTTCAAACATCTGTGTTATTTTTCTTAAAGTATCTATTGTCTTGGTTGTCTATTACAGCTTTGCTGTGTTACCTAACAACTAATATTCAAAGTATTAGTATGATGAACACAATGATTGATAATAATAGTTAAAAGTTTACTCAAGTGAACAGACATATAGCTGCTTTGTTTTATGTTTTTTTCTTTTTTCTTTTTTCTTTTTTCTATTTTTGTGCCTTATCCAGTGTTTTTATTGTCCGTCCATTTTCCTGGACCCCTAACTCATGAATAACCCTTAAGCTCCTTTCCCTTCAACAAGTACTACCAAAATTCGTTCTCTGTACCTACTTAAATTAGGGTGTTTCTACCATGAGCAAATCATCTTGTTCCAGGTTGGCAAAGAGATACTATCAATAATGAATGAGGAACGGGAAGGGCCAAGCTTCCACTTACTCATGGAGTTACTTGGAGGTGATCATTAACAGTGCCACATTTCACCTTGTTTCAGGTAAGGGTAGCTATACTTAAAAAGAAGTATGTTTAGCTGCATCAGCCACGTTTGTTAAACTTATCATTTCATCTTAATTTTTATTCCACAGATGCATTAATGTGCCTTCCATTTGTACAGCTTTAGTCTCTGAACCAAACAAGAATGTGGACTTTGTAAATTGCACTATTTATAGTGGAAGAACTCTCATCAAAGTTTTTATCCCAGTGAGATTTGTGTTGATGTGTACTTTTAGCTCACCTCCATTCGGTGTTCAATCAACATCCACTCTCAATTTCTCACTGGGTCACTGTGCCATCTAGTTTGGATTCGCTGAAAGATATGTGCATCAATCAAATGCATAAAGTGCATTGAAGTTGACTATAACAGTCTTTTTTTCAGTCTATGTGTTTTGTTTTGAACAAAGTGAGTGCTGAAACACTTTACTTATGATGTATTTAAACTGCTCTCATCCTTTGGATGTTTTTGAAGTGCTGTTTGAAACAGCCACAACATTCATTTGGAGAAATATGATTCGAATTGGATCTGTCACCACAATGTACCTTTGACATGAGATTGATCATGCATTTTTAAAATAATATTTGCAATTGCTACTGAACAAAAGAAAATTGATCTCATTATTGCAACTACTCTGAATAAAACCTGGCACCTCATGAAAATTTTCGTATGTTCATATATTTTGTATTTTAAGTAAGAGTAATCAATTATTTCTGTATCCCGCTTTCATCATTTTGTGATATGTTATGTCTGCATATCGCAAATTGTTTCTGTTTTCCTTTTGAAACCTTTGTCTTGATACAAATGTGTTTATATATACATGTATTTATGTATTCAGGTTAACTGCAACAAGACTGGCAACCTACCTTGTAGGTGCTACTTCTGCGAGTGAATCTTTCTCATTGATTGATATGACTTGTAATTAGAGCATCTGCCAATGTTTCTGATAACTTTCAATGTTATTTATACCCCTGACTCAGTGGGTGTTGGATATGAATGGCATACTCAAAGCAGAGGGTCACAATGCATTGTTATGCCTCTAAAATAGTAATGTTATTTTCTTTTTGTTTTATTTATTGAGTCTATAGTTTAGTTACCATTTTCATGGTAGAAGCCATGGTTGTGCCACTGTTCATGCCAATACTGATGAGCAGGACTAAGCTGCTGTAGTGAGTTTTTAACTGGGGGACCGGCAGATGACTGAAACAAAGCTCTCTCATCTTGTGCTCTGCAAACTTTGTTATGTGTCACCAGCAGGTTAACCTAAATCTGATGACTGTAGAAATTGCAATTAATTCTTCTTTGGCTATCAGACAAAGCTGTAATCTCATTAAACAGATTGTTCAACCTGCTGTTTCACGCTGCCAGCCGCTGAAATCCCAATTTCCCACTTAGCTTATGCACCAAGGGTGCAGGGGCCTGTCCACAAAGCATCACATTTGATCCCTTAAGCAGGGTTGAGTCATCAGACTCTTTACTTCCAGTAAGATAATGATGTACTTACATTCAAGTAAACTTGTGAGAAATTGAGAAAAGACTTACACACAGCTGTGTGGTGCATCGGAATTCATATTACATAGTATTCCTTTTTCTTTCTTTCTTTTTTTAGTGTGTGCATTGTGTGCTTGAGAGTGCTTAAACTAGAAATTTTTTAATGATCCTTTTTCACTTTTTGTACATGAGTAACTGTTTTGTAAGTAATCAAGAGTGGGTTTTTAAAAATATGTTTTGTACATTGTGTTTAAAATCAAAACTTGAAATCTTTCACTGTTGCATATGTAAGTATCAATCTCTCTGGTGTAATATAAATCGCCTTATAAAGGCTGCTTTTTAAGATAACATATGGTGAACAAGTTGTATGAAACATCTTAAACTGCCTCTTCATTATCTTGACTATATCATGAATTATTGAAATTTTTAAAGTAATATTTTATTTGTAAATGCTAATTTGATGATGAATCTAGCAATTGATGAGTTGACTTTACCTGGGCAGCTCTGAAAATCAAAATATGTTTTCAGTGCTGACAGTATTATTGTAAGCTTTTGTTTTATACCTGAACAATGATGTGAAACTTCATTAATGGCTTCCAAAACCATTCTGTGACATTCTTTCAAAGAAACTCTTTAAGTTGTTATTTAACTGATCAAATTTTAAGAGTGCTGAAAGCCATAGAAAGTTCAGAAGAAAGTGACGACTGTAATTGATGTATAGTACTACACTTTTTCTCTAGTTAAAAATGATGTTCTACTCAAGGTTGCTGTACTTTGGGTACATCTTACACAGTTTAGTTGTTTCACAATGCCTGTGTTTCATTGAATGGCATGTTAAAGAGCACAATCTTGCTGCTAACCTTGCCTCATCTTCATCTAAATCAGTTGTACTGTTATGTAGTTGCGGATATTGGCAGTTTAGTACATAGTCAAGATAGTTATGTTTTGCCATAAATGCCATGGGTACAAAATTTGGTGGTCCTACCAGGTAGTACTGCTATCCTGAATACTCTGAGTTAAAGGGATCTTTTCTTTGGGTAAATGTGATTGGTCCTTGTTATGTTTTGAATTGCTTTATGTTTTATCCCTTTTTCCACGTTAATTTTTAAAAAAAGAAAACATCCAAAATTAAAACAATTTAAGAAATTATTGTTGAAATTTGTAAGTGCTGATTTTGCACCAAGTATTTGTACTGCCTCTTCCCCCTATATTTTTGACTTGTAAGATAATTTAAAAAATATTCATGTTTCAAGTTTTTCAGTGTTACTGCCATTTTATTGATCTCTATAAAAGAAGGTATAGAATTCGTGTTCTTCCAAGAGCTAATGATGGTTAACTCTTCAAAATTTTGCTTCGTAAAATAATGTGTTTTGTTTGTTTATAAAGTGACAAACTATCACGGTTTGTAGGACAATTTTTAACTTCCAATCTGGTAGACTGATGATCTAACTGCCACTAAGATGATCAAAATTTAGCAATGCTTTTCTTTAAAGCTCTTGAAAGCTTCATGATTATGAAAAGTTGGAATTCAGAGTTCCTAGTCCAATGGCTAATCTGTATGCAGGTGTATGAGCATTCCCTTAGTAATGTCTCTTTCATTGTTTTCTTCGTTGTTTCATAGCACAGTGAGAGTTAGAATGACAGAACATTGTTCCTTGTTTTGTCAGGGCCATCTTTCATTGGCAGCCTATTTTTGGATAAATATTCTAACACCTATGTTTTGGTTCCTTTTGTGTGATACCTTTCCTTTTGTGAGCTCCGGGAAATTCTTCTACTAAATTGTGTAATTTTATACATCTTACCATTTGTATTTTCTTAATGAAAAATTTCATAGTTTCGCCATTTGTTGCTAACCTCTTTTGACTGATTTTGGAAAGGTTTGAATGTTAGACAATGCTGTTCAAAACTCTTAAAAACAGCACAGTCTGTGTCATTTGTAATCTGTGGTTACTCGCTTTTCCAATTTTTCTTACATAACATTGTACAGTACTTTGTGATTAAACACTTCTCATGGTGAGGTCATTCAATCTATGATACTTTTGTTATTTGGAGTTTTTAAGTTTTGAATCTTTCCTAGGCGTTGAACTTGCTGTGTATGCAACAGTTAAAATTACAACTGTTAACATAATGAATGAGCCTGGTTTAAAATTAGTTTTTCTTCAAAATGGAAACTTTTTGTTTTGAATTTGACAAAACCATGAGGTTATTTGAAACCATTGAATTTGCCATGAGTGCTTGTTACCCATACATTGACAATCAAACTTAACATACCATGAGAAAGAATAATCAAGGTGCTAACTTTTTTTCTCTCTTGTACCATATCACTTAATGACATCTATTAAATCTATTTTACAAACAAAGACGAAGACATTCACAAACAAGACATGATATGTCTATGGTGTATTCAAAAGAAATAGATTATTTCTCTTCTTCAAGAAAGCCATTACTTTCAGTTGTGATCTCAGGACTTGTCTGACTTGTTATCTCGTGCATGGTGACATGCAGTCTATCAGGGAAGCTAAACCTTGTCAATCCATCAGCAAAACCAGGCTGAGAATATTTCTTGTTACCTAGGATCATTATGGATGGAGGCCAACAATTTGTATGTTGTGTGCAAGCTTTCTGTTACTTTAAAACAGCGATATTATTGTTGAAGACTTTTGATTTTACAAAAGAAGCACACTAGTTAGGGTGCGCTTATGTACATTTATAATACAAATCTGTCTACAAAGACATCTTAAAACATTTCTTCTATAAAGCACAATACTATGCGCAATGAAACTCATCCCAAAACACCCAACGTGCCAAAACATCAGATTTTTATCTGAACTGTCCTCTCTGGTTGATATTAATCTAACTTCTGTGCTTTTAAATTTAATTTTAAGGAAAATTCTCTGACAGTTTCAAGACTGGTCTCTTTTGATATCTTCTTATTTGTAAATTGGATTTTAGAAGATAAATGTAATCTCTTTCAAGTGCACCTGGGAGGACAAAAGGAAGAACTGGCCTTTGACTGGTTTTGTAATGTTGTTCACTCTGCTATCTAACAGCAGTCAAAGTGAATGGTACTCAGACTGATACAAAATTGTGAATATATTTATATAAACATATAGAAAGGAATTTATAAAATATCTACAAGGAATCATATATCTTTAAAAAAGACTATTAGTGCATATGATAATGTAAGTGCATTTCATATGATATTGTTGTAGAGTACTTAGAAAATAGTGAAAAGACTATATAGCCACAAAGTTTTAAGTTAAATTTGTACTTTACTCCAGTTCTTTATTGTTACAAAAAATGTTTGTTTTGATTGTGTTATTATTTTTGACATTCCCATAGTCAGAGTGCAATTAATGGTAGAGTGAGAAACCAATCTTTGTTTTGTTTTTTAATTGTTTTACATTTATTTTGCTGCAGCAGTCCGGTGTCAACATTGTTCTTTACAGTATTCGATTCTGTGTACATTAATAATTAAAAACAACTACAATCTGAAAGGCCTCACTTTTTCAATATTCCCTCGTGGCACTCAGCACCCACCAGAGAAAATCCAGATAAAGTACGGAAATTGGAAAAAGTGAAGAAGCCATAAAAGTAGGATTACCTGATAACCACAGGCCAGCTTTCATCAATTTCAAACAATTACAGTTAAATATATAAACATGAGCAGGATGGAAATAGAAATTAAAGGCATTACTGTGAATAAAATTTTATTATAGTCCAGTTTAGGTTCACAAATAACACATGGTCCATAACTTTATTCGATAGAAAATCCGCACATAAGTATTCTTCCGCTGTGCATGAATGTCAATTGTGTAACTGGAGTCGTGGATTCCTCAGGAGGCTGCCTGCAAAGACAGTTCTCAAATACGATTACTTTCCGATGGGTACGTAAATATTGCGGGAAAGGACCACGGGGATACGTGCCAAGTTTGCCAACAGAACAGGTGAACCAACATGGGCGAAGCCAACAACAAACACACAAAACATCGAACAACCGAGTCAATCTAATGTAAACCCATCGCATATTTTTCTTGCCCATCGTGCCCAGAACAATATCCATAACTATCAACTGATATTGACATCTTCATACAGCCTTTTCTGATTTTGAAAACTATCATAATGTTGTAAAGTTATTCCCGGTCAGTGCCACTCGTCTGCTCCGCGTCTGCATTGGTCTGCATCCAGCATCCCGCCCCCAGCCACAAAACGTCAAACTTGGATTGTTCTCTAAAACTTTGGAGCCTATTTTGCATACGACGAGTTCAGTTGTGACAGCAACGGTTCAGAAATGAGCATACCCAACCATTCAACCGTCTGTCCCCTCAATCTGACTTGGTAACACAGCGATACTCTGAAGATCAGGTTATGTTTTTGTGATTTTTTTGGCCCTGTTTTGGTTTGCTGTTATAGGTTCAACTGTTCCAAAATCGTGGAGCCGCAGTCTGTTGCTGTCGGTGTATTACCGGGAATGAAATTTAAAACAACATGGAGGAATGTCGAACAGGATATAAGTAAGTAATCTTGTTTAAATCTGTGCCAGTCAGAACTAACTTGTAAAATGTTGCCTGTCTTTTTCCGCACAGAGGTCTTGACTGACAATGGCATTACTGATGTATTCTGTCTATGCAAGCAGAGTGAGTTGTCATATTTCAGAGTCAGGGAACTTTTTGACGCCTACCACAGCAAAGACATAAGAGTTCATCATTATCCTATTGAGGCAGCCCTGTCACCTGGTTACAAAGATATTCATACAGTTTTAGTGGATCTTTGGAACACACTTCTAAGTGGCAGCAAAGTGTTTATTCAGTGAGTGTTGGTTTTAGTTGCAACATCTACAACAAATTTCAAAAAATTTAAGTGCAATTTTGTGCTTGTTTTCAGTGCTCGAAGCCTTCTTGGAAGAGTAAGTGTGATTCTTGCTGCTTTCTACATGGAGCTTGAGGAAGACGTGACAGCAGCACACGCTATTTTCAAAATTCGGGAGCTCATTGGAAATGGAGCCTTTCAAACAATGCAGGTAAACCATTCAAAATTGCATCATAATTATCAATCTGTTTCTTGTGTCTGGAGGTTAACATGATTTTGCTTCATTTTATTTATGTTTCAGCAATATTACTTTGTTGATGGATACAGAGAATATCAAGCCCAGCACATAAACGAGTTTTTGTAGTCTGTTTTTACCAAGAAATATTATTTATGTAATACTGTATTTGTCATACCTTGTCATTCTTCATTATAATCCCTTATATTCTATGACATGACTTCTATGCCTGTACCTAAACTGTGGGTGGAACATTCTTTATGATGTGGATATTTTAATAACAAGTTATTGAATTTGCCCGAAGTCTTTGTCTATTTAAATACTGCTATATTATGTTATCCTTCTGACCATGTCAATACATCACTTGTAGTTTGTTGCCTTTGATTTGTTTGATTTATATGTGCAAATTATTTGCTGTTTTCAAAACCCCAAACTGATGTTTAGGGATTTGTGTTTGTGTTTATCTGAATATGTGTTTATTTATTTGTCTAGAGTAAGAGAGATTTTAATATATAATTTCTAATTTATTAGCAAGGAGCTGCTTCAATGTATACCAAACAAGAACTACTATGTAATACACTGGTGATGAGGTACTGATGTCACAGTTCCAAAGATGAGACTTTGACCCATTGTTGACTTGTCCTGTATAACTTGTTCCATTTCTCATTTCTCAATAAAGTACATGGTGGCAAGTGAGAGTGCGTTTTAGAAAATCCCTCACTACCTTCACTTTGGGCACATGCACACCCTCCATACTCGGGGGAAATATTTGGGACTTCCCCGGCGGGCGCGAGGTCTGCGGGCGGCAGGGCGGAGTGCTTGGCGAGGGGAGACGGGAGGGAGGGCATATACCAGGAACGGAACACGGCCGGCCGAGCGAGCAGAGTGCCAGGGCTTCAGCCGCACCTCGGCTCGGCCACACTATTAGGGGTGTTCCCTGCGCGGCTCGCGGCGTCGTGATGCCAAGGGTGATGGGAGGGGTTGCAGGGGGTGGGGGCGGACGCTGGCGCCGCGCAGCTCTCGCGACGCCATGGCTACGCGCCCCCTCCAGATCGCGTGGGGGCGCCGCGCCGGAGGGTACCAACGGGAGCGTGGTGAAGCGATAAGCGGGCCGTCCTGGCCGAGGACTTGCACGCGTGAGCGCCGCGGGCCTGGCCGACCTCGTGGCCGCCGGACCGACGGGTACCTCGCGGGCCGCTGACGTCGCGGGGGTCTGGGCGAGCCGATGGCACCCGGGGAACCACTGTAGCCTCGCGGGTCAGTAAAGTTCCAGCCTGCTCAAAGCAAGACGGATATCTAAGCTCAACTCGCGGGCCGGAGTTGGGACTGGCCAGGACTGGCCCTCGGGACTGTCGGCGTCCGACTTGGCAGGCGTCGTGCAGCGCCGCCAGCCCAGCCAGTCGGTCTAGCCGCGCCGCGAGCGATTCTCTCCGAGCAACTCAAGATGCCCGCAGCGTCCAGGTAAGGAGCCGACCGACACACCGAAACGCGTCTCGAGTCGTCAAAGTCACTTTGAGCGGGTGCACCTGGGGGCGCCTGGCGGGTAGGCAGCCCGGGATGCAGGGCGGTAGGGCAGATGGGCAAAGACAAAGACACGGCCCGGTGACCGTGTGATACAGCGCGAGAGGCTCTGGAGCTATCAGGGGCGAGGGGCGAAAGGGCGCGAAACGGAGAGCGGCTCTGTTTAAGAAGGGGCGCTTGGGGGGAAAGGGACTACAAAGTACAGCCCCTCTCCGTCTCCCCTTAACCGTTATTTACTCAGGGCAGAGAGTGAGACAAAGGGTGGTGCGCTGGAATTTTTCTACACAAGACAGAAAATAAGCACTCGGCCTAGAAACAAAAGCCCAGGGAGGAAGGCCTGGAGCCACTGCCTTCTCAATCTCGTCCTTCGCCTTCCCGCGGCGTTGAATGAGAATTCAGCGCAGACCACTCTTGCCTTTGCCTTCCGTCTCATGGGCCGGCCGCAGACTCATTCCGAACAGTGCATCACTCTGTCTCTCTCGCACCTATTTAGTATCCGAGGCGCCCCATGAATGCGAGAGAAACAGCCGTGAGTGTGACGTGTCCATTAGTGGGGACCACCAATCACAATCAAAGCACTTACTCACTGCCAACCCCCAACGTACTCAGCCGCATCATAGCGGCGGGCAAAGTTTGGGACGCTAGATAACGAGTTACCAAAGGAGGAGCCGCGATCCGGAAACGCCGAGCCATGAACGCATTCGCATGTGGAATTACTGGCCGCCAGAGGAAATGCCGATGGAAGCTTTGTTTAGAGCATGTAGTAAACTACTATACTTCACTTAACTCCAGTGTGCAGATTAGAGGATGCGGGTGACAATGGCGTTTAGCACATCCTCTTATCTTCATGATTCTGTGTATAGGATTCGTTTAGAGGTGAGCATTAGTATACATTTTTGTACTGAAATGGTGCTGTTGCACCCACAGGGGTCCTGGTGCGCCCCTCGCGGCGCGCCACCCGCGCCACCTGTTCCGCCTCACTGGAAAGCCAAAGCACGCGTTCACCGCGCCGCTGGCTGTGCCATGGCTCCGCATGGCTCGCTGCGCGTGTCGCAGAGCTCTTCGGTTCGCGACTTGAGGCTTTCGCCGCTCGAATGACGCCGTTTCACATTTACAGCTGCGAAGGCACTCGTTTGATCTTTCCCGTTTGCGCGTCCGTAGGGGATGCGGGCGAAAGCAGGGAAGATTGGAAAGGGGGGGGGGTGCTTTCTCTCGGGGCCGTCGACGCGGCGCCAGGTTGAAGGACCGCAGTCCGACTTTCCAGCGAGGCTATTTGGGGTCGTAATGGGTCGTGCGTGACAGGGCTCGGGGTTCGCGACGGTTCGCGACGGTTCGCGACGACCCTCGGCTGCCCTCGGCCGACCCCGACAGAGAGGCGGCTAGGCTCCGCGCGGAATGCGCCGTAAAAAACTTCCCATTAATTTACCAAAACGCGCTCGTGCTCAATCTAGTGACAAATTAATACTTAGGCGGGTTCTGATTGGAAATGACTGTTCTGACTGTGTGTTTTCTATATCACACCGACTTTTATACTTCGAGTGCCTGAAAAAATAACTTTCTGGCTTCGCCGCACTGGGCGGCGGTCGTAAACCGGGCTCACAACGTGGTCGCAAAAAGTCGGGGAGGCTATTTGGCCTGTTTGGCGACCGCTGCGCGACGCGTTACGCCCTGGCGGCACGATCTCATCTTTTTTTCCCGCTTGTGTGTGTTTGTCAGTACGCGGGGCATCTCCCCGGGGACGTGGGGCGGCGCGGCGGGCAGCCCCCACGGCGCCCACCGGCTCTCCGGGCTGTCCAGCATCACCAACGAGGACCTGCAGCACATGAGCTCGGCGGGCACCATCAGCAACAAGTGGCTCGAGGTCATCATCAACTTCCTGAGCGGCTTCCGCAACGACACGGCCGACTTCTCCAAGCCACACCTCCGGCCCGCCGTCGAGAGCACGTGGTTCGTGTTCGTGGCCATGTACGCCGTGCTGGTGGCGCTGGGACTGCTGCTCAACGGGCTGGCGCTGGCGCGGCTGTGTCGCCTGGCGCGCACGCGCTCCAACAAGAACAGGGGCACGGTGCGGCTGCTGGCCAACGCCTGCGCCGCCAACATGTTCCAGTGCGGCGTGGTGGTGCCGCTGTCCGTCGTCGTGCTGCTCATCCAAAACTGGGTCTTCGGCCCTGTCATGTGTTACGTGCTGCCCATGCTGCAGGTAAGAGCGCGCTAAGAAAAAATAAAAAGACTGATAAAAAAAATAAAAACCTCATCCTGAGACAAGATTATAAAGGCTACTTCAATCGAAAGCGAAGCGTAGGATAAAAAACTGCGTGCAATGTACACTGTTAAAAAAAATCTTAAATTTAATACACAATTTCTTAAAATTAAGATGGATTTTTTTAACAGTGTAGGCAATCTGGGTGCTCTACATTGGGTGCTGCACCTTAGCCAAGGCCTCCCTGTTGGCAGGGCCTGTGACGCTAGGACCGTAGGGCTTTGCGTCCTGGCCGCGTCCCAGGGGCCGAGGGCCGCCGAGGGCCGCCGAGGGCCGCCGAGGGCCGCCGAGGGCCGCCGAGGGCCGACGGAGGGCCGACGGAGGGCCGACGGAGGGTTGAAGGGGTTCCACACCGCAGCGCAGCATGCCCGGCGCCTCGTGACTAGTCCTTCATGACCGCTTTAGGGTGTGGAGCCAACGGCCGCGAAAAAAGGACACTGCCTGGCAGAAGTGGCGCTGAATGGGTGGCTGGCGCTGGCTGGCGCTGGCTGGTGCGGCGGCCCCGCTAGGCAGGCAGCCCAACGCGCAGCGGCACCGGCAACCCTCGCCAGCGGCGGCCTTGCTGCACCCACTGCATTGCCCTTGCCGCCATTTGCCGCGATGTGTCACTTTGCAGCAGTCGATTCGGGAAGCCAAAAATGCATGGCACGGCCCCGGGCTTGGGCGGCAGCCAGTCAGCGGCTAAAGATTACACTGGTAGACAAAAGAACGGAAAAAGTACGGAACATGTCTGGTCAACAACTTGCCTGGACTGTCCGTACTTGCCAAGTACGGAACTTTCTGTACTTTTTTCCGTACCCGTTTACATGAGCTTATATGGAGCAGGTACGAACGTTCCGTACTTTCGTCCGTACTTCCGTACTATAATCTTCTGTACATTTTCCGTACAAAAGTACAGGAATTTTTACAGTGTTCGCAAGGAGCGGTCCACGGCCACAGTCCAACATCAGCAGGAACGCCTCTCCGTGATCCGCACTGTATTGGTCTTTTCGTTTTTCCTCCGGCCACCGTGAGGGGCCTCTTCCTCCAGCGCCCTCGGGGCCCCGGGGAGGCGCCGCCGGGTGGGACAGCGCGGGGCCCGCGCCTGGCAAGGGCCGATTCCCAGATGGACGAGCGTGCCGGGGGATCTAGGAAGAGCTTCTCGCACCTGGTGCGTGCGGCCGCCGGGCATTGCCAGGCCGCCCGCGGCGCATCCAGTGCACGTCCAGCAGTCCAGGAGCACGTCGAGATGCACCGCCAGATGGCCGCGCGTGCCCGCGATAGCGATCCCCTGAGTATTCAGTAGCCGACGCGCTCCGCCGGCCGCCGCCGTCTCCTTTCTCCGCCCCCGCCCCCTCAAGGCCCCGATCCTGGTCCTGGCCGTCGCCGGCCGCAGCCACCCGGCCAGCCATTAAAAGGAGAAGCCGTGGCGAACGCAGCGTGGACACTTTTTCTTGGCACTCACGGGAGGGGTCCCTGGTTAAATTCTCCCTTATTCCCTTCCCTCCGCCACCCAGGCCGCCCTGTTACCCCATAACAAGGTAACCGCAAGCCCCTCCCGCCCTCTGCACTCTGCTCATCATTTCGTTGTTATTTTTACCCGCTCTCCAAACTGAGGTGTGTATACAAGCGGTTCCCAACCTTGGGGTCGCGACCCCACTTTGGGTCGCGGAAAAATATTTTGGGATCGCGGCTTGGAGCGTACAGACATTCCATTCTGAGCCCGGAGTTACGGAGTTCAACACCCGCCGTTTCTTTTTTTCCCCACCAAAGCTACTGTATTTTCTCAATAGGTACAAAATAAACAATTATTTTTTTTTTGCGGGGGGAGGTGGTGTGGGGTCGCGAATGTTTGGCTGTGGGGCCGCGCAAATGTTTGGTAGCCATTTTTGGGTCGCGAGCCGAATAAGGTTGGGAACCGCTGGTGTATACTCAGCTGAGTACACACCTACAGATGCATACGTTCTAGGCGTGGACTAATAAGCCAAGTATGCATCTGCAGATGTGTACTCAGCCAAGTATGCATCTGCAGATGTGTACTTGCAGGTATGCACTGAGTACACACTTTAATTTGTGGAGCGTCGCTGGCAGCATGCAGCAGGCGCGCCACGCCGTCCGCGCTGTCCCACATTTCAGATACTTTTCCTTCCTCCAGTGGCCGCGGCCCAGCAGGCCCGGCGTCGGCCCGCGTCAGGCCGGTACCGCCCGGTACCGAGTACTCACCACTCACTGCCGCGCGGTTGGTTCGGTTCGGCCCATCCGCCGGGCCAGTGCCGAGCGCCGCGCATTGTTATTGGCAGTCCGTCGGCAAACGTGCCCGCCGGGCGCGCCGATCAGCGGACCTATTCACCCATTCCGACAGAGTCGTTCCGTCGCGCTGTCTCCGTCGCACGCATGAGTTGTGGTGCAGGAGAGGCGCGGCAACGAAAGCGTCTCTTCGCAATGGCCTGGCAGCAGGCGGGCCGCTCTATTCGCAGATTAATCATTGACCGTCATAGCTCTGGGGTGACTGTCCGGCAAGCTGTGCGCGGCAGTGACGCCTTCAAACTGCCAAACTTGCCGTCGCTGGCGGGGCGGGCGACCACCAACACCAAACTCGCCACCACGATGCCACGCACAACTGGGAAGAAAGGCGTTATTCACCCACAGACGGCGCCATGGGCGGCGCTGCCACTGCTGCCATTCTTGTTGCCTGCGAATAAACGGCGAAACTTGGAGCCCTTTGGCGGCGCGCGGCGGGAGTTTACGCGTGTCGTGCGTGAGCACTGTTGGCAGAACAGCAGAGGCAAACTTAGCTGCCTGCTGCTCGCTGCTGCTCGAGCCACGTCAGTGGTGTGTCCCGTTGCACGCAGCTGCGCTCCACCAGCCCTACGACCCGGAAGGGATGCAATGCAGGGAGGATGGAGTGGAGTTATGCGTCGGCATCGGAATGATGGAGGGCTGAGGGCTCGGGAAAGGGAAGGGAGGGGGAGGAGGGGAAGGTTGAAGGGCTCGCAGTACACATGTTGCAGTACTCGAGGCATACGTCTAGTCGAAAGCATACAACGTGGTGCAGCCCAGTCAATTGGAAAGGGGGGGGGGCCTCATTACGAATGTCTCTTAGTCCAATTCTTGAGATTGTTTTGGAAAAAATGAGGAAAACCGTCGCAAGCATGACAACGTTGGTCTGTTTTAAACGTCATTTTATTGCAACTCTGGATGACTTACTTTATAAAAACAGTTTCCTTCTTTTTTTTTACAAAAATATTTTTTCCGTTTCATGGTAACAGTAAACAATTATGGTGCAAGTACATAGCAGCCCAGCAATAACACAGTTGACAATAACACGTTCGGTTGGGAACAGCAAGCCGCGGGCCATAATAAGAGTAACGGCCCGAGACTTTACAGAAGCAGGCAAAATGTTGCGACCGGCCCATGATGCAACGGCCGAGGAGCGTTTAAAAGTTTTCAGTCAGTTTCCTCTGGTTGCAACACGTTGCAACACGTTGCACAGTTGAGTGAGTGCATGGCGCTACAAAGCAATGAGAAGGGATCCTTGGCAGGACCGGCCGGACATATCACAGAAGGAGGACACCTTTTCTTCACACATCCGACTAAGCGCACTTAACCGACACATTATTCACAGCACACGTCCGTCGTACTTTCACAATGCGGAAAAAAACTTACAAGAAGCAACAAGGGTAAACTCTGAACACGATAACAGTGGTACTATCGCTAACGTCATACTCCTCGCTCTGGGACAGCAACAGGACAGTGCAGAACAGAATCAGCCCAAGGGATGTCACCCACACATCCTGTCTGACAGAACAAGCAGTGTGATGAGTATCACATAGTGCAACTCCGGCCCCAGCGGCCACAGCCTCCCAGCACCGAGGCCTAGAAGAGGCTGCCCAGCTCGAGGCCGCCGCCGAAGTCGAGGGGCGAGGCCGCCACCTCGGCCTTGTAGTTGTTGTGGCTGTGGCCGTGGTGGAACAGCTCCTCGTGGTGATGATGGCCCTGGTGCTGGTGTTCGCTGTGGTGTCCGTGGTGGTGGCTGGCATGATGCTTGTGTTTGTGGTCCGCCTTGTGATCGTGGCCGTGGTGATGGTGGTGTCCGTGGTGTTCCTCGTGTTTGTGCTCGTGTTTTTCCTCGTGCTTGTGCTTGTGTTCGTGTCCTTCCTTGTGGCTCTCGTGGTGTTCCTCGTGGTGTTTGTGTTCGTGGCCGTGGTGATGACCGTGCTTGTGTCCATGTTTGTGCTCGTGATGGAGCTTGTGGTGATGCTCCTCCTTGTGATGATGACCGTGGTGATGGGCATGCTTGTGATGATGGTCTTCCTTGTGGCCATGTTTGTGCTCCTCCTCGTGCTTGTGGTGATGCTCCTGCTTGTGATGATGGTGATGTCCATGCTCGTGCTTCTCCTCGTGTTGGTGTTTGTGGCCCTCGTGATGGTGTTCGTGGTGTTCGTGGTGATGATCGTTCTCGTGTTTGTGATGATGCGACTGGTGGTGCTTGTGTTCGTTCTCGTGTTTGTGCTCGTGTTTGTGGTGCTCGTGGTGTTTGTGACCGTGGTCGTTCTTGTGAGCGTGGTGGTGCTCCTCGGTGTGCTTGTGGTGGTGATGGATCTTGTGTTCGTGATGGTGATGCTCCTCATGTTTGTGGTGATGGTGGACCTCATGATCGTGATGGTGATGCTCCTCGTGCTTGTGGTGATGGTGGTCCGTATGGTGATGCTTGTGGTGGCTCTCGTGCTTGTGCTCCTGCTCGTGTTTATGGGCGTGGTGGTGGCCGTGGTGATGTTTATGCTCGTGCTTGTGGTCCGCCTTGTGGCCATGCTTGTGGTCCGCCTTGTGCTTGTGGTGATGGAGCGCCTGGTGGCCGTGATGGAAGTCGCCGTGGCTGCTGCTGTAGGCCTCGAAGAAGCTGTTGGAGCGCTTCGTCTTGGCGGGGTAGATGCGGATCCTGTCCTCGGCGGCCACGGCCTCTTCCGCGGCGCCGGCCAGGCCCACGCGCACGGGCACCTGCTGGGAGGCTGCGGCGAGGGCGGACGGCGGCGCGGCCACGGCCTGGGTCAGGGGCACGGCCGGCACGGCGGCCAGTTTGTCGGCGAACAGCTGCGGCTGGGCGGGGGCCGCCATCACCACGCCGACGAGCAGGGCCGAAAGGACCGCGAGCAGCGGACCAGCCGCCATGGCCTGCCGGGGCAAAGAGGGTGTGTGTCACCAACCATGAACCGGCGGCACCATCGCCTAACCTACAGGGAAGAATGCGCGTCGCCCTTTCTACCCCCAGGCAGGCAGGCCGCGGTGAGGCGACTGCAGAGTGGCGGTGGCGCGCCTCAGTGGCCGCAGTTTGCACCATTTGCACGCGTGACTGGCCAAACGGGCGGCGCATCCGCGAGGCGCCGACACTCTCACTCGCATAATCACACGCAAAGGTGGAAGCAGAGGCCGCCGGGCCGAGCGCGGGGCGTGGGAGCGGATAATCAGCTGCACCATTTCAAGCGGTTCTCCGCGGCGCGCAAAAAGGGAGTCCAAACCAGCACAGCCACGGGCCGGAATTAAACCCATAGGACACGAAAGCAATCGCCGAACAAAAAAAGACTCTCGCGGCTCTGCGTCGAGTTTTGATGGACCAAAACGGGGCCCCTTTATGAGCGCGCGCGCGTCCTGGGTCGCAAAATGTAATATCCCCATGATACACTCTACACTCCACACACAACTGTTTTTTTTTTTTTTTTTTTTTAAATACACCTTATTTTGCACAATTATAAACTGAGATGAAACACTATACGCACCTGGTCGTTCATGTCCGCCTGCGTGTGGAGGAGGTGCGGGCCGCGTGGGGCGGACTGGAGCTAGACTGAGTGCCGACCGCTGGCGGGGCCTGCCTTTTATACGGGGCTGGCGGCTACCTGGCGCCGTACCGCGCCGGGACGTACCGCGTCGGTACCGACGCCCCCGTCGGCGGCCCGCTCCCCCCTCCCCCCGGATCAGCCTCCCTGCAACGCAGTCGTAAAGCCCTACGGACTCCGGGCACTCGGTCAGCGGGTCGCCGCCGGCCCGTCGCAGACTCGGTCGCAGACTCAGACGCCGGCTGTAAAAAGGGGCCGTTGTCCAATATTTGGCGCGCGCGCCTAATGCGCGGTGTGACCAGGTTCGCTCCGCTGCGTCGGGCCGGGCCGGGCCGGGTCGGGCCGCGTCGAGCGGGGCATTGTTTGGTTTAATTTGACCGTGTGCGGGCGGGGCGGGATGTAGAGGCGTGTGGCTGGGCGCATGCGGCTAGGGGGTTAGCACAATGAAAGCTGTAACTGGATCAGCTTCATATAGAAACCCCCTTTGCCTTTGCCGCGGCCAATCGACACAATAGCACCCCATTGTACGGGCGATCCTTGATTCCAGCCTGGCCGCCCCCGCGTCGCGCTATCTTACCTCCCGGCTCCCCAACTACTTGTGCAACGCGCCACTATCGCCGTCCTGCTTTGCGCGCCGTTAAAACATCGGAAGCAATTAGAAGAGTGGAGTCTCGATGACGGGCGGGAACCGTATGTGGGAGAGTGCGAGTGAGGGAGCGTGAGTGTGAGTGTGAGCGTGAGTGTGAGTGTACGCGGGGGAATTGTGCGAATCGGCCCAAATGCCCGCTCTCTCGGAAGTAGCGCTGGTCTCGAGTAAGACTTATCCACCGTGCGCTTTATTCACACACTCAAATAAAGGACGTCGCGCTCGGTTTATGCCTTCAACGTGCGCCCCGCCCCGCCCCGCCTGCGAGCCAGGAACTGCGCCCGGTCGCCAGCTGCCACACTCGTCCTGCCCCGCGTCCCTTTGTCTGCAGCGTTCAATTCAAGGACGTCATCATTTGCGATCGAATCATTTATCCCCTCGATAGGAATTCAATTCGGTTGCCGAAATTGCGTTCTCTTTTGGGTCACACACTCTGGCGTCTGGGTGGCACAGCGTGTTCGCGTTGGCGTGGAAGCGCCACGCGACACGAACTGCCCCGTTAATGAAAAGCAACAAACGAAAAAAAAAAAACACGGATGCCAGTGTTATTGGCTAGAGTGGATTTTGCAGTCGGTTCACGCGAACCGCGCTAACAGGTGTGTCCTGGTCTTTGAATAATGCAAGTTAAAAAAAAGGAGAAAAAAGTTAACAAAAGAAGAACAAAATTGCCCTGGCTTTCAGAGAGAGTGGCTGGCGCCTTATTGGACCCCGCAACGGTGGAAAAACATGAAAGGGTGGCGCCAGGGCTGGCACGCTGCTACGCTACTCTACGCTACGCTATGCTACTCTACGCTACGCCGAGGGCCGCCACGGCCACCACGCACCTGGGGCCCGTGCCCATGCCTCCTTGCCGGCAGCTCCGTCAGGACGACCTAGTGTAGCGGTTCCCAACCTAGGGGTCGCGACCCCACTTTGGGTCGCGGAAAAATATTTTGGGGTCGCGGCTTGGTACTTTGGGTCGCCTAGGGTCGCCAGACCCCAAATTAAAAACACCGTTTAAAAAATTAAAATTAAAATTAAAAAACCCGATGACCTAGTGCCTCGGTCCGAAAAATTTCTGAAAGATTTATAAAATTGGTTTTATTAGACACATTTCCTTTGGCAGTTTATTTAGTGCCCGAATGTCCGCCCGTTCGTCCGCTTACCCGGCCGCGTGTTCCTCGGAGGGACAAGAACCACCCGGAGAGGAAAAGACTGGAAGGGCGGCGATCGCGGAGGCAGCGCGACTTCCCCGGGCGGGATTGCCTCGGCCGCCCTGCCGCCTGCCTGCCTCATTGTATCTTATTTGGATCGCATTGAAAGGCAATTGTGCGTGGGGCGGTGCTGCTGCTGCGTCGCTGTCCGCTGGCCGTGGAGGCCGTGAGCCACCGGCCGCGGCCACGAGAACGCTAAGGGCTGCGGACGCAAGTTTGCACTTCAATTTGCCGTGGCCCCTTCTTCTTGTTTTTTTTACGACTTGCGAGTCAGCCAGTCTGGACAAATGGCGGCGGTGCCAAGGTGGGGTCCTGAAGGGTGGAGGCGTCTTCGGAGTTGAAAAGGGGGGGGGGGAGAGGGAGGCAGATTGTGGTCGGTGGTGTTCGGTGGCGCAGGGGCTGCCCTTCGCCCTCCACTCGCGCGGTGCTGGCGCTGGTCGGCCCACATTAATTATTTGGAGTGGAATTAACCACCCAGAGAGGCGCTCGGCGAGGCGCTCGGCGTACCTGAGGAGCAACTGAGCAAGCTAGCAGTAATGCCTACGAAGCCGCAGCCCGGCGGGTAGCGCCAGTAGCGCCAGGTCGGCTGCAAAAAGCACAATAAGGATGAATTTGCACACCGGCACCGGGCATCAGGCACCAGGCCGCGGCGGCCGCACTGGGGCTGCTTTCTGCCTGCCGTATGCTCGCACACTTAACACGTCTCCTCCATAAACGGGAAAGAGGAACAAAGAAACTTAAATTTTTATCGCCATTGATTAGCCGTCGACGGCATGTCCTAGACATCAAAGTTTGAAATTGTATTACAATGGACATGACTGTTAAACGCTGGCAGTGTGGGCCACTGCGCGGGAGCTATCTGGACGTTTGGTAGTAATGGAAGTCGTAAGATGAAGATGGCTGGAGAGTTAACTGCGCAGGGCGTCCTCCTATTCATGGCCAAGTGCAGGCCCTGCTTGGCGTTCTCGAGGGGCCACTTAGTTTCCACGGGCCAGCAAAAGTTGCGAGGAGTCGAGGACAGAAACGGAGCCGTCCGCTGAGGGTGCATGGCCCCGCCCAGGTGGCGACCCGCAATTCGCTCCTAGGGCTCCGACTTGATGTGGGCCGAGCCTGGCGTCCTCTTCCCGTGTCGACGGCAGAGACGTGGCCCGGGATTGTTTGAACGAGAAGCAGCCGGCCGTTCCAAATAAAACGTAAATGGAGCGCAGGGCGCAGACGCTCCGCGCGCCCGCTGTAAAACCCCTCGAGAAGGCCGGCTGTAAAATCACAGCGATGACATATCGGGATTCGAACCTGCGTCGTCAACTCCGGTATCCGACGCCTCAGTTCACTCGGCTACGCGGAGGACTTGCCTTTCAACCGCCGCGCCGGTCCTTTGACGCGCCTCTTGCTCCGATTTCAGCCAATCCACGCGGCATCCGCGCGGCTTGGCTTGCCGCCGTGCCGCCCCGAGCAGCCCGAGTCGGCCGGAGCGGGGCGGCGCGCTCAAGAGATGCCTGCTTGCGATTACATTGCGGAGCTCGTCGAATATTTTCACGAAACAGCAATGCGCCAGCCGATTATGTAGCGGATCCGTGTGCAAGGGACGACGGCGTGGGGCAGTAGAGCGCAGCTGCGTTGTTTTATCAATGCGGCCCAACGCGCAATAGTTGTGTTTCTTCATTTTAAAAAAAAGAAAAAAAAAGAAATGAGCGCGGGCTACACAGCTACACCGTGGCACCCGTCGTCGGGGCGCTGCTGGCACTGGGGCGCGACCCGCCCTCCGCCCTGACTTTGCATGCGGATTAAAGCAACACGCTGAGCGATAATGCGGTATTCTAAATACATTTAAGAGCAGAAACACGCCGAAACGTGTCCCCGACGCCACGGCGGAGCGAGGCGGAGTCCGTTCAGGTCATTACTTCGGGGGGTCGTAGATACCCCCCCCCCCCCCGGCCCGCTTAAATCAGTAAATCAATCACGCAACAATATCTGTGCAGTTCCTTTAATTTCTTTCCAACCAGTGTCCGCGTTGCGCGGCATGTCGCGAGGAAAGCTAATTGCCGCAAAGCACCGCCACTAATAATGCCAAACGAAAGAGCGAAAGAGCCGAGACTTAAATCCAACGATAAAACACAGCGGCGTGGCGCGGCGTGGCGTGGCGTGCTCGTTAATCTTGCAGGCGGCGAGAGGGGCTTCCCTTTCCCTGCCGCGCCGCGCTCGGCACGGCGAGGTACGGGACGCCACTGTGAGTGCATCCACCTGTGCATCCATCAGCCGGCGTGCGGAAATACAGTGCACCCCCCCCCTCCCATGGCGCAGCGGAGCGGCGCGGCGGCGAGGAGAACAGCCTGCCGGGTGGGCTGGGCCGCCGAGCGCGCTCGCCCGCAGGGTTGCCTATCCCTGACTTGGCGGGCGCTCTGCGGCGGCCAGCCCGGCAGGCAGCCACGACTGCGCGGCCAGCCCGGCAGGCAGCCACGACCGCGCGGCCAGCCAGCCCGGCCGGCAGGCAGCACACCCGCCGGGGCTGGCATGAGGGCCGCATAAACCGCGCGGCGAAAGGTGCTTCACAACGCGGTCTGAGTTTCGGTGCGAGAGAGAGAGAGAGAGAGAGAGAGAGAGAGAGAGAGAGAGAGAGAGAGAGAGAGAGAGAGAGAGAGAGAGAGAGAGAGAGAGAGAGAGGTGGAAGTCTGTTGGCGTCAGCAGTAGGATATTGTTGCTGCTGGCTCAGGGTTTCTACCTCCTGCCGCGGGCTGGACCTGGCAGGCATAGCGTTTGTGTTGAATTTCAGCCTGGAGGACGGCTTCTGGGGGCGCCTCGGCAAAGGCCTCGGGTTGGCCCGCTTCTTAGCCGATGAATTCGTCGGCCTGCTTGTCGGCTAAATGGAAATTGTACCCGCGGATCGGTGCGGGGCGTGACAGCGAGGCGCTGAGAAGAGGGTCTTGAGCGTGGCGGCAGCGCGCAGCGCGGCGAGGGCCTGTCAGCTTGATGTGACGTCGAGAGTCCGAATTGCCTGCTTATTGCGCCTACAGTGTATCCGATATTCCGCGCCGCTCTCTGTCTCTCTCGCGCCCCTCTGGTACGGAGCGAGAGAGACAGAGCGACGAAGCACTCGAAGCACTACACCGTAAAGGAGGCGCCGTCCCGTCCTGCGCATGCATAAGCAACCAGCGAATGGCTTTTTGTGTTGGCGGGTCAATCGGAATAACTCGCGGACTCGATCGCGGGGCCCTGTCTCTCTCTCTCTCTCTCTCTCTCTCTCTCTCTCTCTCTCTCTCTCTCTCTCTCTCTCTCTCTCTCTCTCTCTCTCTCTCTCTCTCTCTCTCTCTCTCTCTCTCTCTCTCTCCCCGCGGAACGCAGTATGAGCGTGAGAGAGACAGCGCCGATAGCACATTCCAGAATCGGCTGTCTGTGGCGTGTCCGAGCCCTGTGGTAGGCAAGGCGGCGAAAGCGAGACCTAGTGGCGTGCGCACAAATTTTGAAGGGAGGTCACGCAGGACGACTCAAGTTTCTGTCCTGTTGTTGAAACGGCGGGGCGGCGGGGCAGCACGGCGGCCCCTGCCGCTCCGTCCAGGTGACGAGATTTCCCGCGGGAGGACATCCTCCGCAGCAGTGCTTGGCGGCTTGCGACAGGCAGAGCCGTACAGATGACTGGCCCGACCTGACAGGGCCAACCCGACGCTTGATGAAAGGATGCAAATGCAAAGAGAGCCGAGGGCGCCGAGGTCTGCCTGCGTAGAGACGAGGGCCACGACGCTTCCTCGTCAGACTCAAACTATTGGTGTGCTTTGACTGCTTTCATCTAAACTTCCTCTCTGTAAATTGACAGTCTCGGGACACCTCACCTCGGCAGGGCTTCACGGTCATGCATAATACTTTCTTCCCGGCGCCCGGCTCACGGAGGGCGTGGCGTCCCTCGCAGCCCGACCCCGCTCTTTGCGCGCACTTATTCATGTTCTCTCTCTCTGTGCCTCCAGGACGTGCCCCTGCACGTTGTCATGCTGACGTTCAGCGCCATAAGTTACGACCGGTGCCGCTTCCACAAGGACCCGGCCGCGGACCCCTTCTCGGCCAACGTGACGGCGTGCTGCATCTGGATCGTGAGCAGCCTCATCGTGCTGCCCTACCCCGCCTTCACCTCGTACCTCGACCTGGGGGTGAGTCTCGCTGACCACGACGACAGCCCGGCCATTCCGAAGACGCCCCGTCGCGCTTCCCCTCTCGCTCTCCTCGGGGCGTCCCTGAAGTGCAACAGCAAAGGGACGCGGGCCGACGGGACGACGCTCCAGCCGCTCCAGCCGCTCCAGCCGCTCCAGCCTGCGCCGCCAGGGGCAGACAAGTTGGACACGACGCGGGACATGGCGACATGGCGACGCCCGGATGACGATGTCCCCTCCAGCCAGAGCCGCATTACGTTTCCATGTCCGTAGCGGCCTACTTTTATTTATTGAGACTGCAGCTCTCTGGGCCCCCGCGTCGTCGTCGAGCACCCGGGGCGAAAGCAGCGTTGGGAAAAGAAGAATGATTTCGAGCAGAAGAAACTGCGCTCCTGTGTTTTTGTTTCTCTTGGTCTCATGGGCGGGGCGCGGAGTGACGTAGCGATGGTTCGCACCGCGCGACGTGCTGCCGGAGCACCGCAGGAGCGTGATGATCCCGGAGGACTCTCTCTCTCTCTCTCTCTCTCTCTCTCTCTCTCTCTCTCTCTCTCTCTCTCTCTCTCTCTCTCTCTCTCTCTCTCTCTCTCTCTCTCTCGGCTGGCGGTGTCAGTATCAAAAGTGTGTGTATTGGGGGGGATGATAAACGAGGAAACACGGTGAATGGGGCGGCGAATGAGGAGCAAGCGCACAGAGCAGGCAGGCGATTTACCACGCGGCAATAAAGTCTCAAACAGCGATATCTGCGCTCTGTGGCGGGCGATGACGGCGAAGGGGGAGGGGGGCCTTCCTTTCCGGTCGCGGCAAGCAGCGGGCTGCTGTGGGGGCCGGGCGGCCGGGGCTGCTTAGGGCGGCAGAGATAGCCGAGCGGCGTGCGCATTGCCTTTCTATGTTCTTCTTTTGCAAACCCTCTCCGCAAGCCCCTCTACAGGCCCCCAAGGTGCCCGGCAGTGATTCCCGTTTTAACCACTCGCCCCCCCCCTTTTTCCCCTCCATCAATCGCTCCCACTTCCACCGCCCTTGGCTGCCATTTTTAGTCCAGCCCCACGGCCCGCTTGCGCCGAGCCTGGGACTGGTAATTAATATCTGGTCTTTTAGGGGTGACTTTTCCCTACTTTCGCTTTTCCTCCTTCTTTTTCGGGGTGAGGTTGGTCTGTATTTGTGAGGGCAGAGGGGCGTCTACCCTTTAATTTGAGAATATTTCCCTCCGCCGGAATGGGGAAACAAGACAGCTGCACGGCGAAGGCCGCGCGCACCGTCGTCAACGTCGCTCAGAGAATCATTAAAGTTGACAAATATTGCGATAACGATGCAAATTTGTTCCGTCCGAGAAGATGCAACGTCGCCAACAACACTGAGCCAGCGAGAGCGCAGGGCCGGCCGTCTGCTTGTTTTGTGCGACAGGAGCGGCGCAGGGCTGCACCGCCTGTCTGCCGTCCCTAGAAGCGGCAGCTCGTCGCCCTGTCTCTCTCGCTCCTACGTGAGACTTGATGGGCGCGCAGATGGGCGCCCCATTGGTCCAGCCCCGGACCGGCACACAGCACTGTAATGGGCGGCTAACGGCGCGGGCCCAGCGAGGCCCAGCGAGGCCCAGCGAGGTGTACAATGGGGATGCTGCCCGGCCCTTCTTTCGAGCTCATCATCGTGCCATCCAGCATGCCGTGGCGTGCGGGGTGCCTTGGGTGCCTGCCTTCGCCATCTCCCAGCCCTGGGTTCTTGCCTTGCCTCCTTGCCCGGCAGTGTAGCCGGCTAACAAGGGAAGTTGCTCAAGTCCATCTGGTGTATATGGCGGTGGTAGACGGCGCCGAGTCTGTCTGCCTCACGGACAAAGCAGCCCTCTCCAGACGGCTCCCTTTCTTTGAGGGCGGTGGATCCGGGCCGCAAGGATTCGCAAAAAAGGGCGTCTCAAGGAAACTTGTGGATTATTATTTTCTAATTTAGACTAAGATCAGCTTAGCGAGCATTCCTTTGGTTGTTTCGAGATAGTTTTAAGTGGAAGTTAAATGGGTACTATTTCCCCGGCTTTATGAAGCTAGTTTCACAAGCTGCGGCGCTGGGAATGCCAGTGCCCGGCCGGCGGGACGACGCGCTGTGGGCGGCAGCCTCGGCAGCCCTGCCCAACGCCCTGCCCTACCCGGCCGGCGGGACGACGCGCTGTGGGCGGCAGCCTCGGCAGCCCTGCCCGACGCCCTGCCCTGCCCGCCGGCGGGACGACGCGCTGTGGGCGGCAGCCTCGGCAGCCCTGCCCAACGCCCTGCCCTACCCGGCCGGCGGGACGACGCGCTGTGGGCGGCAGCCTCGGCAGCCCTGCCCAACGCCCTGCCCTACCCGGCCGGCGGGACGACGCGCTGTGGGCGGCAGCCTCGGCAGCCCTGCCCGACGCCCTGCCCTGCCCGCCGACGGCCCACTCAGCATGCCAGGCTGTGAACGGCACCCCGTCCTTCTGCACTCCCGGGCAGACCGAGCTGGCAGGCAGTCCTGCGGGGGGCACGTCCCCGAGACAGCGTCGCGGTTGGGAAGAAATAATCAATTGTTTATCTGCGGGCTGCGACTCGTACGTGACACAGTGGCTCGAGCGAGTGAGTAAATGAGCGTGCTGGAGGACGCGAAGGTCGTCCTGAAGTCACCCTGGTGGAATCGCCAACCTCAGACCTGAATCAATTTTTTTTTTTTTTACGGTTGCCTTGCCTCCCTTCTTCCTTTCCGACCACCCTGTCACGTCGCATGGACTCGCCATCCGCGTCGCGCCGCGCATTCAGATATCGTTCTAATTAAACGGCGGCCTCGTTAAAGGCGGCAGCGGCGTTACGCGAGACGCATCCATGAGCGACACATTGAGGCGGAAAGCGACGCCCCCCACGGCGGCGTTCTGAAGGGGATGATGCATCAACAGGACAGATGCCGCCGGTTAGGTTGGGCGAAGTGAGGCCAATGGGGCGCGGAGTTTGACGCAAACAAGGCGAAAAGATGATGTAGGTGGTGCCGACTTGGGGGCTTCCTTGGCGCCGTGAATCTGCCAGTACGGCGGCGCTGCGACTCCCCCCCCCCCCACTCGACACAGCACCGGCCGCCCAGCCGGCGACGCCCTCCACATTCAGAACTACCGGCAGTTCCAGAGTGACGCACGGCGCCGCTTAAATCTCGCGGCCCGAGGCGGCCCTGGCGCGCGGCGCGGCACACTGTATTCTGTTCCGTTTCGTTCTGTCATCGCGATGGCGACGGGGAGGCCGCGCGGCGGAGGCGCCTGGCGCCGCCCTCAAGTAACGGTGGCTGTCTTTGTCGGTTGCAGAGTCTGATGCGCGAGCAGTTCCACGGCGTGGGCATCTGCTTCCTGAACCTGGCCGAGGACATGCAGACCTACATCTGCGTGGCCTTCGCCGGCGTGTGAGTGTCTCGGCCGGCGGCACCACGGCGACGACACGACGCGACGCTAATCCGCTTGTCCTGCCGCCAGGTTCATCATCCCGATCCTGCTGAGCGTCCTGTTCCACGGCCGGGTCCACCTGATGCTCAAGCGGCAGGCTCTGTCCGGCGCCTCCAGGGTCCAGATGTACGAGGAGCGGCTGCGAGCGGCATCCCTGTCCACCGCCGACCCGAGGTAATCCGAGCGCCTTGGGCCGGGCGCCGGGTACAACGCGCGCTTCAGGAGGGCAGCGCTGCCCGTCTGGCGGGGCTGGCGGGGCTGGCGGGGCTGGCAGACGGGACATGCGGGACAGGCGGCGGTGCAGCGTGGTTTTGCTTTGATTTCCGCTTGCCCTGGCCTTAAGCTTGACACTCACCGGAACGTAATGAAAACAAATGGCGGGCGTCCCTTGGTGGTGGGGGGGGGGGGGATGTCCGGCGGAACGGTTCGCAGCGGTGGGCCGCACCCCTTTCGTGAGCGGCCGCATAACACAGCCACGCGCAGCGCGCAGCGTCGCGCAGCGTGCCTGGCGGGCCGGGGCTTTCCCGGGAAAGGAAAAGGGGGTGGTGGTGTTACCGCCGTGACGTCATCGGTGCGAGTGCGAAGTGGACTGGCAACTATCGCGTGGATGCAGTTTGAATAATTGTTTGCCAATGTAACGCGCCGAACCGGAATGCGACAACGTCATTTAGCCTGCATTCGTCGTACCGTGAAAACAAAACAAACAAAAGCAAAACGGCGTTGCGCAAATGGCACTACCCATTGCGCTGGCTGACTTTGACAAAAAGAAAGCGATCCGCCCTTCGGCTGTTACCCCACCCGGGGCCGTGGGCCATGGGCCGTGGGCCGCGGTCGTTTGCGGGGCTTGTCTAGCGCGGCCGTACCAATTGCGGTGATTTCGGCCTCTACGCGGGGTTTCTCTATGACGATTGGGGCTCTCGTGGGTGGCGGGGGTGGCGGGGGTGGCGGGGGAGGATCCGGGCCGGCGGGGCCCCGGCGGGGCTCTGATTCTGATTCCAGCTCCCTGCGGACTGATTCGGAGCGAGTCCGCTCTCCTGCGCCCCCTGGGCCGTCCCGTGAGTTGGAGAGCGACAGAGCAAGACAGAGCGACCAAAGCGCGGCGGAGTCAGCCGTCAGCCTGCTGTCCTAGGCAAGGTTCATTAGGCTGGGGTCGGTCGGCCGGCTCCCGGCCAAGCCGTGAGGGGCCCGATCGGCTTGATCGGCTTGTGAACGGGAGCACTGGTTGCCGTCGTCTGCCTCTGTGGCGCGGTGCGGTTTGGGGGAGAGAGTAGGTGCAAGGCGCGCAAGGCACGAACCGCTGGCTGGCTGGCTGACTTGCTGGCTGGCTGACTGGCTGACTGGCCTGCGCTGTGCTGCGCGTCGTCGGCATGCCGTTTTCGGAGAGGCTTTCCATGTTTGTGGCCAACTTGGTCGCCAAACTGTCGCCGCCGTGACGGGGCCACCGCAGACACTATGCAATATGAATGGCTCGTCCCGTGCCCGCCTGCCGATACGTCAAGAAAGTAAGATGAAACACAGGTGGGGCGCGGTGCTCGAACCCGCGACCTCCGCTCCCGAGGTGGCGCACGCTATGAACAACGCTATGCTTTGCAGGTTCCCCAGCGCCGGGCAGCTGTACACGCTGAGGCGCCACAGCACGACGTGCCGCGCCGGCAGCGTCCAGCAGGAGGCCGAGGAGGACCTTCACCGTGAGCAGCGCACGCAGCGCTTCCTCGTCGCCATGAACCTGGCCTTCGCGCTGTGCCTGCTGCCGCTGATGGTGCTGCGGTGAGCGGCCCACTGGTCACGCGCCATGCATTTACACCACAAAAGTTAGATTGTTAAGAATTAGTACCCCAGGCCTAGTGGTCAGAAGAGAAAGCGGAGAGTAAAACTCCGAAAAAAACAACTGATCTCATCATATTTGGCGTGCTGCGATGGTGAGATGATTTTCGAGTGCACCATCCCGGTTTTCCAATGCAATTGGAGAGCAGGCTCCTGTTTCGGCTCCGGCTGGCCAGCCAGGTGCGCCGTCTGGGCTCCTCTTGCCCATTTTAATTCAACTTCCATTCCGCCTCTCACTCCCGCCCCCCTCTTCCGGGACGAAGCAGTTCCCCTAGAGACCAAAACGAATCGGGGAAGGACCCTGGAATGAATGGGACCGAAATAAAGCTGATGAAGCGTCTGTCTTGCAGGATGGTGAAGCACGTGGTTCAGGAGACGTACTCCAACTCGGGTCACTTCGACATCCTCTTCTGCCTGTTCGTGTGGCTGGCCTTCCTGCCCGCCGTCATCGTCCCCGTGCTGGTGGCCATGTGGACTGCGTCGCTGTAAGTGCCATGGACACAACGCCATTTTTCCTCCCGCTCTTTTTCGATTTTGCTCTGTTGGAAGCCGACCCATCACTGGTCCGGCGCGTGCCGCTCCGCGCTCGCAGTGCGTTCAGTGCGTTGGCGTGCCAGAGGGGCTGAGTGCCGGCCGGCCAGCCCGGCCCGCTCATGCGCGTCGTGTCCGTACATCACTTGATTATCGCGGTCGGGTGGACATCGCGGGACAGAGCGAGTGCAGAGGGGGGTGGTGGCGTGCATAATAGCAGCCAGTGCTGCTGCGCTGCGTCGCTGCGGTACAAGTTCAATTAGTTTCCGTTTGGGCCGGCCATCGCCGCCACAGTGTGGCCACACCCCACCGCGCCCTGACCCCGCCACGGCCCGCGCTGGGCGAAGGAACACGAAGGAGGGTCCCTGAGGGGAGGCAGCAGCGGCAGCAGCCCCGGGCCGTGGGCCCCGGGAGGGGTCGCCACGCCACGCCACGCCGCGCCGCGAGACGCCGCGCCCATCTCATCCATTAACACCATTAGCGAGCGCTGCTCGGCCCCTCGCGGCGTAGGCAGCAGCCGGGGGCACGCGCCGCGACGCCAGCTGGGCTGCCTGCCTCCCGGGCGCAGCCTGCCCACCCGCCAGACAGGACAGAGGCGCGTTTCGGGGGCGCCAATTTTTATTCGGACTGGCTGGCCGTGCTGCCGCTTCGTTCTTACCGTGCTGCCGTTCTTAACGACGTGCTCGACGTGCTCGGGGCGGCGACAACCATTTTATCCCTCCCCTGGGCACGTTGAGCGCAGCCACACACACCAATGCATTTGCATACAGTGGAATAAAGAGACTAAAACAAAACACCGGGAAAGGGGGGGAAGGGTCTGCACGACTTTTCTGGAGTATTAAATTGGCGCAGTCGGTTACCGAGACTTGTTTTTGTTGTCGCAGGCCCACGTGGACGGGTCGCCTGCAGGAGTGGCTGTGTCCGAGCCACGCCGCCAAGTTGGCGAGCAGCGTGAACGGTGGCGCCCTGGACCACCCCCTCCACCCGGTCCACCCCCTGCCGCTGACGCTGCCGCCGCCCCGCTGCCCCGCCAGCCCCATCCACGGGCTGGCCGTGCTGGGCGGCCCACGCGGCAGCAGGGGCAGCGGCGTGGGGCTCACCATGGCCATGCAGCCCTCGCCCGACGTGGTGCCGGAGACCAACATCTCGCTGTGAACGAACCCGTCGCTTCGAAACTAGGATTAGTACATAAATATGCTGTAATAATAATAATAATAATAATAATAATAATAATAATAATAATAATAATAATAATAATAATAATAATAATAATAATAATAATAATAATAATAATAATAATAATAATAATAGGGTATTTCAGCGAATCTTGAAACGGAAGTAAGAGGAACACAAGTAAGTGCACAACTTCCGTCCCCTCGCCTGTGTGAGGAAATAAAGATGGCTGCCCCTTCAGCCCCCTCTTCAGGCGAGGGGACGGAAGTTGTGCACTTACTTGTGTTTTGCTTACTTCCGTTTCAAGATTCGCTGAAATACCCTATTATGATTATAGTGCCGCAGCACCCGCTTTAGTAGTGTATGGTGTAGACGTAGAGAGGCGCTATCATCTAGACACCAGCCCGATTGGACTCCCCGCTCGTTTCTCGTGCAAATCGCCCCCTTTCGTTACACCTCACTGGACTGCCACGAACCTGAGCCGTGCACCTAGCGAGGTGTAGCGAAGCCGTAATAGCAGAGCCAGCAGTAGTTTTGTGTATCTCCATGACAATTAAGCGGCCATCTTGTAGAATCTTTGCACCATGAAAAAAAAGAGTAAAGAAAAGCAGCTTCAATTGTTTTTTTTTTTTTTTTTTACTCGTGTCGCTGTTGGGCTGCCTACTTCGGCAACGATATTTGTTGTTGGTACGCATTTACTTACTCGTATGACGGTCCTGTCCTCTGTTTACATTGTGTTTTTGGTGGTGTCTGAAGCGTGACTGACTTTCTAAGCAATTTGCTCACTAATTTTGACCGATTTGTAGGTTCATGGTAGTACCGCCGTAGTGGTTTATCGTTGTTAGACGCGAATGAGTGAACGTAAGTCATTTATTTTTTACTTAGATGTTTAATTTTTGAAGTTTAGAAGTTACCGTAACATACAAGTTATTCGTTCCATGTTTAGCAGGATGTAGTGTAGGTCATATGTACATAAATATAGTTTCCGTGAATGATTGTGAATTTGCATATCAAAAAGAATGTTAATTTATTCCTGAACATGCTGTTGTTGGATAGATTGTGTGTGCCAATAAATGACATCTGGAATATGACTTGAGTTGAATTTCACACACTGTATCAAATATATATTTCACACACAAAACTCCTATTGCGGCCACACGACGTCCTCGATCCAGGCGACGTAGAAGGACACCTTGGTGTAGACGGCGGGCAGCCCCAGTCCGCACTCCTTGCCGAACGAGGTGATGCCCACCACCTCGAAGGCGCAGGGGTTCTCCGGCGTCACCCTTTGCAGAGGGCCTCCCGAATCTCCCTGCAATCGAACAGACCAACGTCGCACTGAGAGCATGCAATAACATACGGCGGCCATCTTCTCTTGCTGCAGGACTGCGAATAGATGGTTTACTGCAAATAGTATGTCTGGGTATTCGCAGCCCGTCCCATCAACAACGAAACGGAGAACATGGCCGCCGTATGTTATTGCATGTTTCGTTAATTTCTACAACTGCTCCTTCCAATCGAAATTTAAACCGTCCGGATGTGCCCCGTGTCCGAACTTGGTTACCAGTCACTGACGGTGGCATGCGATAGAAGCGCAAATTGAGATTCCGTTTGCGTTGGTTTGCGCGCGTGGTGTGTGAGTGCGCGCTGCCGGCACTCTCGGGCGACGCATTGGCAGACTCGACTTTTACCCAGCCCGCGCTGCTGCTAGCTGCTGCTAGCTGCTGCTAGCCTGCCGGCCCGGTGACAACCACATGACAGGACTGCGGCAGAAAGCAGCCCCACCCCCTCCACTCTCACAAACACTCCCCCTCCCGCTTCCCGCGCCGTGATGTATGGCTTGTCGATTCGACTAGACTGTGATGAAAATTCTGTCGGCGTGGTGCGTCCCAACCGGCGCCACGTAGTCTCTCAGTCCCTCTGGCCGCGACGCCACGCCACGCCACGCGAGGCGGCGCGGCGATTTTGATTTTGGCGGCGGCCAGCACATCCATCAAGGACCGGGATGGCCTGCCCCTCTGGCCCTGGGCCCGGCAGGCCCGGCGGAGCGGGCAGCGCGATGGAGGGGGTGGAGTGCCAGGGGCGGTGCCAGGTAAGGGCGTCTAGGTTGGTCGCGGGCCACGGACTCCACAAAGGTATCGGAAATTGGCGCCTGCACGGGACGGAGTGCACGGTACTCCGAGTGACGCATCGTCGCGCCCTCTCCGGACCCGCCCCCAAGGGGCCCAGTCGCAAACTCACTTTCGATTCGGGGTCGAATCGACGTCCATGAAGTCACTAATGGCTCGAAGTAATTTCGTTTCTCATCTCGAATTTTCACAAAAATCGGAGTAGCGAGAAGTCTGACCTTTGGATTTAAAGTGCATATGTCGAATCGAGGAACCGCGAGGAACTTATTACTCCCCCGATCAGCGGCGATTCGACCCCGATAATCGTAAATGAAATTCCGGTCCGGGGGGGGGGAGAGAACACCAGTGGTCACCGCTCCTTTTGTGTGCCGGAAAATGGTTTTCCGGGTGACTTCCCCCTTTGACGCAGAGAGCGGTCGCCGCACGGCCGGGTCGGGTTTCGCAGCCACACGCCGATCGCTTACACGCCGCCAGCCCCCCTCGCCAGCAGGAGCACCCGGCGCCTCTGGGCCGTCGCGGTTAGCTCGTGGCACTCGGACGATTCCTGGAAGCGGCAGACTCGAGAGGCCCGTGTGTAAACAGCAAGCCCGAGGCGGGGGGCGTGCAGCGCGCGGGGCCCTGGCCGGCGGAGTGGCACGGCGTCCGCCCCCCGGGACTGCCAAGTCCACCTGCAAGTGGTTTATCTCTGCTCGCTTGAGGCCCCATTTGCTGATCGGTCTGCCCCACGCCACCCCGCCTCGGCCTGTTCCTCCCCCTCTCTCCCCGGTCGTGGAAGTTTGGAATGCAAGATGCTGTCGCGACGCTGGCAACCCTTTCTCCATCCATCCAGCCGAGCCAGCCAACGCGCTGCTAGGCCTCGCGCTGCTAGGCCTTGGCCCGCAGCCCGTCCGGCCGCCAGCCGCGCTGAGCAGGGTTGGCAGGGTGCACCCCCCCCCCGCCTGGCAGGTGCGTGGCTTTCCGGTTGAGTCGCCCTGTACACCAGGGCAGTGTAACTGAGGCGTGCGCTTCTGGCAGGCCGTCAAGAACCACGCCGTCGACAGGCTCCACTCCGTGCTGCCCGCGCATGCAGGGCCGATGGTGTGAGGCTACCCACCTGGCACGTGTCCTTGTTGGAGTGTGGGTCTCCCGCGCACAGCATGCCGGGGCCGAGGCCGTGCTGGAGGCGATGGCGCTGGCCGAGGCCGTTGGCGCCGTCCGGCTGGAAGGCGCGCGCGCAGGACGAGCGGGCCCAGACCCGCAGCGGTACTTTCTGCAGCACGTCACTCGCGTCGCCGGCTGTCGACAAGAAGGGTGAAATGACTCGGTGAGGACGAGTCCAGCGCGTCTCGCCGCCCTGCCGCGCCCTCAATTCAATGAATGTCGCGTCATATTTGTTTGAATGTGACTTTTGTCTCGTTCGTTTGAATGTTGATCCACGTTCAAACGAACGTGACACCCTAATTTAACGGCCGTGTCACGTTCAAACGAACGTGACAAAATTCACATTCTAACGAATGTGACGTCACATTCGTTGAATAACAGTTCTGCCGCACCCTGTCGCGCCCTGCGCTCTGCAGAGCGCCTAATGAAAAAATTGCAATCTAAAAAAATTACAAAATTTCTAAAAATTATAAAAATTTAAAAAAATCTCAAATTTTTTTTAAAAAAAAATCAAGAAATTTTGTAAAACGTACACAAAATTTTTGAGTTGCTTCCCCCTTGGGGATTGCCGTGGAGTTCACAAATAACTCTTCTGGAAAGTTTCCACATCGCAGAAAAGATGTGTTAGACTAACACTGTTAGTGCGTGTCAGTGGATGGAGGACCTTGAACCCCCGACCCGGCGGGTAAACTCCTTCACCTACCGTACGAGAGCCTGCCCCAGCCCGTCGCCACTACCAGCGACTCGGCGGGGAGGTCGTCGAGGTGCAGGTCCGCGCTCGGGGGCGGCAGGCAGGCGGGCCGCACGCGCTCTGACAAGGGTAGCGCGGCGTCCAGGCGAAGCAAGGCCACGTCGTGGTAGCGCGCGGGCGGCGCGTACTGGGGGTGCGGCACGACCTCCTTGACGGCCGCGTCCATGGCGGCGCGGGCGGAGGGCGGGGCGCTGGCGAGAAACGGCGTCCCCACGCGGACGACGACGGGGCTCCCCCTAGAGGACACGCACACCGTCTCAGAGCACGCGGATATACGCCCCTTCTCGACCTCCACTCCTCTTGGCAGGGAAGTTTAAGGTGCGCCCTTAAAGTTTGATGAATTGGTGACGTTTTTTAAAGTATCACAAAGTTTTAAATTAAGGAGCACGCCGTCGACTCTTCGCACAGTTCGTGTGGTGTACGCGCAAACCTCACTCACTCACACTCACTCACCAGCCCGTGTGTGTGCAGTGCGCCGCCGTCAGCACGAACTGGTCGCTGATGAGGGAGCCGCCGCACAGCCAGCCCAGCTCGCCGCCGCTGCGGAAGCCCACCGCCGCCTGCACGGACAAACTGTCAACACATTTTGGCGCGGCGTAGGGAACCACGCAGGACTGCTTTTATTGCATTTCCTCATTTCATGTTGGCTGCTTTCAAAAAAAGATTTTAAAAAATGACTGAGAGAGCACCGAGCAGACCCACGTACACGTACGTGCAACATTTTCCCTTCGCTAAAGGAAGCCGTTTGCCATTCCCGATGCAAATTGGCTGCCTTCCCGCAATGTTACCGCTGCCGGTGCCCAAGGCCGCGGCGGCCCTGGCTTTGGCTTTGATGCATCTCGGTGGTTGCTGCTGCTCACCATGTGGGGGAACTCGTTCTGGGACGCGTTCTGGCCCCCGACGACCAGCGAAATGGGGTTGCTGCAGTCCTCCACGTGCGCTAGGTCGTCCCCGTCGTCCCCGCTGAGCAGGGAGTTGGCCTGCAGCTGTTTCCGGGTCGCCCTGGAGTACCGCTCGCACACTGCGGGCCGAGCCGAATTACAGTGGCTGCGGGCTCGCCTCCAAACCGGGAGATAACATGAAAGAAGCTGCTCTGCCATTATCTCTCGACCAAAACCACCAAAGACAAAAAAATAACCGGATATGGACAACAGTTTCATCCCTAGGTTAGAGTCCTATAGGACTCTACCCTAGGTGAGGGGCCATTCCTATCCGACAAACCTCAAACGGAAACGCAGCCGAACAAAAACCCTTTTCGCACTGGTTTCGGTTAAGGATTTCTCATAGGAACTTCCCAAACCAGAAAAGTCCAAGAAGTTTTAGTTTCTCCTAGTGCATGTCCGTTTCAGTTTGTTCGGAACATTCTCTTGGGGGAGCAGTGTGGCCAGTGCGACAGAGACCTCCAGGAGGAAGAGGAGAGGATATCAGATTTACATACTCTGCCTGCTCCTGGCGCCGGGGTTTGGTGCCTGCAGGCGGGCACGGCCTTCTGGAGTCGGTCCGCTGGGCTGCGGCTCGCTGTAGTGCTGCTGCTGGCTCGGCGTCGGAGCTTCCGGCGGGGAGGACGTCGTCGTCCAGGGTTCTCGCGCCGCGCCCTGGCCGTGCACACTGTGATGAGCCCCGGGCGGGGCGCCCCAGGGCGGCGGCACGGAGGGGCTGTGTCCCACTGGCAGCGATGCTGCCGAGCGATCCTGCTGGCTGTCGGGATGGTCCTGCTGGTGGGAGTGGACCTGTTGAGGGGTGGAGTAGTCCAGCGAGGGCTGCGAGTAGGGTTGCTGAAGGTAGGAAGGAACTTGTTGGGGGTTGGAATGATATTGCTGGGGATGGGAATGGAGCCGTTGGGGGTGGGAGTAGTCCTGCCAGGTGTTGGATTGTTCCTGGCGTGGAAGCTGTGGGTAGCCCCGCTGGGTGTAGGGAAGGTCCTGGTGCTCGGCGATGCTCGGGTTGTCCTGCTGCACGGTGGACTGTCGAGACGTAGCTTGCTGCCAGGAAGTGAAGCCCCGCTGTGCGTGGGCAGAACTCACCGCCACCCCATCCCACTGCGCGTCCGGCAGCGTGGCGTGAGGTCGCTGCAGGAAGGCGTCTGGCTGGCCCTGTGGTTGGGGGCGGTATTCGTTCTGCCAGAACAGCCTCTCCTGGGCTGCGCTCTGCCCCGCGAAGGCCCGCTGCCAGGCCGGGGGCTGCTGCAGGCCCGGCGCGGCCCAGCGCTGGGGCTCCAAGGATTGCTGAGGCGCCACAACTTGGCCGTGCTCCGCGGGGCCCAAGTGCTGCCTCCCGGGAAGCTGCCTTTCAAAGTGCCGGTACTCTAATTGCCTACTCTCGAACTGCTGGCCCTGGGATGGCCGCCAGGGCGCTGCTGCTGATGCTTCGGGAAAGTAAGCCGCCTGGCGCGAGGGGAGTCCGGGCCGCCGCTCCGCCCCGCCCCAGGCCCCGCCCCGGGCCCCGCCCCAGGCCCTGGCGTGCGCCGCGCGGCGCGAGGACCCCGACAGCGCCAGCGGGTTGACGGCGTTGTGCAGGTCGTTGTTGCCGAGGTCGGTGACCAAGCCGTGGTCGCCGGGGACGAAGCGCTTCATGTGCGCGTGGAGGACGCGGGCGGCGGTGGGCGGCGGCAGGCAGCACACCAGGCCGTCGCCGCACGTGGACACCCTGCGGGGGCGGCCCTCCAGGTCGCCGCCGACCCACAGCACCCGGGAGTCCGGGCAGCGCTCCGGCCGGTCGCAGGTGATGGGCGTCTCGCCGCGGCCCTCGTGCTCCGGACACCACCTGGACTCTACAACAAAGCCTCATTGTTGTCACGCATGAAAAACATATCGTGGAAGCAGCAGCCCTGCAATGATTCCTCATCAACATCCGCCTGGAATACCCGGCCTAAAACGGCGCTCGTTTCCTTAATGAGAGGCGCCGCAGTCACGCGATGTTTGCCGAACGAGCAGAACGCCGCTTGTCTATGCGTCTGACCGACGGCGTCATTGCCTGCCGGCCGCGCTGCCAGGTTTAGGAAGTTAGGTCCACGAAACTTCACGTATTTGTGCGCTCACACACAGGGACAGAGACACACACAGTCACGTAGATTACTCCGCACACCCAGGAGGTACTACATTATGAGAAATACTTCACTACACTTAACACTGCTAGAGGGTTTGGTTCTGCATGAATTTCCTTAGCCAAGGCATGTTGCTCCTGTCTCGGCCCACAGTGTCCCGGCATTTCCTGTCTAGAGACCTTAGTACTACACAACACTACACTTAGTATTTAGGTCTCTAGTCCTGTCCCGCCGGTGGGCCTGGCCCCTGGTGGCGGCGCCGGCCCTGAGTGTGGCTGGCCACCATTCTCTCGGTCGCCTCTTGGAGCGCCACTGGGGGGCGGCACTCTCGAGGTTCAAGGTTCGCTGTGGCTAGCGATGGAATAATTCGTTTTTTCGTTATTCTCGTTTTTTTCGGAGTCAAGCGTCATCAGCCATTCTCCATGGAAGGCGAAATATATTGAATTGATTTACAGGCAATCGTAAAACGGTGGTGCCATCAGAGGACAAGGCGCGGTGTGGAATGCGCAGCGCACCGGGGCGTAAACAACAGCCGTAGAGGCTCCGCGACGGCCGCGCTAGACCGCCCCTCAACACGGAGCACCATTTTATCATTTAACTCGAAAGGCGTCGCTCCGGCGGGCCGCGCCGCCTCTCAGGCCGATATCACATTCTCCGAACCAAATTATGAAACTTTTGAAATGATGAGGCGCCGGCCGGCCGACCGATGGCGCGTTCCGTCTCTGTCACGCCTGCCCGCGACGCCCCTCGAGACAGACAGAGCGCCGACAGCGGCGGGGTAATAGCTGACGTCTCTGGTCGGACGATCATTTCGCCGGCAGGCGTCGGATGCACCTCCGCCAGCTTCGCCTGCTCCGCCTCCATTCAGGTGCGGCTCGTTATAACGCGCTGCCGGTCTTTCCATTTTCCCCTTCCGCGTTTGTCTGCCGGTTCTGCGTACCCATCTGGTAGCGCTGCTGCTGCGCGCCGCAGAGCGCGGCGTGGAGCACGGCGGTGGACACGAGCAGGCCGAGCACCAGCATCGCTGCACCGGACCGCCGCATCTCGCAGAGTAATCTGATACAATCCTCTTACAAGGGCGAGGGAAACGGTAAAACCATTTCACAGTTTATGAAGCACACACACGCGCGCGCGCGCTCACACGCCCTCACTGTCGAACCATCGTCGCAACGCGGCGGCCGGGCTACAACTGCTTTAACGGCGGCGCGGCCGGCCGCCGACCGGCTCCCGGACAGACTGGCAGGCTGAGTGACGCGGCAGGCGCGGCAGGCGCGGCCACCTGGACCTGGAGCCCCGCGCGGGGAGGCCGCCGGCGCGAGGCTGCGGAGCGCGAACAGGCGCCGCGCGGTGGCGTCCCACTGCCCACAGCGCGGGGTGAACGACAAAACAGTGGGTTGCCTCCGAAGTTGCTCGTCGAAAGCCAGAGTCGATGTCGACCTGCAGCTTCGGTGACAGCATGGATCGCATGGGCGTATCCGCGGGGACTCTAATGGCCGCCCTGAACTTCGACGGGGGCGTTGTCGTAGTTTTCGCTCGTCCCGAGGACGAAGCCAATCCTGTATTTCTATGTCCCGCAATCGAAAACCGTAAGCCGGATTAGTCTGGTTGTTTGGAGAGATGATGATTGTTATGGTGCACTGCACTCTCCCGTTTGAATTTTATTGTTTGTCCTGTAGGCCTGAAATTCCCTGCGAGTCGTTGACGTCACCCCGGACTCGGTGCTGGCCGTCCGTGCGCTCCCACGCCGTCGGGGAGGAGCAGAAGCACATTGCGTCCATCAAAAACTCGCTAAGCAGTAGCGCCTCACGCGTGGCTCCACACACAGGCTGAGCGAGAGAGAGAGAGAGAGAGAGAGAGAGAGAGAGAGAGAGAGAGAGAGAGAGAGAGAGAGAGAGAGAGAGAGGAGAGAGAGGAGAGAGAGAGAGAGAGGAGAGAGAGAGCGGAGAGGAGAGAGAGAGGGAGAGAGAGAGAGAGAGAGAAGAGAGAGAGAGAGAGAGAGAGAGAGAGAGAGAGAGAGAGAGAGAGAGAGAGGAGAGAGGAGAGAGAGAGAGAGAGAGAGATATTTTTATGTGTTGTTTTATTGGGTGGAATTCTGCTTATCCATTTTGGCCGGGGAAGGTTTGAATTTTGTGACAGACAGAGAGAAAGAAAACGACCAGAAAACGGATAGACGGTGACTGGTCTCGAACCCGGACGGCCCACTGTTCCCACGCCTGCCGGTCCTACCTGACGGGCCGCCGAGGGCCGAAGCGCCGCGGACACGACAACTGCAGGCGAGGCCCGCTGCCCGCAGCCCGTCAGCGGCGCCCTCGAGACCGCGTGGCCGTAGCCGTGTGTTGTTGGCGCCGCGGCGCCGCGCGGGCCGTCGTCTGATCGGGTTACGTCCTGCGCTGGCTGGCCGTCGCGACGCTCGCCTCAATTCAACTGGAAATAAGAGCGCCAGACCGGCAGTCTGCAGCAGGCACTGCAGGGCCATCGCGGCGGCACAGCGCATCGCCGTGTCGCTGCTGTCCTTGGCGGCGAGGGCAGCGCAGCGCGGTCATAACGACGGCCGGCGCCACACCCAAGAGGCGATGATGTGGGCGGCAGCGGGTGGGGCCATTGGTGTGTGTGTGTGTGTGTGTGTGTGTGTGTGTGTGTGTGTGTGTGTGTGTGTGTCTGTGTGTGCTCGGTGAAGGCTGCGCATCGAACTCTACCAATGAGCACCGTTTCATTCGTTAATCGATCTTGTCGTGCGCACACAAACAAGAAGTGCGCTTTTTTTCAATTCTTTCTCACTTTAGCCGGCGGCGTTCCTCGATTGCAGGCAGCGTTGACGTCAACCGTATGCAGCCTGTTCGTTGTGGGTGTGTGTGTGCGCGCGTGTTTGTGCGTGTGACCCCTTACTTTGAGCTCGTACCTTCGGCTATGCAAAGGGGTGCGCGCCCCACACGGCCCGCCCCACCCGCCCCCCGCCCCACACGGCCCACGCCCCAGCGGTAAAGACTTTACTTTCCTTATTTCGGATTTCCCAACTTATGAAACATGGCGGCCAGGCACCGCGCCACACCTGCCGCGCCGCTCCGCACTTTTAAACGTAAATCCCCGGCACGCCGCGCTAAATCACGCCCCTTTCGCCCAAGGGCGCCAGAGAAGGGGTTCGTCGCTACGCCTCTGTCGCGCGCATGGCCGTGCCCCGCAGGGGTGCGAGAGAGACGGCGTGACGGAGTGGCGGCACGGAATCAGCCTGGTGGAGGCGGCGGCGCGAAAAACAACGGTTTGAACGGTAAAGTGGGATAGATGGCCACGGCGGCGGAATGGGGGCCATGGAGGCCCATAACGCGGCCTCATTTACTCTCCTCGAGCGCATCAATAAGTGCGGAGGTCATTGATCTGTTGTTGTTGTTGTTGTCATTGTTGTTTGTTTGTTTGTTTGTTTGTTTGTTTGTTTGTTTGTTTGTTTGTTTGTTTGTTTTTTTTTGTTTTTTTTTAAATCAAGAGTCTCCATCCTGATGAATGTCCCGGCTGTCGACCCGGGAATCAATGCAGACGAGACTACGGCGCTGTTATGACTGGCCGGCCGGTGTAGAATACGGCTTTATTTCCCACGGGCCGCGTCAAGCAGTTAGTGTCGTATGCCATTCCAGGAACGCAGGGGCGTGGGCTGGCTGCTCGGGCTGGCTGCTCGGGCTGGCTGGTGGGGCTGGCTGCTGGGGCTGGCCGCTCGGGCTGGCCGCTGGCCGCCGCAGTGACGTAGCCCGCTGAATGAACGTGGTAATTCCCCGCGTGCCTGTTTCAAATATTCCACCGGGACCCCCCGGTTGAATGACGCCCAGCTGCAGTGGTCCGCTTTGGTCGCGCTGCCTCTCGCGCGCCGTGCGTCGCGGTGGACTCCATGAGCGCGAGGGAGACGGATCGGCGAGCGAGCTGCAGACTGCCGGGTCGGAAATAGTCGGCGCCTCGTCGTTGTCATCCGTCTTTCTGTCCGGCTCGAAATCCATTAGCGCGGAACGACGTGTCGCGATCGGCGCTGCTTTTGTGGCCGGCCAGGCTGCTTTGGAAAACAAAGCGCGTCGTGTATATTGCGTGGCGGCCACGGTGCCAAAAAATTGATTTTACTGACAGAGCACTGATTCAATTGAGTGTTGACACACGGGGAGACTCGGAACAAGTCGCAACTGCCAAAAATGTGACAATCTAGATCCACATTTTTTGGAGGAAGCACCGCACGCGCGGCATCGCCCAGCCAGCGCCACCTCCGCCACTCCTGCTAATTAGAATCGCCAACCTGTTTTCAGATCCTCACCCGTTCCCACCGCTCTGCACCGCATTGCCACGTGGCCCCACGCCGCCCCACGCCGCTCCGCGCGATTTGAGTAATTGGAGTCGACGGCCAACTTCAAACCGAGCCCACTGTCCGTGTACTCCGTGCTGCGGCGCTGGGCGCCCCCGACGGCTGGCGGGCAGGTTGCGTCCGGGGCGGCGCACCCCTTCTTAATGCCGGATCCGCGGAGGCAGCCGCCCTGTCGCAATAATTAATTTTTATGCCTTTCGGGCCGCGTGCGAGAATCCGGGGCGGCGATGGAGAACAGGCGCTGCTGTTGGAGCGCGGCCACCGCCATTAGGACGCGGGCCGGGCCGCCAGCGCGCCAGCGGAAAGGAGAGACTTTGTTGTTCCAACCGATTTGTGGAGAAAAGGAAAGCACCGTGAGCTGGGCGGCCGATGCCGGCGCTGGAGCCAGTGGGCCCGCGGGCTGGGCGGCTAGTCAGTCCAAAGAGCCCGTTCACTCGGCGCACTGGAGGTGCCATGTCGGGAAGGCTGCCAAAGCGGCTTTTCTACACCCACAGTGCGAACGGCCAAAAGGCCATGCAGCCCTGGGGCCCAGGACTCGGCCAAAGGCCCACAGCAGAAACAGCCGCGCCTGAGTTTTCCCGCATCTCCCCGGCCTCAGCCTCGGGCTCCCCAAGACGTTGGTCTCTCAGAATCGGCAGCGGACCTCTCCTGGTCTAGCCTATCATGTTCATGTTATTGCATGTCTCCCTTTTATGTTCCTCCCCTTGTGATTGATTTTTCTTCCTCTTCTTTCCTCGCCGGGATGGCTTCTGCGACGTGATCCAAGAGTCAGCAGGACCACCGCCCCGCGATTATTCTTATTTCTTCGCCGGTACATCGTCATCCGTGAATCTTTGCGTGGTAGAGGCCATCCCCGCCCGCTCGGGATTCCCCCCCCCCTCTTTTCTTTTCCCTGCGCGCGCCCACCTCTTGGGCTTTGAACACAAGACCGAGAACGCACCCACAACAATCATTTGTCTTGGGGCGAGCCATGTTTGTTGTCTCTGTCCCTCTGGTCCCTCTCTGCTTGCTTGGCTCTCTTCTACACTCCCCAACCCCCCCGCAATCCCGAGGCACTCTTCGCTTTGCCACGGCGGGTCGAATCAGAACGGGTGGACAGGAAACATTCAGGTGCAGCGCTGAAGCGGATGGATTGTTTTGTACTAGGTATTCTTTATTTTTACGTCTTTTCAGCTACACTAGGGATCTTTTTGATTATAAACATATGGCGACACCACTGCGTCCCCTGAATCCGGCGGACGTACGATGCGACGAGAAACACAACTATTACAATTCACTGGAATCATCTCACGATGCCCATACTTGCACAAGCAGTCCTTTTTTTCTTTCTTTCTTTTCAAAACAAGTTTTGCAGAGATGACACATTCCGATGAGTTTGAACCATCCATCATGAGGTACGAAGGGAAATGAAATGAAGACAAAAATGGAGATGCGTCGATGAGAACAAGGTTGCGGCGACCCGTCCTCCACCCCACATGGGGGGCGGGCCGTCCCTGTGCCCCAGAATGACGGCTGTGATGGCGGCGCGGCGTCGGGGTGGATGACGAGGTGCGTGCCACTTGCCGCCCCGATTGCCCTCCATCTCGCTGTCCCTGGGCGTGGCCGGCCGGCCGGCATGGCCCGCCCTATGGCCGCCCTGGCGCCCCATTAAACAAACCCTGACAGCCTCGGGTTCAAACACCCACCCACGTCCGTTTTTTTTTCTCTTTCGCCTTAGGTTCGCCTCTACTCAACGGGGAAGCCCAGCGCGTCCGGGTCCGGGAAGCTGATGGCGCCGAACGTCTTTTTGTGGACGTGGTCCTCGTCCTGGCCGAGCCGCGTGGAGCACCACGGACAGGGCTCCGCGCGGGGCCGCGGGGGCCGCGGCGGGCCGGCCGTTCGGGGCGGCATCGGAGGGGAGGGGCGGGAGGGGCGGTGAGGCGGCGTCGGGAAATGATGCGGGTAATGGTGGCGCTCGGGCCAAGCAGGCCCCGGGGACGTCGAGGACGCCGGACGGACGTGCTGCCCGGCCTCGTGGTGGTGGTGGTGGTGATGGTGATGGTGGTGGTGGTGCGCGCCTGCCGCGACGCGCCGCTCCTTGTCGCGCCTCGCTTGTTGTGCTCCGCGGTCCCCCCGCGGCGGCTGAGCCGGCTGAGGCGGCGGCGCCGTTAGTCAGGACGACGTCGGCCAGACCACGTCCTCGATCCAGTCGAGGTACGCGGACACCCTGATGTACACGCCCATGCCGCCGCACAGCTGGCCGAAGGACGTGATGCCCACGATGGAGTAGAGACCGAGCGGCTTCTCAAGCACCTGCAGCGGGCCGCCCGAGTCACCCTGCAACAACAGCAGCACTTAGGGCGGGCCGCGCTCATGCGGTCGGGACGGGCTGGCGTTGTCTGCGCGTCGGCAGCAGCAGGGCAGGCGTCAGGATGCTTGGCCTGGAGTTGACCTCCACCTGGCAGCCCCTGCATTCCGGCCGAGGGGGAAACAACTGGCCAAATACATGTACGCCAACAATTTAAATGTCAAAAAATTAAAAGAATTTTATTGAAAAATTTAAAATTTTTTATTAAAAAATTTGAAAAATTTTATGGAACAATTTAAAAAATTCTATTGAAATTTTTTAGAAATTTTGAAGATTTTTTGAAGAAATAACGAAAAATGCATTTTTTACTGCCCTCCCCAGTGTGCTTCAAACCCACAGCAATGCGCATTCACCATCATGTGCCGTGGTGGCTGGAGGTGTAGACGCGTCAGATTCCCGGTATGGAGATCGGCGGTTCATATCTTACTACTTCACAACATTTTTCTCTGACCGCTGCTCATTGTCGCGTCAAGAACCCGCTTCAATCGATGTGAGACATGAGCCGTGGTGGCTGAGGCCGTTAAGGCGTCCGACCCTGACCGTGAGGTCCGGGGATCGAATCCTAACACTTCCTTTCATTTTTCGACTGGCTTCCTCCCACTGCGACTCAAACCCGTCGTCCAACACTCGGCAGACGTGCAAGTCAGGGTGGTGTAGTGGTCTAGGCTCAATCCAGGCCATTACACCCGGGTGTCTAAAAAGCAGTCCGCTTCGGCGGATTGGCCTCGGCACTGGTTCGATCCCCGATCGAGTCAGCCACTCGAGATTGGTCGCGAGTGGGTCCATTCCGATTCGTCGGATGGAGTTGATAAGTCCTTTGAAGCTGGCCCACTGACTGCATGTTCGGGTCTGGGAGCGCCGGACAGCGGGTGTACCATTTGGGTACCGACCAGCCTGCGCAAACAAAAGCTCCCAAAACTACTCTCTCTCTCTTTCTTTCTTTCTCTGTCTCTCTATCGTCTCTGCCTTACTCTACTCTGCCCATGTTGGGCCGTGTCGGCGGCTCGGGTCCTACTGGGTCCCCCGGCGTACGATATCGAAGTCGCTGGATCGGATTAACCCCAGTTACCTGATAGCACCGGTTCCCATCCCGAACACCGAAGTAAAGCAGGAGGCCTCCCCATTAAGACTGGGGAGGGGGTGTAGAGTTCCATTTTTTAGAAATTAAAAAATTTCAAAAAATTTTAAAAATTCAAGAAATTTTGTAAAACGTACACAAAAATTTTGAGTTGCTTCCCCCTCGATTCCGGCTGTGCCCCTGCCCCCGCCCCCGCCGCTGCCGAGGACTCTCCTCAAGCGTCCTTGCTTGACACCATCGTGGGGGCACTCAGTATAATTGTCTGTTAAGGCAGCTCCACTCCGAGGTGGCGGCCCCGGGGCTTCCGCCCGCTTCCACCTGAGTGCGCGCATACACAGACAGATTCCTGAGAAGACGGTGGCTTCGCAGCCTTCGAAGGAAATCGTTTGTCATACAACCGATTTAGTTTGTTTTCCTCTGCTTCCTAAGAGGGGTCTCGTCGCGCCGGCTCACCCCGACGGAACGCCCCACACTGCGAGGGGAGGCTCAGAGCGACGGGCACTGCCGGCCCCTCGGCGGCTGATCGCGCGGCCCGAGCAAAGGTCGTGTGCCTTCGTTAGGTTTGCCGTCTGTGGCAGGTCGCCGCCGCCGCCGCCGCCGCCGCCGCCCCGCCGGCCCGCTGGTCCGGAATAGAGCGACACCGGCGGGGCGGGACGAACGAGGTCGCCGCATCGGCCGCCTCAAAGCACTCCGTCTGAATGCTTCTTCGTCGCGCTGCCTCTCTCGCGCCGTCCACTTCGAGAGAGGGGAGAGAGAGAGAGAGAGAGAGAGAGAGAGAGAGAGAGAGAGAGAGAGAGAGAGAGAGAGAGAGAGAGAGAGAAAGAGAAAGAGAGAGAGAGAGAGAGAGAGAGAGAGAGAGAGAGAGAGAGAGAGAGAGAGAAAAAGAGAGAGAGAGAGAGAGAGAGAGAGAGAGAGAGAGAGAGAGAGAGAGAGAGAGAGAGAGAGAGAGAGAGAGAGAGAGAGAGAGAAAGAGAGAGAGAGAGACGTCGTTACGAACCAGGCACGTGTCGGCGATGCCGTTGCTGCCGCGCGCGCAGAGCTGCTCCGGCCGGATGCCCCTGGCGAGGCGCGCGGACTTGGCCTTGGCGAAGGACGCGTTGCACCGCGACAGCGGCACCTGGTCCATGCCGGCCTTCATCAGCACGTCCGAGGTCTGGTCGAGCTCTGGAAGCAGAGAGGGTGGCAGCTATCCGACTGAGACGAGGAGGACATGCACGGCATCGGGGGCCGCGGCCGGCGGCAACCTGTGGAGCGGAGGCGCGCCGCCGCCGCCGCAACGCTTCTTTGGGGAGAGCCAGGCCGGCTGCCTGTCTGTCGTCTGTCTGTCCGCCCCGAGCGAACGAAAACGCGTTATTCTTCAAGCGTCCGGAGAAAAAGAGGGCTTTACCCCACAAAAGGTTTTTATAAAGCAGTTTGCAATGCAAATATATTTTTCTGGGAAGAATTTCGCCATAAGATAGCAAAGGATTTATTTTGTTTCTTTCGCGCATGACAGAAAAAAAAAAGATTAAATCTTTTCGGACTCTGCTCCTTTGTTTTGGGCTGTACTCACGGTCGATGTCTGTGACGCCCCAGCCGGTGGCCAGCATGCCCGAGTCCGGGGCGCGCGGCCGCGAGTACAGGCAGGCGGGCTGCACGCGCTCCGAGAAGCGCACCGCCTCGATGCGCAGCACGGCCAGGTCGTTGTAGTGCGACTTGGTGTTGTACTCGGGGTGGATCGACACCCGCAGCACGGCGCGCTGCTCCCCGTCCGTGTCCGTCAGGTTGTGGGCCCCCACGCGCACGCTCACCGGCTGACCCCTGCAACAAGGCGCCGTGGCGCAGCGGTGAGAGGCGACCGGCCGGATGAGGTGGGTCGTGGGTTCGAGTCCCCTGGCCTGGGTACACATTTTCTCTTTCTCTTGTTTACACACTGATTTTTTTTACTACAAATTTTGTACGCGACGTTACAGTTGTGCAGATTAACTTTTCTTACGAATTTGTACTCAGTTTTGTTTAAAAATAGGATAAAATGTGCGTTTTTTTTAAGGTATGAAAATCGCACGTCAGAATAAGTGTGTAAAAAAATACCTCCAGATTTATCAGTAATTCTTAAGAATAACGGGACTCAAATGAGTATTCCACACTTCCAACAAAATGATATCCGGCAACTAACAACTGTTTTCTGCATATTTTCTACGAGAGTTTTGATGATTCCGGTACACCGTTTCCCACATCCGAACAATAGTAAAATTGTAAAAAAATGAATAATTTGAAGAAATTCAAAAAATTCTTTAATTTTGGCAATTTTTAAAAAAATTTACAATTTAAAAAAAAATTAAAAAATTTCTAAAAATTAGAAAAATTTTAAAAATTTCAAAAAATTTAAAAAAATTCAAGAAATTTCGTAAAACGTACACAAAAACTTTGAGTTGCTTCCCCCTCGCGCGAGTCCCTCTGGAAGCGGAGAGGCCTCGCGAACGCGATCGAGTGTTTGGTGCGAGAGGGAGTATGTATTGGGGCGATGGGTGGGCTGCCTGGCGGGGTGGCTTGTTGACGTGCTCCTACGGCTCCTTCTACTGCGCGATGCTCGAGCTCCCCAGCAGACTGGTGCCGTGCCTCGCCCGCACCTGTACAGGGGTGCGAGAGAGACAGAGAGGCTCGCGGTGCCGTCGGCCACTTCGTTAGCGGTCCGCGGGGGCACCGCCACGCGCCCCATTCAAACAGGCTTCGAGTGGAGGAGAAGGGGGAAGACCGGGGCCGAGGTCATCTCCATCTTGTAACAAGCTTTTCGAAGGTTGTCTCTTTCCTCCTGACGACCCGCGCCAAGGCCCCTGTTCACCCCCGCTTCAAACGGGCTCGCAAAATCTAAAGTTGCGGTAACTAAAACTTTAGTTATAGCAGCTGATAAAGTCGATCTGCGGTGTCTCAAGACGGTGGAGTCTGGCACCATGCGGGTCTAGGTCACACATCTGGGTTGGCGAGCGCCGCGCCGCGCCGCGCCGCGCCAAGGGGTCCTGGCGGGAGACTGCTGGCACCAGAAGAGCGCCTGTGAAAGTCAGGGTGGGGCCAACCCGCTGCGCGCCGAGGGGTGGCGGGACTACCTACCCTGACTTCCACAGGCGCTCGGCGCGTTGCGGGTGGGCCTACCCTGACTTCCACAGGCGCTCGGCGCGTTGCGGGTGGGCCTACCCTGACTTTCACAGGCGCTCTTGCTCTCTAAGGCGAATGCGTGCCCTGCCGCGCGCCTCCCGTATGCTCTTCTTTGATTTAAAATTCTTCCTGTTCCGTATTCAGAAGTGAACCGGCAACCCGCTCTGAAAGCGGCCCGCATGATGTCCTCGCGAACTATCCAGTTATACCCCATGGGGAGGCGTGGGAGAATGGGTGCGTTTCCACCGGGCCGGGCCCCTCACCAGACCTCACCCCAGCCTTGGAGTCCGGCCCGCCCCGCCCCTCCTCTCGACCACGGCCGCCACAATCCCAGCATCCCAGCGCTCGGACAGGGCGACGTCGTCACCCATTCTCTTTCTCTGGCAGACCGCACCGTCCTTCCCCGAGTCTCCAGCCCACCCCGCCCCGCCCCGCCCCGCCCCGACCCGACTATAGTCCTCTCCGCTGGCCACAGGCTTAGCGGTTGCCACTGCGAAGGGGAAAAAAAGTCCCTTTTCGATTCTAATGATGTTTCTCGCCGGCCACACGTCTGCCGCCCGGGGGTGTGCCAGCAGAGCGTGCCAGCAAGGCGCGCCAACGAGGCGTGCCAGGGCGTTCCAGCAAGGCGTGCCAGCAAGGCGTTCCAGCAAGGCGTTCCAGCAAGGCGTTTCCCCCCGAGCGGGCCGTATGTGTGCGCAAGTGCCGAACCGGAGACGAGAATCCCCGATTGCTTTGCGGAGGGCAGCCGCGGGGCCTCTCCGTGGTCGCCGTGGTGGCGGGCGTGGGGCTCCTCGGCAAACTTACTCTGGAATCCAATCATTTTTGGTCACGATGACTGCCTCGAGGAGGAGGACCTCGTTGGCGCCCCGCATCCTCGCGGCCCGCCCCACCCCGCCCCGCCCCGCCCCGCCCCGCCCCACCCCGCCCCGCCCCGCCCCGACTAATGGCGTTAACACAATCTCTGTAATGGGGCTCGGTGCGCGGAAGGCCCGGCGTCTTAGACGCGGGTGGCCGCCAGCTGGGCGCCGCCAGAAAAGGAAAGCGAACGCCTTGCCGCCATAAAACTGGGATTACTTTAAAGTGAGGTAAACGATCGTGGCGTACGCCACGGGGCCGCCCTTGCCTCGCCTTCAAAGCGCTGCAAAGTCCAATTTTGAAGTCAAGTGGAAAAACAAGTCTGACGGGTTGCATCATTTTTGATGCCTGATGAGCAGGTTGATTTCGAACTGTGAGACTCCATCGCTCTGTGCGTCCCGCAGGCCCGGAGGGGTGCGAGAGAGACTGGGTGGCGAGCCGTGCGGCGGGGTACGTACTTGAAGCTGTTGGTGACGCAGTGCGCCGCGGTCAGGACGTGCTCGCGGCTGATGAGCGAGCCGCCGCAGTCCCACTTGATGGACGAGCTGCCCCGGTCCCGGTACCCCAGCGCCACCTGCAACAACGCATTGCTCGAACTCCCCGGACCGCGCCGCGCCGCGCCGCGCCGCGCGGCCAGGGCACCAACTCATTAAGAATATTCATTCATTAGGCGCAGCGCGCGTAGATCCGCAATAAAGCACACTATCACGCCCCGCTACCAAAAGGCGCAAGTCACTACAAACATCGTTTACACGGTAATTCCATCTCCTGGGATTCAAAGGATCATCGCGGCCAATTTCCCCGGAGATGGTTTACCGCGTTCCCTTTGTTTCTGCGAAAAATAAATTCTGTGTTGGGAGAGAAGAGAATAGCCATGCAGCAGCGTGCGACCTGCTTGTGCCCCCTCTCCGCCTCGGCCAGGCCGCCCCTCTTGGCACCCCTTCCGCTACTCCAAGAGATTAATTCTTCAATTTGGCGGCTGACTGGTCCACAGCGGCGGGGTAGCGTGCCGCGCCGCCGCGCCGCCGCGCCGAACGTGCCGTCCTTGGACTGGACGGCGCACATGCGCCCGGCTCTGAGGCAACCCATCGTGCTCCGGTGGATTGGAAGCTGCTGTGCTGCACTCGTTCCGTCATGCCCCCCTCTCTCTCTGTGTGTGTGTGCAAGCGGGGGAGGCGGCGGGCGCCTGCCCCGACTGGTCATGCTTGTTATTCGCTGCGGTGCTTACTGCTTGGTGGCGATTCTCCGCTCACACCCGAACCCCCAGCCGTGCGTCCGCGCCCTCTAGCGGCCGAGTGGCCAAGCCAGCGGCGTACCTACCATGTGCCTGAACTCCTCTTTGAGGGCCTCATCGCCACCGATCACGTACAGCGAGATGTCTCCCAGGTCCTCGGCCCCCTTGCCCTCGGAGAAGCCCGGCGGCGACTCCAGCGCTATGCCCTCCAAGTTCGGGCGCGGCGTGGTGGACGTGGGCGGCCGCGCCCAGACGCTGTCCGGCGGCACCCTCCAGTTGCCGGGGCGGCCCTCCTTGCCCGTCAGCCCCGTGGAAGCGTTGACGCGGACCAGCCGCGGCCGTGACGTCGTCTCCTCCTCGAAAAACTGGCCGAACGCCTCGCGCTCGCGGGCGCCGGCTTCGCCGCGGCGGGGGTCGATCAGGCCGCCGTACTCGTCGGGGAAGGCGGTGGCGGCCGGGGCGTCGACGCGGGCCGGCCGGGGGTGGGTCCCCACGCGCGGAGGGCGGTCGGGGAGGTTGTCGTGCAGGGGGCCCACGGGGTGGCGGTCGGATGGGGGTCGGTTGAGGTTCAGCAATGAGGCGTTTTCGGGGTCACGTTGGAGTGGAGGATGGTCAGGGTAGCGGTCGAGTGTGGGGTTGTCAGGTTGGTGGTCGTGGGGCCGGTCGCCAAGGCTGTCGTGCGAGGGGTGCCGGTCGCCGGCGTCGTCTCTGCGTCCGGGGAACAGGTTCTGGAAGTGCCTCTGCAGGTGGCTGACCCGCTCCTCGTGCCGCTGGACGACACCGCGGATCCCTTCCCGGATCCCTTCCCGGATGCCCGCCAGGATGCCGAACCTGGCGCCGACAGCCTCGCCGCCCAGGGTAGTGTCGTCCAGGCCGGTCGTCGTCTCGAGCGCCACGGCGGTGGTGACGTCATCGTCCAGGGTCAGGGCCAATGGGCGCGGTGCCGCCCCCGGGGGCGGCACACGGGAGAGCGGGGGGCCGCGAGTCAGGGACCTGAACACGGGCAGGTCGTTGGGGGCGTCGAAAGGCTCGGCGAAGTCGTCGGTACCCACCATGTGGGGGAACTCGCCCTTCTCGGCCACCGAGCCGCCGTAGATGTACACGTTGATGCTGGGGTTAATCTCGTTGGTGAAGTCCCGGCACGCTGCAACACCGAACGGACAGGAAATGGACGCATCGTCTGGCAGCCCACGCCACACCTCGCAGCGCGGTGCGGCCCGCGGCTTGTTCCGGGAAGCCGCCGTGCGCTGGAACCCTGGAACTCAATCCGCACGCATGATCGCAGCATCACGCGTCAGCGCCACGCGTCCGCTCAAAAAGATTAAAAAAAAAAAAAAGAGCGAAGAGGTAAAAAGGGCCGCGCGGTTTTTCCGAATGAGCTGGAATCACAGCCCCAGCAGCGGCGCTCTTCTCGCAATGACAGCCTCCAGTGTTGGCCTGCTGTAATTAGAAAGACCCGGCGCCCCGGGCACGCGGCCTGAGTCACCCAACCGTCACTGCGGTAACCGTGGGGGCGGTGGAGCGGGGCGGGGCGGCGTGGGGCTAGACGGCCATTTTGCCGTCCGAAACAGATTACAAGACGCATATGCATGCAATTACTTTCCTCGCGTGGGTTTTCCCTCCACCGTTTCACGAAAATTCCAAAATGAATTTCTTTACTCCTTTCGGCGTGCGCGCTCACGAAACGAATCAAGGAAAAGTTGCCGAGAGGAGAAACTGGAAAAGGTTTGTACAGCAGTCGGACGCGGCGCCCCGGGGCCTCGGAGCGACAAAGTTGATTACTTGCGGGATCGTCGGCAGCGACAAGACGCTGCTTCGCCCCTCGTCGCCCGGGACCGCCCGGGACGGCCCGGGGCGGGGTGGCCCGGTCGGGGCACCCTACACCCTGAACCCCCGCCTCTCGCTGCCATGCTACTGGAGTCCTAAGTACTGACATTACAGTATTTAGGACTCTACTGTGGCGCTGTCGCCGTCCCCACCGCGCCGCCCCAAACAGCATGTTCAACGGTTCTATCCTCTATGCATCTGCGCGGCTGGTGGCGGCCCCAGACGGACCGAGCCTTCATCCCTGCGCCAGAAGGCGTGTAAAAAAGAAAAAAGAAAAAAAGAAAAAAGGAAAAAAAAGGAGCGTTTGGTGGATTATGACCTCCGGTTTGCCACTAGGCGCCGGAAAGGTGGGCAAATTGCGATACATCCAGTGTAGCTGGACCCTCCTCTCCTTTTTTCCAATCGTCTACCTTCCTCCGCCCGCCGCAGGGGCACGTCGGCGCAGCAGATGATCTCCACGAAGCCGGAGAAGCCGCAGCGCTTCGGCCTGAAGTTGCGCCGGTCCTTCTTGAAGAGCGCCAGCGCCGACGGGCACTGCGTCATTGCGATGCACTGGCCGCGCGAGCCGTCCGCCATCTTGCAGGGCGAGCCTTCGTACAGCGCTGTCAACAATCAAATGTGCGCCATGACTCGTCTGCACGATCGAGCTGCCGCCTGATTCGCCTCATTCCGAAGGATCTTCCGGTCGCTCCGTCTCTGTCGCACTCTTGCAGCGAGAGAGACGGGGCGACGAAACTGCGATCCATCCGGCGGCCGGTCGTCACGTGGGAAAAGTGGGGGGGGGGGCTTCATTTGCAGTCTGAGTTTGTTGATGACGCTGGCGGCCCCAGGTGCGGTCGTTCATCCCACTCGCATTAATTTTACAACGAGTATCGCCAAGTGTACCCCCTCCTTTTTGTTGTTGTTGTTGTTGTTGTTGTTGTTGTTGTTGTTGTTGTGTTGTTGTTATTGTTATTGTTGTGTTGTTATTGTTATTGTTGTTATTATTGTTGTCGCGGTGGTCGTCGCCCTTAGCTCTGCGCCTGAAACACTTGGCGGGGGCTGTTAGGTCCCCGCGGACGGTCTCGTTCATCCAGAAATGACGTTTTTTACGTACGCTATAAAGTTGCCACCGGCCTGTAGAGATAGAAAAGGGCAAGCGACACCGGCGCCAGCATCGCGTTCCAGACACACACACACACACACACACACAGAGTCACACTCAACTTGTCTCAGTGTGTGTGTGTGTGTCCCTGTGGATGTTAAAGGGAGAGGGTCGGTTTACCTCGGCGGTGCCTCTAGCAGCAGGTGATAGACGGCGAAATTGCTGAGGGGGTTGCGGCGTACATCACAGCGTCCGGCCGCCAGGGATGAGCAATTTGGGGCGGCCCGGGGTGGTCCGCGTGGCCCGGCCGCTGCCGTGTGGGGCCTCGACTTGCCGAAGGCCAGAGGTAGTTTGGGAATGAGTTTGGCCGGGCGGGGCGGGGCGCGGGGCGGGGCGCGGAACGCGGCGGGCCGCCAGTGCGGGCGCTCCAGGCGGGGCACGCTGGAGAAGAAGGCGGTGTGCTTGGAGGAACGGTCCTCAAGGGGCCCTACGCCCTGCTGGCCGCAAGTTGTTAGCGCTGGAGCGATGCTGCGCCTTGGGCGTCTAGGCACCTCGGGGTGTGCGACGACGACGACGACGTGGATTCCCTTAGGCAGCTCACAGGGCGCGCGCCGCGCGTGGGGTGACTCCTTGACTCTGACCATCCCGACGTTCGACTCGCGGTGCAACCTTACCAGGCCGCGGCTTCTTGTAACCCTCGCCGCCGTGTTCGGCGCTCGCACGCGGGAAAATGTACTCCATCACGCCTCACGGGAAAACGCTCTGCATCGTGTGGCCCGATGCTTCACGGCACTCCGGCAGCCCGACGGATGGCAGACACCGCGTTCCCTCGGCGCCGCCGCAGCCCTGGTGCCGTCGGAACCTTCCGCGGCTCCTTTTGTGTCAGTATCGTTGATCATCGGCGTCGGTATGTTCTCTATCAAAACAAAACTAAAGAAATCACTACAATTACATTTTTCATTTTTTTCCCGTGAGGCAGCGGGCAGCCAGTCATCCCGGCGCGCGGTTCGCAACGCAGTGCGTCGTCTCTAAATGAAGCCCAATGGAGCCTGCGTGCGGTTTGACCGCCACGGCCTTGGCAGTGCTCGCGATACCGAGACCCACTTTCAATAGTATCACGCGCGGCGGGGCGGGGAGGGGGACGGGGCCTTGCTGTGCGGCTCGGAGATGCTTGCTCGCCCAGCTCCAGGGCGGCGCGCTGGGCCGCCTGTCGGGGGCCCTTGGTCCACACACACACACACTCTGGTGACATTTCAGTAAGCGGAGGGTGGCTTCCGTCATTCCTTGTCACATATGTGTGTATATATGTACGTACGTGTTTGTATGTTTGGATCCTCCAAGTAAGTCGCCAAATGGCACGGTCTGCTGCTCGGCGGCAGTCTGATTCCGAAACAGTCCCTTCGTCGCTCTGTCTGTCTCTCTCGCAGCCCGTGAGTGTGAGAGAGACAGAGCGGGCCAACCGAACAGCGCGAGCCCTTCCTCTGTTTGCCTCCGCCGCTCGCCACGCGCCTCCTCTGACGTCACGGAGGTGTGCAAGAGTCGTTCGGCTCGAGCCACTGGAAGCCGGTGAACGTCTTCTTATTTTCGAGCGAAAAACAGATAAAAAAAGGGCTTTGCGCCGAGCGTACTTATTGAGCGCGGGCAGGTCCAACGGCCCGACGCTCTAGCGGGGCAACGCCTAGCGGGTTTAGGCGCGGTGTCTTTGCCGCCTTTGACGCGCAGGATTACTCGGCCAAGCGTCTCGGAAACTAATGCCGACTGGGCGGGGCGGCGCACAGCTGTGTGCAGCTGGATAAAGCTCTTATTTTTCGGCCGTACAGGACACGTCCCGTTTGAGCCCCGAGGGCTTTAGGGCCGACCTGGGGCCCGATGGAGCCCCCACCCGAACTCGGTTTGACGTCGACGCTGGTCCTCAGTAGTTGAACTCAAGTCCGTCTTCGTTTGGGGCTCGGGTTGGGCCTTAAGTCGTCGGGGATCAAGCGGGATGGTGTTCATAGCATGAACGCCTTGTTTTCATCGCTGGGAGGAGATCCTCTCTGTTCCTGCCGCTCGAGCCGCATCACGGTCTCCTCATTGCCGGCTGGTCATGAGCGGCGACCCCGCTCCGCCCCGCCCCGCCTCGCAGTCGGATAAACACAGAGTTATGCGGGGCCAGGGGCTGCAGGCTGATTCCGAGCCGGAGGGTGTTCCGTGGTGCGTCTCTCTCGCACTCGTGGGGCGCCCCACGAGTGCAACGGAGAGAAACCGTCCCGGCCGGCCAGCAGGGCTGCCGCCCCCCACGACGGCGAGATTGCCGGCAGGACACACGGCCCTTCGTTTTCGCTGTCTGCCGAACCAAACTAAAATTTATGTGTCCAGCGCGTGCGTGTTCGTGCGAGTGTGTGTCGGTGTGCTGGCGGTTTGTGGAGGAGTGAAATGAAAGGAAAACATGACCCGTAGGCGCGCACTTATTGAAAAGACAGAGAGCGTCCTGTTTCTCCGCAAACCTTGGAACCCAAAATGACGGGTGGGAGGCCCAGTGCGCGTAGTGGCAGTGGCTAAGTTGGTTAGCGTCGGCCGACAAACAGAGTGGTTTGCGTACTCCAGTGCCTCGCCCCGACAACCGCGGCGCGTCATCGTGTATATTTCCGAGAAACGCAACTGCCTTGATGTCGTCTCATTCCCCTGAGTGGGCTGTCTGCCATTGCGACAATATCTCTGCGCGTTTGCTCGTCCTTTTTTCCGGGTCTATAAAAAAGGACGTTAGGCTTGAAGAAGGGCCAAGGGTAGGCCAGGGGAGGGCCAGAGAGCGGACATGACTCCCGTCGCGTTAGCTCTTACATTTCCAGGAATCGAACTCGATTCAGATACGTTGACGGCACCGCACTACGCATTTCCTCGCTCGATTCCCGGGGCCGATTGAAAACTCACGAGTGCCGTGTTGCGCCGCTGCTTGCGCTCCCCCGTTGGGGATTAAGCGGTGCAGCGCGCGGACCGGCCGCAGACCAGACCGGCGGTTCGTGTCCGCTGTATCCACGCCTGGCTCGGCGCCGCAAAGCAGAGACTGTGCTCATGGCATTGCAGGGGCGATAGCCCGCAGCGCGACTCGCGCTCAGTATACAAGGAGTAAACCCTGGGAATAGTTAAATGTGGCGAGGAAGGTAAGGATAGGATGATGGCGTGGCGGGCGCGTGAAGGATGAGACGGCGCTGACGGCGCCCCCGATACGTCCCGTCCGCCCGGCCAGGCGGCGGGGTAGGCATCGGACGCGCCAGTCCATCATCGGTCTCCCCCCCCCCCGACCGCCACCCCACCTGCCTCGTCCGTCAAAAAACGACGCCGAGATTTCCCGCCAATAAGGGTGAGGCTGCCATCCCGAAGCAAAGTCCGGCCGTCTGCCACTGTGCGCGACGCAGCGACGCACACACACCCAGTCCGAGTCGTGGGAGTCTGTCAGGCCCAGTAACAAGCCAATTGTGGTGGCGGTGCGCGCAAGCCCCTTCAAGGGCGGCAGGGGAGGGGGCGGGTCCTCGCGGAGGGGCGCGGGATGAACGCGCCAAAAGTGAATTGTAACGAGGGAAGGGGCGAGCGGAGGGGGCGTCATGAGGCCCTCTCGAGCCGGCAGACGACCCGGGATGCTAAAATACGCGAAAATACAGAGGGGGAGAGACAGAGATAACGATTTGGCGTCGCTATGGCATCGCGGTAAACAGTGAACGGTGTACTCACACGCGCTGGTGGCCTGGCCCTGGGCGCGCGCCAAGAGGCACAGTGTCACGATGACCGGTTGCCACGGCAACATGGCGGCGGCGGTCCAGATCCAACCGGCCGACGACGACGCGGCTGGTCCGCGGCAATGCGAGTGCAAGTGCGCCGGCTCGCGTCGAGAGTAGAGACGCACTGCCCCGTCGAGGTTGCTTTGCTTCCTCGTCTCTGGAGTGGAGAAATAGAGGGGCGTCCAGTCGGCGATGAGGTCGTCACGGCGTTGGATCGTCTTGGAATCGCGTGCACTTATCACGGTCCACTGTCTACTGGTTGGCTGGCGGCCCTCCTGGGCCCGGAGTGTGCAGCTCGGCTGTGAATTCACTCGTCTGGGCGACAAACCGCCTCCGCCATCCTTGAGCGACCGACTAACCGACTGCAGAGCAGCGACTTGGTTGGGCCGGGTATCGCGCCGCGCCGCGCGCCTCGCCCCGCCCCGCCTCGCCCCGCCCCGCCCCGCCCCGCCCCGCGCCGCCCCGCCTGCCCTGGCCTTAACCGTGAGACGGCCGGCCGGCCGGGCGAACGGCCGCGACCGCGAGCGCCGCGACCGACCAGCCGGCCGGCCGGACAGCGGCAGAGCAGCGCGACGTATCGGAGCGTTCGCGGAACTTGGCAGGATGATTAGGAACTTTGTTTTAGAAAAAAAGATATTCAAAATGGAGGAGAAATGGGATGGGCCGGCGCTGTGTCGTGTTCAGCTGTTTGGATGGAACTTGTTGTTTTGTTGTTGGCGGCCGCTCCACGCGCCGCTCCTCGAGGAACGCGCTCTCATGGTTCTGTGAGCGAGCGAGCCGCGCAGAGGGAGATATATCCTATTTTCGGGGGAAAACCGCACGTGTCTTGCGCGGGGGATCATGGCGGCAGTTTTTAATGACGGTGGAGGAGAAGCTGTCCGCGGCGCTTTCGTTCAGGCGAACTCGATGGAATGGGAGGGCGCCCCCGTCGGGATCGCAGCGAAATCAATCATCTTCATCTGCCCGCCTTGTTGCTCTCGACAAGTGCGAAACTCATCGAACAAAAAGAATTAAGACTCAGCAAAGTTAACTTCCACCACGCTGCCAGTCCACGAGACCTGTAAGCCTGCCTTGGCGTGCTCGGGTGCGCCGGGTGGCCGGCGTCGGCAGGCCCGCCGCGCACCGGCGTCCCCTAGGCGTCCCCAAGGCGTCCCGGCGCCCCCTTGGGCGTCCCGCGGGGCGGCCGCGGCCCTCGCCCGACTTGGCGGGCGCCGAGGGCCGCCTGTTTGAGTTGCGCGCCTTGTTCCTGGATCCTGAATCCATCACCGCGACGCAGCAGTTGCTGGTGTCGTCTCGGCTCATCAGGCGCGTCTGAGCGAGCCCTACCCACCACTGTACTTACTGCACTATTGCTTGTTTGTTTTCATTCGGTCTTGTTTCTTCTTCGTCATCATGTTCTGGGGGAGGGGGGTTCCCGGCGGCAGGAACGCATAATGTATGGTCGACTGGCTGCGCGTGCGAGTGGAGAGATCCATCCGGATTACTGTGCGAGAGAAAAAGAGCACGGGATGTGGATCGGTAGATCGGTAAAGAAGGAGAGAACGCGGCGCAGCGGGGTGCAGCGGGGCGCAGCGGGGCGCCTGGAGCCGCCGACAGGTGGCCGGCCAGGCCGATGAGTGCGGCTGGCCGGAAGGCTGGCTGACACACCGGGACGGGGACTCCCCGCGGAGCGGACTGGCCGACAAACGGGTTGGGCTTCCCTAGCACGCCTAGGGCGCGCGCGCGCTGAGCGTCTTGCAGTCAGTCACCGACGAATCGCTTCCGAAACTCTGCCGCCCTATCGCCCTCGTGGGTCTCGGGTGACGCCCGCGGGATCCTTTAACGTCGGCGTCGGGCGAGCCGCGATACGCCGCGTCGCGAAACCTGGACATGGGTCCATGATCTTGCGAGAAGGTTCTTCGTGTCGGCCAGCTTCACTGCTGTGTGCGCCACTACTGTGCAGTTTGACCACCACCACCATCACCACGGCCACGTCTATTTTCCTCGAGCCGCCCGCAGCGGTCTGCCGTCTCAAAGACTGATTCAGTAGAGGCGCTTCGTCGCTCTGTCTCTCGCACTCATGGGGCAACAAGTAGAGATGCGAGAGAGACAGAGTGGACGAGTGGACTCGCTGGTCTGTCTGCTGACCGCGGGCCGGGTTGGCGTTGCCCGGCGTTGCCCGGCGTTGCCGGGGACGGGTCGGGAGGCGCGTTGGTTGGGTTGCCTACCCGTCGCGGCGCAGTGTGCGAGGGGTGGCGTGCGGCACGGGCGCCGGCCGCAGCCGCATTCCGCAGAACAGTTTCGTCGCTCTGTCTGTGCTGCCCTCGTGAGGCGTCTCGAAGGGGAGCGAGGGAATGGCTCGGCTGCACGTTGGGTGGTCGACTCCAAGGGGCACCCACGGTAAGTTACCTGTGGCGGCGCTGCCGCCGCGCTACGCCCGCCCGTCCAGCCGCTCTATTATCCAGTGATGCAATTACGTTTTAGTTTTTCTGAGGGAGGGGGTATGTTGTGGAGCTTGTCGTCCATACTGGTCGATACACCGCGACCCACACATGCTGCTGCATAGGGCACTGGTATAGTTTGCTCACCTGCCAGGTACTACGTGAACCGCGGTGTGAACACAGTGGCGGGGTATTGGCCACCGAATTATTAATGACAATCAAGTCCTCGTGAGTAATTGATGGTGGTGTGGGTTCGAGTCCGTCGGCCAAAGCCGGGCTTGACGGGTCCTGATGGCGAATGGCATGTGCAGTTAAATGTCACGCGTGCTGGTCTGGACCTACGTCTACTTTACATGCCGACGCCGGTAGTCGAACCCGGCCCCGCGAAGGGGGCCACCGGCTTGTGGAATGGGGCCAGCCGGCCGGGTCTCGTCCAGGCTGGCCTCACACCTTACCGATGCTGTAACCGCGTGTAACCGACCAACTTTCTCCTGTCCCTGTCGGCGCCCCGAATCGGCTTCGGCTCGCCTTCGGAACGGGCCGCCGGTCCTTCGGAGGCCTTCGGCGTGTCTTCAGGCCAGGGCTCGTCGTACCTGTTGTGCGCAGCGTACGTGGGCGGGGAAGGAATGCATTTCGGATCGCACCCGCGGGGCCTCGGCCTCACGGCGCACGATGGGAAGGGGGCGTGTGTGGCCGGAGGCACGTCGGCACCCCGGCCGTCGCTGGACGCTGTAATCGAGTCCGGCCCGCCCTGCCCCGCCCTGCCGCGCCCTGCCGCCCTCGAGGTGTCGCGTGGGAGCCGCGATGCAACGCTCCACTGACACTCCCCTGTCGCGGTTCAACTTTTCAATCCGGCGCCAAATTCAGCCAGATCCCGATGTGAGCGGCGAGTCCGCGCTGACGGCGCAGGCGTGCCCACGCCGCAGCCTCGAACCATCATCCCCGGGCTGCGGATTTTGAAAAGGGGTCCTTAGGATCGCGCGGGCCTCTTCTCCGTTGTCGGACGGCCCCTGCCGACTCCCCCCCCCCCCTTCCCCCGGCGACCTCGCCGCGCTCTCGGTGCGCGTCTTCTTCCGCGGCGAGCCCTCGTTGCGCCGCGGCCCGGCCTGGCCCGGCCTGGCCCGACCTGCCTCAATGTGACCGCAAAGCAACGCGGAGCGAGACGGGGCGCGGCAAGGCGCGGCGGCGCGGCAGAGCACGGCAGAGCACGGCGAGGTAAGGCACAGCACGGCGAGGTAAGGCACAAGCCGCGTGGAAGGCGCAGGGCCGAGACGGCTTCCATTCTCATCGCCCACGTCCTAAGGTCAGAATGTCCGTCGACAAAGTCGTTTTCCCAATAAAAGGAACCCCCGCGCCGTTTCAAATATTACTTCAGTGATTAAATTAAAACCTTTAGAGGCCGTGCCCCTGCACGGAAACAACTTTTTATATTTTTGGAAAGGGACAGTGAAAATCCTGCTTCCTCTGCGAAAAAAATGTGGAGATCGTTATGAAAAAGTTTGAGGAGATTACTTCCGTTCTACGTCGGCGGCCCTCCAACTTGAAACGGCGCGGATCCACGCCTCACGTCGCGCCAGCGTCGCGCTGCCAGCAAACCGTCTTCGTCTTGGGACGTAATTTGCTTAGCGATGAAATCCACCTAGCGTGGCAGGAGGTGGGTGCGGACGGGCGGGGCGGGGCGGGGCGGGGCGGGGCGGGGCGGGGCGGGGCGGGGCGAGTCCGGGTGGAGGAGGCAGGAATGTTGGCGCCACCAGCGATCCTGGAGGCACTCCGCTGTGCCACTCTACGCCCTGTCCCCGCCTCGCCACCGTGCCTACGACGAAAAGACGCAAACATTACCCAGCCCTTGGCTAACTCTATTATCGTGTGTGTGTGTGTGTGTGCGTGCTCCCTCGACACACGCGCCATCACCCTCTCCACACAGTTTATACTTGACAAAGACAACCTCTCCTCTATCCGTCTCCCCACCCCGATCGCGGAATAAGGCGAAAATACCGACAGTCATGGAGTGTCTGGCACCGCTGATTTATCCTCTCGAAGTGGTTTCCCTGAGCAGCGAACCCGGTCCCTGTTCCCTGCAGAGCCTTGGCACTCATATGTCAGCCCTTTCAACCGGGCCGCCGGCGGCCCTGAGAGGAGGGCAGGGCGGAGGGAAGCGGAAACTGGGAGCACGGCGGACTTCCCCGAACTGCGCCGCTGCTCCGGGCACAACTCACGACCGGTGGCGCCACACTGCGGCGTCACGGCCAACTACCGCGAGGCGCTGCGGGCTGCTTCCGGACGGTGCTCATGTCACCCGTCTGTCTCTCTCGCACCCCTCCGGAACGCCCCATGAGTGCGAGGGAGACGAGGCACCGCGGCGATCCGCCCCGCCCGCCGGAGCCGGCTGGAGTGCGAGAGCAACTCAAAGCCGCGGATTCCCGGCCCTGGCTGGAAGCTTGAAGCGCCGGGGGGAGACAATCTTTCCTTCTGTTTCCAAAAATCCTGGGATCGAAACGAGCAGCGGAGCGCCTGTGGAAGTCGGGATAGGCAGTCCCGCAACACACGAAGGTCGGGCGGGCCGGCCGGCTGACAGCAACGCACGGGCCCGGCAGCGCGTCCGCCAGTTCCTGCATGTCTGACGTATGTCTCTCTTTCTGACAGTCTGTCTGTCTGACTGACATTCTATCTGTCTGTCTGCCTGCCTGTATGTCCGACTCCCGCACCGACTGCTCTGCAAGGGCCGGGAAGGACGAGGTCGGCCCGCGAAGCAACCGGCACGTCGACGAATAGTTAGTTGTCCTCTCCCTGATTGGTGTCTACGGGAGGCGCTTGGCTACGCCTGCCGCGCCGACCTGTGCACCGGCCGTGCTGCCACGACCTTGGCCCCGCCCCGCCCCGCCCCGCCCCGCCCCGCCCCGCCCCGCCCCGCCCCGCGCGGACCGGAGTGAGGGCACCCACCCAGGCCGCCCCTCCCCGCCGCCACCTAGCTGGACGAGTCGAGAGCCCCTCAACTCCAGCGGGCCGAGCCGAGACTTACGGCCCACGGCGCGGCTGGCGCGGCTGGCGCGGCTGGCGCGGCCCGCGGAGCTGGAGCGCCGCCAGCCACCGCGTCCAGCCGTCTTGCCTCCAGCCGTCTTGCCTCCAGCGTAGTGACGCGACGTTCTGGGGAAAACCCAGGCCCGAGGGAAATTCAAGGGCAGCGCCCGTCCATCTGCATGACCAGTATTTTTGTCACCGACTTCACCTTGCTGGTGTACGCTCCGCCGCTCGCGCACTCCTAGCAGGGTCAGTACCAACTTTTTATACACATCTCTTTGGCATGCCATCAACAAAATGTGACTAAGTTGTGACGGGTGTGAATTTTTAGAAGCGGGCTCTCCACTCTGTGTTCCCTTATGAGAAAACTCTGCGTGTGTCAACGGCCAGCGCGACATGTTGTGCGGGGTCTGAGCACCGGGGACTGGCAAGGCTGAGGGGCACCTTGGCGCGGCAAACCGCAGTCGAAATGGCGCCGATGCGTGACACCGCGTGACACCGCGTGACACCTGGCCGCAGAGCTGCAAAAGTAATGTGCTGATGGGTCCTCGTCGATCAGCGTCTCGCCAATTGGGACTGGGGGCGGACAGGAGCACACTCATCATGCCCTCCGCGACGCACGCCGAATGAGGCAGGATGGGGTGTGCCTGTGACAATCTGACGCCCTCCTGGGCCACGCCAGCCCCGCCCAGAGCCCCCGCTTCCCCTTCGCAAGAGAGAGAAGAGACGCCCTTGGCAGCAGCGCCGCGCGTGTTAAATGTGTCACGAAACATCCAAGGTTAGGAAAGTAACGCGCTTAGGCGGCGCCGCCCCATCTGCGTCGGGGCGGACTTTTGTCGTGGATGAGCACGCTAGGGAACGGGGAGGTAGGCAGCTCGGCGAACGAACGAACGGACAGACGGACGGGCAGACGGACGGGCAGACACTCCGGCAGAAGGCTCGTAATGCTGGTTCCCCGGCACATTATCGCGTACCGTGGAACAAACGCGCGCGCCGTTTGGGTGGCTCCCTCCCTCCAGTGGCGCCGCTCCGCGCTCCGCTCCGGGAAGCTGCGGGCCTGGCAGCCTCGCAGTGTGGGAGTCGGAGCGGCCGTGAATCCCGAGGGAACTGGCTGGCCGGCCGGCCAGGACGGCCTCGCCTCCTCGCCGAACGTGATAACAACGCGGCATGCCGCTATGTTGTTATGTCACAATGTTATACGTGTTTGCGTATGTTACGGTGGCGAGCGTGCCCACTGTGTGCCACTTGGAGCCCACTTCCTGTCCGGCGGCTGGCGGCTGCTGCCGTGCGCTGTCCAGCCGATCCGGGCCGCGCGTCTCCGTCGTGCTCCGTCGTCGTGCCGTCTCTCTCACTCGGAAGAGCCGGCATCGGCGGCGGTGCACACTGCAAAGCGGGATACCCCATGACCGGCAGAACCGGACAGAGCGTGCCTGCCTGCCTGCCTCTGCTGTACCGATCAATTGGGTGCCATTCAAACGGCCGCCAGTCATCCTTGACGGCCACGGCGGCACGCCGCGTCGCTGGCGCTCTTCTGAGTGCAGAGCAGGAGTCGGAGCGAAGACAACACAACAAGCTCACGGGTCCGGCGTCCGGTCGTTTCCGGCCGTTATCCGCAGCTAGCTGGGCCCTGCCTTCCAGTCCAGACCGCGGCCGCGCCTTCCGTCCGCGCGTCCGCCGAGTCGTTCGCCGTTCCGGCCGGCCGGCCGGCAGGCAGCGGATCCAGGCCAATCCAGGCCAATCCCCGCCCCTCCACCACCTCCACCACGCAGGGCCGAAATGTAGGCCAGGCAACCGGCTTGGCTTACAGTGTGTTGCATCACGGGCCGTCGTGGCCTCACGGGCCGTCGGGGAGGGGAAGGGGGGGGGGAGCGGCACGGCACCGGCAGTGCCGTCCGGACTCGTTGCATGGGCTTGCATAAGGCGGAAGAGAAGGGAGGAGGAAGCTTGGCTGCCAGTGCGGTGCTGAGGGAGGCTGCAGGCTGCAGGCGGGCTGCAGGAGGGGAGGGAAGGCCACGCCAGGCGCGCTCGGCGCCATCCATGGCCGGCAGGGCCGGCAGTCGGTGGTTGTTGTCGTCGCGCAGAGCACCGGGCGCCGCGTGTGTGGCACAGTGTGTCGGCGAGTGAGCGCGTCGCGAGTGTGAGACCCGTGTGTGTGTGTGTGCGATGGCGGACTTTTTCGAAGGGTGTGGATTCCTGTTGGGCAGCGCAGCGGGAAGCTGAAGGATTACGAGCAGACACGCCGCGGAGAGGCCGTGGTGGCGGCGACGGCGTCAAGAGGCCCTTGGAAGAGTGACAGTGCTGCAACAAGTGCATCGAGTGCCCCGCGGGCCGGCAAACAAGTGCAACAAGTGCCACGCCGGAAACTCGAGGCGGAACTTTAATGGCAGAGTATTGTTCCGGTCGTCCTCGGGGGAATTCGCGGGTCGCCGATACCCCGCGTGACCTGCCTGGCCTGCCTACGGACTAGCGCGGGGTATCTTCGACCAGTGATTTGCCCGAATGTCTGACCAACTAGAGTCGACAAATTAAAGAAATTTGAACGGAAGATCACTCGTGAACGAGATTAAAGCGGCCGAGCAGTAACGGTCAAAGAACAATTTAGTCTAATTTAAAATTTAAGTAACAGGTTTAATTTGTCAATATTTTTTTTTAAAAAAAGAGAGTACTACTTTCCATATGTTTTCTGTGGTCAAACCTAACCTAACCTATCCTTTACCAAAAGCAACTGCAATAGCAGGCCGGAAGAACTCCAATGCCTTCCGCCAAGCAGCGCGACACAGTAGCACACCGGCAAGCATGACCTGGTTAACCATTGGGAGGGTGCACTCGTCGAACTTCAGCCTGTCTTGGATCGTTTCGAGTGCCCCTTGCCGCCTCACCGCGATCCAGTCTAGACTTCCATTCCCGCGCGACACGCGCACGGCGTCACCCACGCGTGTCGTTTTGAAACGCAAGTGGGTTACCGCCACAATGGCTGCCCTCCTTTCGTTTGTTATTTCGTAACCGTGACGTCATGGGCCAGTGATGCAAAAAGAACAAAAACAAAGAAAAATAGATCGGTAGTGTGTCATGGCGTTCAGCTGTCCCGCGAGCGAAGCAGATTTTCTTGATCAAGTGAAGTCTGACTTAAATATCTTTGTGGAGACGTCGTCAGCTCACAGGCAAGTAGTCAAGGTTGTGTTTATGGCCATGTTTTGGCGAGATAGGACGCCAGTACGCCACTCGCTGGCCCTTGTTGTGGTTGAGGCAGAGGTTGGGTTGACCCTGCGTCGTTCGCTTAGCAGCGCTGGAGCTTTCAGCCAGGACGCAAATTTGGCGAGTTTTAAGCAAGGTGGGCTCCTTTTGCTGCCAGAGGCACGGCGCCGCGTTGTGTAGTTCGCGAGCCGTGTAGTGACGCTTGCTTGACATGGCAGCGCGTGCTGCAACAGCGGGGCTTTGTGTGACGCGCAGGGAACGGGACCAGTAGGGTGCTCGGCCGCTCAGTCAAGTTCACGAGTGAAAGTGATTCCAGCATAACTATTATGTCAGATTGACGCCCCTCTCGCGCTGTGCCACATGCGCGCTCGCTTTACAATTGGTTTTCTGTCCATTTTACAGCGTTCTCGTGTTTCCACCTGTGAACAGTTTTTATAGATTTCTCATACATCAGCTGGCTCAGGACAATTTTGATCAGCTGAGGACTTTTTCAATTGGCGAGGATCCTGACAGGAGGATTGTGGTGTGTACTAAGGATCTGGTCGCCAGGTAAGATTTTTTTTTTCAAAATCCTTTAATCTTCCAACTTTAGAATATTGCATCTAGTCTTGCATGGTGTGGGTTTGCACCATATGCTGGGATGAAAAAAAATAATTGTGAAGGTCATGTTTCCGCAACGCCTGTCGTATCGATGTCACTTTTTGATGCTTTATCCGTGTATACTTTAGACAGGTTTGCTTTTCTTAAACTGCCTCCTTTAATATTTATTGATCAAACGATCAGGCAATATCAAAATTTGATTAATGTATGTAAAGTTAAAATATTAATATAGTTCGGTCAAAAATTGTGTAACTTTGATTCAATCACACCAAACTAATAAAAATTCTTCCATATTCTTTTGTTTATATCTTACCACAAAATCTGTCTCATCAAGATCACTGCTGAGATTTCTTATGCCTTCTTTGAATTTTAACACTGACACCGACTGTCCTTGAACTTTTCATTCATTATCAAGATTTTACGTTTGTTGAGCATTTTCAACCTCTGAAGTTAATTTGCATTGTGAAAATTTGGCAAGTGTAATGCTGAAATTAACAAAACCAATGTTAATAAAGTGTTGGTTGTAGCTATAAATGATGATCTTATGATTGAACCAGGTAAAAACGACAGAATTTGCTGTGAGCTTTTACGAGTATACTACCCTGTCAAACACTAGAATCTTGACTTTCTTTTATCATGATCATGTTTCCAAATTATTATTTTATTTTTTTTAAATATACATGGTTTTTATGTGCAGTCCATGTTGATTCTGTGCAAACTTTGTGAGCCATTTTGTTGACTTAGCTGCATGCTTCTATTTTTTCAGATGGTGACTAGTTGAAACCTTCTTGTTTATTTCTATCTAAATTTCAGTTGCAGTATCAAGTATACCAATGTTCTGTTCTCATGTGTTATTTATTTTCCTTTCCATGTTGATTTGTTGTAACTGATAAATTTTTATCTTTTTTTTTGATCCTTTTTCCTAGGGTTGATGCATCAAATGATGAACGTCAACAGAGCGTGAGGACAGCATCAGTATCGAGTGATCTGACGATGGTTGTTACTGACACTGAAAGGACTAACAGTAGTCAGCTACGCAAATCAAGAACGTCTCTACCAACTATTGGTATCTATAGACCTCCAGCTGCTCGAAGATCAACAGACGAATCGACTAAGGTCATTTCTCCTGCTCCTGACCTCCAGTCAGATGAACCATCAGCCAAGAATGCAATTAAACCTGCAAGGTAATTTTTTTTTTTTCTGTATAAATACATTTTTTATTTTATCATTATTATTAAGCATTATTCCTTAAAAATTGATTCTTCAGGCCCAGAGTCCGCCGTCCAGATCAACAAGTATATGTGCCTAGAGCAAAGCGAGTGTTCCAGGACTCCGAAAAATTTGATGATGCCCCTGTGCCACCAGGGGATCATTCATCAACTCGGTTCCCCAGTCCTGTGCGTGTTCCTCCAGAGAAGGACCGACACAAATGCGGCTCTACTCTGATCATAGAAGATGAGGTGTCATCCAAACCTAGATCCTCGAGCCCAACACTTAGTCTCCCTCCTAGAGCATCTCAATTAGTTGAAACTAAGAAGAAGCTCTGTCAATCAACATCAAGTGAGTTGGATTTAGAGGGAATCAGAGGCAGTATTTCTGCTGGAAGTGAAAGACTATCCTCCACAATGAGTTCATCGCAACCCAAAAACCTCCCACCTCGGGCAGAGGTTCTTGTTGAAAAGAAAAAAATGTTGTGTCATTCAAATTCCCCAACAGAGGACTTCCAATGGAAAACAAAGGAAGAAGCAGATCAAGACTTCAGTCGTTCATCAGATAGTGCTGTGGATTCTGAGCAGCCTGTTGCCCTTTCTGATGTGGAAAACAAATATTCTCGCTCAAAAAGTAGAAACACTACAGTGATTAGTGATAGTGGAGTTGCACCTGTGATAGATTTTAAAGTTACCAATACCAGATCAGTCAATGAAGTAGAGGAAAAGTGTGATATTGTTCAAGTAGGTGGTAGCCCTCATCAAGGGAACCAAAGTGATACAATCCTACCGAAGCATGTCTCAATAGAACCTGAGCCATCTCAAACAGTTATGGTGGAAAGTAATAATCACCAACCGCTTTCACGAAGAGATACTGAATCAAGTGATGATGATTTCCGAGACGCCAACCTTTCTGGTAGACTAAGGAACACAAGCAGTGGAGGCAGTAGTGAAAGTCTTTCATCTAGTGATTCTGTCAATTATGTGGCACCTGTGCAACTTATGAAACCTGTGAAAGGAGAGGGGAACAAACAAGCTTCTCCAACTAAAGCTGCCCGTGTTTTTAACCCTGATGAATGTGACTGGGATGATCTGCTTGATGAGGATGTTCTTGATCCTTTCTTAATGAAAGAGGTATGGCTTTACTTATTATTGAAATTGAATAAGCTCTTTCTCAATTATTTTGTTAACAGTTCATTTTTGTCGTATAGAATAAATGTTGATTATTCTTTTTAATATTCTATCATTTACAGTTGGCAAGCGCTGTTGGAGAGGTCCAAGTAACACACCCTAAATCTGACTATCGCAACTTTAGGAGCCAGGTTCCTGCTGACCAACAGAAGACAAGGCGATCAGTCGGAGATGATGACTTCAGCCATGTTGTTGAAATTTTCAATTTTCCTCCTGAGTTTAAGACTCATGATTTAGTTGCTGTACTTTCCCCTTTCAAGAACACAGCTGGTGGCTTTGAAATTAAATGGGTAGATGATACCCATGCTTTGGGTGTATTTGCTGGTGCCCTTGTAGGTGAGTACACTATACAAATTTTTGTAGCATAGTTTTCATCTTAGTTCATGAAATGTTTAGTTAATTATTTACCTTATCTTATTCCCAGCTGAGCAAGTACTAGCTTATCAGCATCCCATGGTCCGGATGAGACCCCTATGTGAGGCATCTTTAGAATCTCGCCTGAAAGCCCGACGTCTCTCTGAATCTATTCATTCCTTCCGCCCACGTCCAGAAACGTGTGCAGCGCTGGCACGGCGCCTCGTCACTGGTGCATTGGGGGTGAAGCTTCCTACTGCCAGGGCTGAGAGAGAAGAGGAAAAACGGGTTTTGCGAGAGGCTCGAGGTAAGTCTTTGATATTTACTGTTACCTTTGGGCCTCGTATTTTATGGAACCCTACCCATAACTGCTCTGCTTACTGTTTTTTTTTTTTTTTTTGTTTTTTTTTTTCAGAAAAAAGAAGGCTTGCAGTGCAACAGCAGGATGACATCTGGAATAGCTAATTTTATCAGAAATCTTTTATTTAATTTTGTTCAGTGTGAGTGTGTGTGTAGAGTGACTGAAATATTATAACATATGATTTTTTTTTTGCGCTTTTTTATATTTTAAGGTAGTTTAACACAGATACATTTTTGTATTGTCTAATAGTTTTGTACTAATATTGTATTATCAAGTTACAATTTGTTTCAATGTATTAATAACATTGTAGTTTATGTGATCTACATTCAATTTTTGTTACCTTGTAGAAATTTATATTGTACATGTAGTTGTTATAGGTAAAGCCATAATATTTCTAATATGAGAATTAGTTTATTTTAATTAAAGTAGTGATTTATTGTATCTTGCATTTTTCAAGGTCAATCAAGTAGGTATATCAAAACTGAATTATGTTTGTGTGTTTACCTTACAAATTTACTTCAGAGAAGTAATAATCAAAGTCTGTTTGAGTGTTATCAAAGGTAAAATCCTTTGCCTGTTTCTCAAAGAAAAATAAATCATTTTTTATTTGTTAACTTAGTGTATAATCACCTGCACCCCAACCCCCACGAGGCAATAGAGGTGTTCCAGGATTTTTTTTATCACCATTCCAATTTTGAGAGGTAGCGACCTGCACAGGCATACATATCTACTTGATACACAAATAAGCTGCATTAATTTCGTTCATGTGATTTCTCAGAGGAAAGGAACTATAGCCGCCCTTTGGCAACTATTATTCTACTCCCATTCTCATGCCGCTACACAGCAGGGAAGGCCGGCCATGCGCACCTGCCTGCAACTTCGGTGCACAAGACGAGGGATCCAGGGGCTAATCCACAGGAAGCGAGTAGAAACCAAACATCCTGTAGGAAACACTTCTGGGGCTGAAACTGCCCGGTCAGGGAACACCCGTTCCCACAGTACAAAGATATCGCACATTCAAAAGAACCGCCACCCCACAGTGTTGTTCGGTTCCACTGCGCTAAGTCAATTGCGGTTAGGTCAGTTGAAGCTAGGTTGAAAAAGTTGAAATTTGAGTCAGGGGAAACAAAAAAGCAATCTATAATCGAAATTACATTTGACTTTCACTTAGAGAACGTTATGCCCTTCTTCAGAACAAATGGTCCGTTCTACATGTTTTCCGGCGACAGGTTGGTAGTTACGGGTTGTTCCGCCTTCTAACACATCAACAACGTTCTGCTCGAGCTGGCGGTGCGGTGACGTGTTGTGAAAAGTCAACGTAGAATTTTGTTGTTTGACTCTAAGTTAATCATTATGTCCCCGTTCAAAGGAATTTCTACGTTTCTTCTTGTTATTTTATACCTTTCATCATGTTCTGCACTTTACTTTCATATAGGAGAGACAGAGAGGAAATGCTTTATAGAAGAAATTCCTGACGAGACGACAGTTATTGGTTAGTATAGCAGATGACATACGTCCTATTACCACGCCGGTGTTTTCTTTATTTTGTCGACCGTGGCCAAACATTTTCAAACAAAATCGTTTCGAGGCTACGTATTTCTGAGTGTCACTTCAGTTTTTCCATCTATGAGTGAATTTTTTTCATTTGTTGTTTACTGTCAGACCAACTCCCTGAACATTGAGCGTTGGACCATATATGATTCCAGTTTCTCTGTTACTTGCTCCTCTGTAGATATGTGATGTTTTAAAGATTCAAAAATAAAAGGTTTCATCCTCTTCTTTTTAATAATTTAACTTGCCTACTTTTATTTATTCTTTTGGGTCACTCACCTGTTGTTGAACTAACAGCTGTATTTAGAGATCCATCCGTCAATGTTTTAAATTCAATTTATCTGCTAAGGTTTTACAATTAGATGGAATGAAGTGTTATGTTTCAGACCAAGTTCATATGTTAAACTGTGTGGTATTATTTTCAGTGAACTACAAAGTTGAACTTTATGACCCACGCAGTGGAGGGTTCATGCCATCCAGTCCTGGAATTGGTATGCATGTGGAAGTCAAAGACCCAGATGATAAAGTAGTGCTGTCACGAGTAAGTACTTTTTCTCACTTAAAATGTCATTTACTGTCCTGTGGTTAATTTTTTTTGGTCTGTTTTCAGGTTTACAGCTCAGAGGGTCGATTGTCCTTCACTTCACACACCCATGGAGAACATGTCATTTGTTTGTATTCAAACAGTACTAAGTGGTTCAGTGGAACACAACTGGTGTGTTGGCTAATTTGCTGTCTCAGTAATGAATTGGATGAAATCGCTTCAAATTACTCTTTATAAAAAACTTAAATTGCAACTTTTTTTCATTTTCAGAGGGTGCATTTGGATATTCAAGTAGGCGAGCATGCTATTGATTATGCAAATGTTGCTCAGAAGGAAAAACTGTCGGACCTTCAGTTAAGAGTTCGTCAGCTGTTGGATCAAGTAGACCAGATTTCCAAAGAACAAAATTATCAACGGGTTAGTACTCTTATTCTGGCCACGGGGCATTTCATTTATTTCACTTTCAATATTTAAAGGTCAGATTCTTTTAGTGATAGTAAATGACATGGCTTTTAATTTTGTTACAGTATCGGGAGGAGAGGTTCCGCATGACAAGTGAAAGTACCAATTCGAGAGTTCTGTGGTGGTCTATCATTCAAACTGCAATTCTTTTGGTTATGGGAGCATGGCAGACCCATCATTTGAAGAGCTTCTTTGAGGCAAAGAAATTGGTGTAAATTAAATAAATATGTCAGAGGAATGTGTTTTGTGGTTTCAAAATTTGTACTTGGTTCTGTAAAATCATTCTGACAAGCTCAGTTTGATGTTGTGATATTTATCTATAGCATTAATTGCTTACAAATCTGATTCATTAATTCCTTTTGAAAGCGTGTTTTCTTTTCCTCTACTTCTTTTGGTACTATTTGTTTTTTTGTTTGTTTTTTTTAAATTAAATGTTTTAGGAGGGGAAATGTGTGTGTTTCTTTGGTTCTTTTAAAATAATCAAGTCATTAAAACAGCTTCAAAATTTATTGTTTTTATATAAAAATCTGTAAGTGACTTTTTGGGTGATGCACTTGTAAAATGTTATTTGTAGTGGGTCAGCTGTATGGATATATTTCTCTTTGACCGACATTCGGTTTATTCATGCTGTATCCTGTAAGATATTGAATGATCCACTTCGCTCCTGACAATACTGTTCTCCAAGTTGACCTCTGTAAAGAGAACTTCTGTGTCAAGTGGATGCCTTAAATCATTTCTGTCAGCTCTGTATTCATGTGTGTTGATAAGGTGTTTTTCATTGCTTCTACTTCTCGCCCTCAGAAGTTGGGCTTGGTCCCAACCTTCCTTTACCTCTTAGGAAAAACAAGACTGCAGACTGATAGAGTAGCAACTAAGTGTTTCTTTTTCCTTATGTCATAACATAAAGTGAGTAGAAAAGAGTGAGTGTTAACACATTCATGAAAACAACATAAGGAACATGTCATTGTTAAGAAGGATTTATATCTACCAATTCATTAATAAAACAAACCCCAAAAAAGTAAAATGTTGTATCTTAATTTGCCCAGCAGTTGCATCGACCGACATCTTCAAAGAGGCACTCATTAATCTTATTTTATTGGAAGGTTTGTAATTACTGCCCCTCTCTTCGGCCACACACATCAGACTTATTCGAAAGGAAAGGGACATTGTCTAAGGAAAATGGAGCGGCAGAAGAGGAAGGGTGGGGGACAGGCGTGGAGGGAGGTGGAGCAGCGGGGAACGGTGAGTTCTGCACAACATCACGGCGATGCCGCTCCGCTAGGCCTGGCTACTGGCTAGGCCGCAAGCCGCTCGGGCCGGCCCGCCTCGGCTAGACTCGGTCTGCCCTCGGCTGCGCTCGGCTCGGCACCGAGTGGAGTGGACTAGGGAGGGACCGTTTGCCGCGCCGCAGCGTAGCGCAGCGCTAGCCAGCCACATCGCACCGTTCGCCTGCCTCGCGCGGGCAGGGCCGGGTCGGGTCGGGTCTCTGCGCGCTGCGCCGCCGTACTCCGCACTCCGCGCCACGCCGACTCTTGGCACAGTTCTGGGTCCGCCGTCGAGTCTGTCGTCTCGTCGGTTCGGCGCGCAGGTCAGCCTGCGACGCGGAGGACGACGACGACGTGGTGGTGGCAGTGGGGTGCCCCGCGAACGACGCGCAGACCAAACAGCCGAGTCGCGGTGCAACAACACGACGCCCACCGTCCACGGCGAGCCCGTGCCAGCTACACACTGCGGACTTGTCCCTCGACGACGCCGTCAAACTCTAACGGTGCAGCAGAGACAAGCTCGCTGACAGATCGGCAGCTGCAAAAGTCGCCTGCTGGTCCGCGCGCGGCCGCTGCGCCGCCGCTACGCCGCCTCTACGCAGGCAGCCGTTGGGACTTCCCTGCTTCAGAATAATAGCGAGCATCCGCGGCGCAGCGTCGTCAACTGGGCCAACTGCCTAGGGCAGGCCGTGGGGAGGCCGGGGCACCCCGAAACCCGAAAGGAGGTGAGTGACGTCGTGTGACGTCGCCAGGCCTGCAGCGGGCCGCTGTTTGCAGGTTTGCCTACGCGACGCCAGAGGCGTTTGCGCTGTGCGGGGTGACGAGCCGGTCTCTCTTGCACCCCGCTGCGGAGCGCTCATGAGTACCCGTGCGACGGAGTAGCGAAATCGCTGTTGGAAATGGGTCTGCCGCGTGCCGCGCCCTGTCCAGTGACACGTCCTTGCCCGGACGGACGTCGGACGGACGGGCCACTGCGCCGCGTGCCGCGTAATGGCGCGAGTTTTGAAACATTCAAACAACCGCCATTTATATGCATGAGTCGGGTGTACAGGAGGACAAGACCCACCCCTTCACCCGCCCGTTCGCTTCCTCCCCCCCCCCCCCGGCCGCCGCAAGGACCTCCTCGCCGTCCTTCACCGCCGTCAACTTGGCCTGCTTCGCTCGCCGCGCGCGCAGAATATCGGATTATTATTATTTATGAATCAATCAGAGCGGCACGACCGCGACAGAATTTGCTCGGTTTTACGGGCGGGGCGGACGCGGGGCGAGACACCGGTGGCGAGACACTTTGCCCCCTGTCAGTGGTGGTGATGGACACGGTGACCAACATGGTGGAGGTCCAAGCAGGCGACGACGGCGATGACGACGGTGGTGATGGATAACTCTGTTGACGATGACGACAGCGAGTAAGACGACGACGACAACGAAGGGGAGAGAAAAGAAGCCCTCGACTTTAATGAGTGCGGTGCGCAGAGATGTGACGGTTCCTGACGCGCCGCCTGCCCGAACCACGCGGGCCGGCCGGGGCAGGGGAGGGGAAGGGAGGGGGAACCAACGAACGAGGAGAAAATAGCCGGGCTGCGAAGGCCCAGGGGCGGACGTCGAAACGGGTGGGAGAAAGGCAAAAAGTACGAAAAGGTCGAAAGACTGAGGGAGAGAAAAATGAACGAGTCGGGCGGTCGGGGAGAGAAACAGAGAGAGAAGAAGAGAGGGGGAGACGGCACGCCGAGGGTGGAAAAGGGAGTAGAATGCTCATGCGCTGGGTGCCGGCAGTGCCCAGGCCAGGGGGAGTCAATAGGGGGAGGAGGGGGGGGGGCTAGTCAACGCGTTAGCGGCCGCACCTAATGCATACACAATGCCGTCCTGCTCTAATGAGCGGCCTACGTTACATTTCCGCCATATTTCTGGGGGTGATCACCGATGGGTGCCCGTTGTTGGCGAGGCTGCCGATGTCATTGTTGCACTGCCCGTGGTCCCCATGGCGACGACAGCGGGCCTCCATGTGAGGCGCCATGCATTTTTGTTCGTTCGCCGCGGTCGACCGCGCGTTCGCCAACGACTTTACTTTTAATGACTGCCAATCGGTGGCGCTCGGTGTAGCATCGTGTTATTGTTGCATCGGGATGGCCCGTTGCCGTGGCAACGCCATGGATACCCGGTGCTGACGCCCCCATCGATTTGTGCGCGGGTGTAGCGCGTCCCTTCATCCTGCCCCCGCGCCCCCTGCCGCCCCCGTCGCCGGCCCCCGCACTCCCTGCCGCCCCGCTACCCCTGCGCCCCGCCGCCCCCGCCGTGTCCCCTTTGGCTTGCCGCCCCCGCAGCCAGCCCACCGCAGCCGCCCCCGCACCCTCCGCACTGGAGAAACACGCTGGAGATTTCCACTTGTCCAGTGCGCGTGGCCGGCGGTGCGCCGGTGACCCATTCCCCGCGAGCATTGCTGCAATGCCTGCCATGCCTGGATCCTGCTCGATCAGTGGCGTGCGCACAAATTTTGAAAGGGGTTGTCAAGCCACGCCTTTTGCCTACCGTCGAGACGGCTGTCTCGAGCCAAAATGGACCCGGATGGCTGCACCGCCGCACACCCTGCCACAGTGTGCCCCCACTTGGAGCTTCGAGGAGGAGGCATTTGAACCGGGGCCTCTGGACAGGGCGCGGCACGGCGCGGTGCCCACGTCTGGACCAAATAATGGAGACGTCAGTTGCACGGATCTGCTCCACGCCATTGAAGCGTGCCGCCGGGTGGAGCGGAGCGGGGCGGAGCGGGGCGGAGCGGAGCGGCCAACTTGGCGGATGCGGCCCTCGAGCACGGCTCGGCCGGGCAATGGTCAACGGGGAGGCGCACAAGGGTGACGCAGACTGGAAGGCTGGAAGCGCCGCCTCGGGCCGCGGAAGGGCCAACATGTTCCGGCGTAGTAGTTCGCACCGCACGTCACCTGCTTCCTCCATTGGCGCGTGCTGTAGGACCACGTTCAACGCCACCCCCTTCCGCACGCGCCTCTGCCACCATTCCTGCAGCTACCTCTCGACTACCTCCACGGTGCCGCCTTCCTCCCGGCCGCGCTGGTCCGTTGCCGCGTCCCTCTTGTTCTTCTTCAAGCCACCCGCCGGGTAGGCAACCACAGCGCGGCGGCGCACGTTTGGCGAGCGGGTTGCCTACCCGGCGATTCGCAGGCTGGATGCCGCCCGCCGGGTAGGCAACCGCAGCGCGGCGGTGCGCGGCGGGCGAGCGGCGTGCCTATCTCGCTGGGCGCTCCGGAGTGGCGGCTGGTATGCGTCGGGAGTAGGCAAAGCCCCAGGGGCCCAGAGGGTGCAGGCAAGCAGAGGGGAGAGGGAAGAGAGGGAACAGTATTGGAGAGGAGTTGGAGGGAGAGAACATCACAGGGAGGACAGAGATAAACTGACGGGCAGACACAAAGGGCACAGACACACAGACGGGCGGGCGCGCCGCGCGCCGCGGCGGTGGGGTACAACGAACAGCGCTCTGCCCGAGCTGTCAAAGGGGCGGGGACGGGAGGGCTGGGGTGGGTTTTGGGGTTGTAGGGGTGGGGCGTGGACCCGGGAAAGGGGAGGGGGCGCACTGGAGTGGGGCGGGGAGGGGAAGGCATGAGCAAAACAGTAAAAAATGGGAAAAGGAAAAAAAAAAGGGGGATGAAACTCAGCAGCGGCGATGGCTGGACGAAGGTTTGGTTATCGACAAGGGTGAAAATGAGACACGGTCAATGAGGTGGTGGTGGTGGGGCGGAGGTTCGACCCCCACCATCACACAAAATCATTGAGGTAGAGAGGGAGGCAACTCGATTGAGCAACAATTGATTGAAATTTGGATATAGTTTAAAGAACCTTTTTCTTAAGGTGCCTTTTAAATTTGGTCACATTCGAGATCATGGTTGAGGACTTGTGGGAAAACGCCTTGGCCATCAGTGCAAATGCCGTTTTCGGCGGAATAACAAGTGATTTGAAAAAAAAAAAAAACCTAGCTCACAAGTAGAACAACCCTCCTTGACGGTTAGGGTGCAGAACTAGTGTAAACTCGATCAAAATTGAGCAGGCAAGAGAGAAGCCGGGCGTGGCAGCGTGCACGCCGAGACGGAATTCGCATCCAAAAGTTCCGAAGCAACCGTTTATAAAACGGGAATCGACCCGTTAAACAAGTTCGGGGTTGAGAAAAACTTGCTTCGCAATGGCGTATATTCACCTAGGAACATTGTACACATTTTAAAATCACGTTTTGATGCATTTGATCGACATTCTCACTTTTGGTTGGGAATGTACCTCGCCAACTTCCTTGAGGCGAAGGAATATTTTTGTGTTTTTTAATGAGGAAAAAGCGCGCGGTAGCCGTCCGCGAGGCCCCGCGCGCGCTCCACACTGCAAGCAGACGAAAGGCGCGTCGCATGACGTCGTAGATGTTGCAGTGGAGTCCCATTGGCCAATCTTCACGGATTGCGGATTTCCATTCTGAAAGCTGGCTGTGGCTTTGTGAAGGGTGAAACATACGAGCAAAGCAACAGGACAGGGGAAGGGGCGGGGATGAGGAAGAGAAATGATGGCATGGGACCAGGGGAGGGAGGGGAGGGCGCGGAGGGCGCGACTCCGGGCGGGGGGGGGGGGGGCGCAGGCCAAGGACGTTCGCGAACGATGCCGTGAGGAAGGGCAGGGAGGGGCAGTGCGAGGCCGGGACGTGCGGGGGAAAAGGCAGGACAACCGCCACTTTGTTCGTCGTGCAACCCGCAAACGCCAAATAGCACCTAAACGGCGCCGTGGCGTCGCATTTCGCATGGCCTGCCAGCTTGCCCGGCGTTGCCCGGTCAGCCTGGGTGCCTCACCCCGCCCTGCCACCCCGCCCTGCCACCCCGCCCTGCCACCCCGCCCTGCCGGCACCCCAGTCATCTCAATCAGACCGGCGACCCAGAAGCTCAACCTCCCCACCCCCTTCTGCCCCCCTGCGCTATTCATCAATCTTGAGTGAAAACCATTCCACCTTACTCAGGGAACGCACTGCGACGCCTTGAGCTGGGCGCGGCCCTGCCTGCCCCTGCCTGCCCCTGCCTGCCCTCGCCCGGTGGCGCGCGGCGCGGTGTTCGCTGTCTGGTCGATGGGTTGTCGTCATTGTTGTGTGCGTTGCGTGGCCGCCGCGTTTTGCGCCGCGCGTTTGGATGGGCGGCAAAGTGTCCGTAGGCTGCGCGAGGCTGCGCTGCGCCGGGCCGGGCTGTGGCCCCCGAGGTCCGGAGGCAGCGATGGATAGTCTCTGCCACGAGTATAATGCTGCTCCTCCAGAACGGGGACCCCATCGCAAGGAGGCAAGGAGGGGAGAAGAGGGGGAGGGGTGTCTTCTTGCCGTAGCCCTTCTACCCGTTGGCCGCGTTCGCCGCGTTCGCCCCACTGCCCTCTTTACCAGGCGGGGTAGCTTCGGCCGGCGCAACCCCGCACAGCACCGCACAGCCCACAGCGTGGCTAAGGTGGCAGAGGCCATCACACTGTTCAACAGAGGGACAGGCGGCGGAAATGGCGGACACGCGGCGCCCGGTAGTCGGGGGGGGGGGGTCGTTGTGGAGGGAGAGATGGAATTGGGGAGGGGAGGGGGCGCTCAAGAAGTTTGTTGTTCATTCTGAAAGTTACTGACTCGCGCCCGGCCGGTGGGATCGGAGGGGATGGGAGTGGAGGAGGTGGGGGCGGCAGCTGGGGGCGGCAGCTGAGGGCGGCAGCTGGGGGGCCGCAGGGAGGGGGCAGCGTACGCAGGAGGGAGGGGCCGAAGGGACGGAGATCAGGAAAAGTGAGATAGAGCATGACCAGGGGCGGCGCGGGGCGCGGGGCGGTCGGCTGGCTCATGGGTTTGTGAGACAGTGTAATACGGCTGCCGTGTGGCGCCGAGCCGCGCCGCCCTCCCTTTGCTTCAGGGCTGCCGCCCACGGCGGCGATATGGGGTCTTGGAACTTGGTCCAGCCGGACGTGGCTGGAACCACTGGAACGTCTGCACAGCCATGGCGCACGACGCGGCGCCGCTCTAAAATATTGCATGAGCAAGGAGAAGAAAATTAAGTAGGTTTGTCTGGGGCAAACCTTGACTTTACGTACAGCCGTGTCCCTGGGAGCCGCGGAAAAGTAGATGGCTCTGCGATGGGGAATGAAATGAGAGGTTGGGGGGGGGGGACCGCGCCAGCAAACCACCCCGCCCGCGCTCTACCTGGTTCTACCAATCCCCGTTGTTTGAATTTCTCATAACAACCCATGTGGAAGCGGAAGAAGGCTTACTACTTTTGAAAAAAATAAATTCTTCTCTTTCCCTCTCTCTTTCATTTTCTCCTCTGTTCTTTTGTTCTTCTGCTCTTCTCTGTACACTGTTATTCAACGAATGTGACGTCATATTCGTTAGAATGTGAATTTTTTCACGTTCGTTTGAATACGGTGTTCACATTCGCTTAAACGTGACACCGCCTTTAAATTAGGGTGTCACATTCTTTTGAACGTATGTCAACATGTGACGTCATATTCGCGCATATTCATGAAACGAACGTGACAAAATTCACATTCGAACGAATATGATCCTATTTTCACTCTTTTCTCTCTCTTCTCTCGCGTCCGCTCCTTCGCGTGGTGCTTTTTCCTCCTGTCAAGGAACCTTTCGCTCTTTTGTTCATTTTGTGCTTTACGTTCGGGCTATTTGCGCGCCTGCCCCTCCCCCAATTTTCTCCCCGCCCCCCTTTCATCTCGTCTTTCTGCGACGTCCTTCTCCATTCGTCCTTCCCCCTAACCCTTCCCCCTCCGCCTCCCCCTGCCGCCGTGGCGCGCCGTGGCGCCTAGGGCGGGTCGGGGCGGGGCGGCGCGCGGGGCTTTGGTAAAGTGTTGAGCTTTCACCCGAGGGGAGGGAAGGGCGGAGTGGAGGGCTGTTGCCCCTGCAAAGCGCGCTCCCCTCCCCCTCTTTCACGCTCACAACGACATGGACGGATCGGATAGAGGTTGAGATGTGGTCCCCTTAGTACACACGCACACTCGCACAGACTCTCTCACCTTGCCACGTGAATCGCGCTGCTAATATTATCAGCGCCTTGTCAAAAAGCTCCACGCTCTCTACCTGGCCCTGCGCCCTGCAGACTGATCCCGAGTTGGAGATCTCCTCTCTCTCTCTCTCTCTCTCCTCTCTCTCCTCTCTCTCTCTCTCTCCTCTCTCTCTCTCTCTCTCTCTCCTCTCTCTCTCTCCTCTCTCTCTCTCTCTCTCTCTCTCTCTCTCTCTCGCAATCACAGGGCGTCCCGTAGGGGTGCGAGAGAGACAGACCGACGGGTCCTCCCTCTCGGAACCGCTGGGCTGCTCGCACGTGCCGTTGCACCTGGCGCCACCTGGCGGCGGCGACGCGAAGCCGCGCGAAGCATCGCGTATCGGAAGCCATCCATCATAGGGGAAAGCCACCCGGCCACCCTCGGGGGCGCGGCGGCGGCGCGGGGAGAGGGTTGTTCACGGGACGCAGTTTAGTTCCCGCCTTTTTTGCGCCATTACTTTGCCGGGCGGGAAAGCCGCGAGAGTTTGGAGGAGTAAAACTTGTTTCACGGCCGCAATATTGTAATTACTTGTTAGGTCGAGGATGAAAATGCCCAGCGAGAATTCGAAGGAAATTAAAATACGACGGAATAAGGGCGAAAGGGAGGGATGGTAATGAATGTGGAGTCGAGGTAGACGAGGATGAGAAAGAGGACGAGGAAAGAGGGCCAAAGGAAGGACTATGGGACTGGGCCGCCGAGCCGGGCTACTGTCCTGCGATCACAGCAACACGCCTTGGAGCCTCCCTTTGCCTTTTCCTGAATATTCATCGCACTCTTTTCATATGACGAGGGAAACAAACCTGCAGGCAGTGCTCTCGGCACACCCTTACTCCTCCGGAGCGCGAAACAAATTCAGTTCAAAGGATGCCGTGGAGTTTTCATTTGGCCGCACAGGCTGGGGCGCGCGGAAAAAGGAGTTGGTCTTTACGATCGGAATGGCTTGGTTGACGAGATACGGCCGTGGCAACCATTTTCCTGACTTAGGTGACCAACCATTCTAATCTTGGTGATTACGCATCGGTACTGGTGAGGGTCGATCGTGACAACCGAAAGTAGCCATGGCGTACCGCCTGCGTGAGACCCCGGGCCCGTCCACCGCCCCGCGCCTCTGTGTACTGTGTGAGCATGCCGAGTATGTTCCCCCCAATCGAAATGGGGTTGGGCTGCCTAGGGACACAGGGGGAGAGGGGGCACGCAGGGCAGCCCCCGCCCCACGCCCCTCAGCTCTGTGAATGCTGGCATCTCGTCCGCCGCGTGTGCCGTGAGCACAGGGAAAAAAATCATTTGTTGTGGTGATCAGCTTTGGTCGATAGGCTGAATTCGATAGCTACAATCGAAAAGTCGATACAACCAAAAGCTGGTTGCTACGACCGGTCACTTGTAAGAGGACAACTCAGCCGGGGTTTGTCATCCTCTTACAAGTGGTCGGTCGTAGCAATCGGCTTTTGGTTGAAGGTATCGACTTTTCGATTGTAGCAATCGAATTCAGCCTATCGAACAAAGCTGATCACCACAACAAATGATTTTTTTCCGTGCACCGCAGCTAATCTGTCAGGCCGACCGGGAGGAGGCTCTCGATTGCCGTGCTGCAGCGCCACGCCCCGCAGCCACCACGTACACCTTCTCCTATTTCTCGTCGCCTTGTTTTACAGCCCTTCTGACCCGTGCTCCTGGCGCCCCCCCCCCCCTATCCCTCCCTCCCCTCTCCTCTTCTCCCGACGGCGTACTGCGCGTAGCCTCTCTATTTTCTTATTTCCGACTCCTTAGTGTTTTTATGTTCTTTCTTCCTCTGTCTTCCGCTGGCGCGGTGTGTCTTTCTTTCTCTTTCTCTCTTTCTCCTCCAACTTGTCTCTGCTTTTTCCCGGCTCGGCAAGCAGATTTTATTCTTAGCCTGTTTGTCCACACAGCACGCACGTAAAGGAAAAAAAAAAACGAAAACTAGTAGTCCCTGTGTGTCCGGCGGGACGGGGAAAAAAAGGGAAGAAGGCGCGCAACTTCAAACGGCGGATCATGCTGTGCTATCGTCTGCTGGGAAAGAAATGGACGAGCGCGTTTCACTATTTGGTAGCTTCGGGATGGCCACCGCCCCGCCACGCCCCGCCCCGCCCCGCCCCGCCCCGCCCCGCCAAGCCGCGCTGCACTGCACAGCTGACCGGTTGTGCTCCTGAGACATTCGGTGGCGCCGGCGCCCCCTTTCCCCTCCGCGCGATGAGGCGTGCTGACCCTGTTGCGGCCGTGTCGCTGAGGCCGCGGGGCGGCGCACGGCACGGCAACCCGCAAAGTACTAATGTACTCAAATAGGCAGTTCCGACGCTGTCCGCCAGAGAGCGTTGCGTGCCAGCACCGGCGAGCTGCCCCCCCCCCCCCTACCCTTCGCAGTGCCCCTCCTTCCCCCGCCTCCGCACCTCTTTCTTAATCCACTTCCGATAACTCCTCCGCTCTCCTAATGCTGTGAAGTGTTAATGTACTCTGTTGGCGGCGCGGCGGCGCGGCGGCGCGTCGCGGCGGCCGTCTCATCCGGAAGGCGGCGGCGAGGCGGCGGGTTCGTCGGGCAGTGTCGCCGCGTGTTGCCTCCTCATGGAAATGTTTTCGTGCCGCTAGGTTGGCGTCGCTGGTGCATGGTTGGTTGATGCGAACCAAAATTTATTGCCGTTCATTTCTCTCTAAATTTGAATTTAAAAAAATAAAAAAAATAAAAAAACATTTGCTGTTTGCTACATTGTTTCAAAACAAACAGGCGAAAAGTTCGTGAAATATTCTAGAGAGAACAACCGGTTTTGCTTTTCTACTCCGCGCGCGACACTATGAATGGCATCCTTGCGGGGGGACTCCCAACGCGAGGAGTATTGACAGGGCCCCGCTCAGAGGGCAACCGAGAGGGCGACGGCTCGTCGCGCCCCGTCAGTCTCCCGCAGTGCGCGCACCGCACACTGCGCTCTTGACTTCCGCATCCGAGCTTCCCTGGAGCCTCCAGGCTGGAGGGAGATCCCGCCGCCCCGCCGCGTCCGCACCTGTTCTACTTGCGTCCAGATCTGACATTTTCACACGATCGCCTAGCGAGCCGCTTGCGGTACGGTACTCTCCCCTCCCCGTCCCTACTGTCGACCCGAGTCCAAGGAGGAAGGAAGGTTGGTGAAGGCGAGCTGTAGGTTTCTCTCTCTCGCTCTCTCTCACTCTCTCTCTCTCTCTCTGTGTCGCTCTCCCTCTCTCTCCGCGACTAAAACCAAGGAGCAGGATGGAGCGGGGCGAGGTGGGGCCAAGCATCCAAGCACAGCCCCCCCCCCCCTTTCCTTCTCTCCCCCCTCCGCGATTTCCCTCTCTCCGGGCGGGTCCAGAATGAATGAGGGAAAGATGGAAGTTTTTTTTAAAGCACCCACCAACAATAAAGAAAAAAGACGGCAGAGATGCAAAAATAATTTGGAAAGAAAAGAGAGCATCCAGGAAACAACGATTTGGCCAATCAGAAACGCGTTCTTGCCATCAACCCCTCGCCTCCAAAAAAAAATAAATGTGCGTCGCGTCACAGTATAAAACAACTTCAAATTCGTTCTGAACAGTTTTGATGTCGGACGAACTGGGACTGGGGGGAGGCCCTGCTGTGATGCCTTTCGGACGCGATTTTCGATTTAGTGTGTTTGAAGGCGCCGGTAGATTGGCCGCACGGGGCCGAGGGCCGAGTGGGACTGGACGTCGTGACTCGCCGCCTCGCTTCGACCGGCCGGCCGGCCACGCTAGGACGGCCACGCTACGCCGGCCACGCTAGGCTGCCCCCGGTCGGCTCGGATGCCACTCGGATATTGAGCGTGTTAAATATCGGACCCTTCCCGCACATGTGTGTGCATAATATGTACAGAGCACGGCGGAGCGGCGGAGCGGCGGACCAAGGGCCCATGAATGAGGTGGGGACGCGCGGTGGTCTAGCGGCGGTTGCGTTTGGAGAGACGCGGGCGAGGGAAGGGAGAGGGACGGGGCAGAGGACGAGAGAGAGGGAGCAAGGGAAGGGAGAGAGAGAGAGAAGAGAGAGAGAGAGAGAGAGAGGAGAGAGAGAGAGAGAGAGAGAGAGAGAGAGAGAGAGAGAGAGAGAGAGAGAGAGAGAGAGAGAAGACGCATGACGGCGCGCCCCGCTCCACAGCACCACCCCGTGGCGGCGGGTAGGGGGAAGAGACGAACGTATTGGCGAAGGGTGAGGGGTCGGAAAAGAGAGGAAGTAGAAAGATAGAGAAAAACACAGGGTGAGTGGGGGGAGAGAGGGGGAGGGGAATTGATTGAACTAGGGGTGGGGTGAGTACAGTAGATCCCTGGTCATAAGTATTATGGGGACACCTCAGTTACCCCAACCCCGCGCACGCAGCGCTAGTAGACCTGCTTCACTAGCGCAATTGGGAAAAAGGGGGGAGGGGCTCCAGGAGGGGTTCCGATTCCTTCGCTACCCTCTTTCGGCGAACAAGGAACCCATGTCCGTTGGGCGATTTGGCGCCATTAGGTCGTCATCGTGCGAGGGGTTTTGCCTGCCGCCTCACGGCCCTGCCGGCCCCTCCCTCCTTGCGTACTGTGCACGTGCCGCTTGCACGTTTGCACGGCCCTGCGCGCCGGCCTGCATAACGCGTATCGTTTGCGACTTTGAAACTGATAAATGGGTAAATTAATTAAAATTTGCCTGATATTTAGCTCCGCTTGTTTCAGTTAATTGCATTCCTTCGGCCCCCCTCCTGCTTTTATTCTCTCTCTTCTTGTTATTCCTTTTTCTCCTTTTCGTGCCCCGGCTCTGCGGCGGGCGTGGTGCAGGTGCGCACGACTCGGTGTGCGACGCGGCGCCGCCACGCTGTTGCCGTGCAGCGCCGCGCCACGCCACGCCGCGGCAGGGGATGCAATTTATTGGTTGTGTTCTCGCAGTTCGACTCGTCCCGCCCTTCTTGCTTTTCACTATTTCAAAAAATGTTTCCCGCCCGACCTTCCGCCCGCCCGTCCGTCCGCCCGTCCGTCCGTCCGTCCGTCCGTCCGTCCGTCCGTCCGTCCGTCCGTCCGTCCGTCCGTCCGTCCGTCCGTCCGTCCGTCCGTCCGTCGGCCTCGCAGACTGCCACGCGGTTCCTCCTCTCTCTCTCTCTCTTGCCGACTCTGCCCCGCACTCGGCCGCAAAGCTATCACACTCATTTCGATTCGGAGCGGGGAATTTGTTACAGGGTATTGAGGCCGCAGTACTGACCCATAGCAGGCGGCGCGCCAGCTCCCCCCTCCTCACCGGCCGGTCCGCGTAGTCCGCGCGGCCGCAGGACTGCCTTCCTGCCTGCTCGCCGGGCCGGGCCGGGCCGGGCCGGGCAGCCGAGCCCTGGCCGAGCCCCTGCGGAATGGCAGGTAGGCAACCCGTGTGTAGGCGCGCGTGGCGGGTTGCTAAGCCAGACCCCGCAAGGCGGCCACCGAGGCGCGCCTCGCCTCGCCGCTCTCCCTGTCCGTCCGCCTGTACGTCTGACTGTCCGCCTGTCGACCTGCCTGCCTATCCGTCTGTGCCCGTCCGTCCGTCCGCCCGTCCGCCAGAATGTCCGGCTGTCGGTCGGTGTGGCGGTCGGCCTTCGTCCCACGCCACTGCGATGTGACTATGTGTGCGCGTTGAAACAAGCTATCTTCTTGCCGAAACCCTTCGGGCCGACTGGGCTTGGGCAGGCTGCAGGCTGGCCTGGCTGACTGGGCTGGGCCAGCCCCCCCCCCCCCCATGCCGCCACCTTCCCCTGGCCAGTGTGCGCCCCAACCCAAAGTTCCTGCCTCCCGAGCCGCCGCCGCCGCCCTCCACCCTCCAACTCGTCCCTCTTAACTCGTGTTCCCTTTCGCGTCCTCCATATCGCACTGCTCCTTCTTCTTCTTCTTTGGTCATTGTCCGCCAAAGGTTCAAGCCCGCAGTGCGTTATTAGACCCACATACTGTTACGTCACGTACCTCTGACCTCCCCCACCCAACCCGGTCCTTATCCGTAGAGGTAAAACTCGTCACCTGTTTCGCCTGGGAGGGAACCGGTCTAAGAAACCCGCCCCCACGTAACTACGCTGGAAAATAAAAACGTCCCAAGTTTTGTTTTTCAATTTGTGTCTCTTTGACATTTGCTTGGGCTAGGTGTAACAGCGGATAGGATCCCCCGCGGGGGGTGGGGCACGGCGAGGCACGGCGAGGCACGGTGGCGCTGTGCTCCTCAAAGGACATTGTTTCCCGAATGAGTCCTGCCGGGCGGCACAGTTGGCCGGGGGAACGGCACGCCAGTGCGACCAGCAAACGGCACTCATTCAGGAGCTTAGAGGACTCTGGTCCAGCCCTAATGGTTTTCAAATTCCTGCTGCATGTCCAACTGCCCGCGGGCGTGGGGCGCTTGAGACGCCCGCAGCACGGCGTGCTTAAGGCCCTCAGAGGGTAGCTTGGCGCCCCGCTGATGCATTGCCGCACTGCCCGGCACAGCCGCCCTTGCGCTCATTCAGGCAAATGGGAAATGGGGCTCTCCGCGCGCGTCCGTCCGGCTCGGAGGTGGCCAGTGTCGGAACGACGTGGAACTGGCCGCTCCTGCGGTGCAACTTTGGAACTGCCAAAGGGACCCAAGGAGTCTGTCCGGCCCTCGCCGTGGGAGGGACGGGGCTGCCTCCGAACGGCGCTCTAGCACAGTGGCGATGTAGCTAGAGGCTAGGCTGGCGCTCTGCTACGCTCTGCTCTGTACACCACACTACAGGAAGAGAGGGGAGGCGAGGGGCGGCGGGGCCCTGCGGGGTGGGGTGGGGTCGGCGCTGTGCTGCGGCGGCGGCGGCGGCGGCGGCGGCAGTGGCGTAGCACGCCCGTCCCGTGCCGTCCCGTCCGTCCCTCGCTTGGCTTGAGTTCAGTTCAGTTCGCAGCGAGCCGCCGACCGCGCTGGGCGCGCTGCCGGTCCGGTCCTCGCCGCGGCGCGCTCGCTGCCCGATTTCACCACCCTACTGCCGCCCCGTCCGCCCCGTCGCTCGGGAGGTCGGCTTTCGCCTAAATTATTGATTCCGGATTTTCGAGAGCAATTGACCGGTTGAGTCCGGCCTGTTAACGGGTTGGACCTTAAGGCCAGCAAGCCTCAACCGCCACTCCCCCCCCCCCTCCTCTTCCCCCTCCCCCTCCCTTCGGCGCTGTCATCTGGACGGCCCTGGCGCGGTACGTGTCTCCTCTTGTTCTTCTCCGCCCGCTCGTATTTTTAATCCGTTCGAATGGGGGCCCTAAACTCCCAAGATGGTTCAAGTCCGCGCGAGCCGAGTGAGAAGGGAAAGGGCGGCTGTCGTGCCGAGCGGCCTGAACCCCCTTGGACCGTGTTGGGCCCTTGTTGAAAAATTGCGCGGAAGGAAGGCAGAAGGCAGGCCGCTCCGCGCTGTCTGCTGTTCTCTGTTGCCACATTTCCCGGTCAAACTTGATTGGTGTGTGCTACTTGGCGCCACAGCCGCCCCGTTGCTTTTGTTATAGGGGCGGTTGGCCCGCCACTTTTTCGGGTTCGTCGGGTTCAAAATTAACGCTCCGGCTGGATTTGTTTGTCGCCCCGTGCGGCGCCACGGACATTCATTGTGGGTAATAAGTTTCCTTGGGGGCGCATTTAAACGCACTGAGAGGTTAGGTTTCCAGACCTGTCAGACACATTTATCTGTAAAACTTGTTAAGTGGCCTTACGGCTCTTGTTCTTGTATTGTATTGATTTTTATTTACCGGCCAGATTTCTGCAGTGCTCTTTAATGTGAGCTTTAATGTATAATTTTGCATACTATCTCTAATAGTTGCTATTTACATTCACCTTGTCTGATGGAGACAAACATTCATTCTTAATTTGTGACCTAATTATTTTATATTATTACAAGCAAAATTTTGAACTATTTTCAAGTTTTTTCCTTTTATTTTTATAGTATTTTGAATGTGATATCTATATAAAACTATTTCTAAACGTCCTATCTCATTGCGCATTGTTTATACTGCCAGTCTGAATGAAGTTCCTGTGTTTAAGGCTTATCTTTTGTTCTCTTTTTCTGTTTAGTGACCAAATCGAAGACTGAAGTCGACTTTGAGATTACTTGCCATGCCCGCACAGAAGTACCTCAGAACTCTACGTTTTCCATAGTAAGTACATACCTGATTGATGCGGCTTTTATTTTGCTTGCTTCCGCTTAGGTTTAACTCTTAACAATCATGCTCAATGTTGAAATCAAGCTCACCCTTTTTTTAAATTGGACTCTCATAAATATTGTGTAAGCAATCAAAATATTTTGAATGGAAAAGCTTGTGGCGTCCCAGCTTTGTGTGCACTTGTGCTTTTTTTGGCATCAGCAGTAGAGCATAGTTTCTTATGCTGTGTTGCTGTTTGTCCAGGTGGTACCGGCCGGGCCATGGATGCAACAACAGGAGACCGAGCGGGGGAAACCTCTCAATCTGAGACTTCCTTGCCGGTCACTCTGCCTGTTCCTGCGCCTGCGCCTGCACCTGCACCGCTGGTGCCATCCAACTCAACCACAAGCCCCTCTCCAAAGCTGGAGGCTGATCAAGTTAATGTACCAACCAAATGTATAGACATGCTGGATGATATTGTTTCAGAGACAAATGGGAAGGTGGAACTCATAGGCCTCAGCTCTGCGCAGGGTCAAGAAGAAGCCACTATCTGGCACAGGGATGTTGATGATTCAGCACTGGAAGAAATAAATTTGGTAAGGCAAGATAAATCAAGAGATCAATCTGATGTGCCAGACCAAGAGGTGCAAATTTCTGAAACTGACAGACCGTGTGACAGTGAAGCTGTTAATACGCATGACCTAACAGCTGCAGCAAATCCTCACTCAAATGGCAACGGCGTGTGTGAAAGTGAAGCTTCTGCAGAATCCGTATTGAGCCCCAATGTCAAGTCTTTGGTGAAATCTGAGACAACTTCTCCAGAGAAAAGTGCAAAGAGTGTAATCTTTGAAGCTACTGAACTGCATTGTGGTTCATTGCGAACAGTGCTTGCAAACAGTCATGTGAACTCCACCTCGCCAAGTAGACCAGGTGTAGGGAGTTTCATTTCGAGTGGTTTGTTAGAGAAGCTGGAAGACAATTCTAAGGGTCTTGATGAACAGGAGGCACTTATTGAATCTCATGACCGATCTGATGGCAGTGATTCAGGTCTAGGATCTGAATCTGCTGAAGCCCTTTCCTCCAACTCGGCTGATGAACTTTGTAGTGGGACAGCAAGTGATACAGAATCATTCTTTGCTGGAAATCATTCTGGAAAAAATTGTTCTTCTATCATAGGTGATGAGATTTGTATTGGTGAGTCTTTCTCTGCTTCAGGTAAATTATTTGACCCAAATAATCCCATCAACTCTCTTGATCCTGGGCAATTCAATGCACATGTATCAAATTGTGTGAATGGTCCCTCTAATGGAAGTAATCTAATTGAACACAAAAAATTGACTGTATGTGAAGAACAAAACCCTTTAGTGAATGTTTATAATAGTAGTACAAGCTCAAGCACACATGAGGCAGACTATCAATCACTCCTGTGCGAGAAGCCATTACAAATTAAGAAAATTACTATTGAATCGGATCATGAATCTTTGAATGAAGCAGAGAATTCATCATGCAAGCAGGCCGAAGAGCCTCAGTTATCTCTAGAAGATTGTGGTAGCTTAATTGAAGTGGATGCAATAGAACCTCATGACTCAAAATTAGTTTTAGAAAATAAGAAATTCACTGAAACCTGCAAAGGAGTTGACGTGAACTTTAGATCTTCACAAGACGCTTTTGCATGTGATAATCTCGACTTAAAATCTTGCTGTGACAAGACTGCAAGAGAAGAAAGTAATATTACTGTAAGTAGTATTGGATCACCCTCAGTGGGAGTAGCAATGCCCACTGAGTGTATTGCTGAAACAGAAGCTTTATGTGATGATAATATTCCTACATTTGATGATTTACAATCACCTCCTGGAGAGACTGACACCAAAGTTTCCCTGGATGAAGAGGACAGTGATGTCCCTTTACAAACACCTACTGTAACATTAACACCAATTTTACCAGAAGACTTCAGAATGAAGGCCAAAGAACCCGAATCTGTTTCAACTATGATTTGTCAGGGAGATGGCAGTGTTGATCTTGGCTTTTCTGATTCACACCAGAAGACTGAATCCCTGACCTTGTCATCTGAGAGTAATTCTATGGAAGCAGTTGCTGGCCCAAGTGGAATCAAACAAGAGATGACAGATAACTTGAGGAACACACAGAGAAGGAGTACGCTGAAAAGGTCAGCTTCGTCCTCTTGTGAGGGTGAAACTCAACCTAAAAAGAAAAAGTCAATAACCTTTGACTCTGTCTCTGTCTTCTACTTTCCTCGAACACAGGGCTTCACTTGTGTCCCATCACAGGTAATTAATTTTGGCACAGGGCAACAGGCCATTTTTAATGAGTGTCATTTTGAGACCATTTATAATGTATCACTCTTTTTGTTTGTAGGGTGGATCTACTCTTGGAATGACACAAGAGCACACACACATGCATCGGTTTACCATGGTGGAGCATGCTGTGGAGCAGCGTCGTGCTCATCGCAACATGCTACTGCAGCTACGTCAGAGTCCTGATCCAACTCGACCAGAGGAAAGCGCAGCTTGCTCTGCGGCAAGTGGTAATGGTGGTGGAGATGAATCGACTGACGATTCTGATTCAGAGGAAGGAGCAGAGTGAAATTTCAGAAGAGGAAATGGATATGGATGGCTTTTATTTTCTTCAGGTTTGTTGGCCATTTTGAGAAAATTTATTTGGCCGTTAATTATTTTGTATTAATGTTTTACCCTATTTACAGCCTGTGCCAACAAGACAGAGGCGCGCATTATTGAGACAAGCCGGTGTACAGAAAATTGATTCTGATGAAAAGGATGAGTGCCGTGATATTCGCACATCCAGGGAATTTTGTGGTTGCGGCTGCAAAAACTTTTGTGACCCAGAGACCTGTTCTTGTTCCCAGGCGGGGATCAAATGTCAAGTAAGTAAATTGAGGGTTGCTAAGAAATGATTGTTGTGGGGGGATAATGGTGAAAGTCTCCTCAGGTACCAGCAGTACCTGTCCTAAGATTGGGCTGATGATTTACTCACTTGTTTTGCAGGTGGACCGCCTGAACTTCCCTTGTGGTTGCACTAGAGAAGGATGTGGCAACACCTCAGGCCGCATTGAATTCAACCCAATGCGTGTTCGAACCCATTTCATCCACACCTTAATGCGTCTGGAGTTGGAAAAGAAACAACAGAAAGAAGATGATGAACTAAGGAGGCAGCAACAATGGACAAACCAAATCTCATCTGGTGGAAGTGATGTTCCAGATGCCAGTTCTTCTTTAAGTGCAGAGGTAGATTCTTGTGCAGATGTAGGTTTTGTGAATTCGCAGAATGCTGAAACCTCTTTACCAAGTGATGATCAATATTTTATGGGTGGCCAGCAAGGGTACACTCCACAGCCAATGCAACAACCGGAGCAGCAGAGAAGAGTGCCAATGTTTGTAATGAACCAAAGTAGTTTTCAGTACTCACAGTCTGGGAGCAATTACAATGCAGCTCAGGGTGCAAGCTACTCTGCCAGTGGGTCGTTTAACTATTCTAATAGTCAAAGTTCTCAAGATGTCAATTATCAACAGCAGCAGTTCAATTTCCAATCTTACCAAAGTCCTTCTCTACCCTCAATGTCAAACATAGCAGGAAATTATAGAAACAATATGTACAGAGAGCAGTGTCCTGGTAGGCCAGGAGATGCAAACTTTGTTAATGGAGTGTCATGTCAAGAACAGCAGCTTGGATTGTATGTAAATGAGACCTGTGAGCTGCCAATCCAAGCTGCTGAGGATGACTCAGCTTCATCAGAAAGTTCCAATGTGGGCCAATATACAGCTTTAAATTCGGTTTGTACATTAAGTAATCAGCTTGAGCCATATTCTAATTTATTAGGGGGCAGATGTCAGTATGCAACATCTCCCACTGAGGGTGAAAGCAGACCAGGTATGGAAACAGGTGCTGATGGCTCTCAATCTAGTGATGGTACAACAAGGGAGGCTGGTCTGTCAACACATCCTCCAGAAGACTGTGATGAAAACTTCGGTGAAATTATTAAAAAGTCAATAGTCGAAACAGTGTCTGCATGATGCTGGTAGACAAATTTTATGTCATTTGGATGCAAGTTTTGATTTTAATCACATTTCTAGTAAATGATTTAGTATTTATTGTATTCCTTGTATCATAGTCTTTATTCTTACTATTCTTATTATGTATTTTTATTGTTGTAATGTATTTTTAAACCATATGCTGCCATTGATGGTTTTAATTTATTGTTCAAAGTGCTGCATTGCAGTGCCAATGGAGCAACCACATGAAGGATCCATTATGCTATAAATTATATTTTAATCATTGTTTTATCTCTTTTATTAGATGAAACAGTATGTGATATTGTACGAAAATTTTGGTCTGTTAAGAAATGTTAGATACAAACTCATACTAACAATAAACTTTGCTGTTATAATTTATGTATTTGTATACCTGATTTTTTTCATCCACTCCCCATGTGACACTGGACCCATTATTCGCATCATGATACTCAAAATAAGGTCATACCATTCCACCACGAGTTCCCATGATGACCCACACTCAAGACCTGTCGTTTCCATGCTCATTTCAGCCGAACTGCTCGGATTAAAAGCTTTAAATGCATCAAATGTGGTCAAATATTCAGTTTGATACACGAAAGAGTTGAGAAAGACCAAGAGAATATGACAGGCCTCATTCAGCTTTTGAGCCCGCGCGCGATACACATACACACGCACCGCGATGGTTGTGGCCTGGGGCACCGGGAGTGGGGGTGGTGGGGGCGCGCGGCTGAGCCCTGCCGAGCCTCCAACGCAGGGCCTCCAACGCAGGGCATCCAAGGCAGGGCCTCCAACGCAGGGCCTCCAACGCAGGGCCTCCAAGGCAGGGCCTCCAACGCAGGGCCTCCAACGCAAGGCCTCCCCCCGATGCTGCCCCTCAGCGTGCTCGGAGGCGTTGCACCCCTTCCAGATCACTTGCGCCGCTCTGATGAGGCCGCAGCGGTACATACTGCATAAGGAGGGGCCGATGACCTCTGTCACGTACAGCGCATCCTCCCCCCCCCCTTTCCCATTCCACTGCCGTGCACCGTGCGGGCGGCGCACACACTGAGACGCAGCGCGAGCACGACGAAGTAGTGTAATGTCGGGGCGTAATATTCGTTTACTTTGTTGGCCGGGCAAAGGGAAAAGGGGGGGGGAGTTGGCGCGCATTCGCCCCGAGCCTGTCTTGGAAAATTCCTCCGTGCCGACACGTTGTATCGCCCCCGAAACCGAGATCGTAAAAGGAGTCATGGCGGGAATATTTACTGTGGCAGTTCAATAATTGTTGAGGGATTCTTTGAAAGAAAAAATAAATAAATCGCAACACGGGACGAGTTTCCAATGTGTCGACAGGAGCTGGCGCAGCTGGTTGAGAGTGCAGTCGGTGCGGCACAGAGGCTTGGAAAGGGGGAAGGGGATGGGGTCCTTCTATTCCTAGCAAGCGGCCAGAGGAGCGTCAAGAGGAAGAACTTGGCCGGGGGAGAGAAAACCGAGAGAAATCCCGAGTGGACCGCTGCAGTTTTGCAAAATGAAGTGAGGCTGCAGTGCCACCCCGCGCCCGCGGGACGGCGGGATGGGTGTCGATTCTGGAATGCGCAACGGAACCTAGTTAGCCCCGATGCACTACACTGCGCCCGGCTCTGCGCCCGGCCGGCCCAGAGGCCATGCTACACCCGCAGCGACAGCGACACCTAACGGTCTGGGCCCGACCGACCGGCCCGGCCCGGCCCCCGAGTAGGGTGGGAGAGAGACAGAGAGAAAGACGGCGCCCTGCCTGCCGAAACCGAAAAGGAGAGCACCGCGCAGCGCCGCGCCACCCAGGGAGGGAGCCTCGCGGACGTACTTGCGCAGGCCGTCGGTGAGGAGCGTGTTTTGCGTGACTGTACCAGGGTACCTACCTGAGTACGTCCACGCGCCGCCCTTATCACCGAGCTCATCGACCAGGCCACACCGCTGCGCCACGTCGCCACCTGCCTGTTGCCATGATTGCCGTAGTGCCATCCCTCCAGCGGCGTAGGCGCGTGCGGAAATGACTGGCTTAAAAAAACTAGTAACTTTCTCTTCTTAACTTTTTTCAAAATTTAAATTTTTGGTCGTATGCAACTTGGAAACCCGAGCGCCGAGGTGGTCCCAGTTAAGGTCCGAGGTGCAGTGCTTGCCGTTCATTTTGGCGGCGTCAGTTCAAACGACGCATCCTCGCCGCCCCGCCCCGCCTCGCCCCGCCCCGACGAGTCGGGCCGGCAGCCGCCTATTTATTCTGGCGGCCCGGCGAGCGCGGACCAGTCCGTCGCCAGTCAGTCGCTGGAACGGCTCCGCGGCGGAGCGACGTGGCTAGGCAGTGCAAAGCGGCGCGAATCGGTGCGGCGATCCGGGGGGCAGGACTGCCGCGACAACAGCAAGACAGGCCGCCGAGCCGGGCAGAGCCGGGCAGAGCCGAATAACCCCCTCGAGGACTGCATGATTGGACACCAAGGCAGCCGAAGGCAACGGACATGGTAACGTTCACCTCGACCCCGGCCGGCAAAGTGTGGCTGTGACTCGCTGGGCTGCGCGGTCGGGGGAGGACCGCAGCCGTCCTCACTGAAACACGACCACAGTCACACTTTACCAAGACGTTTTGTGAGGACTTGTTTGTGATCAAAACCCTCGGGGCGTCCTGTCTTCCTGTCTCCAGTTCGCTGTGCTGATCTGGGCGCCGGCCGCCCTGCAGGCCGGCCTGCTGGCCCTGCTGGCCCTGTTGGGACAGGGAGCTCCTGGTGCGGCAGCGGCCTCGCTCGAGCAGCCTACGCTCTACCCCTCGGTCAGGTGAGAGAGAAAATGGACGCCGGCGTTTGCCACGCCCCAAGTGATTGTTTCTACGACGACGATAGTGATGGAGTGCGGCGCACGCCATCCCGATCGGCAGCGAGCTCGTGCCCGACGGCGTGCGAGACGAGACGGCCTCGATGGCGTCCGCCCGTGCCGGTGCCGGTGCCTCGGTTCCGCAGTTCCGCGCCAAATTGCTTATCTGAAATGAGGCGCGTTTTCCCCGCGGCCCGGCTGCCTGGGCAAACACAGACTGCTGATGAAGCACCTGTTCCGTCGACGACGACGCCGCACAGTCCCTCAAAGATGCAGGGGCCAGACTCAAATTGACCTGTCAAACCACGCTCGCGAACAACTGTGACGTCTGGAACACTGGCAACTCGGCTGCAGAGAGCGTTATCCCGTGGCGCACGTCGTCGCGTTGCTGTCGTGCCCCAGCTTGCTGCCTCGGCCACCGGACGGCACCTGTGCATGCAGTGCGTGTCCTTGGCGGCGAGCAGCACGCCGCCGAGGCCCGGCCAGTCGTCTCCAGCCTGGTGGGCGGGATCGGCGTGATGCTTGGTTGGCAGCCGAGCGACTCCGAACGTCGGTCTCGATGCTCTGTCCCTCTCGCACTCCTGGCGAGCGCCGTCAGGGGTGGGGGTGGGAGAGAGACAGAGCGCGCCCGGTGGGCAGGCCTGCCCGCTACACCGCCGTGCGCTGCAGTGTTGCCTACCCGCCATTCTGCGGGCGCTCCAATCGAAGCGACGCCTTCCCCGTTTATTTATTTTTTCGCACCTCCAGTGGACGTTGATGTGGGCGCCATTGTGTCCAATTGTTCACCCGCCGACTTCCTTGCAGACCGAGCGCCACACGACGCTCGCTGTCTCTCTCGCGCCAGGCGTGGCGCTCCACGCGGACCGGTGTGAAAACGGAACGCGGCAATCAAACAAAGAGAGAAAGAGTGAGAAAGAGTGATTGCACCGGCGTCACACACGTCACACACACATACACGCACGCGCACGCACACACCACAAAATGAAAAGGCGCGTGTTCAGACGGCTCGTAAAAAGATTCCAAAAAAGAAAAAAAATCGTCGATTCCACACCACAATGCCGTTGCAAGTTGTCGAGTCTGTGAAATATCGCTTCGATCGTGTGAGTTTGGATCAAGACCTTTTTATGTTTACTTTGTGTCTGCAGGAGCCCGGCGTTCGTGTACCGCTGTGACGAGCCGCGGGGGGCTTGCGTGAAGACGGGGGCGGCTGGAGGCGCCGGCACCAACGGCAGTGCCGCCTCCAGCGACTGGGACAGGTTCGCGTGGTGAGTAGTCCGCCCCGGAGTCCGTCGTCCCGGAGTCTCTTGCCCGTTCGGCGGCCCGGTAGCGGCGGGGTCACGATAAAATCTCGCTTCGGTGTCGCCAATGAAGCGCCTCGCCTCGCCCGGCCGTGCCGTGTGCTCATTGGGACTGTTAGCGGCGGCGGCGTTCGGTTGATGTTGCATCCTCCAGGCGGAGCGGCCCGCCGCCGGGCCGTGTCGCAACGGACTCTTTTTAGACGGAGCCTCAGCCTTACAAAGGACCTCTCCGCCCCCTCCCTCTCGCTGTTTGGTTGGCCCTAGGCTCCCGCGTTTGGAAACGGCTCCCTTTGAACGACAACTGGAGCGAGAGGGTCTGGAAAAACGTTCCCATCCCCGCCTTCGCGGCTGCCGCCATCTGCCACTAACGTAGATTTTGACCGCGGTGATTTAGCAAGTCGCGCGTCCGGCCGTCCCCTGACCCGCGGGGTGCGCACTCTGTCTTACAGTGAAGATTCTCCATATTATGGACAAAATTCTTTACAATATAGTGGTGCAGCTGCCTTTGTAACATACCTTTGAATATTCTTTGTACCTTATAGATATTTTGCGGAATTTTCCTCATATTATGGAGAAAATCTGCATCATAATATGTTGATGCGGCCTTTCACCGTAAGACATTCAGAGTGCGTTGGGGACCGCACCGACCACCTGCTCTGCACTTCTAGGACTCCGCGATGGTTGTTGCCGGCCCCGCGGGCGGCCCCGCGGCCCCGCGGCTTGCTGGTGCCTAGTCCGCCGCCGGTTGACTCGCTGCTGTTCCCGCAGGTCCCAGCAGGCCTGCCAGGTGCGGTGCGGCCGTGCGGGCGCGCTGTGGCCGCTGCCGACGGGCACGGTGCGCCTGGGGGCGGGGCTGCTGGCGGTGGCGGCGGGCGAGCTTGTGCTGCCCCCGGGCTGCGCGTCGTCCCCGCGGCTGCACCGCCTGCTGCGCCACGCGCACCGCACCTTCCAGCACCGCCTCCAGGCCGAGGAGGCCGCCTCCAGGGCGCAGTACGCCCGCGGGCGCGTCAGGGCGCTGCGGCTGCTGCGGCTGCCCCGGCAGGCCGACGGGCCGACCGATCGCGCGCAGAGCAGCCCCCGACTTCGGCCGCGGCAGGCGCCCGGCCCGGCCCCCGGCCCGGCCCCCGGCGTCAGGGTGAGTGTCAGGGGCCGCCCAGGGAAGGACAGGGCTGGACTGGGCAGGCCTCCAGGTGGATGTGGAGCGGGCCGGCCTTGGGGGAGTGTCAGGGGCCGGTCGCCGCGGAGAGCGTCTCGCTGGACGAGGCCATCTTGCGGCGGCCGCCTGCTCACCGCACACTCACACTAACTCACTCTCACTCACCGCACACTCACACTAACTCACTCTCACTCACACGCAGCCGGCCGATTCGTTCCATTCAATCCCGTCGGCAAACAACGGCTCGGTCGCGGCCACTTAGCCGTTGCGGGTAGGAGACAAGAGATTTGACGCGTCTGACTGGTTACTCGCAGCTCGACGTGGAGGTGTGCGTGGAGACGGACGCACTGTCGCTGGACTGGTCGTCCGATGAAAGCTACGTACTGGAGGGACTGGAGAAACTGGACAGCGACCCGGCGGACGGCGCGCCGGCGGGGCAGGGAGTGGTCGTGGCGAGGATTCGCGCGGCCAGCTTCTTCGGCGCGCGCCACGCGCTGGAGAGCCTCTCGCAGCTGATCGCGCACACAGGTACGGAGTGTGCCCCCTGGTGAGTGACGCACTCATTTGATCGGCGGTTATTCATCTGGCGTGCTTTCCAGGGCCGCCGCCCGACGGCAGCTCCGACGGTCTCCTCGTCATCGTGGACCGCTTCACCGTGACGGACGCCCCCGCCTTCCCCCACCGAGGACTCCTGCTAGACACGTCCAGGAACTACTACCCGCCCGCCTACATCCGCGCCACCATCAACGCCATGGCCCAGAACAAGCTGAACGTGCTGCACTGGTGAGTGGACCAGCTGTACCGACATCGCCGTCAACGGCTCCTGATGGCCATGGCCATGATGGCGCTTGACTGACCCGCAGGCACATCACGGACTCCCAGAGCTTCCCCTACGAGTCGACCAGCCTCCCCCAGATGTCGGCGTTCGGGGCCTACTCCCCCAGGTAAGGCGGTCTCCTCCGGCGGCGCGGTTTGCCCCGAGGCAGCCTTGGAGTGGTTCTACGGTTCTACGTTCCCGCAGGGAGACCTACCCGGCGGCCACGGTCCGCGAGCTGAGCCGCTTCGCGCTGTCCCGCGGCGTGCGGCTGCTGCCCGAGCTGGACGCTCCCGCACACGTGGCCGCGGGCTGGGGGTGGGGGCGCGCCGCGGGGCTCGGCGACCTGGTGGTGTGCGAGGCCCAGCAGCCCTGGACCCGGTACTGCATCGAGCCGCCCTGCGGCCAGCTCAACCCGGCCAACCCCAACGTGTACCGCGTGCTGGCCGCCCTCTTCGACGACATGCTCAAGGACTTCTACGGTAAGGGCCTGGGGGTCCCATCGGCCACTAGCGGAACCCTGTTCCTGTCTTTATTTTCTCGCTCCCTGACTGCTCCCAGACGCGCCGTCCTCGCCGGTGCCGTTCTTCCACATGGGCGGCGACGAGGTGCACATGGGCTGCTGGAACTCCTCCGCGGAGGTGGTGGACTACATGGCGCGGACCCTGGGTCGGCCCAAGCGCCGCAAGGAGGACTTCGTGGCGCTGTGGGCGCACTTCCAGGCCAGGGCGACGCAGGCCCTGGACAAGGTGCAACGCGACATGCACCCCCCGCAGCCCGAGTAAGTCACCACGTTCATGTTGCGTCCCGCTTCTAGTCCTGACCGTCCTGGTGGTTGCCTCCAGCGGCCCCATCACCGAGGGCCCCCTCCTGCCCGACGGCGACGCTGATGTTAACGACGTCCGCGAGGTCAACTCTGTGCTGCGTCGACGGCAGGCCCCCGACGACGGCCCTCTGGCCGCGCGGGCCGCCGCCGCGCTGGCGGAACTGCCCGAGATCGCCGAGGACATCAATGACGGCCTTCAGGAGGGCCGCGCCTCCTCGAGCCAGAGCGGCATTCCTGTCATCCTGTGGACGTCGGAGCTGACAGCCGCCGACGTGGTCCAGAAGTACCTCGATAAGGACAGGTGCGTGCAGGCTGGCGTGGCTTCCTGTCCTCTGCCTTGGCGCTTCTCACATTAGTTGATCGCTCTTCCAGGTACGTGATTCAGCTGTGGCTGCGGGCGGGAGACCCCCTGGCCAGGGACTTGGTGTCCAAGGGGTACCGCGTCATCGTGTCCACCAAGGACGCCTGGTACTTGGACCACGGCTTCGGCAACTGGAAGGGCAACTCGACGGCGGGCTACGTCTACCACCCGTGGCAGGTAGGTTGCGACTTGCACGGCAGGCACCTCCTCGCACCTCGCTCCGTTATCCGCATTCTGTGCCTTTGATTGCCGCAAACGCAGGTGGCTTACGACAACGACCCCCTGGCGGGGCTGCGCGGCCTCGGCGACGTGTCGCGGCAAGTGCTGGGCGGGGAGGCCGCCATGTGGGGCGAGCAGGCCGACCAGAGCGGCGCCAGCACCAAGGTGGGTACGGCAACAATACTCTCTGCCCCGCGGTTCGCTTCCCGTTCTGGCCACCCAGTGTCCCTGCGCTTCCCTGGTTGATTGGCGCGGCTCTGCCTGCAGACGTGGCCGCGCGCCGCGGCGGTGGCGGAGAGGCTGTGGTCGGGGCCGAGCGCCACGACGTGGACGTCGGCGCGGATCCGCTTCGTCCGGCACCGGGACCGGATGGCGCGGCTGGGCACGCCGTCGGAGTCGGTGCAGCCCGAGTGGTGCACCCAGCACGAGGGCCAGTGCTACTAGTGCTACGGGTGCTGCAAGCGCGCCACGGGTTCGAGTCCCGAGCCCGGCGCCAGTTTTATTTCTCTGCCCTCGTGATCTCGAGTAGTTACTTGTAATGGTGCGTGGGGACCGGTGGGGACGAGGGAAAGAAGGGGGTACAATGTTACTTTTAGTTACGAGTGTTTTAGAACCGCGCTCGGTGCGAGAATGATTTTAAACGTGGGCGCTTTCTCAGTGGAGCAGTGCATCTAGTCCTAATTCATTATATCATTCCCTGTCCGCGAAACACGTGAATCGATCTCAGGTAGATTAAAAAGGGGGTGAGATGACTTAATAAGATAAGCCAATAGCTTAGTTTTATAATGTATTTTTTATACTTTTCTCTCGGCCGCATCGCCTTTAAACAAATTGAAATAAAGCCTTCTCAGAACGCAAACAATGCCCCCAATCTACACGCTGAGTTCCCCGCTGGACGAGCCAGAGCTGCTCGGGTCTTCCCCTACCCGTTTCGGCTTGGCCTTCTTTTTCTTTTTCTTTCTCTTCTTTTTCTTTTTTCTTTTTTTCTTCTTGTCGAGCTTGCCGCTGTTCATCTTCTTCACAAAGTTCTCGTACTTGACCACGCCCCTCCGCTTGGGGTCGGCGTACTTGATGAAGGCGGCGAACTCGAGCGGGTACAGCCTCTCGCCCGTGGTGGTCAGGGCTTCGTGCAGCACGGCGCGGCTCACCAGCCCCGTGCCCTGCATGTCCATGCTGCGAAAGCCCTGCAGGACGGCCAGGGTGAGTGCACGGCGTGCCACGCTCAGGACGAAGGGCATGCGGGCACCACCCGTCCTCACGGTCCTCACCTCCAGCACTTTCTGCTCAGTGATGGGGTCCTTGAGGGCGCGGCCCATGATGATGAGGAACTCCTTGGACGAACGAGGTTCGCACGCAAATTAATGCTTTCTTCAAATAAACATTAATTGAGACAAAACGGCGTGGTCACCTTGAAGCGCACGACGCCCCTGATGGGGTCCGCGTCCAGCCACTTGGCCGCGGCGCGCAGCTCGGCCTCGGTGGGGTACAGCGCCAAGGACCGCAGCACGGAGCCCAGGCGGCTGATCGGGATGGTGTCGTTGAGCACCTCGTCGTACACGCCAAAGGCCGCGCGGATGTCCCGCACCTCAAGGGAAAACAGAAGGGCCAAAACTAATCTGGCGCGCTGTACGCAGAGTTCCCCTTCCACCATGCAGTACACCGGAAAAAGTGTCATCTCGTGACCAGACATGCAGCGAGAACTTCGTAAAAATGCGCCAGCTCAAGACCACTGGGAGGAGGCACCTTGAGGGGGAAAAAACCACTTTGGCGGTGCGATACGTGCCTGAGGACAGGCCAAGTAGTACCTGTTGTTCAGTGTACTCGTACGTCTCCTCCGGTTCCTCGGGCTCATCTTCCTCCTGCAGCTCTGGCACCCCCACTGCGCCGGCGTCCCCCTCCAAGGCGTCGTCTTCCATGACTGGAGCTGGTTCCTTCCAGCCCTGCCGCCGCCCCTCGGGCCCTCCTTCCTCGCCCCCGCCGCCCGGAGCATTGCCCGCTGCAGCCTCCCCCTCCAACGCCTCCTCCCCGTCCCCGTCTTCCATAGGATCCAATTTGAATACAGTTCACTACAAATTTTGCTCTTTTTTATGTTTTTTCAAATTTTTGTTTGAAATGGGCAATGTTTTTGGTCGCTACATATTGCTGCGGTGTAGGGTGGCTTTGTTGAAGGCCATGCGGACCTGTTGCCGGCAGCCGGACGGCCTGCCTTCGCCAGCCTTCGCTCGACTCAGGGGGCTGAGCAGCACTGAGTAGGCACAGGCCAGGCCTGGCATAGGCCTGGCATGGCGCCTGCCTTCCTTGCGGGTAGGCCAGCCCGCCACGCGCGCGTGTGTCGCGGGACAGCCTGCCCTTGACTCCGCGGGCGTCTACGCGGGCGCTACACTGGATGCGCGCTTGACAGGTTAGTGTGAAGCGCCCTTCCAGACTGCCCAGCCAAGCCAAAGTTAAGATTGGTCGACATCGTTTTGTCTCCCAAAATGACGTCGAATCAACGTTAATTTTCACCGAGCTGCTGTGGCTTTCACGTCGTTTTCGAGACAAAACTATGTGTGTCTGTCTATTTGCACCGAAATTCCGTTGGGACGGGGGCGGAAAGACTTGTGCGATTGGAAAATGGTTAACAGTAACAAAATGTCTGCCAACCCAGCTCACACGTTTCTGGTTTTATACTTTATTTTGACCTTCAGTGCATATAGACGAGGTTATAAACATGATGAAAACAGATCACACCTGACAGTTGATTATGCATATGCGACAACAAGCATAAAATCTAACAGAATAAAAACAGGGAGATGCAGACAAGATAAATGGCACAAGTATAAGAGGCACACATTTTGGCACTTAAAAGATCACAGAATGTCTTTCAATTTTTTTAAAAACTCTACTAAATCAAATCTCAAAAATATTTTAGAGATGAAGTATTGAAAAAGAGAAGCTTTCAAACAGCAATATCATAAGTCTATAGAAGTTACGTATGGCACTGTAGATAGAAGGAACTATTATTTGATTATAACAAGTTCTCAATTCTAAAAACTAATAGGTGATGATTAAAAGCTTTGTGATAGGAAGACAAAAGGTTCCCAAATTATGACACTTTGCACATGTCATCATACTGTGTATCATTATCATTGTCGGAACCTGTGGCAAGCTGGCCACCCTGTAGAACATTGTTCACTACTGCCCGAGCAAGGTAGCCTGTTGTGATTGAATGCGGAGCTGAGAAGAACTTGGTCTGGTCTTTGGTCACTGGAGCTTATTGTCCTAAAAGTACCAGTATCTTGTTAAAGAGCAAAGAACCATTAAGCATGTATTTCCTGACAGAAGGTCTATTCCAAACTCACCTTGCAATACATATGGAAAGCCTCCATTACAAGCTCATCCAAGTCTAGATGGTTTTGGAACGTTAGCTCTGGATTCCTCAACAAAATTGTAGAAATGATGCAAAGCAGCTTTGAAAGCAGAAAAAAATAAAATAATATTTTGACTTTCAAGGAAGGGATGATACAGAAGTATAATAAATGCATACCTCAACCACCATTTGCCTATATGCTGGTGCTTGTATGTGGTTCAACATTTCTTCAACTAGCAAAGCAAAGTTCAATTCTGATCGAGTCATATTGGAGAGTGTTGGCTGAGCTGGCAAGTTGTGACCTTGCACTTGGAGTCCACCTGGGGTTCTAGTCATGACATCCCACACGCGGTTGTAAAAATGAGATGGGACCCGACATAGGCATCCTTCCAACTGCCTCCTTTGCAAAGGTGTCAGGCTTGAAAGAAAAAGAAAAGTTGAATTAACCAGAGTTGATAAAATTCCACAAGCAAAAATACTGAATAAATTGTCTTACTTTTCATTGGAGGCCCAATCCTTTACAGAGAGAACTTTATGAAGAAGCTGTCGAACTTGGTAAGGACTGTGATTCTCTAAAGACAAAGCATCTTGCCCAAGCATTTGCAAGTACAGCTTCATGGCTTCCAGCACCCACCTAAAGCAAAATAATGAGAGTATCAGACTGTGCTGCAGAATTGACACGTAAGAGATTACTCTTACCCTACTCTGATCTTCAGAATGCCTTTGAACATTTCAGGATTTGTAGCAATAAGGCGGCCACAATATAAAACAACTTCCTGTTGCAAGACAGCCTGGATCACATCATAGGGTTGTATGCGATTATACATGATAGACTGAATTTCTGCAGGTGTCAGTGGTTTGTCAAAAACGGTTTCTTGGTGTCCTATTGCTCCTACTGTAAGCTAAAAGCAAGAAATAAATATTTTAGAAGCCAAAAAAGTACAATGTGAAGACACACAAACACCGCAGATAGTAAGAAAACAAACCTGCTTTCCATTAACAAGTACGGTTGTAATAAATGGACTAATACTATCTACAGTGTGATGGAGTAAGCTGCTGCAGTAGCGAACAGCTATCCAGTAATGGAGGCCACAGGCCTGTTGATAGAGACTCCTCAAGTGCTCTGCCACTGAATGTGCAAGGAAATAAAAACAAGTTGAAATAGATGAAACATACTAAAACCCAGTGGAACAACACAATGTGATCTCACCAGTAAGGCCATTGACATCATAGTTAGGGCCCTCTCGCTTCAGTAGAATGCCAAATAATTGACATTTGGCATGCAGCCCTGATGAACCTCTGATTGCATCAATTACTTCCCAAATAGGTTTTGTTTCAAGATGCTGGAACAAATTTAACCACCAACCACAACATAAGTCACAAATGGCAAAGGAAATTACTGTTAGCTTTGCCAATTGCTTAGCTTACCAGATAGCTCATGCTGTCTTCTGAATAATTCAATGACCGAGGTACATCTGTCAGGCTCTGGTAACCGATGTATTCATGCTCCAGCTGTTTGAACTGCTCAAACACCATCTCAGATGTGTCAACAGTGTTCATGAAATCAAGATGTTCTGCAGCACAGTACAAGTGAAACAGTTCAAGCCTTGGCTGCTACTTTAACTTCCCTCGCAAATCTTTCACTCAGAATCCAAATTAATACAGTGCATCCCTCATAAACCGTGTTCCGCATTAACCGTTTTCCCGCGTAAACCGTTGCTAAAAAGAATTCCCTAATCTAGCCAAACCCCCAAAAATTCACCCGCTTTAACCGTTTTCCCCCTTAAACCGTCTCGATCGCGTGCAAGTCGGCCGACACGTTTTAAGAGGGATGCACTGTAATAATAAAAGATGTACCTATGCAGGAAGAGGCAATTAAGTTTTGCAAACGCCCAATACGAACTTTAACACTGTCACAGTAGCCTTTCTTCAACATAGCCATTAGATCCAACATTTCTTTAAACTGTGGATCCCTGAAATATAACACATTATCACAATGTTTATTATTCTGTGAGATAATTGGCAAACAACTTTGCCACTTTCTGACCTACCGCATATGCTCCTCACGAATGAGTAGACAAACAGTAGGACGACCAGACAAACGCCAATAACGTCCAACAAATTGAAGCTCTGTTTTTATGTCATCAATTAACAAAGCCATGTCACTGTAGAGATAGAACTCAGACACTTCAAAAATAAGTGGATAACACAAAACAGTCATTCCACAAACTCGATAAACCTAGATAAAACAGTTAAGTCACTCAGACAAGGAATAAGACTACATTATAGATCTATATGTTCACTGGACAACAAATACCTTGCTAGTGCCTAGTGCTCCAACAGGACGCATTGGTCTACCCTTCAAACCAATTTTACGGTTTACTCCCAAGTTTTGGTACACTTCCTCCAATTTCCGGGACGACCAGATTTGGACAGGCTCCACTTCATGAGGGGTCTGCGTCTGGATTCCATAAGTAGCCATCATAGCTTGAAGTCGCATAGACTCAGCAATAAGCACAATTTGTACCACTAAATCTGTCGCAGTCCCCTGTATTAAGTCATTCAGAGTTGATACATTGATTTATATCAGAAATATGCAGTTCTCAAACATAAAGCAAGACTGTCATATTGTAATCCGGCATTATAAGCTTTATTATTTGTGGGAATGCATCACTGAAATGCTATGTATTTACTTACAGTAGATGGCTTGGCCTGATCCCAGCCATGAGTGCAAGTAACACACCATGCTTTTATTTAATAATTTTCTTACTACTAAATGTTAAATGCACACCTGACACATGATGAATCAAATAGTAAAGACTGAAACCAACCTGGAAAGCTGAATAGCGGCCGCCCTTTCGGGGCCGTTTAAACGAAGGTAAGTACCGACGAATGGGGTCAAGCTCATTGATGTGAAGCAGACCAGCCGTCAGAAGCTGAGCAATAATAAGCATTGATTGATTCCAAAGGCACAAGCCGCCATCACCTCCTCTACCCTCTTCACTGGCCACCCTCACTGAATGTTCCAGGTTCCTGCTTTTCAATTTCAATATTTTCCTCAGGCACATAGAAATACATAGGTATCACTGGATCTGCAACAAATGTAGTTTTGTAAAAATGCAACAAAAAAGATTTTTTTCTTTTTATATAAGGTGGGTTTTCTGCAGAATCACCAACCTCCATTCGTGTCTTTTCTTATGCGAGGCTTCAAAAGATTTTGATACTCTTCTACCTGCTCTGGTTGAGATTTGAATACACCATCTAGTATCATGAAAATGTAGAAGAGTGGCCATTCATTTTCGATTCCTTCAAACTCCTGAAAGCAGAATGGCCTCAATTTTATATTTTAATAGTAACATAATTTTTAATCATGAGCAGTCATGTTACCGTTGTTTCTCCGTCCTTGTAAAATCGCCGGGAAGCATCGTCCAATACACTTTTGTAGCCATCTCGTCCAAAACGCTTGAAACCATATTGGCCCTTTAACTTACGGACATCTTTATCTTTTGTTTCTGTACTCAAGAGTTCTTCATGTGTTGCAAATGCTGGGAATGATATTGTAGGGATGAGGGAAGCGTCCACTGCCTACATGATATTTGCAAAATAATTTGTGATTTGTTGACAAATTTACTTGTTAACAGCAAAATACACTTAAATGTAGGTACCTTGGAGCTTGACTCCCTGGTAGCATTGTTTCAAAAATACTTCTGTTTCGGTTGTGGGCATCAATATCAACGTAGATGACAGACAATGATGCTCCTTTCTCCCCGAAAAGATTACACCCATTAATCGCTTCTAGGGCACTTTTTGCCATTCCAATGGAGCTAATTGGTTGAAAGCAAGCATGCAAAGATGGAATTAGAACCAGGTTCAATTTTGAATTCAGCATTTATTGATATACCAACCTTGCATGAATCTCAGGTGTGCCATCATAGTATTTACTTCCACGCTCCCACATGCCATAATCAGGGGTGCGGTAAGCACGCTCTACATAGTACACCAAGTTTTGAACAAATGCTACTTCATCTTGCGTATAAATTATCTGAAGTCCAGATGTAATCAGTTGCACCAGAAAAATCAGGTACAGTGACTCAACATCAATCTTATGTAAGAAAATAAAAAGGCAGGTATTTGCAAGGGTAAATAATCGGAGACGTATACTACATGCTATATGAAGTTGGTGATATGCACTCACTTGAAGATGGGTATATTCAGCATCAGTGTAAATGATATCTCCTGTGATGAGGTGAAACTTGCAATGCAGAGCATGTTTGTTACTTTGGTTTTTTTTGAAAATCGCATTTCTCGATGCTTGTTTTATCCAACATTCTAAAATTCCCCTCATTCATTTTACAGAAGATTGGCCCTACTCGTATGATTTTACTGGTTCATCATCTATTCTCCTAAAAAAAAAAGTATTTGACTTTGTCAGATTGTTGTAAAATAAAATAAATAATAGTTTACTAAAAATAAATACCTGTAGGCCTGATAATGGCTCCAAATAGCAGCAGCACAATATATACGCTCCCGTACACTGGCTACTTCTTTTTCAGTAGAGACAACTGGGAAGAGACCTGTTATAGAACTTTGGTACCGTAGAAGCTTGCTCTTGACTTGAAAGAAAGGTAAATTTGCTAAGTATGTAATACAAATAAATACTAAAACAAATGATCAACTAAAAAATGTACCTATTCCATAATATATGTCTAGTTGACGAACATTTATTCATAATTAGACAATCTTTAATTTCATATCAATGTCCAGATCACCAATACTGGGGCGTTGCTGGATTAATCTGTAAAATGCAGATCCCTTTTTTCTAAAAAATTCATAAGTTTAGCAATATATAAGTATTAAGGGAAACTCCCAAATATAAACATGCTTTCCCAGATGAAAAAGGTAAAACAAACAAACACATAACTGCACAAACAAAGGAAAACAACAATCTTCAAAAACAAATAATAGGACCAAAGAGGCGCGAAATCATAGAAAAAACACACAGAAAGCCAAAGAAACATCGCCAGGCAAAGAAAAACATGGAAAAAAAACAAAGCAAAAGCCATGACACCAAAAGTAAGTTTAAAAAAATAATCAAACACAAAAATTTATGAAAAATTGAATGGTGGGCTAGTACCTCGTTTAATGCCTTATTTTGATAAGATTTGAAAAGATGGAGTTAAGAAAAAGTTGAACTATCCCAATCAAAGCGTCACGCTGTGCTGCAAAATGGCAATCCACTACAAAATAACACAACCAGAATATTTATGGAGGTAAAAAAGGTTATATGATTGTCTAATATAAAGCTTACACAAGTCTAGCATCAATTATGTACATCCCAACACCTCTGCTACATTTAAAACTAAAGTAAAACATGTGTAATAGTTTGTAAAAGATATAACAGGTCTAAAAAGTGCCTTCATTTTATTTTCGTAAACATTTTGGTGAAGTTATGAAGAATCGTTAGGGTTTAAGCACACAACAGAGCAAATTTACACTCTTCTTTGTAGTCTGGCGCGACACCACAAAGAATTTAAGAGCACCCCCCCCCGCTTTGCAGGCAGTTACAAAACAGAATACAAGATAAATGTTGTATGCCCCCTACATAGCAATGTACGTCTAACCTCCACGCCTTTCACGAAATAAGAATTAAGCAGGGTTTTACAATATGACAGATGCTCCAATAAAATGTGGATGAATAACAGACCTTTAGGACTACCTCCTATACAGGAATGGTACCGAAATAATAGAGGAAATAGTCTAAACAGTAAGAAAGGTCATGTTGACTTTGGGGACAAGGTGGACAAACAATAACAACAAACAGCTGACTGCAAGCACTTCTGCAAAAAAAAAAACAAAAAAAAAACAAGCATATCCGGAAGCATTATGACCAAACCAAGGGCAAGACAGGCGGTATTCTCCTCTAGAGGAGAAAATTTTATTTGACAAAATAGTTTGTTTTTAAATATAAACACGGGAAAGGACACCAAAAAGCTAATTCAAACGATAGGGGTGGCCGTACTAGGTTGGTACAACTAAAGAAAACAGAAGAACATCTTTTACAAAACAAACAAAAGCTAGTGGATTAATTTCAGGT